>CM023607.1:22693867-23293867 GCA_013358685.1 Antennarius maculatus
TTTACCCCGGTGTCATCTTGATTGTGGTGTCTTGTCAGCACAGATGGTTGGCAATAAACCTCCCAAAAAGGAGACACATAAATCTGTGGTGCCTGAAATGCACAGTGCCAAAGAAAATACCAAATAAATGTTTTTTATTGGGTGGCAGAGAGGTTTTTTTTTTTTTTTTTTTGAATGAGTGGATGTGTTTGCTGCACACTAGGGCCTTGTGAGATCTGCTGAGCAGAGGAGACGCAAGGGCAAGGGATTCAGCTGGCCAGTTGATCTGAGCTGATGCTCTGCAATAACAGGAAAGTTGAGTCAGTAAACTCCTCAAAGTTTGATGAGTGCTTGTATCTTAAAATCAGTAGAGAGAGAGAGTGTGGAAATAAAGGCTGCCGGTTTTAAAAGAAAATAACCCACAGTGCACTGTGTTATTTATTTTGTATCTGAAAATTGTGTTTATTTCAGACTTTGCAGGTTGTATTGGGTTTGATTTGTTGGTTAGAGCACATGTTTATGGGTCATGTGGTGCAGCTGGGATAGGTATGGATATTTAAATATCATGACTCCTGCATCCCGACCGTGCTTCTGAACGTCTGTATGAGCCCTCGAGTTACTTAATCTTAAAACAAGAGAGACGTCAGTCGGTATAAATGGTTTTCCCTTCCATAGCAGCAAAACCAATATTCCTCTTTCTGTGCTAAAATGCATTTTTTTTTTGTTCAGCTGAAGCTAATTTGAGGATCTTGAGGATTTAGTCTCAATTAGTCAAATCAAGCCTTCAGTATGAAATTCCATTTTTGTGTTACTATACCTACACCGCAGGGCTGCAAGGAAACGGCATGGAAAAACAAAGAGGAAATTTCCTATCAAAAAAGACTATAACTTTGGAAGATAAAGATTTGGAATGGAAAAGAAAATGATTATAGGTTTGTTCACCATCACTTACTTTGAAAGGAGGATAACTATTCTTTGCTAGTCCAGATTAGAGAAACAATTATTAAAGCAGGTGGGAATTACTTCAAACTAAATGGGAATTCCGGTATTGTATCACAGAAAGATGAATTATTCCTTAAAACAGCCCCTAATACACAATGACTCAAGAATATCACAAGTATTCCCTGACAGTCCGTAAAAGAAAGCAGATGAAAGATTATGTGCCGGCTGACTAAAGAGTGTGTCTTTCCCGAATAACAACAATATTTTCCATTCACAAGGGTTTCATGTTTTTCTCGCTTCCATTGCTCTGGCTTTTGAACGATGCAGTGGCTTTAATCAATCGGAGAATGTATTTTAAGAGAGAATCTGAGCATCTTTGCCGACTGAAGCGAGACGAGACGGAGAGACACGCTTTTGTACAATTTCTACTACCGGTGAAAACACAGAGCCAACAGTCAGCAAAATACAGCTGTTGTTTCAAGGTTTTTGTAATGGGAACATTAATTATTTTGATTTGTATTTAAGCAATGGTGAGGCCGTTTTTGTCCCTTTTGTCTTTTCCCAACAAATATGCTCTCCTTGTTTGCTAACAGACATTGTCAGTGGGGTTGATTAGACTACAAATGAACTTGTCTTCTGGGGTTTTAACAGTACAGCAGGGATCTTGTGACAATGTGTCTTCAAAAAAAATTTACTTACGTTCACGGAACTAGCAACACGGTAGCCAAAGCTTCTTTAATTCGACAGATAGAGAGCTACAAATAATTATAGGATCTCCGCTGGAGTTCGGGGACTTTTCAGGGCTTCTCTAGAGTGCGTTAGCGATCAGACGCTGACATGAAATGTTGAGTAAAGACCCAAGGTAAAGAGTGGGAAAAGCTGAAACAAGAGTTGTATAAACAGGAGAATTGAGCACTCTCAGAAGTGACATGATTCATGAATGATCTACTGTATATGGGCCGTTGTTGACGATGCTTCTCTCTTTGCCCGAGGCAGCTCTCTGTGATTGTTTCTCGTCGATGTTGCCCTCCTATGCATAATTAAGAAATAAAACTCATCTTCTCTGTCTTGAGTGTTTATTGACAAACTGCCACCACGATAGATATATAGGTATATGGACAGACAGACGGACAGATGGACAAAAAGACGCGTCAACTCCACGCAACTCCGTCTTTGTGCATGTCTGTGTATTTTGTGCTCCCTTAAAGTTGCGTGAGTCGACGGCTGTACATACCAGGCGCCTTCAAACAATAATAGCTGCCATGCTAAATGAAAATGATGAGATGTATTGGGGAGGTGATCAAAAGACTACTATTTACAACCACTCAGCCTGCAGACTTGACGACCCACTGTAAGCACACTAGACTGTACAGGGAACATTTTCCATCATACTTTTACTACCCATCACTGCAGCTGTTAGACAGGGGAGATGGCAAAGCTTTTAGCAGACTGAGATACCGTCCTCGTGCTGGATGGCGAGTATGGGCAATGCCATCAGAAAAGAGAATGACTAAGGAAAGATAAGGGAAATGGAGGCTGGGGGGGAGGAGAGGAGAAGAGGGAGGTGGCGAGGGAATAGGTTGATGTCTGCCTGCTGGCTGTCAAAAGAAAATGCTTCGGTTAAATGGAAACTGATATCATGCGACTATTTCTGGTTCTCGTGGATAGGCTGGGAAGACTTTAAGAGCGAAAAATGAAAGCACGGTGAACTGTAGAGGAGAAGAAAAGGAGCTCTTACCTGGAGCAGCCAGTAGCACCTGCGGTGGAAGGTGGGGATGATGGAGGAGTGGACGTAGCAGCCATACAAACACTGGACGGAAGGAAGGCAGCAGAAGAAGGGAGAGAGGGAGACAGGAAGACAGGATGTTACACAACAGTAAAGTACAAACAATAGGCTGACCTCCCTGCGGACCACGGTACCATAGCCATGACCTATGAACTCCTGACCGCTCTCCTCCTGATGGTAACTCCCACATGGAGCGGCTGGCAGATGGTCAAGCTATTGTTCTGAAACAAAGGCTCGAAGGAGAAAGTGGATCTCAGCACTGTCCCAGCATCACCACGTGACTCCTTCATTCCTTTCCTTTTCCACTCATATTCTGTCCTGATTGTACTGACAGAATGATTCAGGTGCTCCTTATTCCAGCTCCCCCCCCCACATCACACCGTAGGGCACCCCAACACATAACTAAAGCACAGTGTTATTAATATCCTTATCGTAAACAGATAATACTGTGCCTGGGGGCTCGTTACTGTGGAGAGGGAGAGGCAGGGCTGATAATGCCTCCCAGTATCGGGCATAAGGGCCAGGAAACATTTTTCAACAGCCAGCAGCGGAAGCAAACGTAAAGGAGCACCATGCAGTGAGGAACAGGAGCGAGGCGGCACTTATCCTTCTCCAATCCTTACTCCTCCTCCATCCTTCTCCAAGAGACCCGTGACCCCCGGATCCCAGGTGGCACAAAGGACTGTCTACCCTGATTTTGCTTGTTCATAACGTAAAAAACCTGTTGTGCACTCCCACCAACCCTCAGCGTCCAGGAAGAAGGCTGTGATTTTATAGGATACAATATTTGTGAGAGGTGAGGGTAGAGTGCAGTGCTCTTAAGACTGAATGCTCTTCAGTATAAGGAATAAATCAAACCAGCGGGTCAGAAGGACTGAGCTGAATTTAAATCCACTTTGGTTTTACTGTTAGTTCTGACATCAGGAGAAATGACAGGCAAGGTGATATATATATATATATATATATATATATATATATATATATATATATATATATATATATATATATATATATATATATATATATATATATATATATATATATATATATATTCATTCCAATGACTCATTGACTAGCACTGCGTCATTATAAAGGACTTGTGACTTCAGTAAGTTCAAGCTGAAGCATGTAAAAATAACTTTTTGTGAGACTTGGATGATGTGTGACAAATCAGACGCCTTTAGCCCCACCTAGTGCTCCAAACGCTATTTGCAAAAATCCGCCGTACCTGAATTAAAACAGCCAATCACAGCCAGGAGGAGTGTCTGGCGGAGTGTTAATCACTCTCGTGCACTCGCTGCCTGCAGCTTCCCTCTTCCTCTACACCCCCCCCCCCCCCGAACATGCTCTCACTTGGTCAAGCATGGCAGCCTCCTCTGCGTTGGGGGGGATGGCGGCTTTTAGAAGCAGGGCTGGAGCCCAGTATGGATGGAGATGGAGGGATCTGGAAGCTGCACCCGCTCAAAGTTTGAAGCTAGAATGCAACTTCGGGGTGGGTTTCCTCAGGCTCTGTAGGTGAAACTGGGCAGGCAGGAGGTAGTTGGGGGGGTGGGGGGCCTGAGGTTGAGGCTCAGATGATGAATAGGGTCTATGAATCGCTTGTTTAGTTTAACCAGTAAAAACAAAGTCACAGGTTTAACGGTCATTTTGCAACAGAATCAAAGCATCTGATTAATCATCGTAGAAAACCACATCACAGCTACACAAACTGGGCAACTAGGGGGCAAAAACATGTGTACACGTCGGGGTGTTTCCACGCCACGACCGACACGCAAACAACACGAGTCTCCAGGTGTTCCATTGTTCCAATCGCATCTATTGTGAAGTGATTTCAATACAACCGAACTCTGGGTGTGAGAGTTGGAGATAGTGGAGGCACGCAGGCTTCCTACTGTTCTTATTTTTGTGCTGTAGTCTCATCCATTACAGCTGTCTGAAATAGGATGTATACCTCCTCCCACTCCCGAAGAACTGCCATCCATTACTCCATGCTGGCAACAGACAGGCACTTCCTCCCACTCCCACAGTGCATTGAACATCACATTACTACAGTCAGCCACAACTGCTAGCAGCTCACATATTTCTGCTGTGCAGTTTTGTACGTATTTATGTCATAAACTGTATTTCTGTGCTCTTTTTGGGGGGGGGGGATTAGGCAATTGTGATGCAATAAAGCACTTAACAGTTTATTCCTTTCACTGAAGGCGTGTGAAAAAAGGTGCTTACGAACAAAAACACTACCTATATTCAAAATGTGACACAGAGAATACATGATGGTACATTTGCTTTAACGTCGCGTCTGTTCTAAAATAAACTTGCTGTCTGGCTGATCCTGATTACAGATGCTTTATTGATATATCATAGTTAATACCGCCGTAGCCTAAAGCGCTCGACCCTGCTGAGAACCGGCGGTCGGATGAGGCGACTGACAGGTGGGCCGGAGCAACAGGCCTGTGTGACCGGGGCAACTGGGGACTGAATAAATTAGCCCTCAAGCTGCTTCCCACCCTCCCACCCCCCACTTCTGTTTACTCCATTTCTCAATCGCGCAAACTAGTGTGCCAGACAAACAAGGAGTTTAAAGCGTAACACAACTGTTGCACCCGATATACAGTGGGCAGGAACGACGTTCGTACACTCACGTGCACGCTTAGAATTATACAGTAAGCACGAAACTACATCCTCCCACTCACAAGCAGACACAGATCACACGGTCAGGCACAGATCCTCACGGCACCACAAACAATCACAATAGACGGAGATAAAAAAAAAAAAAAAAAAAGGGCCAGCTACGAGCACGCCCACATACACAAAGCTCATCACACTCCAGCGCTTATCAGTAATTCAACACGCATATCAGTTACTGGGGTTTCTGCTGCACTCTGCATGCTGAGTGTCTGGGTGACAAAGTGACGGCAGTAGGACCATTATTTGTTGTCTTTGGGCTGTGACAGATGACAGCTCATCACAGGGCAAGCAATTAAACCATAATTATACACACATAAACACATATCCTCCCATAAGAAAAAAAAGAGCCGACTCCCAGCGTGTCACACTGAAGAGCTTGCTGACACAAAAACAGAGGAAGTATGTAGGTGTGTAAACACACACATACACCGACGAATGTGTTTGAGCCAAAATGACCCACAGTAGAACAATTATACCCCGTTTATGGAACTATTTACAAGCAGTGTTCCCATAATGTATTCACGCGCTGTCATCAGAGACAGCAGGAAAAAAGAAAAAACACAGAGCGACATGTGTCGGCCAAAGTCACACACTGATGCTGCAAATTCATTTGGCGTTGTCACTGAAGCGAACGGCAAAGGTGATGAAATACCCCCGGTGAGAGGGTATTATTGCCTGGCTTGACCACACACACACACACACACACACACACACACACACACACACACACACACACACACACACACACACACACACACACACACACAAACACACACACACACACACACACACACCCCCCTTGGGCTGTTGAAGCGGTCCGGAGTGGAGCAGGATTACAGTTCACACGGGGCGAGCCACCAGACAACCCAGTGATAAACAGTTCAGCCTAAATAAGGGCCTTCAGATATAAAGGCAGGGACGCTACCAGATACCTGTCCTGCCTCTGGGGGCCACCGCTGCCCCCCGGCTTGCTTGTTACCCAGGCAACACCTCACTTACATTCATCCATCATGTCTGACAGGTGTCAAGCACAGCTAGAGATGAGATCGTGAAATGTAAAGTCTGCAGAGGCAAAACTGGCGCTGGCTATAATGAGACTGAGAGAGAGGGGAAACTCTCTCATTAGACCATAATGATGTGTGAAGACAGTCCTAATCAGACTGTGGCACCTTATTTATGTTGGCAATTTGCTTTTTTTTTTTTTCCCCGCAGTGATAAAAATGTCTCACTGTCAGCCAACGCCACACATTTGTCTGTCTGTCGAGTTGTCTGTCCAATCGGGATGAACGTTTTGTGCCCTCATACTCTTATCTCCGCAACTTACATCATATCATCCAGCCGAATCGCTCAAGGACGGCGTCACCATTGACTCCTGTGCGATTCGTGCCTCCTTTAATATTTCAACACGAGTTCAATACATCATCACTCATCCGATGTGCTGTTGTTGACATGCGCATCTACCCGGTAAGGTTACCTCTGGCTCGCTGCTTCTTCAGAGTGAATGCATAACTATTGAGATTGTGAACTTTTCTGCATGTGCTTGTTTGCATACGCCTGTTCACCAGGATGCACCGGGGTAAGGTGATTCAACCTGGGGCAGAGCGGCATAAATAGAGCTCATGCAGCAGCCAATAAGGCAGCACTATCAAACCCCATCCATAGAGGCAAGACAAAATCCATACTCAATAGAGATTCATGGACCATGCAAGATTCAAAGATCCCTGGCCATCGACAGCATCCATGATGACTATTGATCACGCAACGATTCCAGGCTCTATACAGAAGTGATTAGATGACTTACGGATGAAAAGTGTCACTTCCAGTTTGGAGGATGAGCTCATTTTGTACTGATACCGTATTGCTCCGCATTTCGCCTGCTCTCTTTACAGTCAGCCACTCTGCTCTCCCCCAGTTGTTCAGCAGGAATCAAATTATCTGTAATGTCTGGCAGGATGGCACTATACCCAGACAGCCTATATAATGTACAGTATCTCACTTGCAGTTTGGGATCGAGAAGGGAAACGCACAGCTCCTGTATGTTACTCACACAATGGCTGTGGCTTTTGTACCAGCTATTTCTGTCTCTATTAAGATTCTTCTCTTTCTCCACACCCCTTTAAATAAGCCGCTACTTAATTTGTAACAGTATCATTCTTCAGCGCATCTAAAGACTTAAGCAATGGTTGATGAGGCATTATACATAATAAATCAAAAGAGGCTTAGATTTATATCCCTGGTACTCTCTGTTGGACCAGCTGCAGCCTCTAAATCAGTCAAAACTGAGTGGGCTACAAAATGAATTGGCAGGCTGCACCCGAGCCGAAGGAGAAAATGAAAAACAAAACCAAAAATTCCTCAACAAAACAAAACAAATGGTACTCCGGAAAAATACATGTGTTATGGAAATGACCAGCTGCTAAAAATAGCAACACTCATTGTTGCGATCAACACAAATACTTGATAAACAGGCCCTGAAGAAGAAAATTAATTAGCCACACTGGACTCGTAAACACAGCTATACATCAAGTTCAGCACGAAAACAATAACAAGAGACGAGGCAGTTGGAGAGAAACCTTTGACCGCCTTTCACAACACTTTGGCCTCCTTCTTCAGACTGAGGAAGATGACAAACTTGAGAAGAAGAAGAAGAAGAAGAAGAAGAAGAAGAACTCTGCTGTTGGAGATGAGACACACACAATGGGAAGGGGGAGTAAAGAGAGATAGGTGAACGGAAAAGAATAGACACAGAAAGAAGGGAGGCTTTTGCACATGCCAGAGGGAACAAATGCTCATAACCATGCATGCCTGTCTCCCTGACTGAAGACACGGCGTCTGTTGATGCTAATGCTAGCCAGCTGGGCTCGCAGCCAAAGGCATTAAGTGGAATCGAATTCCACCAAACTAGCTTTAATCAGCAGGTTTTTAAGGTTAGAATTACTCTCGCTCTCCTCCAGCCTGCTGGCCAAGGTTAAAGCAGACGCAGGCAGTGGCTGGGCTCAGCTAATGGGATGGAAGAGTGGCACGAGGCATGCCACCGTGCACCAACACACCCACCCACACAGAGGCACAAACAAGCTACACGTTTTGGCGAGTGCCAAGCGACACCTGCAAATAACACAGTTGTTAGGAATGGAACTTTACGTGCATGAAAGTCGACATGCGGGACAAACAGAGGCACGCAAATCTGCACAACACATACAACCATAAGAACCAAAAAAAAATCACAGCCAGACATGCAAAATTCGCCATCATTAAAACGTCTAAAAGAAAGAGAGCAATGTGTCCAAATGTGAGAGTTTCACTCATATATAACTCTTCCTTTCGCTGACAAATTATTTGACATCACGAGGTTTAAACTGCCGACCTAAGCGAGGAGAGAAAAGATAGATGTAGGCAATAAATCTAAAGGTACAGACTTTATATAGCTGCCTGTCTGTGTCTCAATAAGTGAACCAGACTAGCAGGAATTCACTGATCCTATAATATTTAAGGAACTGGCGAAAAAACGGACAAAGAGCACACCAGGACATAGAATAAACAGACCTTGACCTGTTTTCTGTTACTATAGCTACACCGGTTTTGAATCAAGGAGAATTCATTTAAAGTCAGCCTGACAAAGACGCAAGAAGCCTGTAAATCAAATAAAGGAGACGAATGATGAAGCAGAGACCCAGCCTTGACCTCAGCCCACACTGACACCTGTCAACAAAGGACGGCTGTAGCGGGAAAGTGGTTTTGCCTCGGAGATATGCGACTGATTATATTAGCTCAGGTCTGCATTTTTTTTTTAGCACTGTTGCAAATTTATGTTTCTAGTTGCTGCATCTTTATAAAGTAAAATAGCTTTAGTTAAAAGCTAAAAGTCAGCAAATTAGAATAATGCGAGGGACGACAGGTAACAAATGGCTCCTACGTATTTGTGTAATGAGTAAAACGGCAAATGGAAACCAGCCATTATCTGAAGACACCACTTCCTTATCCCCTAAACTTCGAGTTGACCTTTAGATTTCCTGACTGACACGTAAAAAAAAAAAAAACTCTCGCAGCAAAAAGAGTAATAGGCATCTGTTTACATTATGAGCTTGGAGCTATTAACCATGACAGGCACCTCATTCCATTATAAGACGGAGTAATGGATACGGCAATCAGCTTACCGTGGCACACTTTAAAATCTGAAGGTTAGAGGTCAGGTCTCGGGTGTTGTTTTTACTGGGTGAGCCCAGTCTAAAAAGATTTTCCTGTACCTTGTCTCTCCATCATGCTGAGTCAAGCTCAAATGTAAGTGCTGGAGAACAGCCAAAGTTGTTTCAACGCAAAACACGGATATGAATTCAGGAGAATGGAAACAGAGATGGAGGGCGAAGAGTTACAGGAACAGCAGGGAAGCCCTAAAAAAATAAAAAAAAACAACAAAACCCCCCCCCCAAGAAAGACGTTTTATCCCGACATTGTAACTGCTCCTTAAGGTATGTATTTATCATTAAACAATTAATCAATACAAGTCTCACATGGCCAGGCTGCTGCTGCTTAATAAACATAGATGGCATTGTTTGAGTCTGTATGACCACACATTAACCTTCCCTTGTGTTAGCTGAGGTAAGGAGAAAAGAGCCAATGTGTGGAAAAGAGGAGCACGTCCTCTGCATTAATGAGGGCTAACCATCCGACAAGCCGTTTCTTTTTTCTCCCCCCCCCCCTGAAAAACACACACATACACCCAAACGCTGGGCGGAGACCTGCCGACGATGACATCACAGGCTCAGCCTCCCCGCCACGGGTTATGTCAGGCAGACATGCTGCCTAATTGTAAGAGAGAGCCCAGATTTGTAAATGCTCCGCCGTTCTGTTAGGGCTGATTAGCGGCGGCGGGCGGCTTCTTCCCGCTGCCGTGATCTATAGGCACTCCAAATTCCCAATATCTCCGGTGTTAGCAAGGAAGAGCTGAGAGAGACTGTAAATCATGACGAGTCCTACTGAGTGGAGGACAGAAAGAAAGGATGGATGGGATCGGGCTGAGAGAGAGAGAGAGAGAAGGCGAACAACACGGAGAGACGTTCTGCTTGTGTGGAAACATGAAGAGGGGGAAGAAATGGATAAAATAATTGAGGAGAGGTGATGAGAGAGGGAGCGGTGCACACCAAGGGGAAGGGCGCAAACATCAGGGGGGACATGAGAGAGTAGGGGAGGAAGGAAGAGAGAAGAGGAAAGGAGATATGATTACCAAGGAAATAGAAAGAAAAAAAAAATGCCGCCAGGGAGAAAGAGAGAGTGTGGAGCAGACAAAGAGGAAAAAGAGCATGGGAGGGAAGAAAGGCAGTGGGAGGACAGAAGAAGAGAGAGAGACAGAGAGAGGAGAGGATAGAATGAATGCTAACAGGGAGCCCAAACTCGGTACTGAAGCTTTATCCTTCACAGGCGGAGGAGCAACAATCGCAAACACATTTTCTCTCGCCCTGGCCCTAAGAGAGATAAAAAAGCAATTTGTATTCTATTCCTATTCAGCGTCGCTTGGCCTGTTTCTCTGCCTGCGTATTTGTAAACACAGCTTTGTCAGAGCAGCTTAATCTTCCCAACACAAACACAGACTTCAGGAGGGAGGGGCAAGGAAAGGGTGAGGAGGGGAGAACGGTGGCGAGGAGAGACGAGGGTGAAGGATGAGCAAGGAGGATGGGAATGTAGGGAGGGGTGTGTGTGTGTGTGTGTGTGTGTGTGTGTGTGAGGAAGGGTCAGAGGCTAAAGGTCGGGAGGGAAGTCAAGAGAAGGAGTTTGGTCCGGCCATCGAGGATCGGAACTGCTTGGATGCTCCGGCGTCAGTCTGTACGTCCCATTTTGTGATGCACACACACAAACACACACACACACACACACACACACACACACACACACACACACACACACACACACACACACACACACACACAAAATAAACACACAACACACACACATTGGCTGACACACAGCCCCCCTGTTGTCGTTTTAGCCAATAGGAGCACAGACAGAAGCAATAGAAGCCGCATTCCTCATTATACGGCCTGAGCCTGACAGATGGAAGAGGTGGCCCTCGTGCTGCCTAAACTGTCGCCGTGCACCTATATAGTATCGGTGCAGAACATTATGCCGCCATTGAGCTCGGAAGTTAGCATTCCCGAGCTCCGACGGGGAAGGGGGAGGGGGAGGGTGGGGGGGGGGATAGCAGGGCAGGTGGAGGGGGTCAGCTGAAGCACCTTCTGTCGGTCACAGGCCAAACCGAACCATCAGGCAGAAGGACAAACACCTTCCTGCTGCTGAGTGTATGTTAAAGCAGAGAGAATGAACTAGAGAGAGAGGGGCGGGATGGGGGGGGGGGTGTGTATGTGTGTGGGTGGGTGCTCAGGAGTGTCAATCGTCTGGGTGAATATTCGCTCACAGAGGCGTGAAATTAGGCAGAGAGACACCTGCCAATATTCATTGCATTAAAGTGCACCAGACTCAACCCCCCCCCACCCTTTGGCCTTCCGTGTTCTTCTCTCATTGTAATTCTCCATACACTGAGACAGTTTTATTACGGCACACATTGCATAATTAAAGACCGATAGCGGCCCAAATCCACCCCGGTGTTGTGTGCTAGACGGTCCTGCACTTCAGCGCAGGCTTTGCTGGCTTCTGGGCTCTTTGATGATCCTCACCCCTTCTGGCACCCCCCCACCCCCACCCCCCCACCCCCAGCAGAAACCGGGAAAAAACCACATTGGACAGCAAGACCCAAGTAATGACATTACTAGGACTGACAGCTATGACAGTCAATGACATTGATCGTGGAGAGAATGGAACAACTCCAACGCATATCCAGGGTCTATATTTTGCCTCCAATGTCGTATTCCGCGCACAGAGAACGGCGACTTAACAACACATCATCCGAATTAATTTAAAGAAATGAAAAAATAAGCCCCGCTGTGGAGTTGATTCTCCGTTAACACACAAATCCTTGAGTTTGTGTCTATCAGGGCTTTCTGAAAGGTCAACAGCATCACACTGAAAACAAGTGTCTCCTGGAGCCGCCAGCTACATAGATTACCTGACTGATTTGCTGAAGCACATATAATATCGACAAAACGCTGCCGGAGAACCGAGCCGACTTAACTCCTCGTTTGCTGCTGCCATGGTTACAACAGGTGCTGACCCAAGACAACAGGTCCTTTGTGGAATATTAATGTCTTTATTCCACTGTAAGCAGATCGTCAAAGAGCTCGCCAAGGCTCAGACCTCTTGCTATATGTGTGTGGGGGAGACAGAGAGCCCTTCAGATAGAAACATAAGCCAAGCACACACAAAAAAAGGCAGATCTGGAGAGAATAGAGTGCCACAAACAGAGGGAGAGAGAGAGACAAGCAAAGAAAGACCGGGAAAGTGGCAGACACACAGCAGGCAGATGGAGGAGAGCCCCCGGGCAGCCCTGTGATGAAGACAGTGGGGAACGCCACTGAAGGAGTCCATGTTATGTTCAAATTGCGATGAGGAGAAGGAAAGGGCGGCTGGTTATGATGGTTGCGGAATCCAGATAGGAGTGAGGAAGCGAGAAAGAGAAAGATAGAGAGAACGAGAGAGAGAGAGAGGGGGGGGGGGGCAGGGGAACCAACCGGTACGCCAAAAAAAAAAAAAAAAAAGAGGGAAAGGAAAGCAAATGAAAAGTGACATTTTAATTCAGAGGGATTCTTCTGCCTGAGTTATTATGAGATGTTTGTAAGCTGGTTTGCTCATGCATCTCCCCTGGCCTCGCGCCTGGCTCCCTCTCACCGAGGAGACCTATGTCGCTAACTTGTCTTTATCTGAGCTGCACAGCAGGGGGGGAATGCACTCTGCCACCATCCTCCGCTTTGATCCTCCCACCTCCACTATGGCGCCCCCCGCCCCCCATCGCTCTCTTTCTCTCGCTCTCCGATTCCTTCCTCCACCATTGCCCAAATGCAAAATTAGCCCTGTTGCTGCTTTGATATGACCAAAGTCCTCCATGCTCCCTCAACTCTTTATTAACTGTGATCCTCTAATCTGGAAGGCGAAGGTTAGCTTCAGCTTCAGAGAAACATTTCAGGACGCGGCGCCGGCGTCAGGTCCCGTGAAGCGATAACAACTGATAGGGCAGAAAAACAGTAAATAGAAGTAGAAATACATACATGCATGAGAATGGGATGGATATAGATATTATGATATAGGATATAAATATTGTGCCAAACAAAAACACGAGAAGGAAGAAAACTGAGAATGAGAATAAAATGATTTGACATTCTGCTTCAGCGTTTGAAAACGGGAGCCTGACCAGAGTATGTGATTTTCACCGTATTAGAAGGAAGGCCACGAGGGTTGTTTTCTTGGGCTGGGGCAGTAGATAGGAGGCAGACAGATAAAGGAGACAGACAGATAAAGGAGGTAGACAAATAGAGGGAGGGAATTATAGGCGCTCGCAGATACATGGGCTAAAACGCACCTGAAGTACCAGACAGGTACAATCTGGCAGGCAAAACAAGGATGGAAAGGGGTTGCGTGTGTGTGTGTGCATGTGTGTGTGTGCGTGTGTGTGTGTGTGTGTGTGTGTGTGTGTGTGTGTGTGTGTGTGTGTGTGTGTGTGGAGGGGGGGGGGTAGCAAATTCAATCAGGCAGGGAGAGGTACACACACACACTTACGCGTGCACACACACACACCTACACTTACAAATAGAAGCACAGCCAGACAGACAAGAACATGGATAGATGCACTGTATGAAAACACAAAGGGGGAGGGGGTGGCGTGATGAGAAATGGAGAGAAAAAGAGCAATGTCAAGCTGAGAACGAGAGAGAAGCGATAGTCAGACAGAGAGGTGGGGGTGTTGAGGGGTGAGGTTGGGGGCAGTAAGTTGGTGTGCAGACAGGTCTCCAGAGGTTATAATATATGGCATCATTTCAATCTCTCAACAGCAACTACAGCCCTCTTTTTTCACATCCTTCCACAGTCTGAGGACAGAGAGATATGTCTGTCCTTCAGAGCCAAATCGCCATTCCAGATGATATAATATGCTCATTTTTTGACATTATGTCCTCTAATCTGGATGGTTATTTGTGGCTGGATGTGATCTCTGTTCCCATTCTCTCTGGAAATCTCAAGGTTACTAATGGTAAAGCGTGGATGTAAAATGCCAACGTCAAACGTGTTTCTATGTTTGTCTTCTGCTCTTCCAGAGAGGTTCTAAACCAGTGGTTGATTGATTCGCTTCATGCGCAATTAATCCAAGGATCATGCGAGCCTCGGCTGAATAATTGATCTCCGTGCTACTGTAACTAAATCTGTCAAAACAAGACACCCCACCGCCTTTCTAGGCCTTGGCTCTCCCTCTTTGCCAGTCTCCTCAACACCATCTCCTACCTGAGTAACCCGAGTTGATCTAAGGGTGAAGGGCGACGTGTAACACAGGTATACAACCACTAGAGGGAGTTTCCTTCTGACTGTAGCTCCCTTCACACACAGGTGAGGCAACAATGTCGCAAACAAATCCCTTTTCTGCATCACTTTTTGTCCGAACACCACACTGATGTGGGACTTTAAGTTATGTAGTGCAACCAAAGGAAGCACAACATCTAACGCAGTCGCTCTGCGGTCCGGTTTGCAGGCCTCCCTCGTTACATGACGGTCGATGTCATCACCTAACTGCTACTGGCTGCTTTCTGCGTCTACCACCTTGGACATGCACATAAGTCACCCAAGTGTCACTCCCCCGTTCTAACACGCCACCCTCCTGTGGAACATCAGACAGCATTCCGACAGTCTCTTTCAAAGTAATGAATCTGTAATGGGGAGTCAGATTGTTCCAATTCCGTGACACCTGGAGAGGTAGAAACAGGGCCAAAATATGCTCTTGTCTGTGCAGAGTACGATTGGTGTTTTGTGGTACGATGATGTTGGGTAATAATTTCTAGTCTGCAACTTACCTCTTAAGTATGACACAATCTGGGGAGGAAACAAGGCCACTTGGACAGAGACACAAAACAAAGCATAAAGATGTAGCCGACTGGGCAAACTTAGAGACAGTTCCTCTCTATCGCCAGCAGTGTGACTAAAAGAATCAGTGACCTAAAGCGATCAGCACTCAGTTCTCTGTGTAGACCTCAACAAACAGCTGCTCAGTCTGGTGCTGAAAGACCCTTAATTTATGTCCACACCTCCTCCCTCCTCCAACTGTCTCTCTGACTTGTTTTTGCATACTGCATTTAAAGTAATAAGTACAGTATCTCCTTGAATGCCACAGAGCTATAAATCAGATGAAAATAGACCTGTCATCGCTGTAAATAATGCATGGGACCAGTTATCATTAAAAACAAAAGAGTTCTGGAGGAGGCACAGTCATGCATACGGATGAAGACGGGTCCGATGTACCAATCTCCTTGGCCCGCCCTCAGTTTCTGGCCTTTGCTGGGGGTTCTCATACAAATATTCACATGCATTATCACACCCGTTAAAACAGAAAAAAAAGCATACATCTTAAGTCTTGCAGAACATCGTTGTGTCTTCCAAAAACCTATTTCTGTGTTGTTTTTCTCTTATGGATTTTGCTAACAGATGAACATCCAGTGAGGCTGACACGTATGAAGAGGGTGTAGATAAGCCACTTCATTACCTAAGTTTAAGATGCCTAAAGTATCCATTGTCAATCAAATACAGTCATTACAGAGACCATTTCTGAAGTTTTTGCACAAAATTGAAAGTAGACGCGTGTTTACTATTTCCTTATATGTCAAAGAAGACTAATAAAATGAATTCCAAGAGAACGGCGTGATATAATCAAAACCACATAATGGCAAAAGCCTTGTCAAAAAAGAGCCTTTGATTTTTCATAGTATAATGCAGTGTGCAGTTAGGCAAGGGAATTGGATCTTGAAGACAGTGAAAGATGTTGATTTACTCCGATTTCAATGCACGGCTTCACAAATAACAGTTTGATGATGATATTTATGCAATATAATGACTCCTTATGACAAATGGTGTACAATCACACAGTCATTCAATCATATCATGTTGGTCGAAGTGACATTACCGAGATTTAGGTCAGAGCTTGGAAAATGAGCTCCGGTTTCGATTGCAAAAACGACATTGTTCAATGTCACGACAGTTCCATGAAAATTTAGCATCATTTGTTATGTTGTGTCATCAATGTTTATGACAGCCAATCCATCGCCGAGTAAGCTGTATGTCATCTTTTATGTCATCCTTTATGACACATGGATCGTATGAAATGTCAGGGAATGTCATCTCTATGTTCCCAGACCCCAAAGCACATGTGATGGATACACCACACCGGAGAAAATCACAGTCTTTGGAGCAGGCTTTAAACACCCTTCATGTTAATCGGGTGGCAGAATTGCTGTCCCCCCTGTGCAAGGTAGCAGGTGAATGCATTTGCATGCAAAGCTGCAAAACGTCCTTCCATAGCAGGGGACCCTCAGGTGCAACCGAGTGGAGGTTTCAGATGGAGCTCTGCCCTCTCCTTGCCTAAAGGAGATTGGGCTGAAGTCCACCTCATCTGTGTGTGCACACCTCCCACCGGTTCTCCAACGGGAACAAACAGACACCGGAGGGAGATAGAGAAGTCAGTTTAACTGAGGCTGCAGAAAAGACAAGAAGACAAAGAAAGAGAGATGAAGAGATAGAGAGACAGACTGTCTAATCTTTGGACAGGAGACTTGGACTAACATTTACACAGCTGCTGATTTCATGCCCCACAAAGAATACAGCAGCCAGAGTTTTCAGTGATTTCTCCTTTAGCCAGTGATGACAGTAACGGAGTCTCTGTCCTCCTAGAGCCAGAAGTTACTCTAAAGCTGGCACCATTTGAGAGCAATTGCCACAACCCATTAGCTAAAACAAGGTGTATCCCTGAGTGATACTTAATGAGAATGAAGATGGCCATACTTCTGTGTATACAGTACCTACAAACAGGCCTGCAGCACTAGTTGTGTTATACGATAATAGGCTTAAGCGAGGCCTGTAAAGTGCTGCAACTGCAATTTTTCAGTGGGTAGAAGCGCAGTTTAGAGTTCATAACAGGGAATCTGGGAAGAGATTGGACAAGAACATTTCTGAGAACCGCTGTCCCGTATCTATTTTAAACAACCTGCGGTGGTAATCTGTGAGGGAGAGCTCTGGGATGATTTCTCATCATCACACATACTAGGCACACGAGCCATTAATTAAAATTCCCTCTACATCCGATGAGTCTGGTTGGGCTGTGTTGACTGTCTTTGCCTTGTTGTAATTCATTCCGCTTGCAAGATATGAGCTGTGTATGTCTGCCTCTGTCTGCAGCTGCCATTCTTCAAACACTGTTAGTGACAGAGGGGTCCAGTACATCCTCAGTGGGCGACATGAGAACTGACATGTTTTGATGACTCCTCCCACCCCCAGCCCTCCTCTTTCTCTAGAGGCCCCAGTGTTTCTGCCCCGTCTCATTATGTGGGCGAGATGTTTGGGGGTCTCTCTGTGCCAGCCTGTCGCACTGTCAGCAAGCATATTGCCTCTCAGCGAGTGCACTGGCTTCTGCGGGATGCAGTTTGTTTCTGTGTGTGTGTCTGTCAGCGTGTGGATGATTTCCTCATCTAAAGGATTCCTTCCTCTCCTGCTGGATTCCTTTAACCGAGCTTAAACATAAGGCGAGGAAGAGAGTGGCTATTAAAGTCCAGAGGGGTGCCCATGCTGATGCATGAGCCAAAATTCAACCAAACGGCATCAATACGATACATATATTTACTGGTGTCTTTTTGATTTATGCCCACAGCTGTGGGCAAAATTCAATTTGGTAAGATCTACACGACAAGATGAAGGGTAGTGCTTGTGAGACTCGCCGTCCAACCTGTAGATTAATAAAAGTCCGTGTCAAGATCTTGTGTGATGACAAACATCGAGATGAGTAAAAAAAACTCAAAAGAACACAATTCAACTTCTTGAAAAGAGCTTAAATTACATTTAATATATTTACTGGCAAACATAAACATAAAATGACACTGGGAGGCTGAGAGGAGTGAATACAATATCTCTGACTGCTATTACTGGCATAAGAAATGATAGTGCGCACTAGATTGGTATGGTATATTGAATTTCATGTTCTTTGGAATGGAGTCTGAAATGTGTGATTTGTCTTTTGTCTATGAATACCCCCCCCCCCCATTCGCTCTCATTTAGAGACTGGCACTTTCAGTTAACTAATGCGCAATATATGGCAATGCTGCACTATTACCCCATTCTCTCTACTGTCTGTCGAAAGGACGGAACATCAGATGTGATTTGGAGATGCTTTCTTCTCGTTTCCGTTTCACATCAGAAATGTACCTGCTGGGGAGAATTTCTACGGATAAATTCCCCCTATCTGCCGCCGAAATGCGATTCATCTCATTATGGTTGATTGGAACGCTCATTACATTAGAGAGCATGCAAAAGTATGTGTGTATGCATGTGTGTTTTCATGCATGTAAATAAAGACAAGAGATAATGAGCGTAGAGAAAGCAAGCGAGGGAGAGATAGAGAGAGAGGGGAAGAGAATGAGGAAGGGAGGAGTGTGTTAATGAGTGTGAGATGTGCTGAGGTCGCTGTGTTTGTTCTGTAATAGTGTGATGCTGCAGAGCTATGCCACCTCAGGTGGGTGATTAGCAGTAATTATATAATTACACAAAATGTGATAATAAACAGCACAGAGGGAATCAGCTCTATCATCTACTTTGCTGCAACTTGTGTATACACATAGACTCATTTTCTCATGTACAAACAAGTAAATATAAAAGCAGAGTTATTGCTTTTTTTTTATCAAACACACACACACACACACGCATGCACACACACACACACACACACACACACACACACACACACGCACACACACACGCACACACACACGCGATATTTACTCATGCATAGCCGAGTGCCAGCACAGAGAAACATGGACAAACCCATTTACACCCAGATAATTCCAACCTGATACAAAAAAAGTAATGGAACACTCACACTTGTCCTCCACTCGCACCTGTGTGTAAAAACCGATTTGCTCCCTGACACACAGTAACGGCCAATAAAACAAGTGCTGACTCGCTCCCAAAGGCAGGCGAGGGGAGCAGGGGGACAAATGAACACAAACTGGAAGTAAAAAGCTGCTCCCATGAGGATTTTGCCTTTTCTGTAGTCCTCATGCTCTTTCCTGCTTGAGTGAGAAACACTATCTGAAAAAGTCCACAATTGTCCATCTCATCTCGGGCCCAGCGCAAAGAGAAACAAGTTTTAAAGAGAGGAGGTGATGTGTTTCTCAGTGCTGTTGGGAGAGAAATGGAAGTGGCCTTTTCATCCAGGTTCACAGTGGAGTAAAAGCAAAACTGTGTGTGTAGGAATGTAAGCGTGAATGCCTGTGTATGACAAAGAAAGAGAGAGAAAGAGTCAGCAGGAACACGTGGACGTACATTTGGACAATGGCCAAAAATAGACACATCAGATAGACACATCATGGTTTGCAGAAAAGCTGCAAACCATGAACGAGTCATCAAGATGATTTGGGGTAGGATGAAACTTACAGTTAATGAATTGAGGAAAAAGAGGCTAAAAATTAGAGAGAAAAGTGAAGTGGGTGGAGGAAGGAGAGGGCAAAAATGGGATCGAGAAAGAGAGAGAACAGCATGGGGTGGAAGCCGGGGATAATTACTGCTAATAAAGCCTAATGGAATTCAGGCCTCACGTCAGGTGCAAAATGATCTGATTACTGCTGGGTGGCTGGGGGAAATTGGAACTGATCCGTTAATCCCGCCATACCCTTTAGTCTCTCATTCGGAGTTGGGCACGTGTGGATGTACGCATGCGTTCACAATATTTCAGAAGTAAGGAGAGACAGTTGGACTCAGTCCCGTAAAACCAACACACAGAGCGAGCGCGGTAATTTCACTTATTTTAAATTCATAATGTATACATTACAAATCAGACCCACGGACCTCCGCAGAGCTGCTGCAAATCGCATTAGATATCATATTAGATTTAGTTTTTATTATTAGTCGTAATGCGCTGCCGACTTATGAAGACTGTGACTCTCAGGGTGTGTTCTTTGTCACTTACTGTGACCTGTGGCATCGGTGGTTCGGAGCACAGTTCATTATCTTTTGTGCTGTGTTTTGTCTTCATAACTACAGGCAGAGAGAGACAGAACGACAGAGAGTGAGAGAATCTCTAGGATCCATAACTATTGTCTTGCTGCAAGCTTAGATACCACAACACACCCTCAGAGGTCTCGAGGAGTGCAGGCCTGAAGGAGTCAGAGCTGTTTTGGATGGAAAAAGGGAGCTTACACTATATATTTATATACGTATATACCACACAAACACACACACACACGCAAACTTACACAGCATATACGTGGGCTAGCATACACTCAAAACAATCTCTTCCTTATCAACAGGAGACCTTTTCCAATCTGCCTTGACTCCTGTGATGTTTCCTACTCTCATCTGGCTACAGCTGCAGAGAAACCGCTTCGGCATAGCGAGTCGAGAATGGAGCAGGCGTCATTAGCCCGGGTGGAGATGCCTTTCTCAGCCATTCTCTATCTCTCCATAGCACCTGCTTCGTCTCCAGATGAGATCAGGAAGGTGGGGCAGCGGAGGGCAAAGGAAGGGTGCAGTACAGGCATGCTCAAAGCGGGGAGGAGAGGCAGATGAGGGCGTAGTGACGAGATGGGAAGGAGGAGGGCTGTGCACAGAAGATATCAGCCCATGCCTAAAAACCAGACTCGAGGCACTTGTTATCATGGTTTGATTTCTTGCTATGCTGCTCCAGCTTATTGTAATGGCTGTTGGGTTCACATGGACATGGCAGTTGCAAGTCAAAGGGATTAGCCATTTTAGAGAAGGAAGGATGTTTATTTTCAAGTGCCAGGCCTTTACCATTTTTTATTTTTTTTTTATCAAAATGAAAAGTGAGGCACCAAGGAAAACATATCAGTTTAATCCCTAAGCAAATATACATTTTCTACTTTTAAAAAAAGAGATACCCACAGTGTGCTCAAGTTGAAAGAAACATCACTGTGATGCATGTAAAGTCACGCCCTTCTCAATGAGAAATCCATCATCAGAAAAATCATAACATTGCTGACAATAAAACAAGGCCTTTTCTTTATGCTTGCCTTTCAACGTTTGCGGAGCCGAAAGCATTTTTCACCACCACCAGGAAGATGAAAGGTGTAAATGAATCATTATGTTTAACATAATAGCATATTGACCTTGTGTTTCGGGAGAAAAAAAAACACACTCTACATAGATGTGACAATGTTCTTTTCACTGCGGTTTCTGCATTTTCTCAAGCTTACCTAAATCTGCAGTACAAAAGTTTTGTCTCCCGCCTCATGCTAGTGAGACTAATTACACAAACACTGTCAATGTGCTAATGATGCCATATACTCCAACATGCCGCTATTAATTAAAGCCTAATCCATCGCTACGGTTGCAACACTATCACGCCAGTGTTGGAAGTGAGATATTATTCTTTAAACGCTTTGAATCATAATGCTATCGCTGACCTTTCAGCGAGACGTGGCTTCTGTAGTCCCTATACAAGCGAACGGCATTTGTTTGCTCCTGCAATGTAAAGCCTTTACAAGTTCACATAGTGTGTAAAAAGGTTTTTATTGCAGGCCGATCTGAAGGTCTGTTGTGTTGTGGGATAACACACTGGATGTTTATTAGACCTGGAGTCAATGCCCAGGCCAGAGGGCTGCTATAAAACTGCCCTCTATAGCTGTTCAGTGGAGGCAGTGGACTGGGCTGCTTGCCTGCTCAGGCCAGATGCCACTGAGTGGCTACGAGCACTGCTGTCCCCTAATCCCCAAATCACTACCAGGTCACCCTGGAAAGGTCTGAGAGACCTACACACCGAGGGGGTCGTCTGCTCTGTAATATGTGAACCGCTCCAGAACATACCGGCGGCTCCAATCATGCTTATAGAACAGACTATATAAACATCTGTGTTGTACACAGATGTTTATATAGAAAAAAAAAAAAAGCAATTATCCATACAAATTCAGGCAAAAAAACCCCCAAACCTGTCCCAATGCTTGGCAGAGTGGAATTCTTGTATCCACTCCCTTATTTATTTTGGCTTCAACTTTTAAAGTGGGGAGTAAAGCTCTGGCCAGAGGCGTTTTACAGAGCCCTACAGCAACATGAGAGTGGAACCCGGCTGAAACAATTGCACACACATGGCACGTCTACACCTGAGCCGTGACATGAAACGCTGGGTACTTAGGGTGTGATGGACGCTGCCGGTACCACTCTCATTGATCTCTACCTGCCTTTTCTCAGATCACCTCCTCATTTTGGAGGCCGTGGCATCGTATGAGTCTCTATTGTCCTATCGCTTCGCCACGGCACCCATGTACCTGCGGACCAAACATTAGCCTGTGTTTGGGCAGCGTCTGAGCCTCTTTCAGCAGATTCTGGCGATGTAATCGAACCGAAGGGAACCAGCCCCATCTTTATTGCTCTTTAATCAGAGCGGTGCAAGCTGGGTAAAGATCAATGATCTTTGAGCGTTAGCATTGACTGGGGCCTACAGCTCCCAATCAAGGGCCCCCTCTCCCACCTAATGTTACATTTAATGAGCCAATTAGTCCACAATGGCGTGGCCGGCATCTTAAACTGTTGTTTACGCTGTATTCATTATTAATATCTCATAGTTAGGTATGAATAAAATTAAAAGGAGCAGCGAGACCATTAGCTCCCCACGGTGGATGCTTATTAAGATAGGATGCTTTGTTATCCGAGCTAAGGGTGGGGTGGTAATTGTTCGTGGTGGGCAGGATATGCTGGTTCAGTAGGCAGAGTGGTTTGATTTATATAACCTTGGAGATGTTGATGCATGTGCGTACGGGAGATCGAGTGTCGTGGTTGGCTCTAATGCTTGTGAGAGAAGAACAACAGCCTGCATCCAGTCGTGTCAGATGCTGCTTTAGCTCCCTCGTAAACATTTTTCGTTCTTGCCCTCCTCTCCTTTAGCCTATCCCTCCCTCCCTCCGTCTACCCATTTCTCTCCCCTTTCTGTCATTTGGATGTTTTGTTCCCATGAGTTGTTGTTTTTTTTTTGTTCTCTTCTGCTAATTCTCCTTTTCAAGATGTTTCCCAGGTAATGGGAGATTAAAAACCACTAACTTTTCAATGCCGGTCTATTTTTTTCTTTATAACAGGGAGAAGATGACTATCATCGTTCGCGTCGCTGCACTACACCCTTGTTCTGGCGATGATGTCGATACGCAGGGACCCGGGACCCAAGGATAACGGGGTGGTGGTGGTGGTGGGGGGGGATTTGCCTCTTCCTCATGACGATAGAGTTTGAGTGTGTATATGGAGGCTGGGGCAGACAAAAAAAAAAAAAAAAAATCACAAAATCAATAAAACATTAAAATCGCTTCAGTCAACAGAGCGAGACCCAGCTGCATCCAGCAGCTCTTTCACCCAAGAAAATTCTCTGCTCCTTCAGTTGATGAGACTTACTTCAAATATTCAGCAGGCAAAGCTGGGTCCACACCTCAGAGGAGTAGCGTACTACATTTGATGGAGAGCAGACAATGTTCAGTGTATGAACGCAGTGAAAGATGGAACAGATTTTTTTTTGGGGGGGGGGGGGAAGGAGGCATGATATAGAGGTTATTGGCCTGAGGCATGGCACTTATGACCAATGAGTACAATTCTTTTTAAAAAAATCTGTTAAATTAAATGATCAGTGAACCAATATTGCATGCCTCTTATTGTCCCAAGGCAATTGGCTCTACAGATACTGGCTGCAAGGAACAGTCATTAGATTATAATAGAAATCTGCTGAAGGCTATTACCGAGTTGAACAAATGGAAACATTTGTGTTTAAGTCTTCCTCTCCATCCTTCATTCCTCCATTCTTCAATTCATCCGTGTGCTCCAGTCAGAACGCAACAGGGTAAGGCTCTCCAGTTCCACTGCTCCTCACCGCTGAACCACTGCATAATAACTCATAGCCAACATCGTGCTGGAACGCGGCAGCAATTGCTTTCAAGCTCCCACTTAAAATAGTCCTGGTGACAAGCCTGCTGCTTTAAATAAGCGCCTCAGCCTGTCTAGAGAGGCTCCTTAATCCCAGTGGTGAGAGACACTCCAACAGGAAGACACTGGGGTGAAAAAACACTTTTGCACCAGAGAGACTGGAACAATTTACAGCAGGTGACTGTGAGTAGCAGGATTCACCGGCAGGGCAAGATGGGGGGCGGGGGGGAGAAAGAAAGTGTGTGGAGAAGTAGAAAGGGAATATACATGGGATGGAAATGAGACGGCTTACCCACAAATACCTTGGTGTCTGCACCCACATCCTCTAAAAAACATCCTTTTAGGGGCACTCCAGCACAAATTTACATTTAATAAAACTGAGCTGCACTAAACAGAAAAAGGCTGACACTATCAGCACGGAGGAATAAACATATATGAGTCTAGAGGGCAGCAACAAAAGCCCCCGAATATCTACAGTCTGTGCTGCTCGGTGTCTTTTTCCTGGACACCACCGGTGCTCTCTGGCCTGTTTCTGCTTGGCAGCGGCGTGATGCTCAGTCACAGTTAGATGATGTAATCCTGGGCCAGGGAGTGAGACGGAGGGGGGTGGGGGCTGGGCTCTGACGTCACCTGGTCCCTCTAGCACCCAACCACACAAGCTCTCCTCAGAGAAAGGGTGTTCAGTACACAGAGGGAATGTTTCAGCTTGTCCTCCCCCTAACTTTTTTTTTTTTTTTATCCCTCTCTCATCACCTCCCTGTCCCACCCTCTCATTCTTTCCCACTTCCATCCTTCGTCCCCTGTCTCCCCCCATCGTTCTCCTTCCCTCACCGCCACCCTATCAGTTCCATTCTCCTTTCTTCCCCTCCCCATGCTTCCATCCTCACTCCCTCTATACCTGAGGCTCTTGTTCTTTTATAGCAAATTGAACCTTTCACTCTGAAAGAAATAATTACTCTCTGGAGAGAAAGGGGACTGCCGTAGAATGCTGATATGACACACAATGTCACCTTGCCACTCAGGAGCTGCCTGCACACCCAGCACCATAGAGAAGGAGGGGTGAGTGCTGGAGGTGGGTGGGTGGGGGGGTGGGGAGGATGACAGGACAGGGGAGCGGGTCAGGTGGCAGCAAAGGTGAGGAGAGTTATAGAATAAAAGCGGCAGAGTGGTAACAGAATGAAAACGAAAGAAAGCAGGGGTGAGAGAAAAGGGAGTGTGGGAGGAAATTGTGTCTGTATTGATGAGGGAAAATATGAGATGAAGGGTGTGAACCTGCAGAGAGGACAGGGAAGTTACAGCAGGTAATAAGTCATGGGAAATGAGGTAAGAAGTGAGCGGCGATGAAAATAAGGGGGGTGGAGACTGACTCAGAAGACTGACGGCGTGATGTGGAGTGTTTACACCACAGGAAGTTGATAAGTACAATGAGAGGACTGAAAGTGTGAATGAGGTTGGGAAGAGAGAAAGAGATAAACAGAGGGGTAGACAGAGTGTGACAGGAAGTACCCTTAGTGGGGGTCAAATGCGGGATGGATCCGTCTTCATCTAGTGGCATTTGTGTGTTGGGGAACAGAAGCAGCGAGGGCCGTGAGCCGGATCGCTGCCATTTCTACTTATTACCCATCATGCCTTTCAGGAGAGCGGCCATGTGGTCATGCTCTGGCCCCCGGGAGGTTAAACGGCCCTCAGTGGGCTGAGAGGTAGAAGAAACAGAGCGGGAGACAGGCAGGAAAGGATAGGCAGCTACGTAAGGCTTTGGATCCTCTGATACTGTCAGAGGTTCTCAGTCTAAACCCAGTTTAAACCCAGTCTAAGCCTAGTCTAGACCCAGGCTAACAAATAAAGCACAATGGTACAACTCGTACAATGAAGAGAAGGAACAGCACCTTCAATTGGAGAGGAAGCACACGTCACTGAACTCATCATTTGGTGGACTTTGTTGGTGAATCATGAGCAGGACTGTTAAGTTTGTCGTCAGGGATGTTGAGAAAGTTTAGCAGTCTGTATTTAGTGGCAGTATTCCTCCTTCAGTTTAAACTTTGGATGTTGTTAAAGAACTACTGTGCAGACAGCAGTTGTTGTGTGGAGGAGTTCCACTGCCCACAGAACTGAAATGGAGCTGAGTAATAAAGAGAAGAACTTTTTTCTCCTTCCACCCCACTTGTTACTGGCTGTTTTTTATTACCGATGAATATTGTTGCTTACTTTTTTCCTTGAGTACATTGTTGTGTAAAGAGTGTGTCTGCTGGCGTTCACTTCATTTATGTCGCATCCTGACCGCGGTATCTGTGTTCCACGGTACTTTTGCCCTCTTAATGGTTGCGTGAGTGAAAGTGACTTGTTGGATTTGGTGCTTATTTCTTTCTTAATGACATGATTTGGATCAAGCCATGTCTAGTGACTGTACAGCATTCTGCCGTCGTGTCAAGGCAATGTTATTCTAAGGTGATTTGATTGCAGGAGTACATCACTGAAAGCCTGGGTGTAAAACACACAGCCTGCGTCAGAGAAACAGAATAGTGCTGCAGAATAATTCAGACTAATGCTTCTGCCACCTGGTGAATGTAAGTCAATAAAGTCTTTTTAAACTCAGCTTTACTCCCCGAAAAAATATTTGGCTCTTTAGCAGCTAAATGCTCCAATATGTTCACTAGCTATTCAGCATTCGTGCACTGTTTTCTCCCTAAAAAACAAAAATTAGCTGGCTATTTATCTGCTGAATGTGCCGCTATGTTCACAGGCTACTCACAAACTGTCTGCTGTTTGATACAGAACAAGTGGTGTGCAGTGGGCTTTTAGAGCTTCTTCACTGAAATCAGCCGCCTGCTGCGAACGACAAACAGTGACAGTGGAGAGAATGAAACAAAACAGTTGACGGCTGGATGGCTAATGAGCTCAAACTCACAATGATGCCCAGTGAAGTGGATTCAGGTGAGGATTGTAGGTTTATCTGTATGACTGACACATTTTTACACAATAATTTGACTCTTTATTACTACAAAAACATTGATTATTTCCACAGTGTTTTATCTCCTTTCATTCATCCTCATAGGAATGAGTTATCCCATTAAAAAAAAAAAAAAAAATGCCTGTCAGATTTTTACCATTGCTGGAACAACATTGAAACAACTCCAGATATTTGGGTGAATTACCTTTTATTTATTATGGTTATTGTGATAAACAGTTATTAATTTAGTATGACCTTAATTTATCAAACCAGCTCACCTATCTGAAGGTGTATCGACTGTAAATGTGCACCATTTGTAAGAGCCAACATCTTTTGAGCTTCTCATTTTAGACTCCAAACACGAAAATATTCGTAAAAACTGGTACAATTTTAATAAAATACTATCTTCTTCTCCTTTCGGCTTTGCTATACTATACACTATTCATTAAATAACACAAAACATGTTTTCATCAATTAAGGCTAGAAAAATGGGATGTCATTGAAATGATTATTCTTATAGATGAAGTCTTTTACTGAATCAAGTATTCTATACCCCTTTTGTCTTGTATAATACCTGCAGCAGACAAATAATTCTTTGTGTCTTTATCTTGAGTCAAGGCCGTTGACATTTTAAGAACAAAGATAGCCGAAAAAAAATACAGTTCAGTGCTGTGAAAAACAGTATCTCCTTCCTTTTATAGAATGATTCGGTTTTTGCTTGTTTTTCACATTTAAATGTTTCAGATCAATAAAATAACTTAGAAAAAAGAAACTATGAATGACACTATGAGTGAATCCAAAAATATTCAGGTTTTAAATGACCATTCAATGCAGTGAAGGTAAAAAGTTAACCTATGTCAACCATGTGAAAGAGTGACTGCCCCATGAATAATAACTGCTCGTGCTTCCTTTGGCAGAAAAAATGTAATCAAATGATTAGTTGGGTTATCATTGTATGGCATTACAATTTGTTTGATAACCTGAAATATTTAAGTGTGACAAATATGCAAAAAATGAAGAATCCGGGGAGGATGAAGCGCTGAACTGCATTTTCTTTTCTTTCCTTCCATCTTAAATGCATTCTTTATTGTTAAAATAGCCTTGAGTCAAGATAAAGACACAAAGAATTATTTGTCTCCTGGCTGCAGATATAATACAAGACAATAGCAGTATAGAATTCTTGATTCAGTAAAAGACTTTATCTCCAAGAATATTCATTTCAAAGACATTTGATACGTAATACTGTATGTTTTTCATCTATGCCCCAATAGAATCAAGCCTACGTCACCTCTTACACCCTGGCTGGTGAAATGGGGGCTATTTTTAATGTCTGCTCTGGTGCTTTCTGAATAATGGGCAAAAATTACTCAAGGTCACAACTCATTTGTCAGGCTGTGAGTTGAAGGAATGGCCCAGTGCACTAAGGCTAGCATTCAGCTTTTACTCCGCTGATAAAATCCACACTAACTTTACAAGTACAAGCAGTTAAAAATAGAGGAATAACAGCATTGGTAAGACAGAGGTATGTGGCAGGGGGAAAGGTGGGCAGCAGTATGGAAGAGAATAATTTGCAGATAAGGAGGGAAGGAAGAAGAACAGGGCTTAGGCTTGGCCCAAATTGGAGAAATTCCATCAGCTTATTGCCTCATGATGGTATAGCAGAATGCCAAAGGTGGCAGGAAGGACTTGCTCTGAGTATAAATCATGTTGCCTCTCCCTCCATGACAGCTTTAGTCGCAGTGACTTCCACAAAGGGGCTGTGGTGATCAAACAGGAGGTGTGATGACTTCATCCAAATGTCACCCACAGAGTGATACAAACACCCTGCGTCTCATTGTTTGATCCTGGGGGACAGGCTCATGACAGGCCATAACATGACAACTACTCACATATCTGAGACAGTGAATGACATGACACAGATCAGCGTGTCTATCTATAATACATAGAATAATAAAACCCATGCAGAGGACACCGCTACCATGTCATGCCTTACAGCTATAATATTAATCATTGGGGTTTGCAGCTTACTGTCATACAACTATAAACTATTACTGTGCACCGCCACTATGTGCTTGCAGCTCCACAACCCCTGGTCTTAGGTTATTAAATCCTACAGCCCCCAGCATGCATCTCCAGCTAAGATGCTTCCAAGCCTTGCCAAAGACTTTTATCTTCCTCCCCAGCATGGGCATGGCACCTCCGTGATGCTTTCAATTTTCTGCTCTGTGCTTCTGTGTTTTATGGGCCTGTGCAAAGGTTCCAGACTGATTGGCTGGGCTGACCTGAACTCCCAGGCTGTTGGTGCATGTGCTGCGGATGGGGTGACATCAAGGCCACCGACCAACCAGGGACAGGGTCACGTGAAACTGTCTGCCAACCACAGAATACCTATTCTATCCACAGAGGCACAGGAAGACGACATGTTCCGTAGAGTCAATGCTCTTATCGCCAGTAATCATAACACAAAGAGCAAATGCAGTAACAGTTAGTAATCATAACACACAGCAACGAGCTGGGGTGACACAAATTTTCAGAATATTATGTCTCTCTAAAAAGTCCATTTTTTTTGTTCTGAACAAAAAGCAGACATTAATTGGAACAGTCAAAGAGTGTAGTCTTTGTTTATGTCCCAGTTCCTATCAAAGATAGTTAAACAAAGCCGAAAGGGAAATTAAATAGTGGGCTAAAAATCTGCAATTACCTGTACAGACAGATGGAAGTGCATGAGGAATATATACAATCTGAGTGTTTAGGCACTGGGAGAAGTCTGGAAGTCATGTGGTTTCTCTATTTTATTTCAGTTTGGTTTTCTGTCACATTTTTCTGTCACATTTTTCTGTCACGTTTTCTGTTACTTTGCTCTTTATTCCTCTTCTTCTTGGTAGGTCTTGTGCATTTTTACTTGTGCGCATTTCTGTTATTCACTGTCTCTATGTCTCTATGTGTTTTGAAAAATGCTATCCAAATAAATATATTATAAATCTTTAGTATGCAGTAGTTATTCTATGGTCCCATTTCCCCGTTATATTTTCCCTGAGTCCTGTTAATGTATCATCTTAACAAAAAAAAGATCACTACATTTTAGTTTTGCTTGTGCATTGGATTTTGTTTTTACCTTCAAATGTTGTATTACTCACTTTTAACTTCTTGGATTTCCTGTGTACCAGACTTGCTTTTCCCGGCTTAATGGATTTAATTTCCATCATCGTCTTAAGGATGCTGTTTGGCACTAAGTTTGGATAAAATACTATTAAATCACTGAGCTATACCTTTAGTGTCTGCCTGGCGGTCTGCATGTGGGATCGCACTGTTTGAATGACTTTAAATGCAACAGAACAGATTGGCAAATATGAGCCATGTAGACTTTTGTTTCAACAAGGAACTAAATGACTTGTCATGCACGCTGATGTGCATAATGAGAGAGCATTTAAGGACTCACTGTGAGGAATATAGATAGACTGTTCTTAATTTGGCAGTCAGAAAAATGTCTGTAAGCCATGGTTGAAAAGACCACGGCCCCAAGTGGATTACAGACTCTTTTGAATACACTAGTTCTCTGCCAGCTCCAGCCACTGGCCTGCTCACACACCCACAACCCAAACCTCAGTTCCACCAGGTAGCATTTCTGCAGACCTCAGCTACCTGTTCTCTAGTTGGTGGTGATGACGTGGAAGGTTCAGTTCTTGGTCTCCAGTAGCCAGTGATGATGCAACATCAGCCAGGTATTCAGTTGCAGGTGGCATCGTTGGCTTCAGCACCTGATGTTGTCAACAGTCTCCAGAAGGGATTCGTCTTTTGCGGCCGATTGCCTGCCTAGCTGGCAAAGGAGGTCTGTCTTCGCTGCCATCCTACTGCCTGGCTTCCTGAGTGGATCCATCTTCGCCGTTGATCTTCTGTCCTGCTTCTGAGCTGGATCAGCTATGGAACTATGAACTTTCATTCTTATTTCTTTTTTCAGCCACTGAGAAGAACTCATTATATCCATCATTATAAAATCATCAACAGCAGCTGCTGTTTGTACGAAATCATCTCTAAGATTTGTTGTTTCCTCTGAGGACATGAAGCCTTTTGCAAAGAGAGCATGTTGGTAAAGGTTTTTGGTTGGATGGAAGATATGGACCAGAGCTGACATGACCAAATAAATAACATGGGCTCAGTCCTATGAGCATCAATCATCCAATGGGCAAACATTTCCCACGACCCCCCCATCTCCCCTGGCTGCAGTCTTGGTTGCTTCTGCTGTCTCTTGGCTTTCAATAGATCTAAATCAAATCACTACTTGGGAGTGAGACTCACTGAATTTGGCCTTTTTCAGGTGTAAATACAAGGTTGATAGGAAGATAACTCAATAAGGAGGATTTAAGGCGAATGTTAGATGATGGCCTGATAACCCATCTCTGCAATGAAGGAGTAGCTGTCTTCCAGATCTGTAGGTGTCTTTGTCTCAGGTGTGTGATTTAGTTTTGCTTCTTTTTTATGCATTTGGACATGGTCAGGCCATGCTGAGGGGGCAGGGTTCAGGACCCTGTCAAATCTTCCCTCAAACCCTGGGATTCCCATGCAATTAAATCAAAATCCCATGTAGGGTGTGAAGCAAGGATGAAAGGACCTCGCTCTCACAAAAAAAGGCTTAAATAGTAAGCAGAGGCTTTTCCTGTGCAGAATATGGTGTGATGCATTACATCTTTCAGCCCCGCACCCATAGCCCACCGCTTAGCTGATCTTTGAAAGATATTGCTTATAAAAGAGATGACTCCAGGCGACGGCCAAGTTCTGTAGTTTTATTACACCTTGGGGCTACAGCGGCCTGTCTTTGGAGAGATAAGGTTGTACCCTTTTCATTTTGTATCCTCCGGCCGATATTTTAAGCCGGCTTGTTAAGGGCAGGCAAGCTGAGTGCTGGAACAGAGTTTGATGCATGGCTTTACAACAAGAGCTGGGCCCATAACGCTCAAAGGCCGATCATTACTGACCTTAATAGCTCAGTCTGCATCTGGGCTTGATTGATCGTGCCTAGCAGGTTGTGAAATGCGCCATCTGGAAGGAAGGAAGGTGAGATGGGCAAGCGGAGACGGGGGAGAAGGCAGGCAACACCAGCCGAGCATGGAAGAAGGGAAGAGAAGAAGAGAGCAGGAGGAGAGGAGGGGGAGAAAAACACAAACCTAGACAATCTTATACTGAAATTGATGGCCATAGTGGGATGCTGTGGAAACTTAACTGCACTAAGAGGTCCACCAAGCACCATAAACACTGTCCCTGACATAAACAACAAGACTTAGCCAGACTTGGATCTATACAATATTCATCTGAAGAGCTGCTCCATAGTAACTCTTGTTTACCTGTTCTGTGTGCTTGACTAAATAAGAACCGCTCAAGTTAGACAGTCCATGTGTGTCAACTTGCATGTGTGTGTGTTTTTGCGTGTGTGTGCGTGCGTGCTAGGTCTACAGAGTGTCCTACTTCAGCGCTTGATATCATAAAGTCTGCATAATGTATGATTCTCAGCCACCACCATTGGTACCTTGGATTATCATAAGGCACTCGGTATTCTGCTGCAGAACTCAAGTCATAGAGTCGTTAGGTTATCACTTTGCATAAACCCACCCTATATAAAAAAAAAAAAAACTGCGCCTCTCAGTAACACAAGCGATATCATCTGACTCAGAAGTACCTTTTCTTGCAGGTTTGAATCGTCTAGAATGCTCCACTTGTAGTTTGCGGTCTTTGCGTCGGGTTCATGAATAGTAACTGTACCACTCAAACCATTCATGTGCAATGAAATCTCACTCCTATAAGTATTCAAGCTGGCAGAGCGGCGTTGAGTGGTCCTTTCATGTCAGTCGAAACTCCCGTGAGACCATCAAGCTCATGTTCTCCATTACCATACTCTCCTCTTTGTCATTCAGTAATAGTAGCTACAGTAGGACCAACTGATGTGTATCTGGTACAGGAAAAAGGACTCTGACAGACTCCTTATTCTACTTCATTACGTTAATTATTGGGCTTGCTGAGTCATTTGACCCGGGCCAAATCAAGTGACTTATGGGAAACTTAAAGAGCGTTATACTGCACTGTAACTTTTGATATTAGTGTGTAAAGATTTCTGCATTTGGCAGAGATGCCAGTACAACGTATAGCTTGTAACGTATCACAACTTGGTTGTACAAAAGTGTTTAACAGCAGATTTATGCTGTAATCAGCACTGCAAATTGTCTTCAGGGCCAACTTTACATGAGGGAAGGTAAAACATCTGGTATCAGTAAGGTGAGGAATAAAATTATAGAGCAGGGTAAGAAAGCAAACAGTGTTGTCTAAAGACATATACAATGTGTGTACTTTTGCATATGCATACAATTTGGAGACAGTTTACTTGTGCACTTGAGCATGGGCATGTGTGTGTGTGTGTGTGTGTGTGTGTGTGTGTGTGTGTGTGTGTGCGCTGTTGAACGAGTGAGGATGTGTGAAAGGGGAAAGGGATGACAGAGGGCCAGGTGGAACGGAGACTTCTGTCGCTGACTCAACACCTTTCTCATTTTATTACCAAATCATCCATGACAAACAGCTCCGGCTTTTCGCAAAGGTGAGGCAGGCAGGATAAAAGCTGGGACGTGAGCAGAGGAGGTCATTTCAGCGCTGCAAACATTGCATCGGTAATGCAACATGTTTGTGTCACTTCAAATGTCACCTTTACATGATGCTGTCATCCATGTGTCATTTCGAGATATGGCTGGGGTGACAGTGATGGCCCCTTACTTCATTTAAGCTCCCGCTATCACAGCACAAAAGGCTGGCGACGGAGAAATGTTATCACCTGAGTGACTACCGAAGGAGAATGCTTGGTGACAACACAATCAATAGAGCCTGTAAAATATTAAGCAATCATTCGCTGTGAGCATTCAAGACCAAGCCAACCTCCATAATGAAAAAATAACTTAAACTATGCTAAAATTGAAGCGGTGTGTGCTAGATCTATTTTATTGAACAACAATAAAAGCATATCAGTTTTCGGCTATAAAAGAAAGCCAAAAAATACAAACGGTGAGAAATAATTTCCAACCTGTTCTTTTTTTTTTCTACCTCTCCATCTAGTTCTGCCGCACTTGACACTGAATCCCCACTCTTGGAACGGCATCAACATTGTGGGCTGGTGTTAGAATGAGAAGGTTTTGTTTTGACAACCCTGTGCCGGGCTGTATCGTTGGAGAGCATGCCTGCCGTTCTTTAATGTCAATGAGAAAAGCCAAAGCCTTTTTTCAGCTACGTGAGAGGGAGCAGATTAGCCTGATTGACGGCTATAAGATGCTAAGGATGGCGCTCCAAGCGCAACAAGCCAGGGCGTTGGAGTGGAATGGAGTTCATTCATGAGTTACGAGTCTGTTTCAGTGATGCAGTAAAATAAGAATAAATCCATCCACCAGCCTGCGAAAAATATACAACCTCGGGCTTGTGAGTGAGACAACAAGCAGAAGACTAAGACGCTGATGGCTAATACGTATTCAGTATGCCAGAAAACTCAACTACAAATCAACTTCAGACATAGTAAACAACAGAAAATCCACATCACGCTGTCATGTCACTTCTAACATATTTTTCTTCGTCAGATTTCTTCTTTTTTTTCACCCACAGTCAAGACAGTGGCAAAACGAGGGAAAGAGTAGCCCTGAGGATTGTCACACTCCTTTGTCAAGTTTGTTTTTCAAGGATGTACTCTCTACTTAAAGAGGTTGAAGGAGACTGTGTAAAGTTTTGGACAGAGAAGGAGCACGATGATATAAATATCAACACAACTAAGAGGCTCTTCTGCCTCAGAAGGACTCAGGACACACGACCAGCCGCGATGCTGTCCCTGAGTCCCTGTGCTAAAAAAGGCCAGTTTCAGGTTAAGCCACCACTGAGACGCGTGTACAAAGTCAAACGTCTCCCCACACGAGAAGCATAGGCAGGGATGTGTTTTTAGCTTGACCTACTTTATAGACAGAATCCTCACGCTGGTGTCACGACTGGAGTTTTGACTGAAGTGGAGAATATGACGAGAAATTACAGGATTCTGGTGTGTGCGCTAATGATGGAGAATATGAAATCTAATTAGTTTTCAGGTGTCAGTGAAGGATGTTCCTTGACTTCCTGTTTATTATCAGACTGAGGAGTGTAGGAGCTCCCACTGGAAACCAAGTGTTAGGGATTAACATGTCATCACAGAAGGGGGAACACAGACATTTTGACAGCTACACTCGCGAGCCGAGTCTTCATCTAACACCTGCCTCACACCTCCTGTCCAGAAGCGCACCTGTTCTGACACAGTGTGAGGCTCTGAGCCATTCCTGGAGCCGTGTTTGCACCTGTTTTATCCTCACAGCAACACGCCGCAATGGGGGAAGAATGAGAGGAGCTGATGATTGGGGAAATTGGGGAAAGACGAAGATGCAAAACATGGATTTGATGGAAATTTCCAGAGAGGAGGCTGGAGTGGAGTAATGGCACTGCCTGAGCCTGGTCGGCAGAGCTGCGGTGTCGAGGTAACATTGATGCATGGTGTGACCTTACTTGTAATGCCAGCCTTAATCTACGCAAGTGGAATAAATGAAGTGGGGCCGCTGTGGACGTGTCACCAAGACTTATAAAGACAAATCCACCGCCGCTCTGAGCTGTGTACATGTATTCATAAAAGTCTGAGAGAGACATCTCGACAGGGCGAAGAGCCCGGCAAAAACCAGCTGGCTGGTGACGAACAAATCCAAGCTCACCGGTTGCCATGACGGCATGGAGCTGTCCCTCATTAGGCATAACATTCAGAGGGTACGTGAAGGTGAAACGGAGATGACATCAAGGAAATAATTACTTTTCCATCACTTTTCAGAGGTCAGTAAAGGAAAGGAACACGTGAAAAAAAAAAAAAAAAAAAGGAAGATGACATGGTATGACTAAAAGTTTTCACGATTTTAAGAAGTACAGGATGAATCCGTTTATTTGAAAAATAGTCAACACAAAAGTAATTATCTTAAGAGGAGCGTCTGAGCTTGTTTGAGTATTTCAGAATGACTTGTGTGGACAGTCGCTTGAATCTTGAGATTAACTGCCTATTGCGGGTCCCAGTGTGCTGACACTAACTCAACTTGTCATGACCACTCATTACAGTTTAACAATGTATGCCTTGACAAACGATGTTTTCTACTGGATGGCCCGACTGGCTGTCATGTTAGCCGCGGTCAATTCATACTTGGCCGGCTTTATTGGCATGTAGCTCAAGTAAGAGCCATCATTGATCTCCGCACGGTTATTCCGTTTGTTTCGGAGCGCTGGGGTCTGGCGGGACAGACCGTTCCTTGATAGATGATGAACCCTGATAGGCTGACAGCGGAAATATGGATGTTGAGCGCTGACACACGCAAGGGGCAACTGGGATGTAGGTGCGTCTTACATGCCAACATGTTTGGTGTGAGGCCTGGTCCCCTCCTACTCTCTACCTGCCCCCCTGTCCAGTCCTTGCACTGACATGTGTGATTAATGCCCCTGGCCAAGATGATGATAATAATGGTTATAATTAATCAAAGAGTTCTTCCTACACCTCTAAGAACCAACAGTGACCTGGAAAAGACACCCGGACCTCCTTTTGTCTATTCTTCCTCTTCTTCTCTCTTTCTCCTCCTCCTCCCCCATCCAGCTCCTCCTTTCTTCCTCATCTCACTGACAGACCTGAACCTCGGCCCGGTAGAAAGAGTCATGAATTATCCTGCCATCACCACTTCTATTAATATCACACCGTCTATCACTATCACTTACTCTCCCTCCACCCGCCGTTCTTTTCCAAAGTGGAGTGTTCTTAAAGCTGCCCCAAATTTCCTGGAGGAATAACGCTGCCTATGCAAATGGCTGCGAGTCAAAGGAGCATCCTCGGCGACAGTGACAAACGAACATCATCATTTTTTTAGACGTAAACAGAAGCAATGTCCAAAACAAAAGCCACCACCCCCTTGCTGCCTGGGGCCTGACAGGAGTCTCCGTCTTCTCTGTGGTGTATTCCTAAAGGTTTGACATGCTGTGTGTGAGTATGTGTGTGTGTGTGTGTTTGTGTGTGTGTGAGTGAGCATCTCTGCAAGAGATTGTGTGACTCTCAGAGTGATCTAGAATACAGTATATGCCGCTGCAGAATAATATTTTAAATTCCTTAGCGGCTGCCAGGTAACGGTAGCCTGGAGCGATGGAAAAGTTTTTTTTTTTTTTTTTTGTATCACCTTCTCTTTATTTCCCCTGGTGATGAGGATACAAAGCTCTTTTGCTCAGCTGAGTTGTACGTGACAGGCATGTGTTCAAAATACCTCCCTCTTTCCCAAGCTACTCAATGATTTTTTTGGGGGGGTGGGGGGTGGGATTTACCATCTCTTAACACGCTGTTCAAAGCTAATAAGGACCTGAAGGCAGGTTCTGATAATTGTACGTACAAGAAATACTGACACACACATTAAAACAGAGGGCTGGGTCACTCACGGCATCTTTCATTTCCAATCTGTCAGCATCACCTTTGTATTTTACCCTGCGACTCTACGAGGTGCACATGTCTTGTCTTCCCTAAACGTCTTTCCCTTTCCAGACTTTTGTCACCATGCATCTGAAATGTCACTTTCTTGATGTGTTATTTATGTCTTTCCTGGATCACAATGACGTTATTTTGCTTTGCCAAATCCCCGATGTACCTCTTTGCCAGGTCCAGACGCCTACGGTGGATCCTGCTATAGAAACAATGGCATCATGACATCATCAGATCTCAACCAAAGGAGGACATACAGTATCCCCGGTTTGAAAAGTGGTCTGCATCCCCAAATTGCGTTGGATGCTGTGTTTTGTTTTGTTTTTTGTGTTCAATGCTCATATGGTGACACTCAAGATGCCTCACCAGGATCTCCTGCCAAACTGTGCTGCTAAAACAAACAGATGAATACATGCTACATTGACTGTTATTATCAGTGCCGTCATCACTGACGCTAAACCCAACCACTAAACATATGTACGGAGCATTCAACGATATATTGGATTCCATCTGAGCCAGAAGGGTACTCACCGATTTACAGCGCCGGTCCTCTGTTTAAGCACCATAATGCTTTATGGTCTGATTCCAATTGTATGTTGACACCATGAAACTAAACTATTACATCTCACCAATGGTAAAATACAAACCAAATTTACACCAAAGGCTGACAGAGGGATAATCTGATATCTTGGTATCGGTGTCCAACTGGCCAGCATTGCTTTGAGTTCAGGGGGGGTCAGCCAGGATGCTCACAAAGGCTTCCTCCCTCCTCCCAGACAAATCTTGAGCGTAATGCGAAGCTACAAATGACAAAGAGATTGATGCACGGACACGAGAAAACAAGGAGAAAAGTGATGATGGGAGAGAGGAAAAAAAAGATGAAGCCTGGGGAGTCAGGGGAACGGCAGAAGCAGCCGGTGTTGGCAGCGGAGCAGTCTTCTTCATTCTTTGGGGCCACAGTGAAGAGGCTTGAGGCACTGACTGCACAACCGTTCTGCCAAGTCTGTGTCTAAAAAGTCTAAAACACAAGCTTCTTATCACAAAAGAAAATGCAGCATGTCTTCAATGAACACGGAGATGCTGCTGATAACCTTGCACTCCTGCCGAACATCATCGCTCCCCAGGAAGCTAAAGGCAGGGAGGACATATTGACAGCAATGTTTTCATATTATTTTCTCATGACTAAATCAATACACAGACGGGCCATTTCTTCAGAGCAGAGTTAGGATGGAGTCATCATGAAGGTCAAGCAGTTAGCCCATTAAAGGGGTAGCTAGGCACACCATTTGGCAGCGCATCTCTACTTCCTCCTGCATGGCACAGAGGTAGCAACCTTGAGAAGTTGATTAGTGGTAGAGACGGCTCCCACGACTCCGGAGACCCTCGCCTCATAAAATCCTGAGCTTGAAGCAGAACAAGGGAGCCGGGTAGGATAGGGGGTGGGGGGTGGGCAACTGGAGGGAATTCGAGGCAGAAGAACTGCCTGCCTGCCTCATCTTTTACAGGACAAATTAAAACCACAGCGGAACAAGTCATAAAACAGGAAATAATGAATTCAATTATACTTTTTAGTGTTTAGGTGCTGTTGGTGAGATCTGCTGAGTGGGCAATGCAAGACGTGTGCACAGCAGCGGGCAGAGACTGATGACTATGTTGGTGGCACTGAGCTTTGCTGAGGGCTGAGTGTGTGCTGACTGCATGTCTACATGCCCCCAGGAGCAGTTTAGACCTCGACAGGGCCTTCATTAGCAAATGAATGACTCTTAATTGGCCTGGCAAATACACAGGATGCTTGTTGATTATAGGGATTTTTTTTTTTTTTCCCAGCCAGTGCTTGTACTTCAACACAGATGCACAAATACACAAAAGCCTATGCACGGTGAGATACGGCAAAAGCAGAGGTACGCTTTAGCGCAGACGATCCTGACAATAACTGTCATGTCATCAAAGTGACAGACAATTCAAGGCTTTGCTGTGTCGGGTTCAAAAGCAGGGCTTCGGTTGTCAACAAAGGATTCTGACAAAGAATTCTGGGACATATTCTCGCTCTTCAATCTTCCCTTCTCTCCATCCCCCTCTATACCTCCCACCACCTACTTTTCACTGTTTTTCAATCGGCTCAAGCTTGTCCCCTGGCATTTCTTACACCTCAGCAGGAGGGAGAATCACAGACAAGACTCCTGGTGTCCTAGATTTAGCAACACTGGCAGGAAGGAGCACGGAATATACTGGCCTTTTATACAAGCTGCTGTATAGGACTGAAAAACCAGCTACAAAAAGCTGCCTACTTCAAACACAATGGAGGAAGAGCCCACATGAACTCCAGCCACTGTTCACGTCCATACACACTTTCAGCTGCTATGTGTTATGGCTAATCCTATTATATGGTGGAACCAGAAGTGCCATAAGTGCAATCTTTTAATCTTGTGCAACACCGTATTGTATATCGATCATTTCTGTACGATAGTTTAAAGATTAGATGGATAGACATATTGACTTGTCGCTCATTATTTGCGGACTCACGTGTAAGTATGATCCCAGGAAGGACAACGACAGGGAAGAGTAAAATAAGAGAGAGGGACGGGAAAACAGAAAGCTTCGATCAAGAAAAGAAAGATATGAAACAGAAAGGACACGGGGGTCGTTGACAAAGAGACGGAAAGAAAAAACAAGCGCTATCTGAGGAGGAAAGTCGGTGTCGCCTCTATGCCCCAGCTGCTGGTGCCACTCACCCATTGCCAGCCTCCCAATTAAAGCCCTGATTAAAACCGACAAAGTGTCTCCAAATGAAGAAAGAGCTGTTGGAGGTCTTAACTGCGGAAGCCTGTCAATTACACTGCCAGAGGAAAGCGGTGAAGGAAGAGCAAAAGGGTATAGCAATAACACGCAAAGCAGGGGGCACAGATGAATACGAGATCCCTCATCCCATGTTCTATGACTCCCCATGCTCCCCCAGAAAGATAATGAATAATGTGTGAGGAAGAATTTCAGATGAATAATTTTGTTAATTCACCTCCACTCGACATTAAAGCTCATCTTTTTGCTATGTGGTGCAAAATAAATTTAAAACGACGATGACGTTGTTTATCTTTTTTTTTTTTTTTCTGGGGCGGGAGGTGGGGGTGTTAAAGTGTCATATGTTGTACTCTGAATACTTTCTACCGACAATACAGCATCCTATTTGTAGATGCCTGTTGCCTGTGTAAGTCATAGAAGTCCCACACTGAAAAGCCCTTCAATCTCAGATAAACCACCCACCGTGTGTATCAGCTGCTAAAATATGATGGTATTCGTGAGGTCATAAATCTTGTTTTAGCGGGAAGGGGGGAGAGAGAAGAAGCCCTAGTCTCCCCCACATCGTTACAGCAACATCCCCGCGGCCCATTCCACTTCCATTTAAGCTAAATGTCAACTTTTCAGCTCTTCCGCCCTCCCCTCTTCGCTTCCTACGGTTGCCATTTGTTTTAACACAGGGGGAAGAAAAAAATAAAAAAAATAAGTCAAAAGCAAGAAAACTACAAGGAGTTTGTTGTCAGTGGCTTTCAGGGCTGAGCGGATTGCCGAATGTTCTGCCGTTTGGGAAGAAAAAAGGCTCCGGTAAAGAGCAAACTTGGAGATAAAATGGATTCTCGATCCATCACAATATCTAACGCAGGAGCCAATGATATGAATAATGAGGGCTGCTATTTGTAATAACAATGTCCTGCACCTGAGCTGAAAGAATAATTTCACATCCAACCAGAATTGTAATACCCTAATACTTCATAAATGTTGCTATTATTTAGACATTAATCATCATTAAGGCTCTTAATGATATTCTTTCGGTTTAATTAGATTGGAATGGGTTTCGGTACTTGACGGTGCCAGGCGAACTTACCGCAAGATGATCTGGAAAGCCGCTCAATCATCTCCAGCCAGAGAGCTGTAGATTAAGAAATAACTGGCAGGTAAATTCATGTGGGATGATGGAAAGAGGGAAACACCTGAGCAGTGTTATTGTCAATGTCACACTTCCCAAACAAAGTGTAATACATGACGGAACCTGACCGATACGCCTCATCATTTTATTTATTTATTTATTTTTTGTGTGTGATTGTTTTCGGTCAACACGACGGATTAGGACGAAGCAGTCCAAACAGAGGACATCACGAATATCCAAAATCGTCCATTAAAAAGGCATTATTTTATTTTTTTCAACACTTTCCGCTGTTTTTGTTCCATTCACCTTGTAAAGACTGGTCCGCTGCTCTGCCGTGGGAGGTAAAATATTGTGATGGCGTTGGGTGAAAAAACAATGAACAGATGAGAAAGTGCCTGCATGCCTCATAAAACAGAGATCGCCATAGAACAACCATTTCCTCCATGCACTTGGTGGAAAACACAGCCAGAGCAAAGCGAACAGGGAAAGGTGTTGGAGCTGGCATGCTGGCCATCTGCAGACATTAAACCCACCGAATCCCACCTAACATCTGACTCTTTTACCCTCTCCGTGTCTCTCTCTCTCTTTTGTATGTTTTTCTCTCCCTTGGCCGACAAGGGAGGAAAAAAGAGAGAGCTCAAAGGATTATGAAAAAGAAATTAAGGCAAAAAAACATCAGAAAGAGAGAATACTGGTGGAAGAAAGAGTGAAGGTGAGTCGGAGACACCCAGAGACCCAGAGGGGCATGCATTAAGCGCCATATGAGGCAGACCTCCCCCCTTTACTACACTTTTGGCTCATTCAAGGGGGAGGCAGCGGCTGTTAATATTTCATGGGCCAACCAACAGAATAAGGAGGTGTAAGCTCCAGGGAGACAATGGCCTCTCGCTTCCCTCCTTTTCTCCGGCACTACAAATGTGTCCTGCCGCATTACTATTGTATCATGAGCTGTACAGGCATCAACATGTGTAAATTTGACTTCACTCTTCCGTCTCTTTCTCCCGTTGCCTGACAGGCCAGAGTGAATGGATTGAAGAGCCAGAGCGGTCGTCAACGCACTCATTCAGTGGATTAGTGATGGTAGCCAGTATACCCTTGAACTGAGGAGGTGTAAGTGCTGCACAGAGGGCTTATTTATCCCAGCAGTATGATCTGCCTGTCCACTACTAATCCACATAGCATCATATGGCCGCTTTAAAATCCATCTTGTTAGGGTAGCACATTATCTTGAATGGAAAAGGCTTTTCCATTACCAAGTTAGACAGAAAAGAAAGACAACATCACCATAAACTGGGAGATCATTACATCTTAAAAGCCTTGAATGTCGAAGGCATGGTGATTCTGCTTTGTCCACTGCACAGAATAGAAAGAGATATTTTTCTTTAAAGCAAATCCTGAGCGTTTAATGGCCAATTGTAAGATGCTGCGTCAGACATCCACAAATGGGTGCCATCCTTCGTGGGCACCTCTCAAGTGTCTGCACTGAGTGAAAAAAAGAAAATAAAATGAAAAAAAGAAAGAGAAAGCAGAGTAGAACTTGTAAAAGCACCAAAAAAAAAAAAAAAAGTCCGGTGTTTCGGTCTTGGCTGTATGGAGGCACTTTGCTGACTGTGTCCCCTTAATGCAAGAGTAGGAGGACAGTCCTTTGTGTTGCAGAAGTCTTGGGCCACTGAATGTCCTGTTTCAGCAATTCAGCAATACTTGGGATGGATCCCGAGAGATGCCGTTTGTCCCTGGGCTCCCCCCACTGTGACTGACATCCAATTTCTGTTTTCATGTAGAGGGGCAAATATGGGAAATTTTCTGACCCATTTCAATGACTGACCCCACTTTCTGGACGCAACTGTCCTCAATTATGAAGCGATGATAGAAGAGGTCACCCATAACGGCTTGGAAAATGGTATTAACAAGTGTGAACGCAACGGGAGTTGTAGAAAAGAGGTAGATGGTATAAGCAGAATGACACGACAGAGGTTTTCTAAAACTAGAAGAGTAAATTGAGTCCTATTATGACAGACTCCCTTTGGGAGACTTAAACAAGGGATGTGTGTTTTTGAGACACTATAGAAAGACAAGAATGTCTCCTGATCGGCTGTCCAGTTGCTGCTCGGGTTCACGTTTGTCCGTCACACTGTCACTCTCCTTGAAGAGCACTAAGATTTTCAGAGGAAAAATGTGCATGAAGATGTTGTGACTGGCCTAAAGCATGGAGACCCTGTCTGAAACTTTTATGGCCTGTCTGGATGGAAATGTCTTCATAAGCCTATCAAAATCATCAGTGGTTTGTTTTACTAGGCCGTAAAAGCAGAAGCGATAAATACGGAGCCTTGGGTCAAATGATTATGAAGTTTGCAAACCCGTGGTCAAAGAGCCGGCCACGCCACCTTAAAACAGAGCAATTATTTCTCTTCAGATAGGTGGAAATTAAAGGCAGCAAACTAATACAGCAATCTTCCACAGCCACACAGGGAAAAAAAAAAAACATTCTCAGTCTTCCTGTGGTGACAGGAAGAGTGAGAATAAAGAGGACATAAAGAATAAGCTGTATGACATGTCCGCTGAGCAAAAAAAAAATCTTGTTTCCGATAAAACAAAGGAAATAGATTGCTATCACCCCAGTCTGGGCTAGAGGCTCGATCAAGAATCAGTTTTTAGTGCAGGTGTCCGGGTCAGAGAGAGACAGCCAGAGGAAGGGGAGCGAAAGTGACAGAGACACCGAGCAACAAATGAATACAGGCGCTGTAGAGAGCCTTGACAGGCAGATATCTTGCTATGCACGAGATCACCTCAGGGGACGTCTGGCTAATTTCCTGTGAAAACACCAGGCGACTGAAGCAGGAGGCGGAGGGTGGAGGTGGAACAGGGAACAGGGAGGAGGCAAACTATTTTCAGTTCCTCCAAAAAGTCTTGTCGGAGTTTGTTCCGCTGGCAGTAGTGACATGGGACAGGTGGATGGGGAGGGATGGCGGCGGTTGGGCGATGGAAGAACAGGGAGGGTGGTGGCGGGGTGAACCAAGAGCGACAGAGATCCTACCCCCTCCTTCCCCGTCTGCCGAAGAGTGGCAATGTGATTATTCAGCATGACTCCTCATCTGCATCTCGTTCGGGGCACCTTAGCCCCGTCTTACCCTGTTTGTTTGCAACCCCAAAACAAACACTCTCCATATAAATACATTAACACTCACTTCCACTTTCCCATCTTGCTTCGTAATGCACACACACACACACACACACACACACACACACACACACACACACACACACACACACACACACACACACACACACACACACACACACACAAACACATACACAGACACACACACACACAAACGCAGCCTCGGTTTCCACAACCAAACGGCACCAGGGAGGGGCAGCAACTGAATGGCAAATGACAAATTCTGTTCCGTATTCTCTGGAAGGAAAATATGGCTCCCCCATTCTCATGACACATTTGATATACAGCCATTGCAAATTAGCCATGAGGCTGCAAGAGGGGAATGAATTGATATTCCAATCATCTGCATGATATAACTGCACATAGAACAACGGCAAAGTCATCTGCGTCGCCTTGATTAGTGAAGTACACAAGCAGGAGAATACAATTGTCTGTCTACACTGGAGGCAGACTTATATATATATTTTTTTTCAGTCCAGGCCTGCTGCCTAATAGATGCAGCCTCCAATAAATTTGTACAAATATTCCAACAGAAACGGGAAAGCCGCTTCATCAGCGAGATGTGTTGATGTACAACGGCGGTCTGTATTAGCAGACGATGCTGTCAAGGACGTGGACGTGGGCCCGTCTGAAAGGAGGGAGGAGAGACGGGATGGAAAGAAAGGAGAAAAAGGAAAGAAAGGAAGAACAAAAAAAAAAGGTGAAAGAGTGAAAACTGGAGTTGTTCTCAGAAAGGTCAGGCTGATTGTCTCTGCCCAAATATGCTGGCCTTTTCAAAAATTAACTTGGCAAAGGCGATATTTTCCACAAAGCCAGTATCATGAATCAAAGAAGCATCTATAGTTCATCCCCCTGAAAGCCAAGCAACATCCCTCCCCCTGTGTGCCCCCCACCCACCCACCCGCTCCACTGACACTACACTCTCCTGCATGGAGCTGACATCTTCAGTAATTATGTAATTAACACCATGGCAGGCCTAATTTCAGAGATAGTACATTATAATTGCGTGCAGTCGTTCATTAGTTAGGCCAAACATTTGATATGCAGTGCGCAGGTGCGGCAGTGGGCCAAAGGCTACTTGTTTTTAGAAACGCAATTGCAGTGTCAATGACTTGATTGGTTTTTGGCTTGATATTGCTGACAGGACAGGTTTTGGTAATTTACCAATAATTACCCTCGCTCTCTGATACAATGAAAAAGTCAGCGGTCTCTGCTAAGATAAACCAATCAGCTTGTGGATAATGTCCAGTGGACTGTGTTAAATGAACTAAATATTACAAAGGAGGATTAAAAACAAAAGCAAATGTCGCAGGTTTGTAAAGGAGAGAAGGGCATTTTGTGTAGCTCACACATTTACAATAACACATTGCTTAATATAAAAATGTTAGCATGTGCAAAACAGCAAATTCACATTGGAGGTAAAATAAAAACCAGTCCTCATCTGGTGTCCTGTAACGAAGAGTTCCTCTTCTGTGTGTGTGTGTGTGTGTGTGTGTGGAATGGATAGTAATACACCATCATCATGTTTCAGTCTGGCTGGCCAGACACATTGGGTCCCAGTAACACTGGATCCGTCTCGGTCCCTGCGATGATTTCTTCAATTAATTCTTCCTGGCCAAGGAGACCGAATGCTTAACCAGGCAGAATTGGAGCTGCCACTAGCTGGAGGTAGCGATGGGCTCTACTTCAACAGCTCATTCATAAGCCCCAGTGCTACCACCGGGCCACCTGTTCTGACACCACGCAGGGACAGGGTCATTTAAATTCTGCTCCAACACTCCTCTTTTTTCTCACCACTCCTCACTTTCTCTGCTGCTTTTCTTTTTTTGCCTCCACCTATACAACTTTAAAGTTACTCAGTGGCAGCTCTAGCAGATAATTGAATACCGGGGTTTGATTTAGTTTGAAATCAATTTGGGAAGGGGCTTTTCATTCATTATGCTCCTTGGCTTTGAAACTACGTCTAAAATCCCTCAAACTTTGGCCGGGGCTTGAACATCGTCAAGTCAAAGGGAAATTAGGGAGCCCTAAGGTGCATTGACAGATTCTCCTCTCCTCCTCTCCTCTCCTCTCCTCTCCTCTCCTCTCCTCTCCTCTCCTCTCCTCTCCTCTCCTCTCCTCTCCTCTCCTCTCCTCTCCTCCTTTCCTTTCCTTTCCTTTCCTTTCCTTTCCTTTCCTTTCCTTACCTTTCCTTTCCTTTCCTTTCTCTCCTGGGGGACTCCCTCTCCTCTGTGCTCTTTGTCACCACCAGGTGCTGCTGTGAAATAAGGAGAGAGGTGGCGACAGGAGGCATCCATGCACATAGCTTGACATTTTAGCCAGCTCTCTGCAGACGCATTTGGCGAGTGCGTGGGCGGATGTGTCTTTGCCTTCATGCGTTGCAATTTTCTTCCATGACCACGAGCAGGCATGTGTGTGTTTGTATGACTATTTTTGGTGTCGACATACAAGCCCATGTTTGTGCATGTTTTGTTAACGCTTATCACCTAGTTCTTTATAAAAAAACAAACATCTTTTCTCACCAGCTTTTCAGGTTTGGAATCATTTTTTAACATTTCATTATTTGTGTAATATTATACTAGCCTATGAATGTAGACTCTTATTTTGTCAGATTATCTTTGTTTGGCTCAGGTGGTTTTATTTCTTCTAAATGGTTATTATTTGTTTTTATGCCTTGAGTGGTTTTACTTGCTTTATTTTTTTTTTAACTTATTTTTTATTCAAGTTTTTGTTCAACACTTTGGGCAAGGCTGTGTTGTACTTTTAAATATGCTATACAAACCAACTGACGTTACGCTTTCTGATCATTTAATGAGTTTTTACATGACACAGTGTTCTTCGCAAGAAGACTTACGTGACATCAACGACACGGTAACTGCGGTATAATCCACTGTACTGTGAAAAGTAATAGCACATTGTGTTTAGACACAACTTGGTCCCATTGTGTAGAAATATGGAAGTGGTTTGGCACAGCACATTCACACTTTTTGGGTAGGTGTAAGAGGACTCGTCGACACAGACTGGAGGGTTGAATACCAGCTTTCAATAAAAGAAGAGGGATAACATTGTCCTGTGAACAATTGCATGTGCCCCTAACGGAGAAGAATGCACAAACAGACCCTTGGCATTACAGTCTCTGTTGGGGACATCAGCAGTTGCGATCACTGTAGGTTTTCTCCACTATGAAAGCAATTTCTTCCTTTGAAGCAAATCCCCCCACCATTTTCCTCCCAGAAATCCAGAAATTCTCCAACTCCCCTTATCTTCTTGTGCTGGACTCAGTTGTCATATGACTGACTTGAGGCTATGTTAGATAGTTAAAGCCCCTGGATATGGTAATCTGTGGGCTGCTGTGACCTTGGGAGAGTGTGTTTGCAGGGTGTCAGACCCCCCTAATTCATCAGAGACAGGCCATTAGCTAGTTATCCAGCCACACAAACAGACAGCGGAACAGGAAGGAAAGTTCTTAGGGAAACAGCAGCAGCTCCTGTTCCTGAGATATCATTAGTTACTGCCTTTCAAAACTGCTGAATTGGGACACTTACCTGACTTGCCCCATTTTTTGCACCACAAGAGCCAAGATGTTGATGAATGGTTGTAAGAAACTGTCACTTCCAGAAAATGGAGAAAATAGGGTTAAGGACATATCCTATATGAAGCCTTAAGCGTTAGGGACAACTGTAAGAACACAGATGAGAGCAGAACGAAACTCTCAAGACTTAAGTCTCAACATTTGCTCTGGGAAATGAATAAAGCTAAATTAAAAGCGCGGAATCCTCTGGATCTGTAAGCACATTTACATTTTGAGTTCCCTCTTCGACGGGTTAGCGAATGAAGGACAGGGTATGCAAATTGAGCATTTTCAAACAATTTCAAAGATGGTGGAGGGCTGCCACGTGAGGTCAGTGGTTGTGAACAGCCTCATATATCTAGATGCCAAGAGAGTTGGAATAGTAATTACTCCTTTACATCTCTGTGCGGAGACCCGGCCTCTGTCTTGTAAGCAGCAATGATTGACAGCCTCCAAAAGAGGCTTGAGCTGCGCCCCCCCACGACCTCTGCCTCCACGCCCCTGAAACGACTGGTTAAACCCATCGTCTGGCGGTCCCATCAGGCAGGGCAGGGGTGACCCCCCCCCCCCATCTGATAATCCTGCCCATCACATCCATCATGCCACCCTGCTCACCCCATAAGGGGGCACAAGTGAGGGAATCTAATCAAACAGTCTAATTGAGGAGCAACTCCAGCCAATACCGGGCTCGGGAGGCCGGCTCTGCTTGGGCAGGCTCGGAGGACGTCAATAACACTCAGCGGGTGTCGATTCATCAGACCCTCTTAATGTCATTAGCCCTGAGAGGCTTGCCTTACCCCCACTCTCTTTTCTTGCTCCACCTTCTGTCTATCTGTATATCCCCCTCACGCCTCAAACTTTTTCTCACTCGCTCTACGTTGCCTCTTCTCTTCCACCCTGTCTCTAAATCTATCTATCTCCCACTCTCATTAGCCTCTCCCACACAAATATTTCCACAGGCAATAATATGTTCACCTTGCATAACAAGTTAAGGACTCGCCTAGAGAATGTTATATCTGTGCATTTGGGAAATGATTATGTGTACACCCTGTCTGCCTGTTTTCACAGTCTTTTCAGTACTCCTCCTCTTCTGTCCCAACATGTTCTTCTTCTTATTCTCCAAAAACGCGAGGCACATATTCCAGCTGTTTATTAAACAATGCCAGACCTTCCTGGGAGCAGGTGACGCAGTCAATTACTCCACAATTACCTGGATGATTATGCAAAAGGAAGAGAGAGGAGAGCAGCAGCAGAAGGATGATGAGGACCTTGGCAGAAGGGGATTGGCAACGTTGGCAGAGGTTGAGGTCCAAGCAATTGAGACTTTGAAGTGACAGCGCCAGAGAAAGGATGACGTGCCTCCTGACTTGCTAGAAACGTACACTCGCACAAATAAACAACACAGCTTTGAATGCTCAGCTTCTTCCAGGGTACACCGACATCTTGATCGCTATGTGTATGTGGCTTTTTTTTCTGAGTGTTCAAGCCTGCTGTTTTTGTTTTGGACAATAATCCTACAGTGATTCTGTGTTTTTCAGCCCGTGCTTTTCTACTCCTGTGACAATTAGGTATCCTATACCTCAGAGGTAGCAGGGGAGGAGGCAGGGGGAGGACACTGGGGAAGGCAGAGCATTTTAGAAAGGGGGCAGAAGCGATGAACACTGAAGGAAAAGGGAGAAAATGTAAAATTAGAGTGGACAAGGAAATCCATGGAGACTTGAATGTAGTCCAGTGCTAACAGTAAAACTGATTAAGTAAGTGCACCGTCTTGTTTCCTTGTTGTTTTGCCTTCAGCATCCTTTTCAGTGGACATCAAAAACAGGCAGATTTGGTCAAATGCTCATTTCCTTTGTCTGGATCCTCGCTTACTGCTGCTAACAAGCTGCACTGCTTTGCAATCATTCATGTGGACTATTTTACACATTTACAATGACGCTCGTGTCAGGCGGGCCTGACAAGCATGTCTTGGAGTAAATTCAACCACACAGTGGCTATTCTGAAACAAAAAGTGTCAGATGGAAGAAGAGGGCTTGGCATATTGCCTGCCATGAGAGCTTTATGCACTTATGATTGGAAATGTTTTCACTGGCAGGGTGAAAAGTAAATTGCTTAGTGTCAGCTCATCACTTAAGGAGGATTGTTGGTGGGTATAATACCTCCCAGCACACGGCTTCTCCAAATAGTCTCATGCCAGCTAACCCCTCTTAACTCTCTTCAAGCATCCTGACGTGATGCTAAGGTTGGGGGTCCTGTGGGGGGAACCTGAGATTTCATTTGTAACTCTCAGAACTTTGGCTCATGTCCGTCTCTGTGGTACAGATTCATTTATCAATCCCTCCATCAAGAGGGAGGTTGACCGATCAGACAAAGCAAAAATGACAAAGTCTAATCGAGGCAGAGTCGAAGGGAAAGTATGGAAGAAAATACATCGGATGAGATGGGAAACATTCTGTGATCTGGACGGAAAAGACACAACCCGTTTCCTGATAGATTGTCTAAAAAACAAAAGCACATTTGTCCTTGGCAGACTTGTGTTTCTTTTGTCTGTCCACTTGTCTGTGTCTAGGAAGGGGGGCAGAATTAGGCAGTCACATGACCACTCTTTGCTAGTGAAGATGGGCATGAGGGATTTACCTCACAGCTCCGTATCTCAAATCTGTGGGATTAAGCTCCATTAAACACGGAGCGCCGGCGAGCTTTATCTCTGGATTTCACTCTGAGACAGAGCAGAGTGCATGAGGAGGAGGAGAGAGTCGAAGGGAGAAATAGCGATGAAATGTCCTTCACCTGTACCGAAAAAAAATTATATACATATATATAACAAAGTGTGATGAGAAATATTTTTCTAGCCTCTTCTATTGTATAATGGTGGAGGGGAATGCTTGGTAATCTTAAACTCCCGGCACACACACATATTCTGTAAAAACAATACTTTTCCCAAGGTGCACTGGTCACTTAATGAGAAACGACCGCTGCTGAGCCGTTGCACTCTCTGTGCACTGAATAAAAACCCCAAAACACTTTTTATACAAATATGAGCAACTAGGTAACAAAAAACGGTCGTAATAAAATTAATCATTTGGTGCTTTCCTTTCAAATAATTAAGTTGCTTGCTGCAAATTAAACCATAATATTTTTCCTCGGTGGACCGAGCGTAGGTCAACAGTCGGTTCAATTATGCAAGACGACTGATTCATTAGAATAATCAATAAGTGATACTTATACGTGAGCGAAGTGTCTGTATCTACTCCTGTTCCGGTTTTTCTCCTAGAAATTTAACTCCTGCTCCTCGATAAATTACCCGTAGAGCCAGCGAGAGAAAAGAAAAAAAAAATGGAGCATGCTGGGAGTCGGGGTGGTCCGGTGATGAACACCTCCTGTGTCCTCCCTTCATCCACTGTCTCTCGCTCCCGGTCGCTCCCTCTCTCTATGTCTTCTCCCTCCTCTAGGCTGTTATTGATCTGATATCCTCCTCTCTCAACTGGAGCTATGATTCATGTTGCTCCGACCGGCCCTTACTCACCACACACAGACACAGCTCAGTCATGCCCTTCCCTATCTATCTGTCCATCTGTCTCTGCCTGTTCTCCCCCTCTCTGCCCTCGGGCAACTCAACCTTCTGACCACGTAAGGCAGCCGAGGCCCTGTTTGCTTCTGTGTGAGATTGTGATCACACACAGGACGCTATTAGAATATTATTAATGCAACTGGAATTGGTTTGAAATATTTTTATTTATCGAGGGGATTTCTGTAAATATATTACCGCCATTTTATTTGAATTAACATTCAAAGTGGGGGCAATTACAGGACTTTTACATTTAACATAATTGATAATGAGTACAATGGTTGGATAATAAATAAATTACATGATGACATCCCCATAAGATCTCCCACACATCAAAATATGATTTGGATTCAAGGGATGATCCAGATTTAGTGAACCAGAAAATTTTAATTTAAAGGGTTCATGGAGAATTTACCATGGAGAGATAGCAAATCATAACGCTCTAGACGCGCAACTAAGATCAAATTGTAGCCGTAGGCAGGAAATTTTATATATCTTCAAAAGTTGCCAAGATACATCCTGAAGAAAATAGAGCTTAGTGAAACTAATAATGAGAATTATGTGATTCCAAATCCTCAGGGTGGGTTTTTCATAGTCAGGGAGTCATATTATGAGGGTCAAAATCTAACGCGGCGATTACATCATTTGGATACCCAGCTGTCTGGTCGCTGTCTAGATGGTGGAATTTCTAGTTTTTCAGTGGTGTAATATTTCCTTGTTTATTCAGGCTTCATCTCTGTAAGTGTTCCAATCCATTCCCATACAGAATGTTCTTTCTCTGAAGAAAAAGAAAGGAAAGCCAGACAGAAAGAGAGAGAGAGACAGAGATGTGTATAGGCCTTGCAGCAGCAGGAATACATAAAAGCCCGGCTTCAGCCAAGGCCCTTGCTCCAATGTGTAGAAATTAATTGAGTGAAAAAAATCTGCTGTTTAAGGTTGAAGTGGGTTATGGGAGGCAGTGTAACAATTGTTTTCTGTTTGCCAGAGGCTATATATCGTTCATTCCGGCTTTCTCTCTCCTCCTCTCAGCTCGACACTCACCCCTCCCTCCCCTGCCTCCCTCCCTCCCTCCCTCCCAACCCTCTCTCTCCTGCCTCACCATCCATCCACCTTGTAAGCCTCTCTAGCTCCCTCCTCTCTTTTTCATCAGTATTTTATTTTCCAGTCTATAGCCTTTTTGATTCATTTTTATCGCTACCATTTTCATATATCAAATGGGAGGTTTCTTCTTTGTATTTTTTAACCATTTTTTTTCCTTTATTATAACAGGCCTCATTAATGATATGAGGGTTTAGCATATCTTCATGTGTGCATCTTCATTGTGGATTCTTTCACATATGTGCCATGACTACATACAAGAACAACATTTTTCCCCTTGGGGTCCTGTCAGTAAAACTAAATACATGCACATAAACGCGTGTGTGTCAGTGCATCTGTCTACATGTATGCATCATTATTTAGTGACAGTGACATTAACAGGGGACCAGTGTCGACACACAATGCAGAGCAAGCTTAGCACCCCCTTGGGCTTAAACAAATGACTGTCGCTCTCCTCATTTAAATGCGCAATAGAAATCCACAAAAGTCTGTTACTGCTTTTCATTTCGGCACTATCAACAAAAAAATACAAATCAAAACAACAATACACCGCCCACCCAAAAATAATAAAATAAACACAAACAAGAAAAAAGGACTGAAGGAGAAACAGCATTGTAAATCAGCAGAAATTGAACAAAAAATGGGCAATCCAGAAGGACACAGATGTGAAATCTATTCAGATTACCGTTAAAAAAAACAAAAAAAAAAACAAGGATGGCACTGTTGTCTGCAATGGAAGAGTGATGCAGAGTGTAAAATAAATACAAGATGATGGGAAGAGAAGAAATAAAAGAAAGGATTCAAAGCGATGACAAATAAACTAAGACAACAGCATTAATGAGGACATTTTGTCTGAAGTTGTAATTCCTCTGTTGCCCAGAGCAGCGGGGGCCAAACCTGTTTCCTGTCCTAAACTCCTCTTTAACACCCTTTCATGTAAAATATCAAACCTTTCAATATCACTCTGAGGAGAGCACAGTTTCTCACCCCGTGTAATTCTATACAAATACTTAACCATTCTCTTTGAACTTTGCAGCTACACTCATTATACCTCCTTTGAAGGGTGAACGTTGAAGCAATGCTACATTTTTATGTTGTAGTTATTAAATGTAACACGGCAGCAAATTGCATCTAAACTTCTGTGTTGTAGTAATACATAGGTCAGGCGCAAAAGGCAGAACAGTAAATAGGAAAGCGCAAAAAACAACAACTATACTTTCTTTTTTAGTAAATATGATTTAACTGAGTTGGATAATTCTTCTTAAAAACCTTTGTCCATTCACACAAAGGACATTTCTATACTCCCTGTCTGACTGATCCAGGACCAGCAGGGAGGGGTGGTGGTGGTGGTTTGGCCAAGGCCTTAAAGAATCCAAAGGAAGCCGCTGCCATTGACGCGGGAGTCAAGAGACGGGGTAGGAGTAAGAAGCTTTTTCAAGGGATGCAAGCAGATGGAGGGAAAACAAGAGGAACAAGTTAAAGACAGATGGAGAGGAAGGAAACCTCACAGATTCAACGAACGGCATATTCCGAAGAGATATCCGCAGCATTTCAAGGGATCTATGTCGTGTATCTCACAGGTTGTGAGGGATAGAAACCCACTCTTATCCTACTCTATTTGTAGCTACTACCTGACTCCTTGGCGTGCGCCTGTAGACAGAAATAGTCCAAAACATGTGAACCATTCTGGATCATTAAACATAAAATTTGAAAGAACTCACACACTGACATAATGCATGAGAGAATAATGCTTTTTTTTTTTCTTCAAAACTCCTATAATTCAGTGAATCAACCGAATCCGGGAGCAGTTTGATGTCGACACCAAGAGTGGGCTTTTCAGTGAATAACAATGCAACACCGTATTACTTGGTGGTACTTTTGAGCAGCATGAATATCTGAAAGCTTGTTCCAGCTTGGATCTGAAAAACGGTAGAAGGAAGAGGCCCCGGTAAAAGTCGCTCATTAAGACAGTAAAAACCTTGTGTTGCCAAGGAATGTGTTTCACAAGACCCAACAGAAGGAGATTTCACACAATAAGAGCAAAACACATTCATGCAAAGCTTTCTCCCTGCCTGCAGCTCTCTGCTGACATCACCATCTCTGCAGACCTCTTGCCCTTTCTCTGAATCTGGTGCTGGTTGTGCTGAGCTACTCCCATGCGGGGTTGCATTTATCTAATACTGGAAAACTTGCTGGTTTTGGCGCAGCAATAGTAAAGTATTAAAAAGTATAATGAGGGAAAAATAAGCAGAAAACATCCCTCAAAAGTGTCCCCCAAAGAATGAGGATTGTTTTTTATATTGGATCTCTTGTATCTGTACTCCTTCGTTGAAGTATATTTTGACTTCGTTGTTACCAGGGAGTGAAGACATAGTCCAGTTTCCTTTATTTAGGAGGGGTGTTGGGGGGGGGGGGGGGAGCTCCAGTGGATGAGCTAAATTAAATCTAAAGCTAAAGTTAAAGATAAAGTGAAAGCTAGAGTTAAAATCCACACATGCAAGAATGCAAACTCTTTCTTGGCCCGTGTTTTGGAAGATGTTTTTTCCTTCCTTTATGAGACAGGGAGATAACATTCCTCAGTGTGACATTTCAACATGTGGAATGGAATTCTACTATGTGGTAAATTAAATTATAGAGGGTACATAAAGCACAGCGCCTTGCATATGCAGAGTATTCACTTCCTGTATCAACTTCCCAAAAATGATCCCCTCAAATCCAGCTGCTAGATTCAAACGGTGATAGCGAGGTCAGCATGAAAGGCAGATTGAGGGCTTAGCTGCTGTTGAGTAATTCCGCAATTGTTAGAAATAAGAGAGGAAAACTAATTAGCCTGGTCTTAAAGGAAAAACCGCCAGTAAAGTGGATGCTCCCAATACTAGGGGTAAGGCGTTCATGTGGGAGGGATTTGGTTCAGTCGCTAATAACAGCATAACAACCCATTAAGCCATTATGCTGGGGTGAAGATCACCGCTTTAATCTACTGAGCTGTATAGAAAAAAGAAAAAGAAATCACACAATAACTCCATCACTTACTCCCCATGCATGGAAATATCTAAAACTGAATGCTGCAATTACGAATGAAGGGGGGCTCAGAGAGTGAATAACTGCACCAAGGCCAGTAGTTACTCTTCTATGAGGCGAATCTGCAAGTGCAAACGCTATATGTCTAGATGTATCTCTAGTTATTTCACAGTACAGTTATGTGCAACAAACGCTTCAGGATCACCTCTCAATCAGCACTTATTACCCCTCATAACTGTGGTGGTGGCATCTGAAGATAATCAGCGTCTGAAATATTCTTCTTAATATTATTATGTTGCGGTGCCAGGAATGCTCCGGCTCATTTAGGTAGGAAGGTTGTAGAAAACAGTTTGCAGAACGTGACGTCAGAATTCAGGCCTACGCCACCATCTTTGTCTCTCTCGTCTGCGTTGTCTGTGTCACGGATGTATAAATGCAGAGCTGCAGGTGTGTGTGTGTGTGTGTGTGTATGTGTATATGTGTGCGCTTGATGTGCGCTTTGTGAATTCACAAAGAAATCCAGCAGTGTGGCCCCGTCCTCAGGATTGTGCAGAGGTGTGTGTATGTTCTTTTGTAGCTTACGTAGCAGGAAACAAGAGTTGCTGCTTTATTGTCCCTAACGCTGCTCTCTCTGCTCGGTTACTGTCGAGCTCGCTCGCCCACCGCTGCTACCCTGAGAGGAGCAGCAGACCCACAACCACATCCCACACACCCACAGAGGAAGATCATGTCTGCATTAGCCCTGCCGTTCCACTATGAACTTTTATAGCTTGACCCATGCCCCAACACCTCCGCACATTTAAGTGGGAATCAGTTGGCTACATTTGCAAACAACCAATCCGACAAATATATGTGAGTGAAGTAATACTTACTCTCTTTTCCCAAGGTTTGTGCCTATTAGCTCATATTAGCGTTGGAGAACGGACAACCTGTAACTAAACCAAGCATTTCCTTTGTCTCTACAGCCAGTCGACTGTTGTTCCAACACGTACGTGAATCGATGGTTGCAAGTTATAACCGTGACAAGCTTGTTCGAAATAACACACAAACATCGGCATTAACTTCCTCACAAAATCCGTAAAGGGGAAAGCTAGCCGCGCCAGCTCTGAGGCAAGGAAAAAGTGGTGGAAAACAAACGCCAGCTCCAGGAGGATAAAGAAGACGATGGAAACAGTAATCGATTTACTGTCTTTACAGAGCAGGCAGCTGAGTGTTGTTTAAAAGACAGCCTAAAAGTTTGAATAAAATTGAAAAATACAAACTTTTTCTTTTTTGCTACAGGTGACTTGGAGCTGGGACAAGACAAGGGAAGAACAATCATGTCATCGCCCGTCAGAAACAGGGGTTTGCTCAATGTCGTCTAACATCTGGCCTCACAATCTGGTGATAAATGTGTTACCGAAAACACACGGACAACCAAAAAAAGTCCTTTTCCAACATATGCAGCAACTTTGATTACAGCTAACACACAGTAACAAAATTGTTGAACATTATGTTTTTTTGCCAAGCAAATTAACTAGAAATAAAAAAAAAAAAAAATCAGAATCCTTTATTGATCCCTAGGCAAAAGTATACTTTTAAAGCTGCATGTCAAGAATGTCATTTAAATTTGTGTTTTAATGCTTGGATGGACAAACATGCTTGACAGGGTCAGAAAGTAAAGGCTAGACTTCTAGTAAAGAGAGGAGTTAAATGTTGAAGGTCACATGATATTGAAAGCCGATGCAGTGTAGCATCCAGCGCTCATCTACTAGCATCCACTCCATTACAACATTAGCAACTAATGTTTTGACATTTGTCTTCATTATTATCAATGAAAAGAGGCGATTGAGCCCCCAGCATGCTCCATTACCTTCCTTCATTGCACAGTTGCACAGTTGAAATCACACATTATGGTGGATCCAACATGAAATGACAAGTCACGGGAGCTAAGGACACACCAGCTGATGATTTAGGTGGCGAAGGTTGAGAGGGTTGGGTGAAGCGATGGCAGAGTGGAGCTAAAGAAGGAATGGGAGTGAGGGAATTTGTGGAGAACTGTATTGGCATTAAAGTCTCGGGAGCATGGGGGCGCAGAGCAGTACGACACACCTTAAGAAGAGAGGCTCATTTCAATCGGTATAATTAGCCTCTGGTAATGAAATAAGTCAGAGGCAGTGCCACCTTCACTTAAGAGAAAATCGATTTGTGTTTGAGGGAGTTTATTAAAGCTTAGGAATAATGGGGGGGAAAGGATAAAATGGGTGGAGGAGTGTAGGAGATGGGGGGGGGGGGGTTAAGCTGACATTAACAGCTAATCAGCTGAGGAGAGGTGGTATCGTTGGGGTAGAAGCTTGACATGAAGCAGAAGAGAGATCACTTTGAGATTTCTGCTATATCGCAGAGGGAAGCCAGGGGATGCTAGAGTTATGCACATTACCAGACCTACAGCCTGAATTCAGATGACATCACTCTGTGTGAGAATAAAGCCAATCAAAAACTGATGTAACAGAGCATCCTGACTGATACCTGCTGGACATGTTCAGAGCGGTTGCGAAGATTTTACCGGAGGTTCGGCAACATCCAGGAGCAGGCAAACAACTTGAACCTGCTAAGAGTAGGGTGTCCTGAGATAATCGCTGATGGACATCTCTCCTCAGGTGCCACGAATGCGTGCCATGGTGAGGTGGGGCGCTGCTTTGCTCATTTATCTGGCCGTCTGGCTGGTTCACCTGAAGTGATGGGGGAGACGTCAGGAAGGCAGGCTGCTATTTCACGGCCTGTTAAGCGCTAATGCCGCAACATGCCCTGTGCTCCTATTTTAGGGAACAGGGAGCATTACCACCAAATTCAAGGCTCCGTCCACCTGGACTATTGACTTGGGGTGTGTGGGGGTGGCAAGACAAAGAAAAATTTAGTCCAAGTATTAAAAGACCCAGAATTGGATAACACCCGGAAAAAAAAGATAGTGGAAGACAAGAAGGCACAAGCATTTTTCTTTTTTTTTTTTTATTTTTTTTTTTACATGGGCTGCTGAGCCAGCACTGTGGAGCAGACAGGACAGCAGCAGCACTAGCTGACATCGACTCCTGCCACGCTAGGCTGCCTCTCGTAGGCCCCTCACTCCCAGACTCAAAGCCTCTCCCTCTGCCACCGAAACATCACTAGCCTGAGCCACCCACAACACTTGTCCTCTCCGTGCACTAAACCTGGCCCATGTAATAACCACACAACCTCTATTAAGCACCGGGTGGCTGGGGAATCAGAGCAGCTACAGCACAGCATGAGTGATGTAAAGGCCCCCTGTATAACAAGAGAGATTATGCTCATGTGATGTCAACCCTTTGTGTTCTGCATCGCAAAGTTATGATGGGAATTATATATTCAAATAAATGCACTGCAAAAAAAAAAAATCACTCCAAAGGAATTAACTGGCAAAAACTGGACCTGCAAAGTCCAGTAGTTTTAAAGAGTGGGAGTGGATTTTTGAATTACAGTATATTACAAGTAGAGTTGTGAAAGGAGACAGATCGCTCTCTATCCTCTTTTTCTTCAAGCTTTCACTATAAAGAGGGCAAAGGTCAAGTCATTTGTATGTGCTTACTGTAAATATGCCTTATGCACAAGGGTTCATGGGTCCGGCGGTGATGGATTACCTCTTTCTTTGTCAGTCTTGAAGAGTGAGGTGTTTATAAAGGACATGAGTCAAGCCTCTCAAGGCTGCAATATGTGAACGGGATCGCTAAACAACACAGAAACACACAACGGTCCCGGTGACGTAACTTTGAATAGACAACCCGTGTGCTTTTTTATGTGCGGTGTGGGTAGTCCAGTGTCTATGAGCTCCCATGTGGCTTTACAGCCCTGAGTCAGTTTCTCCCTCTGTTCTCTCTCTCTCTCCCTTCATTAAACTCACCTCCACAACTTCCACGGACTCTGCTGCTAACACAGCAGTTAACTCTGGTAAATTAGACTGGTCACACTGTATAAGAGCTCACAGAATAAAATTACAAGATGGAAAGTTACACTTTGTTGAAATTCCAACAGCTCTCTGTGCGGCCATCAGTCTTTAAGTGTTGGACTCATAACTTCGCTTCGGTACACATCTTCTGTTGTTACAAACCGTTCACGACGCAACGAGTTCAGTGATTTGATAATTGCATCTCAGCTTTTGACCACTTATTTCTTCTGATGGACATAAAGTACGGTAATAGTTACGATTATTCGATGTTTGTGTCAAGAGCTGACAAGAATGTGATGAAAAGCTCTTCCTTCAAATACCCAAGGTTATGATATGGAAGAAATCAGCCCTTATTTCTCGTTTGTCTTGAGCCCGGTTCGAGCGAATGTAACAAAAAAGCTGCTGACACACAACAGAAATTTCTGTAATTAATAGATAGACTTCAGTGCCACTTGTTACATAGTGCTGCTAACCTTTGGTCATTTCCAGTCCGACTGCAAAGAGTCCATTTGTTCACCAACGAAAACTGATTTCAAACGCTAGAACATGAAAGACGTCAGAAGACAAGTCACTTTTCATTCCATCCATGCAGAATTACATGTATTCAGTGGGAATCTTTGAACACCACTGGGCATTACTCTTATTTAGATGCCAACACATCTGCATCTTCAGAAGTCGACCGACTAAACTTCTTGAAACAGCTTTCCAAAAGTCCGACTATCCATTGTCCCAACAGATTATGGGACCCTTGCAGAGGAACAGAGGTGACACCAAGCAGACGAGACGAAGGAAGAGATCTTTTTCTTGGAGTGAAAAATGTCTTGAGGAGTAAAAACAGAGTAGAGCCCCCATTGGGAGAACGCCTGAGCTTTGTCTTTGTCAGACTGTGTGACATAAAGTCGCAGCTCCCCTCTCTGAGGATTGTGGTCATGCGTATGTGTTAGTGTCTGTACATGTGCACACACATGAATAGGAGACCAAAAATCTCCCATGTAAACACCTTTTGCTCCATCTCAGCTCCTGCGCTTCAGGCATCTTTGCTTGTGGCGCAACAACAGTACAGAACTCCAACTTCAGTCTGGTTGAAAAAAAAAGGATTCTGGGATCAGCCTCACCTGGTCTCATACGTGGGTCTGCCCATATATCATATAGGGTGTGAACACCACGCCGCTGCCACCTTGGGTTGAGCAGAATTGAACCTGGGTGAGCCAAGGACAGATACAACTGCCTTTTATGGCAGCAGCTGGTATGGGGAGTGACTTGGAGTAAGGCAAGGGAACGATAGCTTCACAGTACTGCTTTGAGCCAGCAAGATTAATGTGGGCTCTCTGGAGCAAAGGCAACATCCAGAGCCTTAATAAGGTACAAACAATCGGTTCCACTCCAGTGGCTTCCCAGGGAAAACTATTGTTGTGCTGCATTGTTTCCTGGTAAGGCTCCTCTGAGACACGGGCTGACTGTAGCATGTGACTGTCTCTATTACAACCAGGGGACGACTGACTGCAGACCCATGTTTGTCTGTGTCAGGGTGAAGGTTGGCTCCTGCCCGCCTCAGTACCCATGCCCACCCCTCCTCTTCCCCCCAAAATTCATTCCCGCTAGGATCCAAACTCCAGCAAGAACACTCACCTCGACTCCCTGTACTTTCAACTTCATGTGGTCCTCCCGAGTGGTTTTCCCGTCTTTCCTCTTCTTCCAACAGTAGCCATCTTTTCTGTACTTTACCTTCTTCCTATTGTACAGTATCATCGACCCATTCTGTGGCCTGGATCCACAGAGAAAGTGAGAGAGAGAGAGAGAGGGAGAGAAAAGAGGGAGAGATGAAATGAGATGAGAAGAATTTTTAGGCAAAGGCACATCTTGGGGACTCATTTTTGAGATGTACAAAGAGGCCCAACACGAGTCTCCGCCGGGCACAAAATGTGACTTAGATGACAAGACTTCTTTATGGTGTTTTCAGCATTGATATGCACAGTTTGTCAATGAACAAAGCACCCTTCAGCATACATTCCTCCCAATGAGGAGCGCATCTGCTCCGAGGAGCCGAATAGCACTCTTCACAGACTAAATTACATGAAGGCCGGTGTGTAAGGAGCGACGCATCGGGTGGAGGCAGCAGGTTGTTTCCTTATCTTTCATTCATCCAACTTAAATGAGTTGTGGTGTTGGAAGTCCCCAGGGGTAAGAGAAGATCCTCCCTCACACTCCATTCATAATTCATCCCCTCTCCACCAGACTACAGCCAGTAGGCTCATAATGATGTAATGTAAGTATTTGATGATAATCTGCCTTTCCATTTTGTAATAGAGGCATTTGGAGCTCAATGTTAAACATTAACAGAAAGTGGCGCATAAAACATTCAAATATTACTCACTCAACAATTTGTGTGCAGTTGACTTTAGATTTTTGTATTTGTGTTTGTTTTGGAGAGACTCTCTAGTTATATCTTCAACCTGCATGTGATCCATGCAAGGAAATAACAGAACTTGCTTTTATTTTAGCTCACCCATTGAAAGATGGCTTTACAGTGAACCAATAAGAATGATCTGTATCCATAGTGATGTCAAGGGTAGGCATAGACCTGAAGCAGTGTCGACATCTGCTTCAGGTCACCTGCTCGCAGAAAGTTGAAGGACTTTCATAGAGTCTCTGGACGACGTCCCTCAAACTGGAAGTCATTAATTTATGGAAAAATCATTTGGAAACAATGTTAAATGAATGCTGAACAACTACCAGACATGTTAAGTAAATTATCTCATAGTTATTTCACATAACCTAATTCATTTATGTTTCAGTAGATTTTCTCCAGTGGGTATTTGGCCTCATATTGAGGCATGATGCACAATGAATATGATCACTGTAGTCCTCCTCCCACGCACACACACACACACACACACACACACACACACACACACACACACACACACACACACACACACACACACACACACACACACACACACACACACACACACACACACACACACACACACACACACACAAAGCTGCAAAGGTTTGGAGTTCTCCCAAATGATGACAGGTTTGTAAGATCATTGCCTCAAAGTGAATGAGTGGGACAGCCGCCTGTCCAAGCTGCCGAGGAGCCAATGTGACCGGTGGTTGTTGTTGTTGGTGGTGGTTGAGTGTCTGGGGGTAGTGGGAGTTAACCATCCAGTCAGCTGGTAAGCCTTGTTAATCTTGTACTTTCTTGTCATGTGCATAGATAGATGTAAAATGACACAAGCATCAAAGTTTGAAGACACACTAAAAAAAAGACACAAAAAAAAATTCTCATCAAAGCAAACAACAAAATCTGGGTTGATTTGTTTCTTCTGTAATATTCAAAATAAGAAAACCCAACGGTTGTTTTGCATTATTTTGTTGTAATTTTTCACAAGGTTTATTTATAACGCTGCATGCATCATTTTGCAGGGTTGCCTTTTGGGGCCGGGGTGCCTGTTTATCTTGGTATCACTCATCAATCATTTCACCAGCCTGGATCTCAGGGGCCAGTGGAGAAGGAGGAGAAGGGGGAGATGGGGTCCCTACAGTCCCCCCACTGTGGCCCCTGACAGCACCTTTTAATGAGAGATGCCACTCACACACTTGACGCGCTCACTCCTTGCTGATCTCACTGCTTCCCTTTCCTCCTCCCTTCCTCGCTCTCCAGCCCTCTGTTCTTGTCGTCAGTCAACTCAAGCCGTGCACAAGGGAACGTCTTTGTCTCCTCCTTGCCCCCAACTCCTCTCCTGCTCTCTCTCTCCCCCCTCATTTCATCTGTCTCTGGATCCCACACCTCCGCTCTCTCACATTTCCCTCCCTCCTGCCGTCTAGTACTGAGCATGCTTACCAGAAAACAACTATTAAATAGACATTTTTATTGGTCAGTTTGAAAAGTGAAACCGCTCAATTGCCGTTCAGGATATACAAGAAGTATAAATTGTGTTCTGGTTTACAGCGTCTGTAATGTCACTGATCGTGGAGGCGGGATCATAAATGGCACTCGTGAACTAAGAAGTTTGCAGATTGCCACCATATCAACATAAACTTCTAGAGATTTGCATGCTAAATGTCACCTGAAGGACATTCATTTGACATGCTGACATCAGCGCCGTATCCATCAAACACAGAAATGGCTTTTTCTCAGTGTGTGATCCGATTATTTGTTTCAGTATCACTGTGGGTTTTGTCCTTCAAAAGATATAAAAAGTGCAGGCTTCTTAAAATGTAGCCATGCTTGAGACAAAAAGATGGGCGCAGATGAGATAAGGCAGAAAATCAAATGACACAGGGCTATCTGATCTCCTCTGGAGCACTGGAAATTGGGGTGAGGCTTTGGAGTCAGAGGCTCCATGTCATATTTATCGGCTCTGTGCAAAAAATTATTCGCTCAGCTATTTTTGTGGGACTGTTAGGTAGATGCTATTTTCAATTCTAGGCACTTTGTACCCAGAGGAACGAGCCCATAGCACCGAGACTGGGGCAGGTCTGAGGCACAGGCCAGTCTATGCATGCTTTGGCAACCTAATGTTCCTCCTCACTCTCCCGCTGTCTCCCTCTATCTCCCCCATCCCTCCCAGACATCTCCTACCAATGTATACATAGGCGCTCCAATTAATCTTATCAGAATTCTACATATTTATACATGAGGGGGAAAAGCTAACTGCACTGTTATCAAAGAAGCGTGACAGTTGGCCCTCAGTCTCAGATGCCTAAATGTGTCAGATTAATATGGAAATACAGGCCTCTGACACAGTGCACACAAGCTTTACAGCCACCTCTCTCTTCTTTGGAGTTTGTAGCGATAATAAGCTTTACCCTCAGGGCGGGTGTGAGGCCTCGTCCAGTCCTTTAGGAATCATTCATTTACCCAGGTAATGGCATCCACTCAATCAGATTTTTTCATTTGAAAAAGTCAGGGGAGGATGGAAAGGGAGGGAGGGTGGGATTTATGAGGCTGGTGACGTGTTTAGCATGGATAACAAAAGAGAAACCAGGGGGGTGGTGGTGGTGGTGGTGGGGAAAAGCCCTGGCCAACAGACACCCTCACAGGCTCAGCGTCGATGTGTAAAAAGGACTACAGACACCAGCAGAGAATACAGGATCAAGCTAAAAAAGCCAGACCCACAGACAAATCTGAGAGAGATTCTCCTGTTCCAACGAGGATCAGTGTGGAGAATCACAGCTTTGGTGAATCATCCTAAAATCCTAAAATTTGACAACACAAGAACTTTTGACTCAGAAAAAAGAAACATTCTGTTCGCCCAAGACAAAAGCAGGCTTATGTTTCAACCTACTCTCTATATTTTTTTTTGGTAACGATTATGTATTCATGTATTCATACCAAACCCTGAAAAAAAACCCCCAAAAATAAATAAAAATCAACCCATCAGTGCTATTTTTTATAGTACATAATAAACTATTAAAATATTACAAAAAAGAAAAAGACAAGCATACAACATTCTAAATTTTTCATATTTCAGCTAATAATAGAAAGAATTTTGTGCTTTTATGTGCTCTCTTGCTACAGAGAATGAAAGATTTCAGTCTATGTGAACCTACTTATTCCCCATGACGCTCTGGGTTTGACTAATATCATACAAGCAAACCTTGGTGTTCGAATGCTTTAGACATCGAACAAATCGGAATTCGACCAGAAAATTCTGATTTTTTTTGTCTTAGAAGTCGAACAAAATTTGGAAGTGGAACGTGAAACAAACACCTTTTCCTCGCCGCCAAGAGCGAGAAAAGGCGAGAAAAGTCGAGAAAAAATGTGACGGTAATATGTTTTTTATTTTAGTTTACTGTATTCAATAATTTTTCACTTAATTTGCGTTCCATTACCTATGGTAATGGGAAAAAAAGTATTTGGAATTCGAACAAATCGGTATTCGAACAGCCTTCCGGAACGACTTGTGGTCAGAAACCGAGGTTGGCCTGTATATGCTGTTTGTTTTTTTTTCCCAGAAAGCTCCACAGGTAGTGAAGTGAACAGCAGAGGCGAGCAGAGTAAGGGAGGAGAGAAGGGTCAAACCTTAAAGATTGAGATGATGAGCTCTGCTCATGTTCCTGATGTTAGAACCAACAAGGTCATCAACACCACCAGACACAGCGATATTTGGTGTTACACATGCAAGTTTGACCTCTAGTGTAAAAATACGAGGTGTACACCCCCATGTGCGCTGACACACACACGTCACACACACCGAGATTCTGGTAACCCTGTTGCTCTATCAAGGGAGGCCATTAATAGCACGAAGAGTGACAGAACATCAATAACACACTGATGCTAGTCATTACTAGTTATGTCAATCACAGGTAAAACATAGCAGGCTTGTGTTAAAACACATGGGTAGGTGCAAACACACACACACACACACACACACACACACACACACACATACACACACACAGAAACTTGAGCTGCCAACACCGAGCACAGGCGTTTCCACTTGTAATGTAATTATACTTCAAGCAACAGTGTCCTATTCGATGGCACATCATTCTGAGCTGTTGTGAGCAGGAAGGTGCCGGCGTGTTGGGAGCTCCTATCTGAAAGCATCACGTGCAATTGATGACTCGCAGATAAGCCGCTCCCTTCAGCACTGCCAAAGAATGCATCAGGAAGTGGGGCGTTCGCTAAAACTACTTTAAATGTAAATCTGCTATGGCCTGAGGATTGAGATTCATTGTCTGTGCCGCTCCGAAAACCCCTCCAACACCCCCGCTAGTGTTCGTTTGTCGAGACGCCGCAGGTCTCGTACCTCTTTGACTGCCAATGAGGCCTCGGCGCCCGATCACTATCACAGCCATAGTTCTTACTATTCTAGTCCTGAGTGACCTCCGCCGTCAACCATGAATGCTTAATTATATATGGTAATTATGGGAGTAAAGAGCACTGTGGTGGGTCAGTCAGCCGGAACAAGTTACGCAACAAATTTAAAATATATCAGCTCATCCTTTTCACTTCCCGTAACGTGTTAATCTTTCCTTTAGCTGTCCCATAAATGGCACAGTCATCTTTACAAAGGATTTAAGATGACTACGAGGAACAAAAAAAAAAGAAAAGAAATGATTACAGCGAATGAATGGTAATGTTAACTTTCCCCAAATATGAGAACACATATCTCCAAGGCTGTACAGATGGACCACAATGTTAGTTTACCCAATGTGTTCATCTAAATACAGCAGTAATGATGGGAGGAGGATAGCCGGGCCTCCGGAGTTGTAATTCAGGGAAAGGAGACAGATCGGATGCCGTCCCTTCTTCTGTCTATCTATAATGGCGGTGAACGCCGCGGAACTCAGGCTCGGGCCTGTTGCCCTCCAGCATAAAACAGATGTTCCCCCCACACTTATCTCAATGAAAAAAAAATCACAGACAATTTACAAAGAAAATGAATTATGGTTGTAGCCACACATCAATGTCTCTGTCCCTACAAGACCTTGTAAAGAGGATAAGGGTGAATTGGTGTGGGAGGGTGGATGAATTGTTCGGAGACAACATAAGGCGGATGGAAGCAGCGGGATGGTGTTGGAGGGGCGGGGGGTGTTTGGTCTTATCTAGTCCACAGCAGCCCAGCAGAATGAGAGAGAGGCTGGTGACTGGCAGCGATGGTGCGATGATAGCGCTAAGCTGGTTTCATGCACATTTCAGGGAGGCTGCCGTCAACACTCCGACTTAAAATCTCCAAGCTTGTAAGAGTGGATGAGTTCGGGACGTTATTTACAAATGGTCATGTCGTACAATGATTACACTGGTCCTGTCCTCTGTGTTGAATAACACACACACACACACACACACACACTGAGGTAAAGGATAATGTCCACCCCTGACGCGCGATTGTGGCAACACGGGATTTGAATTTCAGTTCTTGTAAGCTTTTGACTGCGGAGACACTTATTCGCTTGAAATTCATACCGGAACTTCCACTGTTCATGTTCGACTGGAAAAGAAATGTTGAAATATCATTCAACTGGTCGCTCACATTAAATTTATGGTGAAGGCTATCGGCCCTTTTCTTGTTCCCCCCCCTTAGCACGAACACTTTCCCCTACAAGCATCTTCTAGCCCTCTAGACTGCCTTTCAAAAGTTATTTCACTTATTTCTCCTGTTCTGCCATGCAAATATGGTCAGATCCATCACTCGCTGATAATGGTAGAAGGAGCAGGCTTGTAAAAAAACTATAAAACTTTCATGTTTTTCATGGAGGCCTGCACTAAACAGGAATCTGTTCTGATTTCCAGCAGAAAGGAAATCTGCTGCCGAACGGCGATGAGTCGATGATTCATACGTCACTTCCTTGACACTAATCTTCACAAGGCGGTATGTCTCAGCACATCGTATATAAAGCTGCCTTTGTCTGTAACATGACTTCACGCTGATGACATCATGCTGTGTGCATCACGCCGGTGAAAACTAGAGTCCTGTAGCACTGCCTTATTATAACAATTTGTAATGAGGACGCTTCTGGACTTTCAATAATGCATGGGTGGCAGGGAATTGCACACAGTCTCATTTAATGTCACGGAGTAAAGTTGTTGTTTTAGCAGTGAACACCCCTCCCGATAAGAGATTACCGATGCAATTAAATCTAAGTCAAAATAGACTGCCACTAGAAAAGGTCAGGTTTTCATTATCAGTAACAACAACTTTGTTTTCAATTAAAATGAGAAGCAGGAGAATTCAGACACCGCGTTAATGATTTAGTCAAGCTGAAGATAAGATTACAAGATAAAAATGTAAAAGAATAAAGGGATACCGCTTAGGTCAGAAGAAGAAAAGTAGGAGACATCGTCGTCGAAAGCTAGATTACATGACTGGATTACACACTGTAAAGGTGGCAAAAAGGTTAGAATGTGAAAACCGTTGCTGTTTGAAACATCAACATGATATTACAGTCAAATACTTTGTAATTTGGGGTGAAAAGACAACCCTGAAGTCCACCTGAGGAGGGGGGGGGGGTGCTGTCATCTGTCTCAGGAGAAAGAGAGAGAGAGAGACAGGAAGGGGCAGGAATAGACCATCCGCCCCTTCATACCTCATGTCAGACCAGGCTTATGGATCACCCAGCCCCTCGTTGTCTCCTTCAGAGCAATCAGTGCCACCACAGTGCCATTGACCTTCCCTTATTGATCCTCCAGTGACAGAGCACAGCTAAGGCCAGCTATTGAACCACTTATGATTAATTCACAAATCCTGCTTTGTCCACAAAAACGGTAAAAGATTAAAGCACATGCAGGAACAAGTGAAAAGAGAGATGGATAAAGAGCCGGTGAGGTCAAAAAAACACAATTTTTGAAATGAGACAGAACTACAGTTAGAAGTGCTTCTTTACAAGCCGGGCCAAGCTATAAAGCACAAGTCAAAGGCCCATCTATCAAAAAAAAAAAAAAAAAAAAAAAAAAGCCAGACAAAAAAAAAAAACATTAGCACATTGATGGAGGGGAGAGAGGTCAAGCCGGAATGTGGGACTGAAAATAAAAGCAGTGGAAAAAGGGAGAGACAGTCAGGAAAACAGAGAGAAAGAAAAGAAGATGTTATTCTTCCTCTTCCTTTCCTTGGTCCTATTTTTGTCAGGACGGACGAGTGAGGACTCAAGTTTGAAATTGAGCTGTAACTCTATCTGTGAGCTGAAGCGAATCAGAAAGTCTATCCCACCTTTCACCTGGGAATCACAGCTCTCTCTGTGCCCCGTCTTGGCCACCATACCAACCAAAACCAGGCATCATGGGATTAATTGGAGCCCAGGGCTCAGCGGCAGCTCAGGCGCAGATAGAGAGTGAGGTGTGGGGGGGGTGGGGGCAGACACATCGGCCATGGTCAAATGATGGTCACCATGCAGATCAAATCAAATTTCAGGCATTACGGCCTTGATACGGTCTCCAGGTAGCGCTAAACACATTGGAGGCACTTCTGCAATAATGCTTGGATTGGATACCAAGACCAGCTTCAGACTATAACTTTGGTTTTCTTCTCTGTGTGTGTGATGTGAAGGGATTTTACACCAACAGTGACACACCACCATTCGCCTCTGTAAACACAGCCTGTGCCAGAGTGCCCAGAGTCAACCGAGTGTGTAGTGTGTAGTGTACGGTCTTCAAATGAGATAAAATTGCAAAATGACAGGTGCAGATGAATAAAAACACAAAGTCATGTTACCAATAAAATTCAATGGACAAAGGAAAATCTCAAGTGAGTTTCCCGTTACGACGTTTGATTTCTATTTTTAGTCACCGCTGACTGGAAGATGACTGTAGATTAATGAGCATTGTCCAATTAGAAAGTTATTTATAAGCTGTTTGCTTTGAGCCGAGTCGTTAAAGGCTAAAAGTGTGTCAATAAGAACTTTACGAGAGTAAGATAACATTTATTTTCCATAATATCCAAATCAAAAAGCTAATATATACTGTTTACTCCGGTTTATTCGTTGGCAATTAAAAACTGTGTTCATTGGAAATATATGAACGCAGTAGATGCTGCGCAATCAGTTAATTTATTGACCATCACGCTGAGCTTTGACCGGCCTTTTCACTGCTGCAGCAGAGCAGCATGTGGGACAATCAGTACGATCCAGCTTTTGACAAAACAGATTAATGCTGCTCGTTTGGCAAAAAGATCAGACTATGGTTGCATTGGGAAGCTTTCAGCTGTGAATGCATACAACTGTGTCAGTGTGGATCACAGGCTCAGAGAATCCACCGTTATCCTGGTTCAACGGCGAAAAATACAAAAGAAATAAGAAAGATGCCTGACTTGTTTATTTGTTGATAATTAAAAGTAGGCCATGCTGCGTTTGTAGAACCCGAGGAGACGGTCAATATGCTGACTCCTGAGCATAAAGCAGTACTGGAAACAGATCTGTTTGGTGATGGATGGAGGAATGCCTGCTCAGACATGAATTCAAAATCAGACAAAGTCGTTGCGGTTCTGAATTTTACATTATTTGTCAAAGACAGGCAAGAACGATCTCGTTTAAATGAGGCTCTGGCGATAAGTTCAGTCAGGAAGAGTCCACTTTGGCCAAACTTTATTTTCATGCTATTCCTTTATTCATACTTGGTATGGACCGGTAACATTTCTTGTTGTCATTGTTTGTGGTTGTAAATTGAAATACCAGCTACAGTGCCTTGCGAAAGTATTGGCCCCCCACAAGAACTTATCGACATTTTACCATATGTCAGGCTTCAAACTTAAAGATAACTAACTGAAAATAATTGACAACAATGACAAACAGAGTTCACCTATGTGTCATTTGGTCTCACATTTGCACGTCCTACTTTTCACTGACGATAAAATATGGATGTAGACACAAAAATAGAGTGGCAAAAAAAATAGATATTTATGAACTGCACATAAATAATAGTATTAGCAGAAATCTTACAAAAAATAACTGGCATTTACATTATGTATAGAAAAAACGATGAATTTAGAGGGTCAACGGTCTTTCTGAAATGAAAATGAAACCCGAGCAAACAAACAAATGCTTGGATGGAGAAATAAAAAACATGACTTCATGGGCTGCAGTAATAAATCCTAACATTAATCACTTAATTTTTTCCCCCTCTTTGTTCTCTGACATTGTTAATGGCCAGAGAGATAACATTTTTATAAAGTATGCTTCTACCGTCACAGAGCCTTCTAAAACCTTATTATTTCTGACATATACTGCAGACGCTGAGTGTGAATGATGTGTTTCCAATAGCAAACACTTGTAACAAAGACATGCATGAGGAGACTGACGGAAAGGAAAGATAAGACTGACACGTGTGTAACGTATGATGTTAAGGGTTGAGAGTCTTAGTCAAGTGGTCCCAGGGGCCCAGAGGCTCTCTCACACTCAATTTCTGTGGGTATGTTTGTATATAATGACCCTTGACCTTGGCCCCTGGCATATGTCTCAGATGACTCTGCTCCATCTTTGATACATCAGCCGGGGCCAGGACCTCGCAGGCTAACAAACAGTGTCTGAAACAGAGGAGAAGTCAAACCTGCTTCTCCCTGTTCTACAGTCTAGCGGTGGTAGGCTTTATCCAAACTGCAAAGATGACAGATTGCGTGTGACCCGTTACATTTTTATACTCCGGTCCATCGGCAGCCATTTAAATGGGGACTCATAAAGTAGTCAGACCTTTAATCAGTTCAGTGGTCGATTGCGGTCCCACACATTAAATTGCATCAATATTCTCTCCTCCCTGAAAGATCCACTTGCAAATTTCTTCCATTCCTATTTTTGTTTCTTAAAAACACACTCAGCTACATGACGCATATAAATATACAGATCGAAGGAGACTCATGCGTGGCAGCAGCATGCAGGCCTGAACATCAGGCAAACTGATCAGACCATTTCCAGCACATTTGACACACCAGTCAGCCTGCTCATCAGTCACCTCAGCAAGCAGGCAGCGAGAATTTTTTTGTGTGTGTGTGTGTGTGCGCTCAGGGTGCGCGATATTTATCATCTACGATGATATCTTAATGGTTGTTTAAACGATGCGGCGAGCCGACATAATCAAGTATGTCGCTCACATTGCGAAAACAAATCAAAAACACATGTTGTGATTCCACGCATTGAGAGCGCACGCTGTGTGTGGTAATGTTTCATTCAAGGTGACTTTTAACTCTTATCGCTATCGCTTTCTTCCAACGTCTGACCTCTAAAAGAGAAAGTTCACACGATCAACTCGGAAAAACAAGAAACCCTGATGACTGTCGATGTCAGCAGCCGGTCATGGTCTTGAGTAGATTAGTAGGCTAATATCAATTATTTCAGACACCTTCAGGAGCTTTATCATGATATTAAGAGTAGAAACATCACATTTTAAAAAAATGAAAAATCCAAGTCTTGGTTTTTGTTTGTCTAATTTTTGATGCGTCATGAATGCAACACAAGTGAATGTAGCTACACAGGGTTAATCTAGTTGAACTGAAATGGAAAACAATAAGGCTGAGCTAAAACAATATAAAAATATTAAGATGACATTCTGAAGGTTGCAAAATAGTGTCTTAACATTATTTTATCACTATTAACAAAAATCCCAGGGAATAAAGATACAAGTTTTTGTCAGTATTGCACATCCCTGGTATAAACAAGCTATATCATGACACGCATCACTATTTCCTGATCCGAGGCAGTGAGGCTCGTCCGTGAACCCGTTCGTGTTAGCGTGTGACAGGCTGGGATGTACTCGGAGCTGCATGTGCAGTTCAGACAGTATGTGCATTATTGAATATTCTTCCTGTGCGAATTTACGCTTTGTATTTCCCAGCAAACTGGGTCAGGCCTGATAAAACACCGATATGAGAGAAACAGTGGGTTTAATATATTGAGAGGATCGTTTCCCCCTCATGCCCTCTAAAAAAACGCGACATACAATATAAACACAGTGTGAATCCTCGTTGTCCTGCTTGGCAGAACTCTTAGAGGACAATGAGACGCTGCTCTGTCCAGCATTGGCATAGTGATGAACGACTTCTGGTGGCAATGATAGGAATTTACATCATTCTTGGCATCAAGCCTTGCACTCCACACACTGTTTGTGTGAAGTGTGTTGTCTGCATTGGGCTTTTGGGTGTGCCTGTATGTATATGTGTGCCCATATGGAATTAAAACATTTCCCCTTGACATTTAGCTTTCCTGTTGACATTGTGCACTGGAAGAAGAGACAACTTTTCTTGTTTTTTGATTGGGTGTACAAGTGTGTCTTGCTTTTTTGTACAACTATGTGTAGCTGGAATACACAGTTATTGAGGGCAGAGGCCTCCCACACACGTGTCTTCAGAGGGTGAGAATGTCAAACACCATATAGAGGACCAGGAGACAGGAAATGGCAGACAAAAGGTGGGAGACAGAGAGAAGCACAACTAATGAAGAAGAGAAAGGGAGTGGTGAAAGTGTCAAGGCACCCATTGTGGAGCGGCGAAGACGAGCCGGTGGCCTCTGCAACTTTAAGGCTGCCATTAAACTCTCACCTGACTCGTGTTTATGGTTGGCTTTGTGTGTCAGAGGAGAACGGGATCGTAAAACAAGGCTTTGTCTGTCTTCCATTGATTTATGTCCTTCGTTAGGGTGATGACACTGCCTGCTTATGATGTCCTAGCAGAGACTGTAATTACAGAGCACTTCTGTCTTTATTGATGTCACTTTGTTATAGTTTAATTACGCTATATTGGGTTTTAGTGTCATGGCAAGAGCAAAGCTATGATGTAGGGCAAAAATCATCAATGGAACATCCTCTTTTGAAGATGTCAGGAGCAGAGAGTTGGGAGATAATTATTCAGGGACACACAGGCTCTTAAATAGACCTGCGCATCTCAACATCTACAAAGGCAAAGCGAAGGTAATCTGAGATTTAATGACTATTCCATCTGTGTTATGACCAAAGTCAGAGGGAGGAGGTTGTGAATGAAGATGATGGCCTTAATGGAAATGAAACACCTGGGTTCAACCTTTCGAGTGAGTGTTTACGCCCCAGGTCCCCAGGTGCTGGGTTTGACTGTCATTGCTGTGTGTGCGCGTGTGTGTGTGTGTGTGTGTGTGTGTGTGTGTGTGTGTGTGTAGGTGTGTGTGTTTGTGTGTTGCATATGGTCTATACGCACCTATGATGGGATGGGACCCGGGGCGAGAGGCAGTGCCATCTGAAGGTGACCCTTGTGAGAGAGAAGAGGAGGGAGAGGCCACCTGCTTGCCGGTGGTGGCAAAATGAGGCTGACAGCCATCCACCTGTCTGGGAAGACTCTCATTCAACACCCCATCTGCCCACTCCCTTTGGGATATCTCCGCACCACCAGCACCACCTCAGGGGACCCCGTGACCTCACTGTTGTCTAATCAACCAGGCCTCCTGTCTGCTGTAACTGCGGCCAGCCGAAACCGCTGCTGTCGTCCGACCGCAGGCCTTTGTGGGGGCACTGCTATACAGTACAATACATCGCGGGCTATGCGGCAGATGTTAACAGTTTTATTCCATTTCTCCTTCTGTTGTTTTAAAGCAGAACAAGCCCAAGGCCTTATGTGCGAGACCGTGCTATAAGTCTCATGGCTTGGCTAAGTCATCACAGGTTGCCAACAGGGAAGGCCTTTATTCGCTCCCCATTTCCACCTCTCTGATGTTCTCCAAACCAAAAACTCATCATAGTGTTTTGTAGCAGAGATAATCGCCAGCCAACAACAGAGCAATTTGGCAACTCAAACAATGGTCACTTATAGTGCACAGCCTATTTGTCTCGTCTCCCTTTCTCTCTCTCTCCCTCTGTGCATGCAGCTGTGTGTGTTTTCTTGCCACTGTAGAATGAGACACACATTGAATTACATTTTTTTGCCAACCAATTCACCCCATGGACAGATCTCTTTATTCAGGTCTGTCTGACTGCAGGCAGGTCCATCTCTGTCTCCAATGACTGCCGACCTGTGGCTTGAACCCGGGGCTGTGTTTGCTCTTTCTCTATGGACTTCAACCCCATAACTGAGGGGGGTCTGTATGGAAAAGACCAGGCAGACTTCTAACATGTCCTCTCATCTCCAACTTCCCTTCGGGGCTGACAGGCTTACTGGACTCTTCCTCTCGAATATAGGACCCGCTGTGCTACAAAGGAGCGGTAAAATAAAGTGAAGCATATACAAAAGGCACGATGAAAGATGAATGAAAAGAGAAAAAACAGAATTTAAGAGGTGGACGGACAGAAGCATCAGAGAGACTGAGGACATGGAACATAAAAAACCACATCAGGTCTTTGCTCTTGCGGAAAGCTTTTCCCAAGAAATATACTGACTTACCAGAAAGTAGTATACTCACAGAAAGGCAAATCTAATTCTGGGAAGATCACAAATGTTTAGTAATTAAGCTAAATTGGAGCTCGGAGGAGTTGGATTTCTCTTTCCTATCAGGGTTTTCTGCATGTTCTGCATGATTGCATATTGGTGTAAACCTGGCAGCCTCCCTAGAAAAAGTCACAGTGATAGCTCTATTTATTTATGGTGGACATCTCACAGCAGAAATACTGTCCTTACAGGTGGGCTTGGTCCTTCCTTATAAAACATTTCTCATTGACAAAGAATTTAGAAGCACATGACAAGGTCTCCCCCACTGTAAGCCCAAAGTGTCAGCGCGCTAATACATTAAAAGGGGATGTCTAATAAGAAATAAATTCAATATTTAAAAAAGACGAGGCTAGATGCATCATAACTTATATAAATTGCCTTCTGAATTCTTGAAATATATGTTTTAATAGTCGTTTAGCGGGTTCCAACAGGTGTCTCATCTACGGATCTGTTCGGCTGGTGAAGGTGGAGGTGGGTATTAGTGGAAATGGTTCTTGAAAATGTAGGAAGAAGCAAAGAGCAGGAAAAATAGACACCTAGCCAACCCCCCTGCAGGCTGTGCTTTGATGCCTTAAGAGTTAATGCATTAGTGGGGCTGCCTCTGGCCATTAGCATGCTTCTGGCCATTAAACATGCCAAGGGGCAGACCTCATTACTGATAGATACATACACTTAAATTCTTGCACATAAGCATGTGTTCACATATTCCATAAAATTACATATGCACACAATGTCGAGGAGATCACATCCGTGGAAGTCAAAATCCCAAACTGACACACATTCATGGGGATTTATGTAACTGGGGTTGTCATTTGGCCTCCTCTACATGGTGAGACTTCAGACTATTCCACCTCATCTATACGCCACAAATCACACGCCAATGATTGATGCGCTCGGAGAAGAAACACACTGAGCAGATTTTAGTTTCATTAAGAAAACTGAAGCAAGCAGCACATGGGAAATCTGCAACAGTTGCCAGTATTGTGTTGAGTTTTGTTGCAGCTCCATCCATCTATTACCATACATCGGCAGATCAACACCCATGATTAAAAAAGATAAACAAGCTACTCATAAATCTTTTGCTTATCACAAAAAGCTAAACTGTCTCCCGGAACAATAGCATTAGCGTGCGCTTTGGCCAAAGGCGAGAGACGGTAATAGATAGTAATAGGGTTTACTACAGGCAGGCGGGGGGAGGGGCGTGGGAAGGAAAAACACAACAACAACATAGCGAGAGATGGAAAAAAGGGTAGAATGTAAACAAATAGATGAATAAAAATCAGCGGGATATAGTGGAAATCTTGTTTGGGTGAGGAAAAGAGGAGTTTGTAGAGAAGTGAGGGTGAAAGCAGGAGGTGACAAGGAGTGGGAAGGTTGGACTCATTACTATTAGAACTCGCCCTGCAGGCTCAGGTGACCCCGGCTCCCTGGCCCTCTGCCTCGCCCACCACTAATCATTCGGTTTTAATCACCAGGACATTCTCCTCCTCTTCTTCCTCCTCCACATCTCTCCCCCATTTTTCTAACGTAGTGTGTGCCCTAGCCATTGCCAAGGTCCAGCTAATTTTATTCTAATTGGCCATAGAACGGGCCGGGGCCGATCTGCCTCATTGTTCTCATCTATACGTCCATTCTGCCTCTTTTTTTTGCTGTCCGTCCTTTCCTGTTCCACCTTTGTCTCCCACTCCGTGGATGTCGTTACGATCATACACCCGTGTTTGTTTCTTCATCTCTCCACTCCCTCCTTTCTTTTCCTCACCTCTATTCTGTCTTTAACTTCTTCCATTATTCACTGACATCATCCAGTTTTTGGCTCTTCCTCTCCTGCTGACGTCACATTCCAAAAACCAACATAAATAGCTTTGATTTCATCCGGCGACAAAGCGCTTTGTGCGACCCACCTTGATCTGCACACGAGCGAAATGTGAAACAGTTCAATTAAGCGAACCTGATGGCTGAAGTCTGCTGTTCTCTCTCTTTTTAATGCAGGATTGAGACGACGCAGATGGTGCATCAAATGACACTGAAGGAGATAGTGTGCTGTAGTGTGCTGTATGAAAGAAAAAGAGTGACAAGATGCCCACTGGCCAAAACGCACAGATAATCAGAATGAAACAGACCGCCCTGGTAACAGCTTTCTTCCTCATAGGCCTGCGCCGGCGAGCGAGCGCAGCAGACATTAGAGGAAGCATAAGCTCTCTGAAATTTTATGTATGCTGTTTCACTTCTTGTGATGCTGTAGATGAATAAGCAACCCCTACATTTGCTTTTTTTTTTGTTTCTTAGAATAAAAGAGGGATTTATGATTGTGAAAGAAAAATCAGGAGAGGGAAATACTGCATGTTAGTACACTGTAAAACCTGGTTGGATATTTATTTGGATCTGGACATTATTCTCCTGTATTAATGTCATGGAGTCCTAGAAATCCATTGTTTGGAGGGATGTTAACCTCCATTGAATAATGTACGATTTTATTTTTGGGACCACTCCTCCAAATGGGGCATTTTATGTTTTTTTTGTTTTTTTTTCAGTTACAGTCAAACTGTAAGAAATACTACACTTTGTATGTGAATCTGCTGCCAGTCAATTACTGTTAGTGACAGGTTTTTACATATTGCTGTTTATTTTGTTCATGTTCATTTAGCTCCAGTAAGCTCAAGCCTTGTTATTTGTGTTGATATCATTTGAAGTCACGAATTCAAAAAGTTCTAAAGAGGCAGTTTTCTTATTAAGTCTCCACCTATGAAATATTTATAGCTCCCAGCTAATTGGCCTGTTGACAAAGCTCGGCACATGAAAGCCAAATCTCACAATGCTTATCACCAAGGGTAACTTTACCTGTCACTGCAAGCAAAAAAAAAAAAAAAAGTCGAGGGGAAGATGGAAATCCTGCATTACAATCACATGCTACAAATCCTCTACTTTTCTTTTCTCCTCCGGATCAACAGCTCCAATAAATTTTCATTACACCTGTGTGAAGCACTTCAAATAGAGCCACAGAAGCAGAAACTAATTACTTTCTAATTTATTGACTAATGGCCACAGCCCTGGGAGACAGCTGCAATTGTTCTAACAGTCCTGCTGCTCCGACTGCACTCAGGTCCACTTTAGATTCATAACCAAAATAATTTATCATTACAAGCACATTAAATTGAACCGTATAGACCATAACAGTGGTAATTTATATCATTTTGTTGTTAGGGATGCTTTTCCCTCCCCTGTCTTGAAAGGATGCAATCTTTGCGATGGAATTTGTCTCCAGCCAGTAGTTATATGTGGCAGGTTCACTTTGTTCTTTAAAGAACTCTTTTTTTTTTGTGCCTCATTCACCATTTGTTGGCACTTAAAGTGGAAAGGAGACAGAAGGAAATGTGTTCTCTTCCCAAAGCGTGAGTGGGTTTCTTTGTTACTCCAAATAAACCAGACGGTCAAGTCAGATGACTCCTGTCAGCCATATGTACAAGATCAAAACGTTAGCATGAGAAGTAAACAAGCTACTACTGTACTGCCTTGACACAAACTTTCGGTTATGTCAGTTCCAGACAAACTCTACACTAATAATACATCGATTTTCAGTGAATGCTTTTATCTCATAAAGCATCACTTTCTCGATGGGGAAAGTGACTTCCAGGATGTCAACGTCCCGATCAACAAGGCACAAATGGTCACCTAGTGGTTTGAACGGTGTGATAAAAACATTAGCCATGTGTCAAAGCTTTCTTAATCACTACCGAGGATGTCATTTGTGCATTGATGGGAAATTCTGTAAGAGATGCCATTTTCCAGTGGCGTCATTAAGATGGAAGGCCCATATGATCATGCAAATTCATTATGTAAGCAGTGATTAGTGTTGACCTTGCCCTCTACGAGGGGAGTGATCTGAAACAGTGCCAGAAAAAAAAAAAAACACCTCTTGTCTACAGAGCCAGCATGTAGCCGGTGCAGCGGATAGAATAGAATGTGCTTTTAACCGGCAGGTTCTTTGCTGTAACGTATCATTATGGAGTAAATGTTTATTGCGCAATGTAATAGTTCTAAAAAAAAAACACAAAAAAGAAAAACACTTTGCCATCAGCGTTTTGAGTGGCTCCCTATAAACCTTCCTTTCAGTGTGTAATTTTGTTTGACACTGGGCTCAGAATCTCCCAGGAACATGAAAGCTGACAGGCAATCCGGTCAGGTTGACAGTCTGGCCCTATTTCTATTTTATAGGGGGGGCAATATTGTACTAAAACTATTTGGAAATGTGCATGGAGAGTTTTGTAAAGGTATCTCAATTGTGAGTGCAGTCAGACTTTTATTCTACATGCATACTGAGATTTGTGAATGAGCAAATGTGTTTTTAAATGTGAAGACAAATCTCTGAATAAGTAGATAGACCTGTAATGTACGACTATAACGTGTGTGTGGATTCCGACTAACACTGGCAAACTCCAGTACCCATTCACAAATCTCAGAACACATTTACAGATCAGAAAAGTGTAGTGAATAAGTGGCTTTTATCTAGATGTTCCTAATTTCTCAGGATGCCAGGCGACTGGATGGAGAGTACAAATACATTTGAGGAAACAGGGGGAAATATATTTGACAAAAATGCTAGCTGATTTTTTTCTACACATCAATACATGTAATTTCTAAACCTAAATTTAAAGCCATTGAGGAGCATCAAAGACTCTTTCGAGGCAGGCGAACTAACAAAGTGTGACATGAATTCCTGACATGAAGGAATTTTTAATGCTCACCATAAAAGTCCTTCGACATATTACATGTAAGAACCATTCTACATGTCTCTCCATGTTCTACATGTTTGAAAGCCAAACATTCCAGCCTTTTAAAAATGCAGCTTTCGCCCAGTATAAAAATCCAATTCTCCAAGACGGTTTTCAGTTTCCTTTTGAAGCTCTTGTGGGTTTGTTCTCACAAAAAAAAAGAAAAAAAAGAATGTTTTATTGTTCTAAGAATACACAGACAAGACAATTTTCAGTCTACAAATGCTGGTGCTTCTTTACTTTTGTTCTGCTTTTCATGTAAAGAAAAAAAAAAACATCCTTAAGGTTTAGGAAATTTAGCAACATTCCTATGGTGAAGATTCTAACCTCCCACAGCAACAACAACAACAACAACTAAACTAACCATGTTGATTGTTCCAGCATTGCGTTGAACTTGAAGTTTCGTAGACGGCGGTGCTGTCCCTGAGGGAGGATCTGACCGGGAGCAGTCTAGTCTCTGTGGGAGCCAACCTCCACTCATACCTCCCTTTGCAAGGACATGCCGACTGCTCAAATGTGCTCCCACTCGTACGATATGCTGTAGTTGCGTCCGAGGGATGACTTATTACAAATATGTTGCATGTTTGCTTGATGGGCACATTTTATATTTGCAAATCAAAATGCATTAGTTGGTTAATCATGTTTTGTATTTGCGAACCACGCTGTGTTTGTTAGCGTGTCATGGCGCGTTTGTAAAACACATTTCGATTGTCTGACAGGGACGTTTTCTATTTGGAAAACCGAACGCATTAGTTTGTTAATCATCTTTTATATTTGCGAACCACAGCGTGGCTGTCGGCGAATGGTAGCGCATTTGTAAATGTTTTGTTTGTTTGCTAACTTTTGGCAGACATTTTCCCCACAGCTTTGGCCGTAAATCTACTTTTGTGGCTTCTGTTACGCATGTAGGGCAGCGATATTAGTGAATCCTTTTTTCAGGCTAATAAATACCAAGATCTGAAAATGTATAAAAAGAAAGTGGAGCTGGATACTTCTTGATTTCATCAGTAAACCCATCCATCAGCAGACATCCATATTGAAAAACGCATATTGGCACTGAAACGTCATTTTCCACCCTCCCTTTCTCATCATCTCTCTCTGTGTCCTCCTTTCTAGACGTTTAAGCTTTCACCGGCTGATCAATAGAATCCAGCGGGCCACAAATACAGGGAAGACGGTGTGTGTGTGTGTGTGTGTGTGTGTGTGTGTGTGGAGGGAGAAAGGGGGGTCCTTTGGGACAGAAAATAAGGACATTGAGGAAAAACACACAAACAGATACACACAACACGTCTTATATTCCCTCGCCAGGCGGTGACGTCAGCCTCCTGTTTAAGACACGGCCCACCTAATGGAGCATAGCCAAGGCACGATAAGTGTGTTTGTGTGTGTAAGTGTATGTGTGAAATAATGTTTGACTGAGATGGTTTACCCGTTACAGCAGAAGCAGCGGAAGGACACAACACTTCAGTGGAACACACACACAAAGTCAAACGCAACAGACATTAAATCAAAAGCCATCCCTGCACTACTGGCTATTCATGCTCACAACGCATGTATGTATCCATATGCACATACAAAAAACTGACAACTGCAACATAATGCGCTAATATTAGGTTACTTTAAGTGTGTGAAGACATCTGAAATGAGAAAATGAATGACATTCCAGAAGTACATTGTCTCCAAACTCTGAACAAAATGTGTCAGCGGTGGGAGCACAGAATCTCTGAATAAGAGTTTCTTTGGCATCGGTGATATGGAGAGAAATCAATTTCAGGGCCAAGTATGGTGCCAAGGACGTCCAGAAGGGCATAGCTGTGTTGATCTGTTCATATCAATTTGCTCCCTACTGCAGACGGAGAATGCCACAGTGTGCAGCGCTGCATCTTTAAGGAATATCGCCCAATAACGGTGCCATAAAACACATCATTTTACAGTCAAACCATCTCTGTCTCAAACGCACTTGGAGCGGAAGCCATTTTCAAGCAACATAAAGTTTAACATGGCGCTACATCTGCCGAGCCGCTAGCTTCCACGCTACATGGGATTGGGCGATTTAATTAGGGGACATGGGAATTGGGTTGTGTAACACCGCGATGAGCCCCACCCTTCTGATCTGGACCTGATCCCTCCTGAACTTGCGGCCGTAGAGCACACAGGAAATTACGATATGACATTAGCTTAAATGTTTGCAGGAAATATATCATTAGCGCTATGATAAGTCACGCCATTGTGGAGCAATGTCTCTAAATGGATGCGATTAAATAGATGAGCAGTTTGTTTGTATAAGCCTTCGATATCTATTTCTAATGGCACTAAAAAAATTAAGATTTATACCATTTTACCCTCCATGATTGTGTGACAATGTTAAACACCATGAATATTTTATAAACAGATATACTCATGGCCCATAATATTGTTGTTATTAGAACAGAATATTGCTGTAAGATACAAATTATAGTAATATTGAGGTATTTGTAACCACCCAACTATCTAGCCTATGTGGGATACAGCATTTCATCCATCTTAAAAGGACATTTTCTACATGAATTCATATTGAAAACAAACCCATTCGAAGACTGGGAACAATTTCGCATAAAAAGCAGAGAAAATAGCTTGAAAATAAAGAAGAGATTTAGATGAGCTGCTCTGATAGTCATTAGCCGGCTGAAAGTGATTTTCTCCCAGATGAGATAACTTTTTCAACAATAATGTCTCTCTTGAAAAGTCATAGAGAAAATCTCTTTTAAAGTTTCTCCAGATTTCTAAAGGGGCGCCCCTCCACTGAGCATTTCAACCACCTGAGTGAGAAGCGACCAGAAGACTAATGCATCCTGATTTAGTATAGATAGACAGTATAGATTACAGGCTTTCAAGGGCAAAAGTTTGATTTTTGCCTTTGCCATCTAAAAGCAGGCTCCCAATATAAATTTAAGGGATCAATGGTGATGGAGTGCTGAGAATAGTGAGTGACCCTATAGTGTCTATTGTGAATTACCATGCAAAACCGGGATCGCTGTGCTCCGTGGACCCTTACTAAGAGCTAAACAATCTATTTAGCACGTAAAAGAAAACAGGTGAGGTGTGTAGACCACTGCAAGCACTAGTTTGCTCACAAAAAACACATTTGAATATATCTAAACACACCCCACAGTTGCAGAGTAATTTGTTACTAAACAAGCAAACACAATCGCATATCTTTAAATACCAGAAGAAGAATAAATGTCACACTTGTTTTTATTTACATGCTTACAGGGAGGGCGTGTCTCGCAATAAAAAATATTCTGTCAGGGGTAATGCAGATAAAGGAGTGAGGTGTGGGGCTGTGGGAGAGAGGTGATTGGCCAGAGGAGATACAAAGGCAAAAGTTCAATTAAAAAATGTTGAGTGCATCCATTTGTTTGCCTTAATTACTTTGTTAATTTGTTAAAGCATTTAATTAGAAAAAAAAAACAACACATCTTCTGCTGTGATAATGGAGTCACAGGAAGGGAGGGGCTGTTAGATGGGTTGAGTACCTTTTAAATGGCTCACCCTCTGGTTCTAAACACGAGGCTCAGTATGCCTGCTCGCCGTCCCAGAGTCTCTCTTGCAGAATGTGTAGGTAATGAGGCCCTCCTGTAGCGTTGCGCTCTACTCCTCTGTTGGTGCAGAAAAGCGCACCCCCGCGACATCTTGACATTCTGACAGATAGGAGCAGCGGAAAGCATATGGCCAACGCGGCAATGCCTCCGACGCCCTCCAAACTGTCGTAGGGCTCACGCATAATGAGCTGGAGAGAGATGAGCCCAAAATCTTACACATAGAAGACATTAGTCATCACAATTTTCCTCATCTGCCACAGATCAGCTAGAGAAGAAGAAAAAAAACATCTCTTCACTAGAATGAGAGTCAAGAAATGCAATGGATTTCTAACTTAGCTGAAGAAAGCCTTGTGGTTAAGTCTACCAGAGCCAGATAGGAAGTCTCTGAGAGAGTGCATATTGACTGCTGGGCTTTAGTTTAATGAAACAATGTGAGTTCTCAAAGGCACACACAGCAATTAAATTTTGCTGGTTGACTGGTTTATTTTGGCCGCCTTTAACATGCATTCCAACATGGAGTCAAGTGGCAGGCATGACGGTAGAAACAGACAGGGATGTCACCGGCCAAGGCAGCAGTGAGTGATCGTCTGTTGGGCCAGGAAGTGGCCACTCTCTCCGTCAACTGTCAGTCCGGCAGCATCCAGAAGCTGAGGTCTCCAGTGACGAGACAAGATTTTAGATAAGGTGCCCATCCAGCCGTGCCCTCGATGTGACCCCCCTCTGGCCTAGACTCTTTTACCATTCTCCTTGCCTCTCTCTGTCTGGATTGTTATCCCTGGCCATCCAGACACCTCCCAGCACACGATCCCTCACCCCAGCCAACCTGGGCTGTGCTTCCTCTCTGCAGAGAAGTGGTTGGCTAGTAGTGAAGGGCTACTGAAAAAAAACAGAGCAATGCTACTCGTCACTGTATTTTAATCCAGCAGTAAGAGCAGCTAAAGTCATCAGGATGCAGGACATGGGCTCAGTTGTAGTGTGTTCTGTTTATTTTGGGGATTGAGGGCATTTACAGATTCCAAACAGATTGGCAGAAGACACATCCCAGACAATTTTGCAAAACAGAGGTAGCTGAAAATAATAAGATGGCGACCATTCCAGCAAAGAAAGAGCATAATGTAATTTATATTAATGAATAATCATACAAAAATGTTAAGTATTCATCGGAATATCTGATTAATGTAGATGCAAATAATGAAATTGGATCCTTGTAATCAGCGTTTTAGAAAAATTACTATTCACGTGTTTTTAGCTAAAATAATTCCATGTAGATTTTGGCAATAAACATGTATTTATTAAATGCAGTTTGTGTTACTTTCACCAATTCTTTTGTTCTGTCCTATAATTGAGGTCAGATTTGTCACCAGTTGATAATGGTAGCAGCAACAGGCTTGTATAGAACTATATAACTTTCAAGATTTCAAGGGGTGCCTTAATGAAATAGTAATCAAATGTGAATTCCAGCAGAAAAGAAATCTGCTGCCAAACTGAGAGACTCGACTGTTGTATAAATGTCTGTGATAATTATCTTAATAACTTATCTACCAGTGACAAGAAAAGTGGCATCCCATTTCCTAAATACAGATTTCAATCACTCACCCCATATTCCTGTTTGAAGGGACATATTGAGGATTAGGGTTAAATAGAGGAACTGGGATTGGACCTTAGCTGTAACTTATCAGACAATACAAGGGTGAACTTTCAGTGTAAACTGTTGTGAAGAGGCAGCTCACACCAATCATCTGGGGATGTAGATACAGCTCTGAAAAATGAAATAAAAATTCAAAGCGCTTCAGCATCTTCCTGCGTGCAGACAGGCAAATGAATGAGAACAATGGGCGAACCAAGGAGCGATTACAGATCGCTTCGGGTGCAGATTGATATGCTGTCGGAGCAGAAACCACCTGAGAAGTTAAGTCTGTAAGTCAAAAGAAGCGCCACTGGTTGAAGGCCTAAATTTCCTGTAACCATTCATTCAGACTCCACATCCTTAATACCTGACAGGTGGAGTGTGCAAACCATGTAAATCCCCTTAGCTCTGACCTGCTGGAGTAAAAGGCAGGAATTGCAATGCATCAGTGTCACTTTCCTCCACACCAATCAAGCGGCCTCACATTGAAGACAGATCTTAACAAATTACATGAATTAAATCACAGATCCTTAATTAGGCCCCAATTAAAGTGTCATGTGGATTTTAAAACCTCTGAGCATGCCATCATTGGATGAGAATATGAAAACATACTAAATGAAATTGGTTTACCGCTGAGTGTGCACCCCATGACTCTTGAGTGGAGCAGCAAAGCGGGAAAGATAAAGCGAGGAGGAATAACTAAGAGACAGAGAGAGAGAAAGAGAGAGAGGAGGAGACACGGAGGCAGAGGAAGAGCAAGAGGGGAGTCTCAGAGCAAGTCACACCTCTTTGGCTCAGAAAAGCTCTTAAATTCCATGTGTGACCTCAGGGAGAGAGCTCTGAAGAGTTTGCCTAAGATGTCATGATACAGAATTCGGCTGTTGCACGAGTGGTGAGCTAATACAGTCTGCCACCAGCCACACCGGGGAGCGTTACAAACATGACACATCGCTCCTGCAGACGAGGCAATGCTTGCATGTTTATATATGTGCATAGAGAACACAGACCTACACAGACCTACACAGACACGCGCACGCACAAACACACACACACACACACACACACACACACACACAAACACACACACACACACACACACACACACACACACACACACACACACGTGGGACTTTCCTCTTCTTCGTGCGTGATGCCTCTCTGGTCCCCTGGACCCTCGTCACTTGTCTTGGTGTCAGAATGGCCAAAAAGCTTTTAAGTGCTTTAAACTCATAATAACCCTAATGCTCAGTCTCCCCATGTGATCTCAGTGTTGGGAAGAAAATGAAATGTCATCGCAATGGATGGAAAGACGGAGGAAGTGTGTGTGTGTGTGTGTGTGTGTGTGTTGGTTTTTGTAAAAGCATTGGGTGGGGGGGGTAAACAGGATCCTGGCATGTGTTGTGCGCTGACAGGAAAAAATCCTGGCAAAGCATGGAATTGATCTCTATTTTGAACTCTTCTCTTATATTAACTCACGGTGTTATTTGTGGTGATCCTATATTTGAAAACATGGTGATTCAAAAAAAAATAAAAAAATCACAGATACTCCGCCACAGTGTATTGTAAATAGTAGTAAGCATACAAACAAAAACAGCCCCCAACCACCTTCCCACTTGCCACTAATCCTTTCGTGCCCTAATTGTGAGGTGCAGCCACCCTGGATTCACTTCTTTGAGGGAAGACAGAGAAACCCCATCCTGTATTCCCTTAAAAACGATTCACTCGTCCAGAAGACACCAGAACGGTAGGTGGTACTCTCTCTCCATTACATTTCACTTTTATCTCACTTCCCCTTTGCCACTCCATTTTCTTGTCATTTCTCTCCCTCTTTTCCTTCCCTCTCCTCGTTCTACTGTAAACGGCCTTAGGTGATTATGGATTGTGATGGCAGTGGGCGGGGGGGAAAGCAAATCCCTGCCTTTGTTTCCTTAGAATAGGTTTAATACACTATTACCCAACACGGTTGATAACATGTGTGCGATTGTCACAATACACCAGGGTAGAAAAACACGTCACGCAGGCAGTGATGTAAATACGGTGGTTTCCATTTAAGACTGGTGGTTTAGTATCTATTAATACACGCAGTGGTTAGACACATTAAAGCAGACTATTACATCCAATAGCATTTGATTTCTTTTAATCCAAGAGGCCATCAGTCAACCAAGCGGGCCTACACCACCGGCCTGAAAAGAAGATGCTACACAAGGCAGCCAGCGCCTGTCGGCTGGCTGAGTCTTTTCAACAACGCCATTGCCAACCATCACATTGCCAACCTTTACAGGAAGGCCTGCATGTTCCTGTTTGGGTTTTCTTTCTCTCTCATACTCTGTCTCTCAGGCACAAAACCAAGCTGCGCATTAGGTGCTGGGGCTGCACATTTTGATGCTTGGCTGTCTCTGTATCATTGTCTCGTGACATAAAGCACAGTGAAGCACTGAGCAGTGATGAAGTGGAGAGGTTTTAAACCTGCGCTCGCTGGCACATTTCTTGCCTTTCGACCAATGTCATTTGGAGAGTGTCATAATCCCACTGTGAAAGTGGCTAACCCCCCCCCCCGCCCCCCTTACCGTTACCATCGTCTCCCTTCACTCCCCACCCAAAACACTGGAGAAGAAGAGAGCGAGGGGAGTGGGAGAACCTCTCCGTTGGCAGTGCTCGCTCCATTATTCTACCCCAGGATTGATGAGATGGAGGGGGTAATTTACGAGCCACTTCATTGCCAATTCAACGGGCACATCACCTGTAAATAATTAAAACCCTTCATGTTCATTCCGACATAATCATATCGCTATCATGTTAATGTATCCAGCGGTGCTTTCAGGCGAAGGGTTTGCTTTAAATCTTGGTTGACCTGTCTCCATAACTCTACTGAGCACCTCCCTCTAGCAAACAGAGAAAAAAAAAAAAGAAGAAGGATGGCAGTGGAAATGATGAAAAATTTAAAGTATAGTAAACAAAATACTTCTCAGCAAGGCAGCGGCAGATTGTAGGTGGAGGTATCACATTTGACACTGGCTGGTTAATTATCTTTGCTTATGATGTGGATAAGGGAAATTAATCTTCCTCTCGTTTATTTATCTCTCTCAGAGTTTTATCAGTCAAGCTGTGATGTAAACATGCGGCAAGAGTTGGACAGCAGAAGAAGAAGTTGATCCAAGCAAAGGGGGGAAAAGAAGAATCAGACCTCTTGCTTTTAATTGCATGAAATTATACCGCTGTTGGAATTGTCTCTTTAAGACAGTCTTAATTGTACTGGCGTTAAAAAAAAAAAAACTTGGTATTGACTTGATAGCTATTTTTCTTACTGCAGTTTAAAAAAGTTATTAATATTAATTACCCAATCCGAAACGGTTCTCACCTTTCCTTCTGCACACTCCTCTCAAACGCGATAAAAAAAGAGATTTGAATAATTTATCAATTGACTTTTATTTGAATTGATTAATTCACTGATGCAAAATTAATACATGGCTATCTTCCACATTCCACCCACTCCATCCTCTCCCATCTTTAATGAAGCAGTTAAAGCAGTAAGGGTGTTGCCGCCGGTAAAGCACAAACTGAGGAAGTTGGCAGGGGCGTGGAATGGCTGGGATGTCTGAGTACAAATCTACTGTAATGAAGACATCTCATCAGAATCAACGGGATGATACAGGTAAGAAATGCCCCGAGTGTTTATGTGCAGTGAAGTGTTTCCCTTTAGGGAGGAACGCTACACGAGACAGCAAAACAATCGGATATAAAGGGAGAGGTAGAATTGCACAGGTAGGGTCAAAAGTTCAGGCAAATAAAGAGGGCTTTGAAACTGTATTAGTACATGATCTGCAATTGCAGTCCTTTGGTGCACAATCCACACAGAGTCATGTTGTTCTTGTGTCTCCATACCTGGATGATGAAGAGATGCAAAGGGTCACTCCTGCCATTTACCACTTACGCATTAAAGTGTTGCCACATGGCCACTCATCTTCCGCTATACTTCCTGTACTGTTCAGCTCGGCATGACATGCAGAATTGGGACAGAATGTCTGTGAGTGTGTGTGTGTGTGTGTGTGTGTGTGTGTGTGTGTGTGTCCACCCATGTCGTGCCTGTACTTTGCTGGTGATTCACCCAAGCTCTCTGGCAGTCATCCAGAACCTATTTTCTCCTTCTCTTTACATAACAGCAAGCGATATCGCTGAAGTCTTGTGTGCCGGTCTCTCTCTTCCTCCTCCACTTGTTCCTCTGTCACTTCCTGTTCTTTCTTTTCTCATTCTATACCTTGCCATGCGTGTGTGTGGGACACCTGTCTCCGGGTCAATCCCCAGTGCTTGTGAAATGACCGAAAAGACATCCTCAGCACAGAGCGATGGAGCAGATTCTAAAAGAAATGGAGACCCGTGTGGGACGAGAGGTGGATTCTGACCCCTATGGCTCCCTAAAGGTCTGCGAACTGAGACCTGCTGCACCATATGCCTACAGAACAGCACCCAACTGGGTAGCAGGGCGTGGCGGACCGAAAATAGGGACTCGCAATCACAACCCTCACTGTGTTTGCCAACATACAGGAACTCTGCACCAACAGAGTGATGAGGTGGAAGAGAATGGCACAAGAGGGGGTGGAGAGCAGAGGGGCTTGAAAATAGAAAACCAAGGAGGTGGAGGGAGATGAGCTGAAGAGAGTTTCCCCTTTTAGGGAGGGATAAGGGTGAGGAATGTGTGTTGATCCGGGCATTGAGGGTGTCACTTAGTGTGTAGGAGATGTGTAGGCAGGGTTTAATGTCTGGACCGCTCAGTGACTCAGGTGTGAATAATGTGTGTGTGCGCGTCTATGTAGGTGTGTGTGCGTGACAGACGGAGAGAGGATGAAGCTGGTGAAGTGGCGGGTCGGTGTGGGGTTGGTCGTCTTTGCCGGTGAGGGTGAGCTCTGCTGCGTCTGTGGCCTCCTCCATGACAGCCAGCTTGCACGCTGCTCACCGGTGCAGAAGCGCTAATTGAATTAAGTCTTTATTATCAGGCTGCAGAAGCAGCACTTCTTCCCATCTCGGCCCGCTTGGCTGACACTTTCTCCTTGAACACCTGCTTGACATCAACTTCCTCCTCTATTTATTTATCCCCTCTCTCCTGTGGCCAGCCACTGGCTGCTCTCCTTCCTCCCCCTCCTCCTCCTCCTCCTCCTCCTCCTCCTCCACCTCCTCCATATCGGCATACTGAGTAAGGCTAGGCCTGCTTGTTTTTCACCCTGCTTTGTCTATCTTCTCCACAAAATACCCTCTTAGCTTGGATAACCTCAGCATCACAGGTACTGTTTACTCCATTGCTATCTGGAAAACGGCATAAACAGCCTCACAAGCCAAAAAACAGCAACAAAAAAAAACCAGCAAATGCTCTCCACTTTAATGTCTATTACCATACAAGAAAGGAAACATAATAAAAAGGATTAATTCCTAAAACCGGTCCTGCCGTTTCTGGCCCTCAGCAGCAGTTCTGGTGGGTGTGGAGGGAATAAAGGTGATAAAGCTAGATGATGTTCTATGTTCTATTGAATAGTCTCCCGTGGGCAAGCTGGCCAGGGTAATATACAGCAGCTGGGATGAGAACTAACATATATCTAGTCCCCTGTCCATTTCCACATGCCTCAGGCTTAGGTTGCTTCCCTGGGCTCAGCTTGGGCATTACTTTAGAGAACAGACAAACAAGACCCACTATTAAGTTGGCTAGGAGTCAGAGTCCCAGGCATGGGGCCCAGCACTCACTGTAATCTATTGAACGTTTGCATTCTGCCTCCAATGCCCCTAGACCACAGGACTTTTCTCTCTATGTCAGTTGACTCCACTGCTCACTCCCTTCATTTCTATCTGCTGTTTACCCACTTAATTTTTCTTCCCCCCCCCCCCTTCCCTTGTCTTATGTCGGCTCAATCGTCCTCCTTTCCATCTTTTTCCTGCTTTTTCGTCTGTTTGCGTAAATCCCCTAACCCCTCACTCCTTCTACTCCTCACCTCATCCATCATTATTCCTCCCATCTTCATCTCGTCTGTTTTCTCCTCTTATCGACATGTTTCCATTTTCTAAACTGCTCTCGCTCCATCATATTCACTCCTTCCTCAATGGCCATTTTTCATTTTCTCCCTTTCATCCTCTGCTACCTCACTCTCTCCACATTCACCTCCCTTCCTGTCCTCTCCTCTTTCCCTGGTGGGCTCTTTTCAACCCAACATGCCAGGCCCCAGGTGGGCATGCTCGTCCTTGTCAGGGCTTTTTTGATTGGGTGGCAGCAGCATGGGACAGTGTCCTACAGGGCCGGAGAGAACGGGGGCAGCCGGGGGAGAAGTGTCAGTATGCTTCCAACTAAACTTTTACTCATGTGGAAAAGGAGTCAAGCAGAGAAAAGAGATGGAGATCACGGTAGTTCACCTCACCAAACAGTCTCTGCACATTTACTTGACATGTTGTTTTTTATTGTCAACTCTGGCTTCTCTGGCTTGATTCAGTGGCATAAGTCTTAAACTGTGTTTGTTTCAATGTGATCTTATCTCAGACCTCGTGTGCTTCACCCTACCTCTCTCTCCCCTCTCTCTCTCTCTCTCTCTGTCTCTCTCTCTCTCTCTTTCTCTCCCTCTCTTTCTCCTGTCCTTCTCCTCTCTCCTCGAAACTGCCAGCCAATGAGTGTCACAATGCATTAGGTCCAAACACTATCAGACACACACACACACACACACACGCAAACAGAAAGCCCAGCACTTCTTCACACCATGTGCCAGACTAGGTGACAGAAAAAGAGTTTACACATAGGCCTAGGGAGGTCTTATTCACAGTGGCAGACTAACCCAGATACTACTCCTTATGAAAACACACAGAAGCATTCTATATTTAATTTAAAACACACTCACAACTTTGGCTGGTAATTACACTCGCACTTGTCATCGTAACACATTCACAAATGCCCGAGTATGTTCATTCACAATGCATTTTTCAAATGTGTAGTCGCGCTGGCTTGGTTTTTCAGACATACTGTGTGCATATGCAAGAGTGCATCTATGTGTGTGTGGGGGTGTGTGTGTGTTTGTGTGTGTGCACAAAGATGAACACAGGCCCCTCTATCATTTACTCTTGCTCACACACTCATACGGAGTAATAGGCTCCATACCCGGTATCAAACACCATACACAATAGCAAACAAACAGTCATTAGTAGATTTCAGTTCGGCTCCACTCTGTTGTTGGTGTGCCCGCTCCTCCGGGGGTGGCGCCGCTGCTGTAGGTTTTAATAAAAGCATTGTCTTTGGAAGCTGTCTAAAGGGACTCTGTTTCATTTTGGAGTGCTGCTGCTGCAGTTGTTGTGGATGTGGGAGGAGAGAGGGCTATTGCGCTGGGACGTGGGGGCGGCGAGGTTCAGTGTCATTGTGAGGCCCTCCAAGGACTGGTGCTTATTGTTTGATAGTTTCAATATACAATGTTTGCGTGTGTGTGTGTGTGTGTGTGTGTGTGTGTGTGTGTGTGTGTGTGATGGAGAGCGTGCATGTGTATGTGTGTGTGTGTGTTCTGCGTTCATATAAGCACATGTTTCCAAACTTGCGCAGAGGTCGAAGCAAACGGCTGACACAGCCCACCACTTAAACTTCCCAACAGCTATAATAAGTCCATTGCATGTGTGCATTTTATGCAAGACTAGAGATTACACAAATAAGCACACACACACACACACACACACACACACACACACACACACACACACACGCACACACACACACACAATATATATATATCCCCACCTATATATTTGAATAAGCTCACTTGAAAACCTCACGGTGTCACGTTTTAACTCCACCCACTACTTGTCAATCAAGTGCCCAACCAATCACGGCACATCTGCCAGGAGGAATCACGTGAACAATATGGTGTAAGGCATCGGGCATTGTTGCGGTTACGCGTTTCGTCCACACGACAACGCAGATATCCGGGACAAAAATGCTGGCCAAAGTGAAGCTTTTTGAAAACGCCGGGTCTGCGTTGTCGTGTGGACGCTGTCACCGAAACTTTTTCTATCCGGGGTGCATCTCCCTGCGACGAAAACCGCTGTGACGTTAGTGTGTGTGACCTGTGTCTACATGTACACACAGACTGGACGGACAGCTCCACGTCGAAGACACGTTGATAAACATGCTTGACAGTTGGATATTTGTTCGTCTGTTTCTTTCTTTAAGAGTCATAAAGTTTATATATATACAGTATATTTATTTATTTATTCATTCATTCATTCACGTTCCTCGCCAAAGAAGCTGACGCCAGTTCTGGGTCAGACCGGGATGCGCTGCCTGCTGGTGGGAGAACTCTGATGGGTGCGCTTGGTTTATAATACCAATACATTTGTTTTCATATGTTTGGTGTGAAGTCTGACATTGTTTTATTGTGGAATTTCCACGGGTTCACGCTAGTATATATATAGATATATAAATATACAGTATAGCTATCTAGAAGCGCTCTCTGTTGATGGTTTGCTGTCCTACAAAACAAAAGAACGGAGAAGAAACCCGACGTGCATCTGCTCCACCAGTAAAACCGTGCACCATTTAGGGGACGCTCAGGATAACGAGCTATGGCTATACGACACACAGGGGTCCATTAGCACTTTGGGCTGACCAATCTGTGACACCGTCTAGTCAATAGTTTCTCCATCTGTCAGTCTACAAACACCTCTGAACGATCCCCTCAAGGAGACATTCGTGTCATTTACGATGAACAACGAATGCCGGCTCTCGACAAGAGTGCAACGTGACGCCCATGATGAGGTCAAATGAAGCGTTATTGAGTAGATTTGGAACCACATTGGGTGTTTTTTTTTTCTTCTTCTTTTTTTCTACCTTCCCCTTTGTTTTCCCTCTCCTCCCACAGGCCCCTTCAGATCCCATCAGCTGAAACAACACGGACACATCTTTTAACAGGCGAGAGGAAAGCAGGAGTGTGGCTATATCTTCACAGGATGTAGGAGAGGAAAATCCTAATTGTCCCTTTAAGTGTGTTCCCTCCTGCGGAGTGAAGGTGCGGGGTAACGGCCATCTTAAATCACAGCCTGGCCGCGGCCTTCATTAAAGCCATAATGCCAGGCTCTCCCTTTAATGGAAATGGAAGCCGGCGAGGCTGTGGGTGTAAATTAAAGTGTAAGGCCCGAGTAGGGAAAGATTTCCCAAGCTCTGACAGGTGCGTCCTGGATTAGCTGTAGTGCTGTTCAAGCAGTCAGTGGGAGAACACTGGTATTGATTTTAAGCACTGTTGCACTTCCTATCTGAAAGGGAATGTGTATTACTAGAGCTAGGCACATCAATCACTCAGCATTCCACCACTTTCCCCTGGCACGCTTCAGATTTTCAAATGATAAACAAACAGAAGGAGAACCAAAGACAAAGACCCTCCCCCCTAAAAACGAACAAAAAAAAAACCTGGATGTAGCCTTGCATGTTGCGCAGGAAAGAAACGTTAACCTACAAAAATACATTTGTGCATAAATGTGATTGGCCCCTCTCATCTTATCTTCCTTCTGCTGACAGGATGCCATCGCTGTGAATGGAATGTCCTGCATTGCGAGTCACCTTGGTCAAACAGCTAGCGTCAGCTGCTCCGGCTCTGCCTAAAGACCACTCCCACGTTTTTTACAACCTCCATGTGTCAGAGTTGCTATATGCACCCGGTGCAGCCATGCAGCACCGTCGCTCTCGCTGTATGACCCCGCTGCTTATCTCTGCCTCCAACCGTGCCCCCTTGACCCTGTCTACAGGTGCTGGGAATGGGGGAGGGGGGAGAATTAGCCTACTTAGCCTATTCCCCACAGGGGTCAACCCACACACCGACGTACAGACATCGCACTCACAATCAGATGCACACGCCACCGCCCGCGAGCGCCCCAAGACATAAGATGACAAATGAAGGCAGGACTTAACCACAGGTGTCCCGAGTTTGACCTCTCACCCGTGACCTTAAGCAGAGAGCTTTTAAAGTGCATGTCAACCATCAATCATCTCACATCAATCACACATGTATGCTGCTACCTTTCACTCCCCCCCCCACCCTCAGCTTCTCCTGGCCATCACATCCATCTTTACACCTCACGCCTTCACAGACAACAGGGGAAACGCAAACACTTCAACAACTTCTCTTATCCAGAGGCACACACACGCCTCGTCCTACAACGATAACCTACAACCTTGCGCGCCGTGTTTTGCTGTGAGGTGATCTGCAGGTGTACACAAGGGGCTGATGCTGTGTGACAAGTTTGCTGTGGTATCAGCACCTGCATGGAGACATGACACGGGGTTGAGATCCGTAAGCACACTGACAGCTGAGAACACAACAGCCGATCCGTGGCTGTGAGTTTTCTTGAGGACCATTTGGCCGGAGAGCCTTGGGGATCACAAATCCGGTCACATCTCACACACGTGTCACTTTCAGGTCGTCTTACGCTCTCACATTTGTGACCCTTTGCTGCCCTTTCATTAATCTTAAACTTCTTCTTGTACAGCATTATACAACAATATACGTATGCTTTAAAGAGCTTAAGAAAGGTCTGGTAGCATCTATGCAATCACATCTCAAGATGGAAACAAGCCATTAGCTTAGTTTTGGTGATTTGTGGGATACGGGCTCAGGGATGAAGGGATATTCCTTATTTAAAAAAACAAAAAACAGGTGAGCTCAATGCTCCTTGGGTCCGTGCTCCGTAATTACAGCAGAGAATGTATTCTAATTGGCAGTGTCTTTATGCAGAACTATTATCAATGTCCCTCCGAGGCAGCGGAAGAAAGAAGGGGTGGGGAGGGGGGACGTGAGGAATGGGTTCTATGCCAATGAGCCCAGGGAACATTTACACATGGATGAGGACTGCTAATAATGCCAGCATAGCCGGTCCATCTCACAGAAAGAGAGACCACGGTTTAACATATTGAGCTGATTTCGAATTCATGAAAATGTAAAGTTTAGTGAAGGGGATATTTTGTTAACAGATTGTATTTGCCGTGGCGCCGAAATGATTCTCTGGTCCGACAGCCCAACAGTAAAAACTAAGATAGTCCATATGTGAAAATTAGCAAAAGCTACTCAAAGAAAGAGCTGTCCACTACTGTCAGATGTAGAGGAACGATATCGCAGAGCTGCATGCATTATTAATTTTTTGACTTCATAGTTTTATGCTGCCACAAAACGCATTTGTTTGCTGATATCACATTTCAGGTGTTAAACTTTGATGAAAAGGAGAAAGTGAGCTTCATTTAAAATATTTGCCCTTTAACGCATCTGCATGCATTGAAAAAATAAATTAAGCCCAATGCCAGCACCTCTGTTCTATTTCAAATAATATAATTGCTCTTGGCATTTAGTTCCACATGTGGGTGTAATGTCTGACCGAGGCAAACAGTCCCAGCTTTAACAGTGCTATTAGTTGAGTGGTAAGTGGTGCAGACGGATAGGAACACATTCACATAGCATTCAAAGCAGATGATGCACCATTGCATGTGGTGTTAATTGGCTTGCTAAAAGGCAAGTATTAGTCAGTATTAATATTCTATCATTTATCTGCGAAATTGCAAACTTTTCCTGAACAGCCATTAGCAGCCTGTAATATTAAACATCCTACAGTGAACTTGAAGGAGGCTGTGAGCTGTGCATGAGGGAAATGGTCTAAGAAGAAGAGGGGGAAAAAGAGAAAAACTAAAAAAAGGAAAATTGTTGCTCCCTGAATATAATTCTTTCAGGGTTATGATTCTTAGCTTATGACTCAAAAGAGGGCAGAAATGTAATTTTCTTACCTTGTTTTAGGGGATGTCGTTAGCCATTCTTCATGCTTTTCAAATGTTATCAAGTAAGCCGCAATCTCCTGTGAAAAAGAAAAGAGGGAAGGGAAGAAGGGAGCGAGGCTTAGATATGTCATCTTTAATCGCCGTTCACTTGTGTTTGTAATACATGGGTGAGACCGCTTCATTGATATTCAGACAGTCTAACCGGCAGCACAAACAGAGGGGAGATGGAAACGGGGGCAGTGTCAGGGAGTTCAAGGCAGGTAAATGGAGACTAGTGAAAGTAAAGTGAAAGACAGAAGTGGAATGCAGCCGAGGTCAAACCGTCTACCGGGACCGTCTTTGTTATGAACGCTTTGATCAAGTTCTCCTCTGAGGACATTAAGGTGCTCACGGAAAGATTGACATCTCCGTGTTTGAGAAGAGAACGGCTTTAACGTTTTTGGTCCGATCCTCACCCAAATCCCTTTGATCTGCCCTTGACACTCTATGGATCAATTCACTCTTTAACTTTTGAATTATAATTACATGCAAGTCTCACAATATTGACAGGCGTGTGTGCTGCTACTTGAGAAAAACTCCCATCTTGAGGAGTGAGCTACAAGGAGCTATTGACACGCGAGTTAAAAGGCCCAAACTGACAGTGGTATAAATAGAGACGCCCGTGTTTACCATACTCGCCCTGTCTACTGTATCAGTTTGAGTGTGAAGGGGTAACATGCTAGACCATACCCCGCCATTTTCTCACCAAACTAATGGGCAGAAATAAAAGCACTTTGGATGATGGTAGACAACCTAATGATTACCAGCGACAGCCAGCAATTCAGTCTTCAGCAAGAACATTTGTCAGCTTCTCAAGCTGTTAGGGAGAACCAGACACAAAGACACCGCCACAAAAATATACTTTTATTTCCTAAGGATGTGCATCTCTCCTGTTGTTGTGTCAATAAACATTTAAGTGTGAATACGTTCTTCAAATAGTCTCTTGTTGAGACTGTGAGGCTTGAGGAAAGAAACACCCTCCGGGGTTTCAGGGTGTTGCTTTGCTGTCCACATGGGGGAATCGGGTATCCAAAAACTTCTTTCACTGCATAGAGTAGGTGGTAGAAAAAGCCGTGATTAAAGCCAGAAAGGTTGCATTTGTTGTCTATTTATGTGTAAATATACTCCAAAGTAAACAAGACCGCAAGAAGACTCCCATTGACTCATCAAGGCTGTGACCTGGCACTGAGACACAGCAGACTGGAGATAGCCCATAGGAATGCCACAGGACGCTGTGGTGTGAGGGGGCTTCCAGGCTGGCAGGGGTCCCAACAGACAGAGGGGGTGGGGGGTGGGGGTGGGGGTGGGTGGTAGCATGACTGGCACTCTTGCCTCCAGGTGCAGACTGGTAGATAATGCTGTGTTGATTAACTTCCTGTTTTTCTGCCATAAAGACCGGAGGCGGTAAAGTCATGACAAGACGGAGTCTTGAATTAAGAAAAAGCTACAAGGGGAAGAGTGTGTCAAGAGGAACCAAGTCCTTTACAATTTCTGCTCAAAAACAGCAAAGGGTTGAAATGTTCACATTGGAAAAGGAGGCAATTTGACTAGGATGACCATAAAGTAACTTTTCTGCATACATTTGGAAGTAAATTAGCCTGAGATAGCCATGATTAGATTAATCCCTGCTATTCTGTGTTCATTTTGGGGGGGATAAAAACCAGCGGGAAGCTCCTTCAGTGACCTCTGTGCCTGTTAGCACACTGCTCCTTCCATCACTCTTGTCTTTAAAATACAGCAACAGCCCCCGCCTCAGTGGCAGAGGATGAAATAAGGGGCCGCATGGTCTCGTACTTCACAAAATAAAAAAAATAGAGTGGAGCCTCTACCTCTGGCTCTTTGCACACCCCTCCCTCTCCGAACAGATGCCAGGGATTATTCCAACCCCCCGACCAACCATAAAGGTGCAATAATCTTATGGCGAGGAAACAAACAAAAACAGACGTGGAGCCATTAAACAGCTGCAAAGAGACAAAGTTTGCATGGGCGGCATAATGAGAGGCTAGTGTGCGTTCAGGTTGAGCAAACACACTTGGGGGTTTGTGCGAGAAGGGTGGAGGGGTGGGTGGGAAAGGGGTGTGCTGAACACTGACGGTGCATCAAAGTCAAACCAGCAGCTGTCAATGGGCTCCGGATTCTATCGGCTGACCTTAGAATGTCTGGCCTGCTCCCTGTCGCAGGGGAAAAATTCAGGTGTGGGTCTGCTAACACAATCTGTACCTCTTTGGTCAAAGTCCTGCCCATGCAAAGCTGTTTATACCTCCTTCCTTTAAGCCTCAGCCTCCCAAACGATGTGATCCTTGCAGGGATTTTACCCCCAGGTGGTCGTGAAATACACTCCAACGATAAGGGCTTAAAACGAGGCAAACTCTCTTTCCAAGTTTGATCTAAATAAGTAACAATCAGTGCAAGCTGGCAGAGAACCAGAGAGGGTGTGCGAGCAATACCTCCTGTAATTGACACGGTGGTAAAAAAAACAAAAAAAAAAAATCAGATTTTCATTTTTCAGGGGAAGGAATGACCTGGAGGTGTTTGTTGTAACCCAGCCATCTCATTTGTTTCTTTTGTCTCTGTTAAATCTGCGACACACTGTTAGCAAACCCCCCTCCAGAACAAGACGGAGCAGCGTAGCATTCTCAGGGCTGACGGTGACGGAGGGGCGACAATGTTTGTGTGTCTGTCTTCGGTGTTAGAATCACAGAACCTGATTACTGGTTACCTGTCTGGGCCTGGCACGATATTAACATGCTCCTCAGGAGATGCCACTCCTGTACTCATCAGTGAGTCACCCCTCCAGCTCGCTCTCTCCTCAGTGACACCACAGAACCTCCCCACCTCTACCTCCACCCCCTACCCCCCAATCTGAGCCTCACTCATTTTCCTTTCCCATAACTGCTGAGGTGAAAAGGAAAGCCACCATGAGAAAATTTTCATTTTGAGATAACTGGCTTTTACTGTGTCACATTTCAAAAGATATTTTCTCTCTAGAGGTACAACATTTTCTCCAGGGGGAATCAGCTCTTGAAATGTCTACCTATTCAAAATTGGAGATGACACTAACATATTCATCCCGTTTCACTTCTTTGCACCAAGAAATGTGAGGGAGTGAGAGCAGGAGCGGCGAACTCTCAGAAAACAAACACCATTTTGTCCCTGGGTTTTTTTCACTTTTGTCAAAATCCATTCTAATGACAATTCCAGGGTCACATTTCTTGTTGACCTGGTCAGACGGACTTCACGAGATCCTGCTTCATGACACACAAGTTGGTAAAACACGATGCCGGTATCTGATCTACTGCGAATTAGATTCACTGACCCGAGATGACCAGAGTCTATATTGTGATGCTGTTTCCCTCTGATTCTCTCTCTCTGACTAGCAACATTGATTTATGGGCATAAAGAGAGATGTTGAAAGGACTCAACATTCCAGCTTTGGATGAAACAACTCTCGCTGTTCCATTAGAAGTAGAGATAGGAGTCTTTTGGCATTATCTCAAACACCTGTCTCTAAACACCATCCGTATGAGGTGGATGATACAGAGCTGAAAGGATGAAACTCTAAACCCCTTCTACGCCACACACCATTAAATATCAACACTTACATCACTGTCCAAAAAAATTTTAAAACCCATGATTAACTGGGGACATTACGTCAAAACACAGAGTAATGACTCATCATTTGTGAGCCTATTCATTTAAAAACAGCCTTCATCAACCAAAAGAGGGTTCAACAACGAAAGCATATGTTTGTCCATTACAATATTATTCCAGTTATACTGTTGCTCCAGTGACACTAATGAAAAGGCACTAAATGAATAGCTATATTAGAAAGACTGACTTTAGCAACGGTATTGATTGCAGTAAAAGCTTGAGCTAATGAAATGAATATGAGAGAGCAGGAAGATGTGAAAGAATAGATGGAGCAAAGTCTGGTTCGGGAGGAGCACAGCGCCTCCAGCCTGCCCTGTGGTGAAGTCTGGGGAATGCATCCTCAAAGCTCTGACCTTGCCCTGCACTTGAAAGCTGGAAGTGGATGAGAGGGGACGAAGGAAGGGATACTGAGAGAGGAGCCCTCCCTGGTGACCTGGGTTTTGCAGTGGAGAGACAGGTCATCTGATATTTCCTCCAGGGCAAACCCAGGAAATGAACATGCCCAGGGTGGGGCACAAATGGACAGGAAGGGAATTTTTTTGGGGGGGTGGGAAGTGAGTGTTGAAGATTCAGGCTATCACAAGATTGCACCAGGAAAACGAATTAACTGTAATTAGACACAGAAGAGCCGGAGACTGGCACTAAAGAAAGAGGTAGAGAACGAGGGTGGGGGAGTTACTGAAAAGGGAGATTATCAAAAAAAGAAGAAAAGAGGATGAACAAAGTTCAAAGTTTTTTTTTTTCTATGACAATGATAAATGCATTTAAAACAGAGAAGCGTGAAGGTGTGGTGATTAAAAAAGAGCGCTTTGGTTCGATTCTGCGAGCAGAAGTGCCTTTGCTGAATCATTTTGTTTTATTTTTTTTTTAACTTCATGAATTCTTAATGCACTAGCAATAATGCATCACACACTGTATCTATGTAATCTCATATGGCCATATTACTCTTTTAAGCTGGGGAAAGTAGTGAGGTAGAGTGAATCTATTTTAGCAAGCTGTAACCTCCAGCTAGCCCTTAAGATTGTTTGAGCATGACTCATAATAGGATGCAGTGGAACAGCTATCAAGAAGAACGATCAAGAACGGAGGGAAAAGAGGGAACGCAGGAGGATTGAGACAGAAAAGGAGACATAGATGAGTGAGAGTTTAAGAAAACAATAAAGTATTGAGCAGTTGACAGCTACATTTACCATCAGTGAAAGAGGAACGCGTCCTTTCCATGAGTCCCAGATCCGGTTCAGGAGGACGCCCCTTTTCCACATACTGCTCATTAGGCCCGACAGAGGGCTTCCCAGAAATACCCATTCTAAACAGACAGGTGGCGTCGCACTGTTTCTACGGCGCGCCCGCTCAACCTACGGCTGCAAATCATGCCGTGTTTCGGCATCTAGACACACCAGATCAGTCGAAAGTACGTAATCATGGCTGAGCTCGCAAAAATGCATGTCTACACATCACAACCAAAGTGCTTGCTCGGCCAAAACCTTCACAGACATGAATGTCTCCTTATAGGTTTAAAACATAATTTGGTTCTGTTTCTCCAACCACCTTGCTGTGTGCATCCTCAGCTCCTCTCCGTTGGCATAAAAGAGGTGGGGGAGAGCAAGAAAAGCTGCCCACTTCCCTACATTATACATAGTTCTGGGATCAATTTGGCATTGATCCTGGATAGCTTAGATGTTTTCCAGTAGTTGGTCAATGCCTCTCTTGACGTTTCTACTTGGAATGCTGGTCATAAGACTGTTCCGAAGAAGGAGGCATTCTCCTGGGGGGCCTCCTCTTGCTCCTCAACGTTGCACGCTTCCCTGCTCCTACAATTAATGCTGCCCACAGCAGCTGCTGTGCCACTGGTCTTCTTTTGAGATCACAATATCACTTCAATACAACATAACATTCACTTTCATATAAGGAGACTCCTTTCTGCACTGGAGGAAACAGATCAAGGAAAAAAGAGAATAAATATGACAAATATAGATGTTTCCATACGGTACTAGAGTGGTTCCTGGATGGTACGATACGTCTGAAAAAAGATCAGAGATTATCTAAGAGATATCTCATTTGCTTTACGCTTCATTTGACACCCATCTGTGTATACAAGGATGTAAAGGGGACCAGCAACCTATCAAACAGCCAGCTTGTCACGTAGGAGAGTAATCTATGACTATTAAAGTTTGTCTGCATTAGGAAATACTCAATTCCAAAAACAACTAGAGAGGATTTAGAGTGCAAATCCCTGCAAAAGAAGCTAACTTTCTCCGTGCAGTGTGTAGTCACTTGTTAATGCAATTTGCGGCTGGATGCTAATTTCCATGTCAACAACCTTCTTTTTCTAAACAAATCTGTAATGAACCTCACCTCCCCAGGAACCTCCAGGTCACAGACTTTTTTTATTTTTTATTAAGAAAAGCAATTTAATTGAAATGTAACTCATTTTACAGTCACAAAACACATTCTGCCCACTTTTGATTCTTGCAGCTCTTCTTGGCCAGCTGGGACCTCGCTAATGGGTCTAATAAAGATGCCATCATGACAGATGAAAGTGAGCAATTAATTATAGTTATGTTTTTATTTGTATTCATACGACATTGTTATCTTAAATAAAAACAGAGGTAGAAGGAAATTCATGGAGAAATGTACTTTTGTGTGGAACAGTTCCTTGACACAATGTGTGAGGGTGTAGAATACTCTTCCCACACATTCTACCTCTAAATGACCTGAAATATAGAAAGAGAGGCCAGAAAAAGAAGGTTGGCATGAGAAAAGGATCATTTTGACTTTGATCTTATGACCTCCTGTTGTTCATGGTCATTGAGGGGGTGTAATTATTTGGCCTTGACGGAGCACAACCGTCAGCCATTCACTCCTACACTGCGACATACTTGTGTGTGCACATCCTGCATTCCTATACATGTGGTGGTGAAAAAGAAGCAACGATGACAAAGAATAGGAACGGAAGAAAAGGGGAGAAAAAGAAAACCCTCATGAAAAGTATTTGTGTGTGGAAATGGATCTGTAACATGAGATATGTTAAGGACGCACTGAATGAGATTTGGACATAAAGTTGAGTAAGATGCAATACATCCATCTTTGTCAGCCATAATTAGGCAACATTGTGACCCTACGGTTGCTGCTGTAGATGTGTGTGTACTAGGTGATATGAAGTCCATATGGGACCTCCTACTGTTCTACCCTTGAGAGATGTGCCTAGCGTAATGATTCTATTACACCTCATTCTGCCTCTATCTCTCCCTCCTTCTATTTCCCCTCGGGCTCTAACTTCTGGCAAGACTTGAAGATGTGTTGCAGACTCAGTGGAAGTATGGAGGACTGTAATAGTAAACAGGGTATATATATATTTTTTTAAAAACGCATGTGTGTGCATGCGGACACATTCTGATGCACCGCAGGATGCGGCAGGAAGCGGCCAGGTTCACTTCCTGGCACCCCGTTGCTGCCTAACCTCTGGCATCCGCACTGCACGTCCTCGTAATCATCAATGCAGCAGGATGCCTGTCCCCCACCCCGCTGACAGCCAGACCAAGGAGAACAGAGAATGGCGGAGCCTCCATGATGCTGACCTCACCCCTACCCCACCACCGAGGCTCCAGGCTGTTACCCCACTCGGCTGGTGAACTTTACTTTCCTTCAAACCCAACTTCTGTTCGTCAAAGGAGGTAAAAAAAACCTGCAGGAGCAATCAAACTTACCAGAAGAGGTAGATTCTTCTGTATCTTGTCTGTCTTATTCTTTAATGCATACCTTCACCTTGACACATGCTCTTGTTTGGGGAGACAGCAGGTGTTAAAAGCATAGTGTCAGACTGTAGCGTCAATGTTTGACTTTGATTGTAATTCCACAATGTGATTGAGCATAAAGACATAAATGATATTTTTGTTGCTGTCTTATGCTCAACATGAAAAATACATTGCAGTGAAAATCCAGGGAGAGGGCATTAAATGTCATCCGAGGTGTGATTTCTCTCTGTGGAGACATTTTAAGAATATAGGCACTATATCCTCAAATATCACACAAATTTTCCCAAAAGGCAAGGAGCGGTGGTGTCATAAATGAAGTGACAGCAGAATCTAGAAGGTCACTATTCACTACTTATCAATCAACTGATGTCAGCTTTCCTTTAAAAGCTCCTGCAGGACCTATCAAAAAAAAAAAGAGAAGGGAATGGACATGAAGAGAGACCCCCTTCCTTCAACAAATGAGCAGAGTTCCGTCTTACGTAAGCCTGGAAGCCTCTTTATTTTCTGGGTCCAGAATCAATTAATGCCAGCATTATCCTCTAACTTCCATTATTCAGTCCGGCCAAATGACTGGGCCACCCTTGCATGAAACCAATTTCTAAATTTTAATCCCAGACACACCCTAGAAGCGCCCACAGGTCCTGCTTCAAGATGAAAGCTATATTCCATCATGGAGTCAGACACCTGTGCCTTATGACAGTGTGGTGCAAATATCTGGAACACATTTCAAAAAAAGATATGGAACATTACTGAATGCTCAGAAACAGCTGATCTGAAAGTTCCACAGGGAAAGAGGTTAATTGGTAACAGGTGATGGTTTCATGACTGAGTAAACGGGCACCAAGAGGTTCAGGCGTTCTGAAGCACAGATGGGGAGTTCACCACTTTATGAAAATCTACCTGGACAAATAGTCCAGCAATTTAAGACCAATGCTTCTTCATGCTGCAAGGAATTTGAGGACTTCTCCATTTACAGCCAAGAAGATCAACAAAAGAAAAATCAACGATGAATGTCTGTGACCTTTGATCCCTTGGGTGGTACCACATTAAAAACCAACATGATTCTTTGAATCAGATTTTGGAAAAGCTCCAAGCCTCCCACTGAATTTCTGTGATGCATTATGAAGCACCAAAGAACGAGATAAGAATCTGAGCACCTGAAATCGTATTTGTAAAACAAACAGGACAGAATTTCACTTTCAAAACTTTTAAATGCATTTATTTTCTTAACTCTCATCACAGCATATCACATTTTTTCTGAATCCTACTATGGTAACGCCCTGATCCACCCTGCCTCTGTTCGGCCTCCAATTAACATATCAATGACATTTCTTACATAGTCAAACATTGTCATGACAAAGAAATTTAAACTTGTAAATTTATGTGAATTTTGTAATGTTCTCCATAGTTTTTGTAGTTCATTTATGTTCCAAAAAGATGTGCAAATCAATGCATTTAATTTTTATTCAATATTTCACATAATGTCACAGTTGTTTGCAACTGAAATTGTGTCTCATTTGCATAAGAAGCATGCTGTGATGACAGTGTGTGCAATTGTGAGGGTTGTATAGATCAGCTTGTGAGTGTTAAGTTCAGTCTGTTCTCAGTGCTGCTATAGCAAAGCAAAAATCTGGAATGTTCAGATGGGAGAACAAACATCGATACAAAAACTAAAGTCTGCTCATGATGTCAACGACAGGAAGCCAAAAGCTGAAGGAGGAAGTAGAGAAAAAAGGCAAACAACCAAGTTGAACAAGAGGCAGATTATGTGTCAAAGGGCAAAAACGTTACGCCCTGAGCATATCGTCATGAAAAGAAACAGGATGAAATATCGAGCACACAATGTCCATCCAAATAGTGAAAGAGACAGAGAGAAAAGACATGAAGGCAAGACGAAACAAGACTGGAAATAAACCAAAGGGATGGCCAAATCTCCAGCTCAGGCCAATTAGCCAACAGAAACTCTTTTTTTCTCCAACTACTTGTCAGCATGAAAGGATCACCCTTTGTCTGTCAGATTTCTTTTATCCTCTATTGCCACTTCCTGTACGCGGTCTGCACGGCGCGCACTCCCTTTTAATTCATACGCGAACAAGCTGCATTCCTGCAAAGTTCCATTTTCGCGCTTGTCATCTCTATGTACGCTTGTCAGCACACATATGTCCAGGCAGAACAAACACATAGGTGGGAACACCGATTGTGTATCAATGCACACAAACAGTATCAGTCAAATCCTCACATGAACTGCTTTCATTTTATCTCCTCTCAGCTCCTGCCATCTTGTTGACTGATGTGATTGTTAGTTCTGGAGGAGGGTTCTCCTTAATTGAAGTGGGTGCATGTGTGTGTGTGTGTGTGTGTGTGTGTGTGTGTGTGTGTGTGTGTGTGTGAGTGAGTGCAACTATCTGTCCAGACCATCGCTTGGCCATAGCTGGTATTGTTTGGCCTATCAGACAAGCTGTCAAGTGCTCCCTCTCCATCTCTCTCTCTCTCTCTCTTCCTCTCTCCCTCGCTCTTGGCTTTCTGCCGATTTGTGTTCATGTTACAATAACGGGAATGTGGGACTGTGAAGGTCACAAACGCTTCAAGTCAAACCAGCTTGCAGGCACGCATGTTTTGCTTCCTGACAGCAGATCCCAACACTGGCCATGTACGGTATATAACAATAACCATCCAACACGAGCCGCAGCCAATGATCGCTCAACATCACTGATCATTACACCCAAGGTCGTTTTCATAAAAACGAAGCTACCAAATCCTGAAGTGCATCTGGGCGACTGTATAGGACTCACTCGCACTTTTTGTTTCACTGAGCCAACTTTTCCTAAACTTTTCTGCCTCTATCTGCATACTCCCATCTGCCTTGTGTGCATTATCAGTCTCACATCTCTCCCCTCTAAAAGTTCGCCCCGTTGAGAGGGGAAGCACAGGCTGCTCTTTGTGAAGAGTGCTCTCTGCAGACCGTAGGGAATCGATCAGCCAGACGCTCCAATGGTCCGCTCCTTTGTGAGCCCATTCTGGCTCTGTGCAGCTCTTCTTCTGTTTATCTCCCTCACGTCACTCGCTGGCTACATGCTCTTAATTAAACATGCCGCATGGCTATTAATTGTCAACCAGATTCAATTTGTTCACAGGGCACACTGTGAATGGGTTTCTTCTCCCAGAACAAAGGTGTCCGAACAGCCATGTCAGAGTTGAACAAAAGCTTTAGCCCATCACTTGTATCTTCCCCCGGCCTGAGCTACTACGGCTCGCCGGCGGTCCTTGAATGAGGTGTTGTTCTGGCAGGTTTCCAGATGTTCAAGAGATGTTCAGAATAACCGCCTCATGCATTGCCCCAGCATCTTTTTTCTCCCCCCTCTGCCAATGTCATTTGAGCGTAACCAAAGCACTCCATCAGAATTTAGCGGCTGCGCCTTTGAAAGCCGTCGTAATGCCTTTACGGGCACAAACACCCATTCAGTGAAATACTCTAAATCTGCCTCATTCTTAAATCTGGTTAAGTTGTCTTTTTTTAAAATATATTATACAAGAACTGTCTTGACAAAATGTGGAAACAAATAAATAAATAAAGCAATGACTGCTAAAATGAATCTGGGAGCAAGCAGCTGCCAAGGCATAATATAATTCATGGCCATGCATCAATGTTAGTGGAGACTGCTCCAGCACCCAGCCAGAACCCGGGGTAAGGTGCCAACACATCCATCCCCTTGCACTTCCCTCATCTGTCCCACCTTTCAGTCACTCCAGCCATCGCCCCAATCAATGATTCCTTCCCAAAATCCTAAACCTCTGGGCACCAGTTGGTGCCAGGGAGGCATGGCTGGTGCTATTGTGTTGCTGCCTAAACCTCTCAACAATACAACGATAAACCCGGGCCCTATGAGCCTCCTAAGTCACACAGAGGATTGATGCCAGACCAAACTCTGTCCATATACTCACATAGAGACCCACATAGCCACACGACTTCTGAAGAACGGCACTCACCGTCTTACGGATTATACTAAGGGAAAAGAGAAAGAAGAAACAAGCGGACAACTATATCAAGCAGATAAACAAAAGCACTATTGTAGTATAGAATATATTATTGTTCAGTGAGCCTTGTCCAAACACAGCAATGTGGAATTTTTAATGAGAGTTTGGCAAAGGTGCTGTAGCTTATATAGGGAGGAGATCTTTTCCCCCGTGAGCTTCTGTGCTTGCCGTTTCAGCAATCCCAATATTTTGCTGCTGGTGGAATCACTGAGCAGTTGAGGAATTACTTATTTAAAAGATAAGGTTTCCTCTGTTGTCAGCAAAAAAAAAAAAAAAAAAAAAAACACCTCTTGTCCATAACAGGAGAAAACCAATGCACTGTGAAATCAAAGGTCACCCAGAGACAAATAGCACTAACAGGCGAGAGCAGGGGTGACAAAAGCTCCCTCTCCGCGTTCACCAAATTAATTAAGAGTGCAGATTCAACATGGCATCTCCAACACAAAGGAGAACAGGCAGCCTTATTGTTGTTTCAGCAGGACTTTTAAGAGAGCAAACACGCTCCCCTTTTCTCTGTTTTAATCAAAGCATGTTTACCCGTGTCTCTCAAATGACTCTTTCATTGAATGTTTTATACGGCAGCTTTGAGAAGTCATTGATCTCAATCTAAAACTGCGATGCCTCCATTGAGCTTGTATCAGCTCCACCACTGCTCCAGCCGTCGGTCCAATATCCTTCAGGGCCTGCATTAAATGCTTTTACCCTAGGCAGCCGGCTAATCCGCGGCATTCACAGGTGTCTCTGTCTGGCCGTGACCACGAGATAAGCCCGAGCTTTGAGGAAACAGGAGTGAGCAAACGGGCACAAAGTGCACATTTGAGCATGTCTTTGCATCAGGTCCACGGTTAGTCACCCAGTTGAGGAGATGAGCTTAAAACAGCAGGTCTGAGACCAAGCTTGGATAATGATGCCTCATCTGGGAACAGCTAGCAAGAAACATCTGCATCCTCTTATCTTTGCAATGGCTGCACTGTTGAAACGACACAGCGATCACTTACTGGATTACCCCGACCCAACAGTAAGCTACTGCCTGATGTTCTTTCACAGATCAATGTAGTGGAAATGTTTACACAGAGCAAGATGGGATGACAGCTTTGTCTCCATGTCTTCGATAAGCTTGACAAGCCAGCATGGTGGCCACAGGTCTGGTTGGCATGCAATGTCCAACATTTTATTAAAGTCACAAGTTTTGATGCAGAATTTTTTTTAAAAAAGCTAACATTTAATGAATCTAGAAAACTAATTATGAGATGTTTTGTGTTCAGTCCATTCATCCTGTGTTCATTCAGTCACACAGCACTTTAAAACCTGTCTGATTAAGTCAAGGGCTTTAGCCAGGAGTCTGAATTTGATTTAAAACAATGTTGAATGACCTCATTTTGGGCCAATTAAATCCACTAGGAAATTGTTGATTCCAGACAGAACGCTTGTGAGAAACAAAAGCTTGGTTAATTAGATTTATCATCAAGGGCAGTTAGTTTATCACCGCATAATAACCTACAAATATATCACATTTATAAATGTTTAATATCTATATGTTGCATTAACAATGAGGAGGTCTGTGCCCTTGATGCCTGTAAAATATGGGATGGGGAACATAGCATTAAATCTGAATGTACAGATCACATGTGATGTCATGTTCAGTCGTAGCTTTTGGCCTTCTAATGGTCATTTATTGTTCATCAAGTGAGTGTGTAACCGTGAGTGTGTGTGTGCAGGGGTCTAGCTGGCCTCACTGCCTCCACCCACTCATCCATCCCACGTCTTGTCTAATTAAACATCGTTAACATTCATCCCAAGGTCTTATGCAGATGAGCACAGAGGGAATGTGGTGCACTGCGCAATAAGAAAACAACTTGGGGGGGTGGCAGAGAGGTGAACGCCGGGATGAGACTGGTTTGGATCTGAATTGAGACATGCATGGATATCTCCAATTTGACCTCATTCATCAATTAATTACCGCCATTATTAGGAGGTGATGTGGAACCAAAGCTGAAATCACTGCACCGTGGCATCTCCACTGCGGGTTTGTTAACTGTGTGCATGTGGGCATATGCGTATGACAGACAGGCACTCATTAAACACTGAACCAGGTGTGTCTGGACATACGCATCCCTGCCGACTGACCAGAAAGGAAGACGTATAGACAAACTGATGGGCATGTAGCCAAACGCCGCCGTCAGAGTCTCCTCGATAGAGCTGTGATCACGGTGGAGTCCTGTCATGGCGCCCGTCACTCTATCACTCATAGTCACACAAACATCACGCTTTGACATCATTCCGCACTGCAAACACAAACGTCTAAGCGTGCATGGGCCCCGTCTTAACAGACATTATGTTTCTTTGCAGCTGCAGGGTGAAATTTGAGTTGCGTTATTTAATTTGCTGATTGTCACCCCTGTTGCACAAACCAATGCCCTAAGTTATCATTGCAGATGATATTTGCGATTTAACCTGATGTGGATGGAAAACAGAGTAGAACACCTCAATGAGATGTTATGAGTGTGTCAAAAAAAAAAAAAAAGTGCCTGCAGACAGCATGATCTCATATTCATTTCCTCTGATAGGCATTTTTCACGAATTGTGAAGTTGCCTGCAACATTTCAGTTATTTAAATGACACATAAAAGTGTAAAGATGACATTAGCTTTGCATAAATTGAGCAAAGATATCACCAGGGCTTTACTGTGTGCGAGCAGATGCATTTGTCAGACACTAAACAAGTTTTATAAACAGGCCTGGTGTCTGAATGGCACCTTACAATATTTAATACAGGAGGCTAAAATTAGTTTTAAAGCCTGTGGTGGAGTTCTACATGTCGCACACCAACATATTTTTTAGGCCAAGCTGAGTGTCGACCATGCATGGCAGCACAGCACAGCACTTCCTAAAATCCTGTTTGTAACTGTCTGTGGAACAAGAGCCCAAGGGAGGAGACTACTTAAACTCACTCACCTTCACCGCCAGCCTCAAATCCATCTTTGTGCATGGCATGCATCCTACATGCACTTATGCACAATTGCAAGAACTCAGTACGAGTGCAAACAACTTTACTGGCAAAACACAGAACCCTCATGTCATACAGGGTGTGTGCAAACGTCGCACAGGGTCAGCACGCCACATGTGGGCCCCCCTCGCAAAAAATAGAGTCATCCTCAAAGGACTTGTGTCAAATGTGAATGCATGAACAAGCACGAAATGCTCGTTGCCCTGCATAAATATGTGATGCACGGCAGCAAAGGTGAGTCCAGATCGTCACCCTATCAGTGGCCACTTGAATCAAACTGAGTCCATTCCATAAACATTTTATGTTGGTGGAGTTCTGGGACATGCATGCATCGCCATAGGAAAACCTGGAAGAGGGGGCTCTGTGCAGACAGTCAAGCGCTGGCAGTGAGGGTTGAGCAGGCGGGCTCAGGAAACGATGATGAAGTGCAGCATTAGTGCAGTGATTAACTCCTTCTCCCGCTCTTCTTCGTCTCGTTCAGTCCCATTTCCTCCCACTGCTGGCCAGGAAGGGAGCCTCTGATCAGCGTGTGTGAGATTCCCTTGACACATTTTCCATCTGTATGTGTGAGCTGGTAAGCCAGCAGGCCTTCTTCACCAACAAGCTGTCGGGATCTCTCCTCAGTATCTCTCCATTACAAACCTTTCCTCTCAGGCTTTCCAATGCTGAAACTTTGATGAGATAGTGCTCCAATTGGCATGACATGATGTTAACATGCTATGGAGGGAAAGGGTAGCAAAACAACAACTCGGATCTGTGTTTTACATTGCAACGAAGGGAATCTTTCCATCTCTGAATCCTATCTTTGACACTATCTTGTTATTCTCTGAGCTCTGCTGTGTAAACCCTGTGAATTGTTTGTGATGGCGTGATCTGTTACGCTGCTGTGTGTCTGAAAGAGACAAAAAATCCCGATCCTTCACAGCTCGGTTGTCGCCAAACCGTGATGAAGAATAATCAAACATGCGTAGCATCAATAATTAGCACAAAATTTCAAAAGGACCCTTCGTGCTAACCTGGATACAGATAACAGATAAGATACCTAGTTTCCATTTATTAAAGACAAACACAACCGTTGAGTGTGGTGGCAAAAATCCCATCTCCTACAGTTTAAGATGAATTAAAAAAAAATTAAAAAGAACAAATAAGGACATGGTCTTTGTGGATTTTACTTAGAGCGTTTGTGCAGAAAGGTCAAACACATGGACTGATATCGCTATAAGCAACAAAGAAAAGAAATCAGCATGGGTTTATCAACCATATATTCTTAATCCGAACAGCCATCCTGTAGCTGTATGGAGGACAACACAGTGATCATGTCAAGGTTTCGTTATAAAGGCCTTCCGTTGCAAAATCAGCATGATTTATTCAATGATCACATTGGTAAAACGAGTAAGAGTGCATTAAAAGTACATGAGTCTGATTAACAGGCAGACCAAGTATTCCCCCCCCTCCCCCACAGATTGCATCACCAGTCACCAAGCAGGGAAGTCCTTTTCTTCTCTCATGTGTGTTGAATTAAAATAAAAAGAAACCCAGCGAGCTAAAAACCCATACCTCCATCTCATGTGTATCAGTCCCATCACAGAGGGGGGAGTGTTTTTGAACATGTAACAAGGCTCCCGCTCGGCATTCTGGGAAGAGGGTGACGATACTTCAAATGTCTAGCAGACAGACGTTCCTCAGACATTCCTCTCATATGCAGATTGAGAATAATGCCCCATGGACTTCACACATAGATGGATAGACAGACAGACAGACAGACAGATAGATGATAGACAGATGGATACATAGATAGACTGATAGATGGATTTTTTTTAAATTTTTGGCTACTTTATTAATCCCAAAGGTGAAATATGTAATTGTGCAGCTCTTGTTAAACATTCAGTAACACAATTCACTGCCAAAATAAACTTCATCTCTCTCAATCCAACAGAATTCAAAACTTCTTATCATCTCAAGGCTGCTTCTGCTTTTTTTTTTTCTACAAAGAGGATAAAACCAACGGAAAGGCAAGGATTTTTTTTTTTTTCAAACAGACCGGCAGTCGACCTGAATAACAGCAGCATTTACGATGTTTTGAATATTTTGTAGACTTTCACCTGCAATAACCATCAGTTTTAAGTGTCTTTCGATAAAGGTGATTCTCACAGTAGGTTGCGTGTTTCCCTTTGTCTCAACTTATCTCCCGTGCCCTTATAAATTCTCGACAATTACATGCCAAGGCTTCTTTTGTTCCAAGAGTAGAAATTACAGCTGTCTCCTCTTCCCCCTTGCTCGTCCTGGCATCACTCATCTATTATTCAGTTTTTAATTTGGCTATTTGAGGTTTACTCCCTCGTTTAGTCACAAGTAAGCCTCTGCTAAACAGGCACCTTATCCATTACACTAAATCTAGCACACAGCAGACAACATTCTGGAATTGACCATTAGAGGGGTTATTGATATAACCACCATTCCATCTCATCATTATACTTCTAATTTATCGCTAATTGTACATCAGTATTTTGAAGATATCCTCACCTTGGATACAAATGAATGATTCTTCACTTTTTGAAACATATCCATGTTTACGTAGTTTACACAAAAACCGATCCATAAAATTATGAAGGGGGCACATTTCAATCATAGCCAAGTCTACCAATGCGACCATTTTTTTTTTTTTTTGTTCAAGTGCTTTTGTGTTAATGACAAAAGTTTCCAAAATTGCAATTGGCTTTTACTCACAATACGGTCACACTTTTGGTCATCCTTAGCAAAATGGGTCTGATTTTCAGACTCCTATAATCATATGCAATTGTTGTAAAGTGAAAAGAAAGACATGGCTCTTTACCGGGATCTATGGCTCATTGTATCTTATGTGTCACACGAGCCAAGGATCAATAGCACTCAATAGTCTATTAATAGGCAAGTCTTGTCTCTGTTCAGACTACAGCACCAGCCTGTCCACTAGACCAGGCCGTGAAAAGAAGAGGGTGCAATAGAAACCAATCCTCGCTTTTCTGCGAACAGTAAAAGCCTCTTAATCATCTCAGTTTCCCATTGACTTACCCCTTCGTGCATCTCTCGCTCCGAAAGCCTATCTTAGAGGAGATGGTTAACCCCCCCCCAACCCCCGCACCCCCCTGACTCCCTTCCTTGCCTCAGAGAGGATGTCTGTGTCTCTTGAAGGGTTTGGAACAGAGGTCAAGGAGGTTTACTTCTGTCACGCTGCAAAATAATGACGATCTGGGCTCAAAATATACGTCTATATACTGTACGTGTAGGTGTACGCGTTTGTACGCCACATTATCTTAATCGTTGGAATTAAAATTGACAGAGATTTTCACTATAAAGACCACTCCACGCATTCACATCTGATGCTACTAAGCAGGAGTGATTATTAACAGGCACTTGAACAAGTACAAGAGCATCTTCCTCTTAGGTGTAAGTGATCTGCCTACTAGACCATATGATGTAGCCATCTGATGGAGACCAAGATCAGACTGCAGGCACTCACTCATGCAGACAATGAAAGGACACCTGAGTAATATCAAACAAATATTGCTATTGATCTGGAGTCTTTAAATTTCTCCCACCTCTAATAATTTTGTAAACTAAACAGAGCTTCAGGCCTTCCACTATTTACTATCTTGCACAGATTACCGCATCAATTCTGGTCGAAGAAGATCTATTGATGAATTCCTTTGTGTTTATTTAAGCCGGTTATTTTTGTCTGGCGCCTTTATTAACTGCTGCTCTCCGTATAAAGAACCGTTTATGTAATTTCCCAACCTTTATATGCACGGAGAATAATATAATATGGTTTCATGCCCTTAGTTTTGCTGTATGCACTGATTGATGGAAAAAATATGAGAAGACAGATGGGAGGTAGTCAATAGGATGATCCGATATTCTTTCTCCTCCTTTTTGCCCTCTGGTTCTTCCACCACCTTGAGCTTAGCCAGTAGGGGATATAACTGGAAAGGGGAGGTGGTCAGCGTCACGTGATGTCTCCTCGTTGGTTGAGCACCGCCCCCGTTTTTGTGGGACGGGGGCCGTCACATTCGTCTTTGTCACGACGCGGCATGCCACCCATTCATCAGGCCTGCCAGCAATGGCATCCCTTTCCTCCTTGTGCCCGGAGACTGGGCACGTCTGGACTCGACTGCATCCCAGATCCACACAGAGAGCAACACACAGACGCTCTGATGGATTCATTTATTAGGCCTTTCATTACCCAGGGGGCCAATAGGAAATCGCAATGCACTGAATGCTACAGCAACGTTTTTCTGTTGCCCTCTAGGCCTACAGCTATCATGGACAGGCTTTCAGAGGACAGAATAATCTTCCGGATGGTGTCTCATTAGACACTGTGAACCATTTGAAATTACTAAATTAAATGTGTATTTCAACCCACAAAACACAGAAGATAATATGCTCGTGTTTCTCCCTATCCGCAGTGCAACAGACCCGAAATGATACAATTCTTCCTATCCTCCTTGCCTCAGCAGGAAAATTATTTCACTCATGTTTTATCATACTCACATTTTTACACTCCCTTTGTTTTACTATGTGGCCCACTCTGTACGATCCCCTTGCCTTTATGAACCTTGTTTTAAAAAACCAACAACAACAACTCAGAATCAGTTATTTGGTGTGTGACAGTCTGCAGCTTCCAAAAGCAACTGGAGAGAAACCAACCAGAGGATAGAGTTCAATACCGCCTGCAAAACTTAGTATTATTGATTGCCCAGGATGGTAAATTCAATATAGTCTAAAAGAGTTAGAATTGTGGATCTACAAGCCAAGCAATTCAATAGTGTTCATCCCATGCAATGGTGAGGATCTGGGCACCGTCTGATTAAATCCTGGAAGCCGTAGAGAAGGCTAGTAGGAATGGAAGAGCCAACAAATGCAATACGGTGCAGCTTCAGAGAGGATCTTTGGAGTCAACAAATTTAATAGAGCCACTTTATCCCTTCATATGTTTGTGCAATGAGATTTAGAGAGCGGAGGTTCCCCCTGCGAAGCTCATAGGAGCCGGGGAGTTGTCCTAAATAAACTGTTGTCTTTATTGCATCTCTCTCCAAGTCCAAGTCAAGCCCTGGTTTAATTACGACTAATCCATCGCATGTGTTTCACCATGCTTGCCAGCGACGAAGGATGCTAAACAGACAACTGCTCAAAGCAACTTCTGTCAACAACGGTGGCGGAGAGGAGACATGTCTGCGTTGTAAATTATTGAAGTTTTACTTTGGAGAGAAATACAAAACTCCTCATCTCCGATGCTGCTCAAAGAGAAAATCGGCAGACGGGTTCAACTGTCACAACAATTAAGAGGTTTTCCTCTCCGATGAGAGAGGCGCTCGTCTGAAAACTGCCGTTGAAATTCAAGATCATCTAATCCTGCGAGACCATGTATGGTGAAGGCACAGGCATAATAGCAACAAGGCTCACATCTCACCCCGGACATTTACAATCAAGGCCAAATTAAGTGTGGCATGAATTAGCCACAGATAACGTAAACTAGTGCATGGGGGATAGAGGAGGGATATGATTTACACCACACAAGAGGATACGATACATTTCTTTTCAATTAAGAATTAGAACACCGTCAAAGCCTCGCTTTCATATTGCCCATAATAAAAGAACTCATTTGAATATCTGCTCCATTCTCTCAAGATACTTAGATGAGGAATCACTCGTTAAAATGAGGAGAAGAAAGGGAACAAGATAAGCATTTCTAATTGGTACCTTGTTTGTTTCCTATTATGCGGCCCGCGACACTCGAATGATGTAGTCGGAAAACAAAAGGAAAGTGGAAATGCATTAAAGTGTGCAAAGGGGTGGCAGAGGCATGCTAGGAATGCTCAAATCCAAATTTAGCTGTGAGGAACGTTGAATAACACAGACGCTGGTTGTAATCCCAACACTATGCTGCACTGTCAAGCATCTAATAAAAATAGGCTGGTGGCAGATCAAGTCTGTGATTCAAATACATTCAAAGACTTTCCTAACCGAACAGCGAAAATCCCATTCTAGCTCATTTTTAGACATTTTTTTTCCTCTGCTTTTCTACTCTTTCCTCCCTGCATTTTCATTATCCTCTATGTCTCTCTCTCCTACTCTCTCTCTCTACCCTTCACAGTATCATTGTTAAATCTATTTGGAGCCGCCACTGGGAGCAATTGAGCAGAAAAGGGTTTGTGCACATCTTGAAAACTGTCTGTCATAAAACACGAAGGTTCAGCACAAAAGAATTGGTTAAATATCCATGTATCAGGCCACCGGTAGCCTGCAGGTGTCCTCAGCTGGGTAACATTTGACTTGGAACAACATCAGAGATTGCCCAGTGCACTGTGGCTTTTGCTTTAGCATTACGTGTACCACATTGTGTACCACAAATCAATTCGCCGTCTAACGGGGCGAAGGCGATGTGCGTAATGCTGGCCGCTACATGACTTGACCATACTGAAAGCGAGCGAAGACGACCAGCGTGTTCTTTTGTAGCGTTTCACAATAGCAACACCTCAGCGGTACACATGTGCCTAGAGAGACATCACGCCCTCTCTCCAGTCATGGGGATGGCACCATGTGACAGCGCTGCTTCCATTTGTGGGAGTGAGATAATATGACTTCAGCTAAAGCCCTCTGAACCTCAAAGAGCACGTTCATCTCCATGACTTTGAATTCATTACCCATCAAAGATAAGTCTCCTTTTCACACGCAGAGCTCTATTTGTCAGTGTCACCACACAAAGGAGAGGGGAAACTTATTCATGCCAAACATGCCTCCAGTTTTAACTTTTGGTCACCCCTGTGAGCAGTGTTTTTTTTTTTTTTTTTTAATTAAAAGAGGTTCCCTTTCTTCTTTTCTCTCTTTTTTTTCTAGCAGGAAAGCCTCTTTGATAGCACTTTCCTAGGCCTGAAATAGTCATGATAACATATCTTTCAATTAAGGTTTTATTGTGACTACCATCCTGTTGCCATTCAACGCTTCTCTCCTCCTCAAGCTTTCACATACCTGTGAAGAGGAACAGGGGGGGTGGGGGGGTGACACATGGGTTTGCATGGAAACAGCTCTGATGTTCACCTATTACACACTGGCAGGAGTGGGGTCAATGGCTTTTATCTGCAAGCAGAGGGAACATGCACTGTCTAGAGAGTCGTTGTGAGGTGGTGGCGGGTGGCGGCGGATGGAGGCGGAACGTTGATGAGAGGAGCAGGGAGCAATGCGAGGGGACGGAGCCGAACCAACTCCCTTCATCCCATGCCTCGCCTTTTCGCTCTTCACATTGACAGGCGGGTAGATTGAGGGCTAAGATTAGCAGCCACTTTCTCACAGAAGGCCAGTGAGATACAGTATTGAGGATGAATGGCCACGTCATGTTGTCAATGTTGTAACCTTGGCAACAGACAGAGTACTATTTTAGTCCCCTACTGGCCACCGGAATGGTTGGCAAGACGAACTGAATCTTCTCTGCTGTGGCCAATACTATTCACACACACGCACACACGCATGTGCACACACACACACATACGATGTGAAAAGTATACACATTGTTCCCAAGAGCCTTGTCACATATATTCAATTATCAAGCCCCTCAATCAATACTTCAGTGCATTTACATCTCAAGCATGTCAGCAGATATGGCCGGACCTATGCATAATGAAAAGCAATGGCAGCCCTGCTCTGGAGACGACACGAACCGAACTGCGTTTATGGACGTTTCATTCATTCAACAGCGGCTAACCATCACGTCTATACATTATTAGAACACACTCATCTAAACACAATGTGTTGGTATGCCTCTTAGATCTTTTGTGCAACGGCTCACCGTGCAAGTTTCAATATATCAATAAATATATTATCATATTTTATGTATAAGAATGTTTTTTTTCTTGTTTCTATGGTATCAAAGTAACTAACGAGTGTGTTTTTTCAAATACAAGCCTTGCAACAAATCAGATGATTTGATGTCAACCACTTCTGCACAAACTGGACAAAATTGTTCAAATGTAATCATCGCTCGGAATATCGGATGAGATTTTAAGACCAAAATGCAAGGCTCTTCAGTCCTTTAAGTAATATTTAGCGTCATCTAACATGCTTTTAAATCAGTGTGAATTGCTCACCTCCTGGTATAATACAGAACGCCTGAGCAAGCGAAACATGGCAGGTTATACAGGCTCTCCTCATCAAGGGCAAACTGGCATAATCAGTTTGTGTTGTATGAAGTAATTCCTAATTTGCTTTTTTTTCCGCTGTGATTATTTTGCAAGCAAAGTGAAGTCAAAGCGCTTTATTAAAATCTAATCTTCAAACACCAACCTGACTTCCACTGATCAGCCACGGGCTATTCATCACTGCCATTACCTCACCACACATTTTTATCCTCTTCCTCCTCCGCCGCTGCTGGCCAACTCTCCTCCCTCTCTTTCTCCATCTGGCTGACCTCACCTCTCTCCCTCCATCGTGACTCTCTTTTGATTTACAGCACCCCGTTCAGCCCATTCCTCCCTCTTTCCCTCACACTTTTCCTCCATTATTTCCTTCCAATCCGGTCCCTGTTTCTCCATCTTCATCTGCAAATGCATTCATCCTGCCCTCGTCGCTTTGCAATTATAATTCTGCTTCGTGCATACCAGCCTTACAATTGTCGTTTGCGTTGTTGTGGCGGCCCTGAGGATTTTCACTCACAGTCTTTGGAACGCTGTAATGACCTCTAGAGGAATGGTCTGTTTGGGGTCACAGGGATCATATAAAATTGATTCCAACTGGATTAACTATATTATTTACACAGAATTGCTGAAACTCCAACAAAGTATATTTACAGCTTTCAATTCAGCCAGTGAAGTTAACACTGCAATAATATGAATTACAATTACAACAATAATCTGCAGAGGGTATTACCATGCAGAACACTGCTAATGTATAATTAAACTATTTTTTTTCCAGCACAAACGTGGTCCAAAAAAAAAATCACAGATCAATTTAAACACAGTTAACGGTGAGGTTTTGAGTTATCGATTGCAAAAAATAGACTGAGTTATGTAATCTTTCTCAGGTATCATGAACTGCGTTAAACCTGCAAACCCAATGGCTACTATGGGAATGTTACATACTGTTTGGAAACACAGTCCTAATGGCTGTTTAGATACCACACACACACACACACACACACACCTATACACAATATATGGCTGCACACAGAGGCAGTGACTGGATGGCTCAATTAGAATACAGTTCTTCCTGCTCCTTTGGTGCCTTGTTCTTCTAATTTTGCCCGGTCCTTGTGTATACCCTCAGCAGGGGTTCCCACTTTTTGTCTTTCTGATAAAGTAAAAATAGAACTACTTCAGGGCAGTTTAGCCGCAAGTGTTTTTCCTCTCCTTTTTGTCGGCAACTGTAAATGCTCAGAGACAGGCTGACTGCTGAAGCTGGAGGATTAGGGAGACGGCTCTTTGATCAGGATGGGGTGAGCTTTGAGATCTCTCTCACTCTCTCTTTCCTGCTCCCCCCCCGCCCCCCGATATCCCTCCCTTTTTCCCTCGTAAGATTCTCCTCTTCCCTCTTTACCTTCCTTCTTTCTATTTCTCAATCCAAGCTCACTCTCCAGCCTCGCCTGTTGGCACCACGGGGCTCCCAAACAGAAGGTGGCGATATTACACAGTCGGGACAAATGGGTGTATATCAGAGGAGAGTAAGCACTGCTGAGAGGGGAGCGGGGGGGGTAAGGACAGCACATGAACTACATGCTTCTGTTCAGATGACATGGGGAATAAGTAATCCCAGGCCCCTCCTGGTCTGACTCAGCAGACGTTTCTGTCTCCGCCACTGGAGATAAGTCTAATGGAATTGCAGCAGTAGAAATGCCGCATCGCCACGGTTGGATAAAACTCACAATACGCCTCTTTCTGTTATGACACAGATTTGTTTGCTGTTTCTGCCTACCAAGGGACATATGTTGTCGGCTGCTGATCTTCTTTATATATACTTAAGCAAAGTGTGGGAAGGGTTCTGAGCCTAGCAGAGGTGGCTGCTGCAGCAATTCTTTTATCAAGCCTGCTTTTGATTTGTCTGGCGGATGATGTGTGGGGATACTACTGTTACTAATGCTGCTACGTAATGGCAGCGAGCTGAGGAGCCATGAGCAGTTACACAGACAGCAGCACATCTGTGTGCCAATGAAATATTCAGCAGTTAGACGGATCTCTGGAGGAGAGCGAGCTACAACTCCTCCACACCTTCTCCACCGACGTTAATGATTTATCAATAGCTCTACCCTCACGCAGACTGCCTGGGATGTCGGGCGAACCTCATTAAAAACACCTGGCCACCACAGGGAGGGACCTGACATCAAAAATAGATGTATAAAATATTTGGGAAACGGTGATGATGGTAAATTGAGTTGCATTTATATGGTAATCATTGAGTCCAAGAACTCCTCAGAGCAGTTTGTAACATATTCACCCACTGACGCTGTCACGCCAGAGGGTGTCATGCTCACCGGGAGCACTGTGGTGTTGTTCTATCCACAGCACACTAGTCATTCACACATACACTTACAAACAAACGGGGACCAATTTGGTTCAGCAACTTGCCCAAGGACACTTTGACATGTAGCTGGATGTGGAGATTTCACCGCCTGTTTGGTGGTGTTCACTCTCCTCCTCCTATGCACGGCCCTGCCTCGGCAGCGTCTTTATCATAAAGAGGTTAGCGGCATGCTAGCGCCTAAGTGCCCACCACCTGATCCCAAGAGATTTCAAGTTCTCACATCAAATAACTCCATTGCATATTTGGTAAAATTGTGTCTTGGCACTGAAAGGTATTGTCTGAACAAACAGTGTTAAAAACCGCCTATAGAAACCTTTACTTCTCAGGTTTCAGTCCCAGAGAATGTGTAATTACCTGCTCAACTGGACCATGGCACAGTGATTACACCAATATCTCAGGTAATGGTCCAAAAATCTTCCCGATTTCTATCGCAAAGCTAGGCTGCAACCGCAATGTTATAGAAAAGAAACATCTCTGCATCAGGCGTAGGTTTGGGGACAAAGGTGTCTGAGGCAGCCGATGGAAATGAGGAGGTAGGTGGTTTACTGAGTGTGGATGTTGAAACTATAAAGGCAGTGGGTCGATTCAGGAGAACAAAGGGAGGGGCAGGCACAAAAAAAGTTCATAACCATAGAGGAAGCCTATTAACCTTGGTTGGTACTTTAAATGTCATAATTTTTAGCTGACACAACAAAAAGGCGTGAAAGAGCTGTTCTTTTAGAGATGCGCCATGTAAATCACTTTCGCAAAAAGGAAATTACTTCCCGGGGCCCAATGTTATTAATCTAAATTCTCTGGTTAGTCAAATTGCTGCATATAATAAATATGGAGCAGCTCATGATGCTTATCTGCTGTGACATCCCATTCTCGCCAAAACATTTTTTTTCTCATTTTCTCTTTATTCATGTCTCGATGGCGCTCTTGAAAGAGACAGCTCTACTAAACAGGACTAACGCTGGAGGAAAAGGATGGGTCGGGGGTGCATGGAGGAGGGGAGGGGGACAGGATGAGGGGATGAGGTGGGACACACACACACACACACACACACACACACACACACACACACACACACACACACTCTCTCTCCGTCATAGCCATCTTCTCCAATATGTGACGCCTGTCTTGACCGGCTTCTTTCACTTGCATGTCTTCATCTATTCTCTGTCTTAGACTGTCTGGCTTCATGATGATGCCCCCCCACCCCTCTTAAACCCGCCTCCAAAACACACACAACTACACACACACACACACACACACACACACACACACACACACACACACACACACTTGAGCTCCTCTACCCTCTAGCTGGCAGCTGCAGATCTGGTTGCCAATATAGAGCGGACCAGATAACTCACTACGCTGTCATATTAGAATAAGCAGCCTTGACAGAGAGATCATTTGCATGCGCCACATCCCCAAATATCAAGTCATCTCCTGTTTTGCACAGAGGCCATAACATCAGACTTGAGACATAGAGGGAGTCAGGGAAACAAGGGGAGAGGTGAGAAATGGGGAAAAGAAGAAAAGTGAGGAACAGAGGGAGCGACACGCAAAAGCAAAATAGAACAATCCTATACGCAAACACTGAACGTCGCTGTGATGATCGAGATGGAAAATAGATGGAAAAAGGCTATCATGTCCCCGTACGGGTTAAGACTGTTGCGGCACTGTGGCGATACTCTGGCTCCGAGACTGGAGAGAATTGGGATGGTTTTCCTGAGGGTGGTGTTGATGATGTGTATGCGTGCGTACATACATGTGTATGTACGCACATGTATGTGTCCTGATTATGCAGGTATAATTGTGAGGAGGTGGAGAAAGCAGAGCCTCAAGGTCACGGTGTGGCTCATCAGCTCTAGCCTCTATCACTTTAATTAACTCCTCCGAGGGGCTTAGGAAAAGGCCCTTGTTAAAAATTCACCACAATGGAGCAGACAACCATTGTAGAAGAAGGAAGGGCAGCATGCAGTTTGCTAAAAATAACCCTTCCAAGAAGCACATGACCACTAATATGGGCCATTATGTAATTTCATTTGCTTGGAAACTAGACCAAGTTCAGCCCATGTTAACTTTTATGTTACTTCTGCCCACATCAACAGAAAAACACAGAAGTCTAACTTGGAATCGTTCATTATTCCTGTCATCCTGCATAAAACCAGTCAAGGACATGGATGTGCTTCACAAGAACCGGGGATCCAGGCGCTCGCTCTTGGCCTCCCCTCTGCCTTGTGTCAAATCGGATGTCAATGTTTGCAATTCCAATGAGAGCATGAGGAAGATCTACCCTTCTGTTTAATAAAAGTGAAATAAAATATACAGTGAGAACTGCAGGATGCGTAATCAGGTAACCCTATGTTTGTTTGATGTCAGCAAATAACAGTTAAATAACAATGATCTGTCAGATCTCAGGGCAACTCTACAACTGTTCCTCTGATTGGCTTAGCTTGATGATGAAACAACCAATTGCTGTGAATAAATAAAGTTTTCAGTGTCGTGCAGTCTGTGGCAAGTTTCCTCAAAATTGTTGATGTACTAATGTTTTCAAAATTATTATAGTGATTGCATGTTTGACTCTAAAGTCATAGATAAAAATAAATGAAACAAGTTTAAGATCACTGTTTTCTCCATTGACCCTAAACTTAATGTTTCTGCAGCAGGCAGCTGTTTTTAGCCAAAAAAGAGAAGCTGTAAGACAGTCACATTTGGCATTTAGCTTGCAGGTGGTCATCCCGGAGAATTTAGCAGCTACGAAGCAAATAATGTCCTCAGGAGAAGGTGGAGACCAATCACAGCTGGAAGAGAGTGAACATTGGCTCGATTCTAAATGAATGAAAATATTTTCTTTAGAAACTCACAGTATTATTTCACATCTGGAATAAAGTCAGTCCAGTCTGTTCAAAACAACTGAATTTACAGTGGGTGCACGCCAAAATACAGACGAACACACAGTGTAAGATGCAAGTACCCCATTGGCTACATTATCAAAATAAGCACTGAAGCGACAATCACAATAATCAACATTAAGACAGTCTAATGGATGGCAGCATAGCTGAAAGGAAACAACCACAACTGTTGCTTTATGAGGCCATTATGGGGCAGTTTCCTCAATAAGACAAGTTGCTGAGGGTGGTAAAGGACAGATCTGTATCAAGCTGTTTGTGGATCAATTTGAGAACTTTAATTAGCCAGGGGGGTCAGGCCAGTGTGTGCAGCAGGCACAGGTAAAGCTCATCAAGAGAGGGGGCTTGCAGGTGCCTTCGGCCCTAATCTCTCCGCCCATCTCACCGAAATTAAAGCGGCAAATGGGAAATTGATTTCTAGCCCCCCTGTCCATGACAATATCTCCTTTTGTCTTGAGGACATTAGGTAGGCTTGCACTTGCCTAAGCTGTTCTTTAAAACATTCATTATTGATACAGAGGGCTGGGCTGGCAGACCGCCAGGGCAACCATGAAGAGGATGAGGAAGAGAAGAGCATTCTGAGCTGCCGGCTTTTCAGCGGCAACAGGTCGATCATGCAACGATCCTCAAAACAAGATGAATGAAGAGAATAACTTTGACCTCTCTATTCTACCTCTAACCTGAGCTACTGCTGACATTGCACTCACTGCAAGATTGAGGAGATTATGGCACCCTGGGAGAGATCAGCACGATTCTTCAAACAGAAGCTCTCTCAATATCATCCGGCTGATCACTAAAATCAAACATCTTATTTTTTTAAGCAAAAAGAAAAAGGCTCATGGGCTTGCCAACTTAAAGGAACACAAAGCTCCCCAACTTGAACCCGTGGTTGGAATGATAAAAAAAAAATTGAAGAAGAGTGAGTCAGCAGAAACTTCAAACAAACAGGAGGGGGGAAGCCCGGCTTCCAATATCATGTAGAATCAAATAGAGACTAAATCATTTGCATACCACTTCCCTCACATCACAGTTTCTGTTGTGCCATGTTGATGTTTTCCACTTTATGGCAGGTTGCTATTTGTCATTCTAATGAACTTCTCAGTGGGAAAAAAGATCACAGGGAACATTTTTCAAGATGTCAGGGAGCTGGGAATGTAAAGTGTGCAACACAGTTAATCCAAGTGGACCTGCCCTGCAGGTACTAGACCTACCCGTGTATCAGGTCTTAACAGGGACAATTCATGCCAAATTAAAGCAGGGAACAAAAATTGAAGATCATGTCCAGAATGCTGTGCTGGAGAACCACTGCTGCCCATCTCAGAAAGGCTGACAGACAGTGCAGACAGTGCAGGCCCCTCTTCATTAACCGGCCTTATATTTTCTAGGGAACATCAATAAGATGTGATGGCTAGGTATACAATGTGTACCTTTATATATTATGTAGCATGGAACGGTATCACAGTCCTGCTCCACCATTATTCAAAAGCCAAAGACACCCAAAGTGCCCATGGCCAACGATGCTGTGAGAGCAGTACAGAGTGTGTCCTGCACTGGAGAGGGAAAGAAGGAGCTAGCCAGTCTGTTGTGTGCTCATGATAAATCTGCTGGTATGCCAGGGCTCTTTTCTCATTTGTTAGGCAGCCATGTGTGAAAATGTTAATGAAGGCCCATATAATCTAGGAAATTCTCACTATTAGAATTTCCTTCACGTAGCAGGGCTTTCTGCTTACACACTGACTATTGTGGGCATCAATCCTTCCACTGTCATACTAATAATAGACCTAATTGCCTCAGTCAGCCCACAAGCTTTCTCTGTCCTGCTATACATCTCAAAAAGAAGAAGAGTACTGCTTTATGACAAGCCCATGGCATAGAAGGAGTAAATAAGGCTATATATAACAAAGACACAAATACCATCGGCACTCTGCGTGGTGTCTATCATCTTCTAGGCCTCTATCTTCTTTTCTCATGAAATATTAAGAATCCAAATTCCAAAATATTTGCCAGGACTCAACTAGGCTGTGCAAAGCTTTCCCCCAACTATTTCATCCATTATGAATAGAATGGAATAAAACTAGACCTTATGACATGATGTCTACCCTTGACCTCAAAGACCTACCATGTTTTCTGTGTAACTTTTGCTGAAGCTGAGACTTAAATTGCTTAACAATATATAGCATTTTTTTAAAAATTGGATATAGTTTTAGTATAAAAATATTGAGATAGACCCCTATTTCTATTTAAAAGATCATTCAATGACTCTGACAGCCTTCTTTGCTCAGAGATTCAGATTTAGTCCTGAGGTATGGGAAAGGTGACAGTCTGTTGGTCTTAATCATTCTGAACAGAGCCGCTTTAGGGGAGTGGATACCACAGGGCCAAAACATCCATAAACCTACAGGTAACAGCTCAAGAAGTGTGCTAGTCCTCCATCACAGCACAGCAGTCAACATAGACTAAAATAGGAGACGCATGCCGTATTTGCAAAGCCTGCATCAGGATTTTGCAACCATCTGCAAATAATTGACATTTAAAAGGTATCCTAAAAAGTCTCAAAAGCCAATGAAAAACCAATATTAGGTCAAAAGATAAGAAAAGAAACTCTTATGAACGACATGCAAAAGCAAGGACGAGATCATCTGAATGAGAGTAGCAGGAGCTGACAGAAAAATCAAGGTCCTCAATGTAAAGATCCACCATGTTACAAGAGAAAGAACTGTTAAAAAACTGCTATAATTACTGAAAGGTCTCCAAGAGAAGATCCCTGGAATAAATGTTAACCAAGCATCTGATGACAAAAGTACTTATTAAAAGATTACATTATTTTATAGTTCTATGACAAAGAATACAAATGCCACTGAGAATTCCTTATCTTTTTTTATATTTTTCATAAGCAGGTCTGACTATCTTTAATTCTGGGCTAGCTCTAAACCTTGCTCCTGTATTCTCCTCTTAGGATAACGTCACAGATAACAGATATATTTGAATCATGTGCCTTTTCTTTTGTTGCTTTAGTGTTATTTTCTTGGGTTATTATTTAGGACCATACTGTGCATTTGGGTTGCCCTGCTTTTTTTATTATTGGATATCTTTTTTTTCTCTCAGATATAAAAAGGCTACAAAGTTAAAAAGCCTCAAGTCACAAAGTGAGTTACTCAAGACACAAAGAAATCAAAAAAACTGTCCAGGAATGGCCTGAGGAACCCCTGTCCAGGCTTCATTTTTATGACTTATTTACAGTATTATATAACAAAGCCCACTCTCCCAGGAAGCAACCCTACCCGCCCATCTTACCATGAAGATGAGGAGGCAACCTCAAAACTTGTAACCATGAAACCACTGGATTTTCAACCAGACAAGGGCCAGCAAAACAACTGAGCAAGAAAAGTGTTTGGTTACTGGCTGCTAGAATTCATGCAAGAGTCATCAATGACTCCCATCTGAGGATGTCAAGACCCAGTGGATTAATTTATGTTTGAAGGCAGTGCCTGCAAAAATAGGTATTAGCATATTGCCTTATTGCAGGTAACTGTTTGTTTATTAATGCTTTTATATATTGTTGCTGATGTGTAAAAATTAATTTGGTAAAGATGAACTGAAATACGTACAAGTAGAAGTACATTGTGTTGACTCAGGTCTAAGTTTCTTGCTAATTAGAGTAGTCTAAACTTTAAGGAAAGGGCAAACTTGTTTCAGACAGAAGAATATGGCTCTAAAACAACGGACAGCGTGAGGAAAATAATGTTTTTTAGTATTAAAGCACATAAACTTAATGTATTCTAACAGTCACTTAAAACGGCACAATATAAAATCTAAAAAACCCCATGAAATATCCAATCCATCCATGAAAACATTCTTAATAACTCGGCCAAATGGTTTACGGACAAATTCTAAAGGCAATTTTTGGGCACTAAGCAATCAGATTTTCCAGGGTTCAATGGTCCCTTGCACTAGAGGTACAAATTGTCTCTAGCAGTGATGCCGAAACAAAAACTAGGGTGTGGGAAGAGTCTGACGAGTCTATGGACAAGGACTTTCAATTGGCCTCTAAAAAGTTCTGGTAAGCCATCCGATGTCTCAGGAAGGAACAGCTGGGTTGTCCGGAATGTGTAGATTTGGGAAGAAGAGATGCTGAAATGGAGTGGAGATATAGTTTGATGGTTGAAAGAACATGGTGAAGAACTCCTGACCCCAATTATCATGTCCTTCAAGAGACGTCCAGAGAGGAGGCAGAGTCTGAAGACTCGGGGGAATTCCCATTCGGATACTGCCGACTCCCGCCCTTTGGAGGTTTTCGAAGGATGGATGAATGGATGGATGGATGGATGGATGGATGGATGGATGGATGGATAGGTGGGTGGGTAGATGGATGGGTGGATGGATGGATAAAAAGCACAAATAATAATCTCACCAAATTGCTATGTGTGCCTACATACATGCATTCCACACCTCATCCCTCTCCTTGCACCCGTCTCTCTCCCTCTCTCTTACACACACACACACACACACACACACACACACACACACACACACACACACACACACACACACACACACACACACACACACACGCACACACACACACACACGCACACACACAAATTCACACTTCCATACCCTCTAGGCTCATTTTGGATTTTGGAGAGGAGACTCCCTCTGCAGCTACAGATAGATGAGCAGGTGTGCAAACCCCAGGGTCCGGAAGCCTTCCAATTACAACACATAGAACCAAAAACATTCTTCCAAACTGACCTCACTGGCAAACATAAATTACAGTGTCCATTCCCTTGGATGGCAACAGACTGAATGCTTCACTGAGCTATCCCTCCTGCTGCTGCCATCCAGCCTCGTCTTTAATCTATTTATGAGTTGTGTAACAGCTCAACTTCAACTGGGCCCAGCTGTTTGGAAATACGTAAAGTTTTGTAAGCAAAGATTATTTAGTGTCCATCTGTCATCTGCATGTTCATATGCATCTTGGATGTATAGGTATGTGTGGGAAAATCTTGTTTTCACAAACACAACCTCACAAACCTTTCAGTTTTAGGATTCAGAATCTCTTACAACTGGAGGAGAACTTCAAGTACCTGCTGGGCTAAGATGCCATTTGCCGCTTTACTGGTGTCGAGCCGAGGTAATGCTTCACTAAACACATCCCATTATTAGCTACCATCCATGTAACCGTGAATGTTACTGCTGCAAAATCTATAATATAACACAATACAACAGTTACAAACTACTCAAATAAATAAGATTTCAAACCACGTAAGACAAACGTAACATGTCAAGACAAGATGAGCTATTGTCAATTGTGAAGGAAGGATACTTGCAGTAGAAGGGCAGCGAACTTTACTTTGATTTTTGCAGGTTGTCCATTAACACCAACCTTATCAAAGTCATTTGTCTCAGGACTTGTTGAACATCTCCAAAATGCTCTTTGTCTGTTCTTGAGTGACACTGTTTTCTGAAAGGTTAATTGCTTCTTGTAGTAATAAAAGGCCAGATACAAGGTTGTGATTGACATAAATAGAGGTGCTCTCCCTCTACATCGAGGTTTCCACTATGTCCATCCTTGCTGCCAGGTCAGTTTCAGACATTTGTGATTTATTATTAATGACATTCAGTGCACTTTCTGTGGCATTCCTTTTATTGGGTCTTGTGCCTTTATGTGGCTCATCAAAGACAGACACTTGTCTGCCCACGGCCAGCTTTATGGTCTACGAAGGGATAAATTGTCCAATGTCACAGCCACAACTAACAATGACTTATCTGATGCTAAAGATCAAATGATTAATTCTGTGATTGTGTGAGGGAATTTACTTTTAAACAACAATACAAACAGCAGTGCAATAAATCTTGCCTCTCCATGAAATGATTACTCTTTGTCTGCATAGCATTAAATGTTACACTCAGTCAGGGGCAGAACGTTGACATAGCCATTCGCTAATGTAGCCTGTTGTGGAAAGAAAGTAGAGGATAGATTGGCTGTATGAAAGTTAAAACCCACAAGCAACAAAGAAGAATGACTCCTGAAAACTTTACCAACAACCGAGGCCACAGAGAGATGCCTGATTTTGTATTCAATCTTCAGTCCACAAATTCTCCCTGAGCAACTTTCGGATTTGGAGATTTTAAAGTTTGGAAGCATGTGCATTAAATAGTGGTGTAAAGGGAGAGTGTGAGATGGCTCAGTATGTTTTCCTTTTTTTTTTTGTAGACACCCTTGGAAACGTGTGCCAGGCCTCAAGGTCAGCATGTCTCCTCATCAGCCCTTTTTGTGCAGGCCACACAGTGCACAAAGCAGTTGGAAACTAGAAGCCTGGAGCGCGGGGCGGCCCGTCATTGACCACCACTCCCTGCCTAATTACCTCCCTGCCCTGGCCCTGTGTTCATTCCGGTAAGTAAGGATGGGCTGCTGAGATGGCTGGGAGCCTAGCCTCATTAGATCTTACAGAGTCCCTGTGACTGGAGGAACATGCACACACTACTAGACACCATCATACACTAATGGGCTGGGAGGGAGGCGTAGACAGACAGTAAAACGTGTAAAGAAATACATCACAGATGCACTCATTTCAAAGCCAACCCAGGACGTATTTGTCTTTCGAAACCACACCCACGGCCAACGCGCGATATGCTAATTGGCGCTTTGTTGTAGCCAGGTGTCATGATGATTCTTCATCCACATTGCATCTAGGTGGTTAGTCCTCTAATGGGTCCACTAAGCACACATTCACAGTTATGCACACAGCGTCACCACATTCCCTCTCTTAACTAGCTTTGATTCCGACCCGTGTCAGCAAAGTTTCCCAGTCAGCTCCTTTCCCACCGCGACTGTGGAAGGGAAAAAAAGCTACTTTACTTAAGGGTTTTATTTGTTTGCATGTTTGTTTCTCTCTGTTCGCTTTCATCTTTATCTTTTATGACTGCCCCCTTCTCCCTTTCAAAGCCCCCCACCCCCCAGAGAGATAGGCATGGGGGTGTGGAGGAGAAGTTGAGGGAGAGAGAGGGGTGTAGAGGAAAAAACAAGTGAGAGAGGGGGGGACTCTTTTGAAGGAGAACGAGGAGAATTGAAAATGGCCGATTGTTGTGAGGGATGCGAGATGAAGAAACCAATCTGCCTGTGAGGGCAGAGGAGTGAGAGAACAAGAGGCAAGCAAGTGGAGTTGAAAGTGAGAGATGGAGAGAGGAAAGAAAATTATGTCAAGTCTCTTTGTGTATTGAAGGAGGGAAATTAAGAGTAACGGCATGAAGTACTGTCTGAAGTATGACTTTGATAGAATAGCTCTAACCCGGGGAACCATCTCCACCACGCACAGACTGCCAGGCTGTTGGTTGAGGCAGACGCCACAGGGAGGTGCTGTGACAGAGGGGGCTTTGACAATAAAGCTCTATTTCACCACCAGCACTCCTCATCAAGCAGCGTGCCGCTCCAGCTGTTTCCTCACAGAGATAGAACTGCAACGATACAAGTAGGTCCTATAAAAACTTTTGCTCACATTGCAAGAATGGATGTCGGTAGAATTTTCAAACAGGCCGTTTTATCACCGTTTTTTTTTTTTTTTTGATATTCCCACCTAAGGCTGTTATGATCTAACTATCCTCATCCAGATTTGTAATTAAGATTCCCTTTCTCTCATCAAGTTTCTTTGTTTTTCCATTCACAGGTCTTCGATGAGCTGCTGTTTGCAAATCCCATAGATTGCAATTGTTATAATTGCGTTGCACGAACGGAATCAAAAGAAGCGAGGGAGGGGGAAAGGAGGGGACTGTGCTGCCGAAATTTTTGATGCAAACTAAATGAGGAACTATCTTTACCTCCCATTTGTACCTTCATCTGTTTCTTCTCCCTTGTCAGGCACTGATGAATGTCATTTATTTATTTGCTGGTTAATTTATTTAGCTGCTCTACCCTGGGGGACCCCGTGTTATAATAAAGACTGGGGTGATTTGTTTTCTCTGTCTTTTCCATCGGCGTGTCTCATACGCTGTCCCTGATGGTTTGGTCCATACAGCTACAGTAAGAATGGCAGTCGGTATATTAATCAAGATGTCGACAAAGTAAAGCATGCCACATACTTCCAGGTCCCACTGGTCTGCATCACAACCTATCCCAGAAAAGACTCTGTCATGGGGTCATCCTTTCTGACGAAAATGCAGAGTGCAGGCTCCTTTTTTATCGATATGATCCATGACAGCTCAGAGAGCTTAAAAGGGAAAACCGCTGTCATAAAGACTCAGTTCCAAAACCATGTCCTTGACTTTGACCTTCACCTAGCTTTTCTGCACTTCAGTGCCACTGTTGTGGGCTTTACTTGTCAAACGTGGCCTATAAAATGATCCCACTCAGACCAGGTATTAATATGCATTCTGAGTGATTGGATTACAAGTTTGACAGCACGGGTTTCAATGCGCACAAGATGCATCGGGGACACATCTGAGATCTGATATCTCTTGCAGCAGTCTGAGGTATTCTGTGGCCGCACATAACTACCTTCACATTCATGCTATTGTAGCAGCGTAAAAGATAACGTGTCCCGGGCTACACCGAAAGACCTCCTATAGCGAAACGACAAGAAGACAATTTATAAAATTTGATGCAATTTGATATCCTTTTGGTTTATTATCATGAAAAATACCATGTTTGGGTTCTCACATGTGCCGAGGTAAGCAGCAGACGCTTGTTAATACACTGTGTGCTTCGACTGATTCACCATTGAACTAGTCACCTAAATATCCCCCTCCAATTCTAAGAGTTGATGAATAAGGAGAAACTTTATTAACGTTTGTAAATCACAAGATCCTTTGTACAAACATGTAATTTGGTATAAAATTCAGTACTTCGCATGCGTGGTTTTAGTGTTAGATCTCTCTACCTGCACATCTACTGCAAACATTACAGCCCATTGAACTGATTTCAGCATTTATACGACATGCTTGAACGAAGACGACGTAATTAAAGCTACACATGTCCAATTTTACTAACACAGTAAATGGTAAACAACTGAGGATGCCCCTTTTCCTGCCAATGTGGAAAGGAACTGGTCTCCCTGACAAGTTATGAGTCATGAAACAGAATAAATGTTGTGACCCGCTGTCTATGAATGAATCTTCATTTCTTGTAAATGACTTAATAATCTCAGGTTATTTACATATGAAGCAGGAGAATGAGATCACAAGAGGTTATTTGAGATGCACGCGAGAGCTGTATTTATGATGCCAGATGTGAAACACAGGATTTATAGCTGGCTGCTTGTGATCGGATCACCCGAGACAGATGATGATGCCGGGTTTGAACGGGCTCAGTGGATTGGTAAAAGGTTCCCCTCGACACTTTGCAGATGTGACATCACAACTTGAACATTTACTGCGTGTGTCACCACTCAGATCTTTGCCGAGTGTTAAAAGGATGCTTAGTTGTTTTCTTCTCTTTCTCTTGATCCATGCACTCCTTTTTTATACCTTCCTCCTATGTCTTTGTTGATCGAGACCCTTTTCACTCATTTCTGCACAACATTCTTTTTCTTTTCCTGATGCTTTTTCTAAACAGCTTTTTTGCTCAAGGTCTTTTGAGAGGGCCAACCCCCCCCACACCCACCCTCCTCAACGATTACAAATGAAATGAATGAAAATCACTGGTACGTGACTCCTCTACAGGGAGACGCTCCATTATACTTCAGTTTACTCAAACAGAAACCTCCCTGTGATTGGCTGTAAGCAGGGATGCCAGACTGCGAAGGGTTACCCCAGATAGCTGAGAACGCATGCAAGTAGAATAATGGCAGGCTTTGAGAGAGCCTTTGCCTAATGTTTTTCTAGCCGTTTGAAAATTGATTTATACTCACCAATCCAACAAACCCCGTGTATTCTCAACCAATGGATGAAGGATGAAAGGTATCATTTGTCAGAAACCCACTGGTCCACTCACGAGAGCAAGAATTGTTTGTGAACATGAATAAAAATCCCATATGTACTCGACATAGTTGCGTCTCATCCAAGTTTCCTTTTCTCTTCAAAAGTGTACCCACTGCACTAAGCAATGGGCTAAACTTATAAGGAGAACACTTTTTGTTCCCTTTGATATTCTTAAAATTCAATTTCAGTCTTTCCTCCGATAGATGACTATATTAACCTGTGAAATGACAGAGTAGCACAGAGTGCATGTACAAAGAATGCGTTCAACCTTTTCAGTGTCGTGAAAAAGGAGGAACATGTCGACTTTCTTTCATCCTGCATCCCAGAAATGCTGTTTTTCTCTCCCCTAAGGAGAAGTTTACAGCCTCGAAGCACTGTAAACATCAATGTACCTGGAATAAAAAATAGATTATCAAAGGGATAATTCTATGAAACATCTGCTATGATAAGTTGCCCTTGTCTTTTATCTCTTGATCAATTCATACCGCAGTTTTCTTGTTTGTGACTGCAACCATTCTCCTTTTTTATTGTACTGTTATCTTGATAAACAGTGATGTTTATCACATCCTGGCAATTGTTTTGATGTTATTCGTGATTTTTTAGCTATTCAAATGGCACGACAAAGGAAGGGAGCATTAACAATCTTGTATTGCTAATATGAGTGAAGAACACAGGGGAGCCAAATTAGTCTGAAATAAAACAAGTCGCCTTTGTGGTAGAGAAGCTCGAGCAGATGCCAATCAAGCAATCCAAAAAGACAGCTCCGAGTCCTGAGAGGGAGGTAATAGAGTTCAAAGTGAAGGCAAGGTTCCTTTACTCCAGTAGATGACAAAACAGTAACACACACACACACACACACACACACACACACACACACACACACACACAGCAGTGTGCTAAAATAAAACACAATCAATTCAACCAACACCGCCGTGCTGGGGTCTGCCCTCCTGAGAATTCTAACCTTTCAGAATCATGCACAGAAAGCCAGCCCCCCTCTTGCCTCCCATTGCCTCCGCGACTCTCCCAGTTCACATCCAACCTCACTTCCTCTCATCATAAATCTGGATGAATCCAGAAACCGCTGTCTGGCATGCTCCATCAGTCTCTCACACTCGTGTATTGCTAGAGGAAACCTCATTGGGTCCCGGCCTGCCAGCAGGCTGTCCTCCAAGCTAGCTTAAAAAATTTAAATATACAAAAAAAACATTATATATATATATATATACATGTACAGTATGTATATATATACACACACACACACACACACACACATATATATACGTATATATATATATATATATATATATATATATATATATATATATATATATATATATATATATATATATATATATAAAGTGTAAAAAAAATTACCTTGACTGTTACAGAAGCACGATGGGATGACAATCGAGCCCAACATTATGAAACTACTCATTTCAGTAAAATAAACTTTCAAACAGGATTACAAAAACCCTAATTTATATTTAGTCACCCGTAGGGTAATGTAATAGAGATGAGCAGACGTTCAGAATAAATGGATTCAAAAATCACATTTAGGGTGTGAAGATTTAGCCCTAATAAACGTATGGGTCATTCATTTCAGATGACTTTGCTTTTCGTGTGCGCATTTTTTCAATATGTGCGTAAAATTTTTTTTTAAAAATGCTACAAGCAATTATGATAACAGTGCCGACTACAACACTGATAATCCAGGACTTTCTCTGGGTTGAGGCTTTTGAATACGACATTATTTATTACAAAAGGACAGGCTTAAATATAATGGGTAAAATGTCAGCTTCGGTGTTCTCCCACCAGATAGTGACAGTTAAATGAAGCCTTAAAATCGATGGACGCCGTTGGAGTCGAGCAGCAGGCAGCTGGGCATGGGAGGGGTCACGTGACAACAGGACTTTGATGTCCGCCGACAGGGAACACAGAGGGACGCCCTGCATCCGCGGTGGCAGACTAACAAACACAACCCAACAGACAAAAGGCCTGAAAACACAGACTGGGCTCATTACATCTCAGCCACTCCTTCCCGTGACCACCGGGGTCCCGAACACACAGTGGGTCGACGGCCAGCCACAGAGGGCAATATGTTAGCATTCAGCAGAGGGAGAAACAACAACACCAGTGGGCTCATATCATCATCCACCTCACAGCTCCCCAGGCCTGACATCTCCTAACAGCGCTATTGTTTCGCCTGAGCGCTGCTATCTTGCCCTTTTCTCTCCACCACCGAGCTCAAGAAAGGGCTGTTCAGTCAGGGGGTGGTGGTGGGTGGCTTGTTTAGACAGTGGGGGGGGACCCAATCCATGCTTGGGCAGTCATCAAATATGATTGGTCTACAGGGGTAAAGGGCAGCTTGACAGGAATATTATCTGATTCCAGGTGCGTGGAGTATTTTATCTTCTGTCTATAGAGAAGAAACAAAGATTGTATTTACCTGTTGACACGAGCAACCAGCCAGGAGGATCCAGAAACATGAAAAAGAAAGGAAAACCATTTGTTTGTTAGCTTTATATACAGTATTAGTGATGGGACAACATCCATGTGATTAGACACAATAAACATGCACTTAAATTGAATATTTTTAAGGGATTAAAAAATTAAAAAAATGGAATTAAGCAAGCCAATTTATTCTTTGAAGCACAGCTTGTATTTGTTGCTTCATTGTGTAGCAGCTGCATTAAGAGATTAACAAGAGACTACTGGAAACTTCAGGCAGACCTTGAGAGAACAACAGGTCATGGGTGTGAGGTTTACTAGTTAGATTCCCGTATGTAAAATATCTCATCATAAAAATAACTTGTGTGTTAACCTTGGTCTCACCTGCCCAAGGACACTGTCAAGACCAAAAAACCAAGGCAGGCAAAATCAGGCCACCCAATTTACTGTATGAGACTGCTGACACATATTGATATATGCGTGCACTTCCCACAACGACACTCTAAGTCACATACAGATTATAAATCAGAAAGGCATTACAGCACTTCTGGCAGGCGAGGGAGTGAATAATCACTGCAAAATAAAATTGAATTTAATCAAATAAAAATAACTTTCCCCACATTCCCAAAACTTTAATATAGTGCGATGATTTATTTATGGTTCTATCAGCTAAATGTGGAGCTATGATGGAGCACGCTTCAATGAGTGTCCTCGTAGAGACTCGAGTCCAATGGTCTGCGGGTGACGGTCGGTTTGAGGCTGCGGTCTCTGGTGAATGCTATTCATCCATGTCTAACAAGTAGGATTACAATAATCACCACAGAGGAGACTGATATAATAGCTATCCTAAATGAGGAAGGGGGAAAAAAAAAACGCACCTATATATTTTATGGCGCCCTCAGATTTATTCATATCATGCTCTCACCAGCACGGCGCTTATCCCTCATGAGATGCATTGGTAGCTACCAATCTGCTGCCACATTCACATTACAGGAGCCACATTTTTCCATCCTCTATGAAACGGATCTGCAGACACAACACCACCTGTCATCAACAGGAACACCCCCCGCCCCCCCATCAACAAAAACTAAAAACTGTGTCACACCATTAATGTAGGCTACTGATGCAAAACCACTTGTCTCACCATGATCATGTTTGCACTCCGCTGTAATATTGCTTTCTTTGGTTGCTCCTTTTCTTATTTGTGCTCGATGGAAACAATTTATTTCTTCTTTACAAATAATACAAAGAATGATGATGAAACTAGCAAGGGCATTCAGTGTTCTGTCTCTTAGAAGACATGAGACCCATTGAATTTCATGAATAAATGAATGAATTAAAATTAATCTAATCATACTTCAGGAATCCCCCCCCCCACTTCCCTTCCTCTCTCCCACTTCCCACCCCTGCACAAACACACCTTCACCGCAAGACTGCCAAGAAAACCTCCGTCACTGGATCCACTTGCAAACAAACACATTTAATCTTGGAGCACACAAAGAGGGGTGTTCGCTATGGCAACGGCACGTATCACCTTTTGCAATATGTCTCTTTGTGCATGCTTTTTCATTAGGATTCATGAATCATCAATGAAAACAATTGTTTCTCCCCAATTTTGGCACCGTGTGAATGTTTGTTTGAACCCCAGCATGTCGGAGACGCTGAAATAGATCCTCCATGTTTAGACTACATACATTTTTATTCTTTTTTTTTGTTTGTTTCCTGGCTGTAAAATATGAACCACTGAATGACTGAAAAGTACAGTTGTGTTCACTGTATATAGAATACTTAACCCCCGGTGGGATCACAGCTGTACGACAGGCTGGAAAGCCTTTTGGTAATTATTATGGCTTTACTTTTTATCCCATTAACCAATAAAACGAGGTTAACTGAGAAGTATACAGTACATTATGTGCAGCATACGGTGCATGAGGTGCAGCCTAACAAACTTATCACCGCCACAGTCACAGAATACCAGTTCACCAAGGAAGGCCAAGCTTTAGATTTGTATACTTATTCCATTCTGACAATGCAACAGGAGCAAGCTGTTTCAAAATGAGTCTGGAGACCACAACATGCTCTAATTGATATGACCTTTAATTGCTCATTCAGAGCAGAGGAAAGAAGAGGAAGACATCAAGCCGGTCCACTGTGACTCGGGCTAAAATGGTGCCGTGCAGATTGGCCTACACTCCCAGGCCCCGTGGACATAATTAAACCTGAATAACAAACACTTACACAAGTGCTCTCCTCCGTGAAACCCGATTCGGAAAACATATAGGACACCACCTCTTGCCGCATTTTTTAGTCGGTAGCTCGGAATGGATTTGTTAGCGAGATGAAAATAGAATTGAAGCCTGGACAACTGACAATTATAGCCAGCATAAATGAGTTCCTGTTATCCATGGTTCAAATTCAGTTAGCTGTAACAAGTCCTGCAGCTCATCTCAACTATTTTGGGGAAGTTTGCTAATCCGTTAATAGCATGGCCATAAAATCTGTTGAAAAAGTATAATGGCTATATCATTTTCACATAAAACAAATCTAACGGCAACAAATCAAATTCGTCTCCCATATTTTCATTCGATGATTCTGTGTTGTCGGAACAGGTACGGCGACGACACTACACATGCTGAAGAATACTGAATCGCTGGGTAAATATTCCCTCATCCAGATGGAACTGACGAAAAAGTCAAGGTATTACATGAACCCGCTCTCAGTGTAGGCACATTCCCAATTCTCTGCAGGCACAACAGATGTACAAACTCTAAATAGAACATCTGCATTATTCTCCTTAACATTTACAATAAGCCTATCTGCATTTTGTACGACAGGACTCTATAGGGAACGGGTAACTGTTCACATATGTTTCCTATAAGACGGATGAATGGCATTAGACAACATTAATTAATTCGCACATAGGTCCACCAGCCATTCTGTTGAGTGACTGCTTAGCTTTAGGTTAGCCGCGGGTTCAAGTCGTCCGCTGAGGCCACGACAGCGGTGTGTTGGACTACTATGTATTCAGACAAGCACACTACTGGTCACCAGATCCCCAGTTGGGGCTCACTGCTGAACCTTTACAGACCTCCATCATCTCCACCTGCAGTCTGCCTGCACCCCAGAGAGCCCCCAACAGAACAGCAATGAATGCAGGTGGTGGATGTCTAGACAAGGGGCTCATTAGCTTTCATGCAGCTCACCAGCTAGTGATTGCACAGGCCTAAGCTACCTCGCCTGGAGGGGCGGGGTGGGAGCACAGGTCCTCATTGAGACTGCGCTTTTTTCTTTTTTACAGGAGCTTAGGTTGGTGCTTCAGAACTAACACATAAAGTCTTCCACCTTCATGGGTGCAAAGAGGACTTGTAGTGCAGCTGAGGGTAGGGGGGCTGGGGGGGATTGGGATTGCTCATCTCACTTTGCATTGACTGACTGACCAAAAGGCTTAACACACACATACTGAAGGTCTGCACGGACTCCAGATACTTACAAAAGTCATCTTAAATCTCTAAAGGGCACCAATTAGTATTTTAAATATTAATTTAATTGAATTCATTTTGCTAACTGTCTGTTTATATGAGTCTAACCAGTGGATAATGTTGGGATTTGCCAGGTGGTGGGGTGACCCTAAATTCGGTAAGAGCCACACAAGATCTGGGAAGAAAAATGTAGTTTGATGAATTAATATTCCTCTATGTACTTCTCTCGTCATTTCCAGCACTACAGCTCGACAGAAAGCCTGATACCGGAGCTGATGCGTTCACTGGCAGCAGTGCTGCCGGAAAAGTGATTTAATTATATAGTGTTAGAATGACAGAATGTTGAATACTGTTTAGCCAGATCATCATTTTGGTCAGTAACTCTGTACATGTAAAATGATAATCAATAGTGTCGTTCCATCCTAGATGTATTTATATGTACTTTAAAATTTGAACAAAGCTAAATTCTATCCCTAAATATAAAATGCCTTCCCACTGGTTTTTACATTTGATGAGATCTTGGATTGGAGCAGCAAATGCGGGGATTACGGCATCACTTTCATGTGACATATTTAGTCCAATGTAATCCTGTTTAATTTAACTTCTTTAGATTATTTGCTAATCTTGAGCCATTCAAACTCTGGCGTCAAAGGCCGACAATCATTTGCTGAATGCCTCAAAATCAATTGACATTCGACTATGGGAAACACAGAGGCATAAACGCGACAGAAAAATTTAAATTAATTGAAATTAAAAGAATAAAGTTGACCTAAAAACGCTAACTGCTAGCGATGACAGCTATTGCACTCTGCTCTCCATAAATACACAATAAAAAACAGAAAAATGTAGCAGGAGACTTTCTTTTTACTCAATGTGCCTTTTTATTTGACTTTAACCCCCCCAGCCTCATGTGCCCTTTGCATTGGGACCGGTGCATTAAAAAATAGAGTGGAAGCCGATTCGTGCATGGTGGACCCATGGGGGTGGGGCTTACCTTCTGAATTGTAGAGTGAGTATCTAAACGGCAGGAAATGGCAGTGCTGCTGCAGCACATGAAAAATGAATGGGTTTGATATGTAGCATGAAACTGTCAATCACATTTATTTAATCATCAGAGGTGCTGGAGCGCCACTCCGGCCCACATTAAGACTGGTGTACAACACATCCAGACATCGGCGGGTAAAGGACCTCTCAGTGACCTGTAATTGTTTTTCACTTCAGGGGAGAGGTGGTCAAAAGACTGGCAGCCTCTGCCCTTTCCTCTCACGGGTCCCTTTAAAGTGGGCAGACCTTCACCGAGCTGTCCTTCAAACCGATGGATGGCTATGAGCTACAAGTCAAACACTCCAACTTTGTGTTACCGCTCATGAAACGTTTCCAAAGTCAAGCCTTTTGCTGAATTTTAAGTGTATTTGATCTATGGCACCAAAATCATAGTCATTTCAACATCATAGGTTTTGCATTACTGTATTTAAAAAGAGAAAAAAGTCCAGGTTCCACATGCAGCATTTCAAAATAGAGGCTTTGTTTACCCAAAGATTGTCTTGCGGAATCATTTGCATGTCTCCAAATTCAGCAGATAAAAAAACATTTTTAATTGAACTTTCAGATTGTTTTCTACATGAATGTTTATAGTCAACAGAAGCTTGCATCTCTCTGTATATTACCACAACCACTCTCTTCAGATGATTAAGTGATAAGAAAGAAAGTCAAAACAATAGTGGAACAAACAACTTTTCTCTGCTGAGCCCTTTGCATAATTATGATGCCCGAGGGCCAACTGATTCACTGAAATCTGTTCTCCGTCGGGCGAGGGAAGAAAATAGCCTCTGATTGTCACACAATTGGCTTAGGCTACACTGTGCAGCTGTGCTCTGAGCCTGTCAGTCTGTCATTTAACTGATTGCTGCACGGCTGCCAACCTATCAGGTGCATCAAACTGGAATGTGGGCTGCTAAACGCAACACAATTTTTTTTTCCCCCCAACTCCTTCCAGTAACAAAAACAAAACAAAACTGTGTACATAGTGCACAATGCGCCGCTTCAGACTGCATTCAATTTTTGGATTTCCATAATGCCACAGTGGTATAGTTCAAACTCTGGATTGTACAGCTGCACAAATGAATGGAGACAAGCCCCACCCAGGCCTCCCATAACAGGAGCGCAAAATAAAAGAGGGGTAGAGACAAGAGGATGGAGGGTGAATCCCAGGGAAGTCCTGGTTAATTACTGAGGTATCGGTGTGATAAAACACGCATCCGCCTATTACTTTCTGCCAATACCTTCATCCAAGTTTACAGCGCTCACAGGGATATACAGAAACCTGTATGCACCAACCCGATTGCAAAGATTTCAATTTATACATCATTTTCATCCAATACGGTGCCTAATTAGAAGATTGTGAGACTTTGAGGACCCATTTATGTTTATATTCACATTCGCATAAGATTAATTCAAATAAAAATGTTATAAAAAAGAAAGAAAGCATGACTTCAGTTGATTAATTAGTTTGAGTCTGCAGCACTGAAAAGCTGACAGCAACTCGCTGTAAAACACAAGCAGGAAAGAAAAAGTAAGAAATGCAATGCAACTACATGCCAGAGTCTTCTAATCAAAATGCATCACATATTTTATGTGAAATAAGTGAAAATGGTGAAAAAAAAAGTTCAGTCTCATGATGGTAAAAAAAAAAAATCTTGGGTCTGCTGCTTTAAACAGATCCATACTGAGGTACTTTCCTTTTATATCCCCAAAACGCCCTCAAAGTTTCATAATCTGTCAAGTGTTTTTTTTTGTGTAATGTTGCTAATAATCAGACAGACAAATCAAGGCTGGCAGAAACACGCCCTCCTTGGCGGAGGTAATAACAGACTATTTTCACTGTGGTCTGAATCACACTCACTTTGTGTAAACTCCACGTTATTTTTAACAGTGCCAGGGCTGGTGCCAGCTCCTACATGGCAGTATCTCCAAATATTAATTAGCCCTGTCTGCGTATCTGATTACTGACAGCGCCTGAAAAAAGAGTGATAAAAAAAAAAAAAAAAAAGCTGCAGCGTTTATCTGCTTCGTTCGCCGTTGAAAAGAAGGTACAGATAAAAACTGGTATCATGAGGTTCATGCGTGGTGAATCATGTCCACGGTATTTTCTCTCTCTTCCGAAGTCAATAGGCCTGTAACGTGAGCGCAGCACTGGGCCGTCCCCGGGCAGGATGACTGAGTCTGCTAATGAAAACAGAGGAAGGCAAAGGGAGACAAAAAGAAACAGAGAGTTCTCTATGTCTGAACAAACATAGGAGGAATACCTTCAAGGTCACTGTCAGGGAAGAGGGAGGAAAATAGAGTGAGGGAGATAGAGTGATTGATAGTCAGAGGGGGAGGCGCGGTAGAAGCCAGTGAAGTGCTGATTAGACTAGTAATTTGAGGAGAAAGAGAAAATTAAAATATAAAACTTTCCACCCGTAGTCTTTGTTTTGAACCGGTGCGACACACTAAAAAATATCACAATATGCACTGTGTTATGCACTGAAATATTTTTTATTCTCACGGTTCACTTATCTTTGTAGGTGGGGGAGAATTACACCGGCTTTACAACAATAAAACAATGCAGCAGGATAAAAGGGGGGGGGAGCTACTGGGCAAACAAACGAATGGGCTTTGTTTCATCTTTATGACTGTTTTAACATTACTTTATCAACTACAAATCAGACATTTTTGATAGCTCAGTACTCAAAGTAATGGGCGACAGAGCAATCCATTGAGAATGTTAAAAGTGTTGAAGTGAAATGGGCTTTGGCTGCACAGCCATCTAAGAGGAAACAAAAAGAGCAGAGGCCTTTCAGAAGGACATCACAAGCTGGACGAGTGTGGACACACACTCAGGCATGACGTTACAGCAAACCTATTATCTACTATTCTGTCACTTTGGCCTCTCCTCTCCAAAACTTGGGACAAGATTAAATTTCATCACCAGAGATGTCTGCCTCTCCGACTACCATGCATACACCCCGGCTGGGTGGGCGTGTCCCCCTCTGGAAGGCGACGAAGCATTTTCCTGTAAATCTCCCAACCTTAAAGAAACATTTAGCTCCACATCCAGAGCGGGTTTGTTTGTACTGTTAAAGGCAACGGCCCTGCGATTAATCAAAAGACTGGCCTGCAAACACAAATGTATTCATAGAGTATGCAACTGTCAAAAAAAAAAACAAATTTAAAAAGCCATCCAAATGGGAACTATTCAGGAGTGATTTCTCATTCAGCCCTCAGGGATTTATGGTGAAGAGACAATGGTGTGGACATGAGATGTTTGTGCTGTAGCGATAACAATTCAGTCTGAGCTTATCATGGAAATTCCATCAGAGATATGACACAGGCAGGGAGACAGAGGAAATGCCCAGGATCTAAGAACAGAAGGCCTTGCATCACAGACAGAGTGATGCTGGTTCAAGCCTCATATTTCTTCTCTAATGTGGCTGAGCTATCTGACCATCTGTGTCTAGATGAGCCCTAGTACCCCCTAACTTCTTCTTCTTCTCCTTTCGGCTTTTCCCTTCAGGGGTCGCCAGAGCGAATCAGTTACCTCCATCTAACCCTGTCTTCTGCATCCTCTTCTCTCACACCAACTACCTTCATGTCCTCGTTCACTACATCCATAAACCTCCTCTTTGGTCTTCCTCTAGGCCTCCTGCCTGGTAGTTCAAAACTCAGCATCCTTCTACCAATATATTCACTATCTCTCCTCTGGACATGTCCAAACCATCTCAGTCTGGCCTCTCTGACTTCATCTCCAAAACCTCTAACATATGCTGTCCCTCTGATGTACTCATTCCTGATTCTATCCATCCTGGTCACTCCAAAAGAGAACCTCAGCATCTTCATCTCTTCATCTCTCCAGCTTTGTCTCCTGTCTTTTCCTCAGTGCCCCTTGTACCTGCTAACAATCTCCAAAAAAGTCTGCTGGATGTCACCCAGTGAGCCAGAAACATGGCTGTACAGGACAGGGCTGCGACCCAAGAACCTTGAATAAGAGTTCAAATTATTCAGAAGAAAACAATATTCTGTAGAATCCTATCCTCCAAAGAAAGGATGAATTCATCATCAAGTTACTGTTACTTCCATGTTCTACTGATGTTATAGTTTAAACTACATGATGCAAACGCTATGAGTCAAACTAGGTCAAGATGCTGCTGTGCTACACGTCATGCCCCTTTTTTCTTCCGGAGCACTGGCATGCAAACTAAAATCGCACATTGGGATGTTGTTTTGTCTGCATAATAAGGGGTCGTTGTTGCAGCGGTTTTCTGTGCTCCCTGTGCAAAACAGGCTCCAGACAGTGATGCTCTCCGAAAACATCCATAAGCTAAAAATAAAAAAAAACGGCATACAGAACAAACTCGACTGACCCAAAGCAATTATACTAGAATGGGCTTTGCAAGTCCTACACGGCTGTCAAGTCAGTTGACGTAATCCATGGCAGTTGAAAGACATGAGCCTTTCCACTTCTCACCCCCAATGGTATTTTGTTTTCAGGTAATGTTGCCACAATGCTTTTATTTCACTAAGTATTTCATTTGATAGTGCTTCAGTTGAGAGGGACCCATGTCTTCAGTATCAAACTCACCAAGGAGAATTAAGGAAAGGATGGCACACAGATCAAACATGAGGCCTCCAGGGCATTTTCACTCTTCAATCAATGGGTAGTGTAACACCAGCTAGCATCAAAAAGTATATGAGGACAGATGAATAAACAAGTGTAAGTGTGACATCACCTACATACACTACATTTATTCTATGAAAAGCCTCAGACTGATAATGAATCTACATGGCTAGTGAGAACGTATTGAATCCATGCTGTGTGGCGAATACATGCATGCATGAGCAGATCAATGCTTACGGTGCTTGCATACCCAAGCTGTATTTAAAATGAATGCAACAGTTTGCACTCAGCTTTCCTCTATATTGACGCATGGGTGTCTTCAGTTCCAAAGGGAAGCCACATGAAGTCAGGCAAGTGTCCCTCCAGACTCCGAGTGGCCCTGCACCGACTCAATAAAGGTTTGTTTCAGGGTTTCTCAGCTGGTGTGGCCAATTAGTGTGAAATTTGGTGACAGAACTCTGGAGAAACTAGGATAGGTCTTGTGTAATTATTGATCTAAGTTTACTTGCCTGCTTAGCTACATGTGGGGAAGAGAAGACACAATGCAGAGTTGCTTATACAGCTCCTAATTAATAGTGACATAATCTGATACTATAACTAAAAAGTTATTGAGGATTTCTGATCCTTCTGCTGGTGCGTGGATTTAAGAGTGCCGCTCATTGCACCACGATTGCAAAGCATTGGCTTGGTGTCATAATTATAGTGGAAACCAGGCCTATTATACTCACTGTTATAATCTCTGCCAGACCCAATTTTCCCCTGCTCTAGTTTGGTTTCTTCTCTATTGACGCTGCTTAAATCTGTATAGAACACAGACACTAATCCCCATGACTGCAGATTTCTTTAATATGAGCTCATTCATTGGCATCTGGTCTGCATGTTTGCAGGACAGGTGCAATGATTGTAGTGACAAGACAGTAAAAAATAGTCTGGGGAGGAGAATCTAATTGAATTTCTGGTTAAACATCAATGCTGGGCACCATATCCAAAGATGCATGTGGCAGGATAGCAGGATTATGATATATCTACATTTTTTATAATGCTATCAGTCTTTTTCTTTTTGAACACACAGAGGCTTCTCTGTAGTTCATATATATTGTTGGTCTGAATGACCGCCAATCCTTGATATGACTATTTTGAGTGCCACCGGAGGACACAGGTGGAACCGTGGAGCAAAGTAATTTGTAGAGAAGCTTGAAAGAACCTCCTCTAGTGGCTGATTAGACTGTGTGTGTGTCAGACAAACACTGTGGGAAAAGCACACAATCTACGCTGAAATAACATCTGACTCCAGTTCACGATTCTGCGTGGTACCTCTGAAAAAATGCTAACCAGCATCTTTCCTTTTTCAACCTCTCTCTGGGATTACTTCTAACCAGTCGCTCTCTGCAGGCACTTCTACAGCACTTCAGCCAGAAAGACACATAATATTTATCTGAAAAACAGAGGAGCAGCGCAGAAAAAAAAAGGAAAAGACAATTTAAGTGGTGTCTTTGATAAAGCGGTGTTTTTGAAGCAAAGCCCGTATAGCTTCAACAGGACAAGAGGAAATAAGGATGGGAAAGTGTGTCTTGCGACGGTGCTCCACATCAATACACGCCGCAGATACCTGAACACCTCCCAAACAAAGGAGAGTCTCTGAGACCGGCCCTCCTCCCTCACTAGACTTATGCTCTTTGATCTGCTCCCTCTTAAATGTAAAGGCAGTTACTGCCTGAACTGCAGACAGTTCAAGCACCCCTCAACCCCCAACACTCTCATCCACCCTAATATCCACATTATGCACTTCCTCCCTTGTTGGAAAACTTTCCAAACAGGGCAGACAAACTTCTCCCCAGAACCCAGAGAGTCATCTTTACTTTATGCCGTGAGATATAAGGCAGCTGTGCTATTTTTGAGCTAGTAAATTAGTTGGTTATTGGTTTGATAGCATTTACAGGCCAAATGAAGACTTTTCTGCCTCTTTATCTCTTTCCATTTCTGTGCATCAATCTAAGTTTAGTCCATTAAAGACAGTAGTAACAGAGTTTGTTTTTAATTTGATTTCTTTGGCCTCGGCCAATTAACAGGGTTCTAGCAGCATCAGGGTTAAATGAGGCCCAGGGTACCAATGAGATCTAGCAAAAGCCTTTGCTGACATATTTAATCTCCTTCTCTCCATTGTTGTTATATCTAACTTAAATCTCTACCCTGCACTTCGTTCATTTTGCTGCGCTTATTGCACGAGAATGTGGAATTGCGGTATGGTTTATGTCTTCGATTAGTCAAATTTCGCTAAAGTTGGATGTTGAAAAAAATCTTTTTATTGCAACACCATTTAGAGCGGTTGTCATGATTGTGAACTGAAGCATGTTTGATGCTTACTGAACTATTTTATTCGTACTGGTATTCTATTTTAATTAAATCTATCTGGTGTTACTTTATTGCGGTAAACAAAATAGAAGCACAAAAAGTGATATAACATATAACTATCTCTAAAGCCTGCTAACGTAGGCAGCGTCTTCTGTGCTCTTTAAACATTATATCGTCTTGAATCATTGATGCAATAAAAGTCTTGAGGTTTTCATTTACTGTCAAGTGGAAGAAATGCCACTTTCACAAATTTCAGAGATCCACTGAATTTAAGATACGGATATGTATATTTTAAGTCGTCTGTTTACTCTCATTTCACATGCTTCTCAGTCTTAACAGGGAAAGGGAAGCAATGGTAAACAAAATAAGGAAATGGCGATCTTTTAGATGGAAATGTACAGTAATGCAAAATGCATTTAGAGGCTGAAGAGCGTTTTTTTTTCCCAATACAAAAGAAAATATCTCCCATTTTACATTTGTTCAACGATGTAAAATGATCAGTTTCATTGTCTCTGTCACCAATTTATATGAACACCCAACAGCATGTTTGCATCATTTGTTTCAAGGCAAAAGATGATGTTATGTTGACTGAGCCGATATAATCTTTCCATCTGTTACTTGTGCATGACAAATTGTTACCCCCTGACATTTTGATGGATTTTCCTTCTTTCAGATTTGCAAGTACTTTGATAAAGGCTTTTGGCTTGTCTTTCATGGATAGTTTGGTTCTATTAAATGTTCATCAGCAGAAAAGACAATTCTTGGCAGCACTGTGTCATCTAACCACCGGCTTTTTCACTGGCCTCAGCCAACTGGAGGTGGGCGACACTTAGGGCTCTCTCGTCCCATGAGAACAGAAACTGTTAACACAGCAATGGCTCCTGCATTGCTGAGTGGCACGACTAGAGGGAGGGGTTGTGTAGTCGGAGGACTCACCTCTCCCTACCCTTCCGTTTCCCTCGTTGAGCAAAAAGGCTTTCTCTTGTCTCTTGGTCTTGTGTAATGTGCGTTAGGATCTCAGAATTCAATTACTGTTCCCTTTTAGCTACGCCTGTAATCTTCCTTTTCCAATCATATGCTAGTGTCACACACTTTTCCCAAAATGATTTCTTTTATGACCAGCAAGTGAGAGCACAAACTGTATGCAGTTATAGAACAGATCTAGATCCATTCAGCCCTCCATTTTGCCTAAACTTAATTACTTTACATTTGGGGGAATGTCACTATAAACTGTGGGGGTATAACACTGTAGTCTCTAATGAGTGTTCAATTAAACAGAGAGCACCCCCCTAAGGTAAAACGGCACAATAAAGCCAACTGAACACTTCCGAATTGACACAGTCTCACTGAAGTCTTCAATCAACAATCCACATTTACCAAAGACTTCAAAACTAAAAAAAGAAACAGACCAAAAACTCCTCCATCCTGCCCTTTTGCCCCAACAACTTCTGGGCCTATCCTTCCTAAAAAGAAAACAAAAAAAAAAACCTAAGGCTCTGATTGTTGAAACTCAGAAATGAATCTTGTACCTTGACCTCCAAACTTGTGCAACTGTGGAAAAATGAATCAAATCTTTCTGACTAAAGCAGAAAAATTGTGCCAATTTAATAACGTCAGAAAAACCAAAAAGAAGATTGTCATGCAACCTTGACATCAGAAATGTTTAACCACATTCCAACTGTTGTCTCCATCACGTCTATGATCTTTCCCTAAACTTGTGCAAGTGGTTTCTGATGGTCAAACAAAGTCTTGCGTGGAGGGAGTGACCAATGACGGTTGGAGAAACTTTTTGTTGCTTCATGCAAAGTTGGAAAGACTGAGTGTGAACAGGTGAGGGAGGGTCTGCGGGCATTGTCATCACCTCTGACAAACATGCAGTTGTGTTTAATTATAAAATGTTTACTCTTGTGCCCCGCAAGTCAATCTCACAGACCCCCCCAAAAAATGTGACACACATTGTGGCCCCCACGCTATTAACTAGAGTCAACAAAGCAATGATCTGCGCCTGGTGTTCTGTCTTGTGATAGGTGAGGATATGCACCCACCCCCATCACCACCCCCCACCGCCACCCCCCCCTTCCACCTGCCTCTCCTGTCTGCCTGAGTTAATTTATCTGGGTGATAAGCAGGTGGACGAGGGGAGGAGAGGCCCTCAGACAGAGCCGCACTGTCAGACCTGGCAGATTGAGTGACAATGCTAATAGCCAGGTCCCATTAACCTCACCACATGCCTCACCTTTATCTACCATACAAAAGACTGTTTGTTTGCTTGTCGGATGATAATATTTGCCTCGTGATTTGGTGGCAGACATGACAAATATATTTGTGCATTTAGAGAAGGCAAAGCAATTCAGGTAAAGGAGGGTGCGACCAGGAGGAGACGCTGCTCTGCTTGCAGCTCCGGTTTGTGATAAGGTGTAATCTCTAACTCTAAAATGAAAGAATATTCATGTTTCCATTTTCTTACTTTTAAATGAACGGTGTCCGTGCCTCCCCATTATTCTACCGTGGTCTTGGTTTCCTCTATACAATACAGTTCAGCTCCATAAAACACAATGCATCTGCATGTTCCATAAGTGCATTTAGATGCTTTATTCTTATCTTGGGGCCTATTATAAAGAAGTTTGGTGTTTGTACATGGATGAGTCCTGTAGCGAGCTCCGTGCTCCAGTGCCAGGCACAAGACTGAGAGACATTGCTTTAATTGGAGAGTTACTGATCCTGCAAGGCATTTGGGTGCCAGACGTTAGCATCAATGTTTCTTGCAGTATTCTGCTGCGCAATCACAAAAATTATATTGGGGGGACAGCAGGTGATCCATAAAAGCTGTGTTTTAAAGCCTTGTTAATTATTCCTTCAGAAGTCTAATGAACAATGGGGATAAAACTTTGTGCTGGGCAAATATATTTGAGGGAGAGGAGGAGTCAACTTTCTCTGAGGGACAATACTTTAGGGTCTTTATCTCATCTCAGCTGTCGACATGAGGCTGTCATTATTAGGATCACAAATGCTTGCTTGGAGTTTTTTTTGATCATGGGCCCTGAATACAGCTGGTGCAATATTTAATAGTCATATACACTTACGGGGGAAATGGTGTTCCGATAGAAATATGTGCTCAAAATGGTGTCTTCCATGCATAATGAAGCAGATGCCGAAGATTATATAGTTTGGCACAGAATTTGAATATGCATAGATTATCTCCAAATTGATTTAGCAGCTGGTGTCTGGGTGTGGATGTGTACAGTATATCACTTACGAATGCCGGGACCTTTGCATTCTTGAATTTCGTTTCGGCATAGTTTATCATTTTTCCCCTGTACGGAACAGACATCGTATTCTGTCTTTGGCTGGAGAGGGCTTAATACACGGCAGGCCTGCCAGCTCTGTCGCTCCGTAAGAGATATGAGAAGAAGGAGATTAGCTCAGCTACTCATCCATGACCTTGATATTACGATGAAGACGGATAAGAGCTTTCTCTCTCCACCTGCCTGAAGCCTGCAAGGCTGTTTAAACAGCAGGTCCAACAGTCATCGCCCATTTAAAACAAATGTGTTCGACCAGTGTTACATTTTTCAGACATTCTATTCGGCTCCCAAAGTCAATTAATGATGTCATATGTCAGCAGAATAAAACAAATATTTACTCTGGAGCCATCAGAGAGATGATTATATGGGCCTGAAGAGCTTAGGTTGTATGTAGTGTGCTTTTATATCTTATTTAAAGCCTTCACGTCACAGATATTCCACTATTTACCCTCTCTTTGACAAACAAGTATATACAGAAGTACAGAAATGACGATTATCTTCACCTGAATCCAAAAAGATCTTGAAGCAAATGTGTGAAATAAAGAGCAGGAAAGAAGAGGCGATACCTGTTTCAACCTCACCTAACAAAAGAGATTAAAAATGCAACGTAAAGCTCAAACACCCACAAATTGCTGACTGCACTAAAAAGAGGCACAAACTTTACCTTTTTTTGTAAGAGCAACACAAAATAATCTGTATTTGCACTTTTTGTTGGTAATAAGAAATAAAATGACTACTGAAAATAAAACCTAGTGCAGTGATAATCTCATAGTAGAAGTAAATAATGGCTTTTTTTCTTCCATTTGAAGCCTACCATAAATATATTATTGTTTATGTCCTGTATAATCTGCTTTCGTGCACAGCATACGCCGTCCCCTGCGTACTTACTACCGAAGGTGCAGCGACCCATCACATTTTGCAACTTGGCCTATGATTGGCTTCATGTAATAATGATGTCTTTAAAACGGCATAGCTATATGTTTCCATCACAACGGCGCTACTACTATTTTAGCGCTCACTGGTTATTCCATCTGGATTGCATGTCTACAAAATGCTCATTACTGAGTCCCACTAAAAGCACCTGCAGTTGTCCATTGTGAACTAACATGTCACGGAAGAAGTGCTGAAAGGGCATATGTTCCCTTTACCAGAAAGCACTGAGAGTATTGAGGAGATGGCATTAAGACATAATGAGTAAAAAATGTCTCTCTTACACCGGGCCAAGAAGCTGATGGGATTTTCATGCTAGACTGAACCTCAGATGCATTCGGCAGACAGCAAACGCTCAGGACATATTTGTTTGTTACTGATGCAGTAGTTAAGAGCTGTGGCTGTGTTCTGAAATACAGTAAATGCCATGAATTTGGACAGCGTTTTTAATTCTTGCTTGCCGGCTGCACAGGACATGCTACAAAAGACACTGATATTCACACATAGACAAGAAACCCTTCTCATGTTTGCATGGAAAATTAGAAACAAATTACGAAAACTACAATGCATGACGTTCCATTTAAGGAAACAATTTGTCATCTGGATCTAATCTGGTTCGACGCCAAACATGTTAAAAGTATTAAAGTACAAATTCACCACAAAACAATTGAGATTCTAAAGATGATGATGGGCATTTTAATTAGGTCGTGCTCATTGAGTTAATTTAAGATCAAAGGGAGAGGGAATTTCTAAATAGAAAAAAAAAAGGGGGGGGGGGGGGCTTTTCACACAAGTATAGTCAGGAATTTAAAATAGTTTGGGAGAAGTCTGGGCTGTGTCCCTTAGAAGACCTGCTGATTTAAGTCCCCGGATTTGGCTGATAAAGCTGAAAATGCCGATTGACCATTAAGTGAACTGATCTTACTTTTGGAGAAAGACTGGTGATTCCTCGCAGTATGCACACTCAAATTAGAACTAGCTAAAAGGAGAATGGGGTGGAGTGGGGGGGGGGGAGACTGAGAGGGCCAAAATTGCGAATTAGAAAAGTGGAAACAGTGGAGAGATAGTGATGGAAAGTAGGATGTGATGGAGGCGGTAGCGCCACGCTGAAACAGATGCATTTGATCACAGCAAATCTCAGGCTTAGAGCGTAAATACATTAACAAAAATTAATAGAGGCAAGCGTTATGCATGTGTTCCAGTAATCTGTAAGTTACCATTACACTGACTGGAGCAGGGCAGAGTCATCCATATGGATGCTATTTAGAGAACAGACTTGTTAACATAACTTCTTCACTGCTCCTAGCAAGGCCTTACAGAGACAGAATACATATCAGACACATTTATTAACAGCTATACGAGACTATGTGGGAGGGATTTTAAAAAGAACGGAATGACACAGCGAAATAATTCCTGCCAAGCGAGATGTTCATGCCAAATTGGATCAATATCTCTGGGCAACTTACTTACTTACTATGTCATTCAAAGCACTTCTACTAATGTTATGTACAGGCTATATAAAGCAAGTACTCAATACCTCGTAATAAATCAGTGACAACATATTGTACAACACAAACATGCTGATAATTTGATGGCAGATGTCAAAGGTCTTGTATTATCCAGTAACAACCAATCACGACTAATTCTGCAAGTGTTCTAACCAGAGGAGTGGAGAAGCAATGAGCAGGACTCAGAGCTTACATCTGAATTTTATGGCTTGCAATTAGAACAACCATTTTTTTCCCACTAGTGCGGCAGAAAACACGAAGAAGTCAAGGATGATGAATTAGTCTAATGATTCCACAGTAATATCGCTCAGAAACAGAGCTGGGGGAAATTGCTGTTCCCGAGTAAAAGGCCTTAAGATATGGCTGAACCTTTGCCATTGCACGCTTTGTTGCCATCATTATACGGTGAACCCAGTTTGTTTGTGTTAAATCAACTGCCTTCTGTGACCATCAACAGTCTCTGATTCCCTCTTTCACCTTTTCTTTCTTTTGCTCGCTCTCTTTTTTTTTTTGATCTCATGCTATAACAAGTACACAAAACCCAAAGGGATACTAAAGCTTGTTGTTCCATCCCCCATCTCCCTCTTCTGTCCCTCTACTGTCACATATAACTGCCCTGACTGAGTCAACCGAGGGCATGGCATGATATAAGAGGTATGTATTGTACAGGTAGTCTCAGATGGCCATTCTCTGGGGCAAAAGAGAGGAAGCAGGGGGCAAATATGACAGAAAACACACAATACAATAGGCTTCAGGGGTGAAGGTCACGAGTCAACCCCGGTGAATGCTAATTAGTGCAAAGCTGTGACCTTGATTAGCCGTCTTTTCCCCTTAATCAAACAGAAAGTGAGAGAAAAGCCTCCTGACGGCAGGGACGAGCAGCGACGAGGGAATGAAAACATTGCTCCTAAAGCGAGATGTACTCCTTTGGAAACTTGCTGCGACTCGGTCTTGTTGTGCCTGCATCTGAATGCATTACACAACCTCAGAATACAAAAACACAAATCTCAATAAATAAGGCCCGCGTATTTGCGGCCGTGCCAGTCTGCGCTGATGCGGGCCTTTCAGCCCACTCTGCATGATTAACAGAGGTAGCAACGATTTGCTTGAATAAATTAGAAACTCCGCTGGCTATACATGTTTAAGGGCGGGAGAGGGAGGGGGGATATACAAAACAGATATTTTCTTTGTTTGCTGAATCTCCAAAGGCCTCAGTAATTGAATTTCCACAAAAGAAAAATTCCATGTTCATGCCACAACAAAAGAAATGAAATAAAGCGAGGGAAAGAATCAGAAATGTGGCTGTCACAAAACTAACTTAATGCAAAACCCCTTCAAAGTCAATACATTCGATATTGTCTTTTACACTGATGCACACTCAGCAATAAAGACACAACACACACACACACACACACACACACACACACACACACACACACACAAGAAACACTGTCGCTTACTTACCTTTTAAAGCCACATTCTACAACTGAGTACAGATCAGGTTCATTCCTCGTTCTATTGTTAATTCTATTGATATTATAATTTCCTAACAGAACACACAGTGTTAAATAGAGATGAAGACAGAAGGAAGATAACTTACTTAACAGACGTGATTCACTTGAACCATGTTTGGACCAGAATTGAAACTGTGTTAGTGGCATATATGCTGAGAAGATGAAAAATGAAGTGGCCCACATTGAAGGTTTCTTAAATGACAGGATGCTGCACTGCCTTGGACTACTTTGAGTCTTTATATCACCGTAAATTTATCATGGCAGCAACAATTTTGTCCTCCGTTTCAACAGTTGTTCACTTCACAATGTAATTAAGCGACGCTACAACAGAGAGGACAGACGGTATTCTAAATGAAATGGTTGCATGCGGAGTCAGACGCTGTGACAAAAGTTGATCCGGATTAACTTCTTTCCCCAAGATGAGCCTGTTTTTTTTCCTACCAGGAACTTCTGAAGAAATAAGGAGGCTGTCTTTATTTGGTGGTACCGGTAGTCTGGACCTTAGACTATTAGGAACAAAAGGATTTGAGTTGTGTTTAAACAATACTCCAATGATTTAGCAAAGCTAGCCTTGAGCCACTCGGCCTCAAGCGGAGATGGAACTTAAATTATGTCTAATCCACACACTGAAACTTAAATGTAATTGTCAAAGTTTTAGTCTATAACACAGACAAAAAATGTTAGAAATAATTATCAGATTTTGCAGCGGTACTCCTGAAAACCTGTCAACAGACTACAACTTGCAAAATCACTTCACTTCTCCTTTAAATATAATATTATATACACATCAATATTTCACAGGCAAGACGAGAAATGTTGTTTTCATTAGTGTAACGTTGTTGCTCATCTGATTTTTGTGTAGTGCAGTTATTTATTACAGTACAAAGTAGCATGAGTTGGCCTACACTATAATTTATATGAGCGCCAATAAGATGAATCTGGTCATACAATAAAAAAATATACATAGATCAGACACTGGATTGTTTCTTATAACTCTGTGTGTCTTTTTCTGGATGAAGTTTTGCATTACTTTTTCATGAGGTTTCATGTATAATGGAATCCAAAGGAAATGGGAAAGAATCTAAATTAAGAGTGGAGATTGTTAGGAGGCTGGCTGGACTGTTTACATGCTCAACTTGTCCTGGGTCAAACCCAGTTAACAATTCATGGTGGAAGTTTCTCTGTCTTTCCAGAAAGTACTCAGCACAAATCCATCGGAAGCCAATTGGTGTTCAGCCTGTCTCGGTGCACTCACTCAACCCCCTTTTAGGCTGTCTGTTCCTGCCGTCCTCTTCATCTCCTCCTCCTTCAGTGTCTTGCCTTCTAATGGAGACCTCCAGGTCAAGGTCCCTGGTCACGGAAGTGGAACACTGAGTTTTCAAGCCAGATCTTCCCGTTACGCTTACGAACAAATCAAATAGCCTAACAAGGAAGACGGTTAAGAACAACTGGCATTTATATAAAGATGAGCCTGTATGCAATTTCTGCAGAAATATCTTGATTAACTCCCCACACTGCTGTATGAACTTCTCCACTTTGATGAGCTCGAGTGTTGATTCGCAGATAGAATCACGGCTCGTTTGCACCAAACACGACATGAAAATATTTGTGGTGGTCAGTGCAAATATGCTTCATTGCAATCAATAGAAATAAACCGATGTCCTTGACAGTTAATGTGTGACGCATGTGTGGAGTACAGGAGTGTCTTGTGAAGTACGTTGTGTGATAGGCAGGGTATAAAGGAATTCAGCCATGTGTGTGTGCTCACGCAGAAGTGAAAGGACATCAAAGAGTGACAATTACTGTGAGCATGTGTTGTGTGTGTGTGTGTGTGTGTGTGTGTGTGTGTGTGTGTGTGTGTGTGTGTGTGTGTGTGTGTGTGTGTGTGTGTGTATGTGCGTGTGAATAGGTGTTTGGGGGTCACTATCCAGTCACAGCGTTATTGACTGCCCACATAGAGGAGGCGTTCTGCTGGCCGTCCATAATGTTGCAGTTCTTTGTCAGAAGATCAGGGCCTGGAAGGGGTGTGTTCAGTCCGACAAATAATGGGTTTGAACATAGGAGTAAAATTTATCATGCATATTAAACCAAAAAGATGGCCTCAGAATATACAGAGTGCATAAAAGGACACACAGGATGTGGAAAAAAACACACAAAAAAAACAAACAGAGGGAAAGGAGCCATAAAGAGAGGAAAGCCCAAAGCCCCAGCCACCCCCAACCCCCACCTCCCCGAGCAGAGAGATAAAAATGACTGATATCTACTCCACTTTCAGCCCAATCTCTTTAATGCTAAGAGGAACCAAGGATACGAGCTCAGAGAAAGGAGAGGGAATTGAGCGCAAGCTGGTACAGCAACTCTTTGTCCCTCGACCAAGTTTATCACAGTTGAATTGCATACATTGCACTCTTCATCACTTTACCCCCGCCTCGCCGTCCCATCTCCTCCTCCATCCCTATCCCACGCTCGTGTTTGCCGGGGCAGACAAACAGCAGCATCAGGTCCCAAAGCAGATGTGCTTCCCAAGGTTCTGTGCAGAAAACGCATTGTTTAAGTGCTAATAATTGGAACGATGATTATCCCCTCTGTCTCACAAAGGTCTGAAATTGCATATCTGACATCTGACATTTGGACCGATGGCTCTGCTGTCCATCTGCATTCACATTCCATTTATATGGTTTTTTTTTGTTGTTGGGGGTGGTAAATAATAAAATAAGTTTTGCACTGTTAAATGGAAAAGCAGGGAAAAACACACTGCACTGATAAATATTGATAATGCGATATTGCACTGCTTATCTGTTTTTTTTATTTCTATTTTTGAAAAAATTTGTATTCTTGAGTTATAAAATTAACATTTTGGAAATATCTCTGGGAAAGTGCGACATTTCACAGACAGAACTATTTGGCAAACTAATCAGCATATTAATCCAAAATGATAATAATCCTTTGTTGCAGTGATGCAAATGAGATATTCCTTCATTTTGTATTGATACCAAAAGGGATTAAAGATTGTGTTGAGATATTCAAGGCATTGTGCAACACTCTACTTATCACCGTTAATGTGTAAAGCCTGTAAGTATTACCCATGAAGGGGCATTTAGATCTCCAGTAATTGCTTCCCAGAAGTGGTTGTTCATAGATTTAACTGGAATTATGCAAAAAAAGTAATATTTTGAAGACATCAAGTGCATCAACATGTAACATTACAGCACCTCCCTTCATGTAGGAGTTACTGAGAATACAAATACTTTCATTATTTTCCTTTGCATGGGCCAAAGAAGAAACCATAAAATTTTGGAGTGGATCCGAATCATCAAGCAGGTTTGCAAATTATTTTACACTTTCAATGAGTGGGACTGGACTGTGGGCTTGGCCACTCTTCTCCTGCTCTGCAAAGCGGATATGGGTGAGCGAAATAAGATAGTAAATGGGGAGAGGGAGGTGGTGTTAGCAATAACAAGGCAGTGAATCACAGGAATAAAAAGTTATTTTCCAATTGTTTCACGGCAGTTGCACTCTATAGCGCAAACACACACTCCCAAATCTCTGCACGACGTCGCAGGTTTTTGTGTGAATTCAGACAAAGCCCATGTCGAACACACACCAGTAGCTCTTCATACTTGCATGGGAACAGAAGAACAAGAACAAGAAAAAGAACAAGAACAAAAACAAGAACAAGAAGGAAATAACAGAGGCACATGCAAGGTCTGAACATGTGGTGGGCAATTACAACATACTGCAAGTGGGTCATTAGTGATGATTAAGTGATTAAACTGCTTCAGCTACACACAACCGGGCCTTGCTATAATTCTAATACTTTTGGGAATATAGCTTTCCCTACATTAGTTGTGCTCTGCAGAGTTGAGTCACATAAGAGAGTGAACTATTGGCCTCGGCGGCAGTATGGATACTTTGAGCTCTCTTCTGGTTTTAATCTTAACTTTTTGTTCCATTTTTATAAGATCTTATGTATTATTTAGTTAAAATACTAATTAATTAACACACTGATAACTAATGCAGGTGTTTAAAAGGAAGGCAGCGTAAGTCAAACAGTTCCACTTCAAAGAGGCGCCCAGCACAGAGGGTTTTTTCTTCTTCTTCAACATTATAATGAAAGGAAAATGGCAAATTCAGCAGTACAATTCTGTGTCTTGGGTTCTGCGTACAGGCATCAAGAGGCATACGTATTCTAATTTCAAGTAGGCATCAAAATATAACATATCATGACACCAGAATAACCTATAGGAGGATTGTATACCTTTGTTTAACTGTGGGTATCGTACCCCCAGTCTGGAACACCAGCCACAGACACAGAAACAGCCGACAGACCAACTGTCTGGAGTGAATAAGCTGTTGGAAGACACAGTCAGGCTTTTCACAGGTATAAGATATTAGAAGAATGGTGAGAAGTGATTAGGCAGAGCACTCGACAGACATGAGAGATGTAGTTAGTCCCTCTTTAGCACTTGTACAGTGTGTCTCAGTCTGAACTGGTGGTGGTGGTGGTAGGGGTGGGGATGGGGGAGGAGGTTCTTCTCTCACATCTCTACTACCCTCACCACGACACATGGCTCACTCACATATTCACAGTTCTGCAGAACAGCTTGGCTTCAGATTCAATCCCTCTCACTCTAAATCACGCCGTGATGGGACAGCAGTCCAGCCTCTCATGTTTCCTCAAAAGGACAGTCACTGATACAAAGCCCGTCTGGCAGCCAGATCCATCTCTGTAGCTTTTTGTTTGCTCCACCTGAGAGAAAAGCCCCTAAACTGTGATGGTCATTCATTCCCCTGAAAGCAGATTGTGGGCTTTATGACAGAGTGGCTGAAGCAAAGTGTCACCCCACACCGTGGATCATCTGACGAGGTAAACCAGGAGGTGTCAAAGTTTCATGTCTCACACACAGCAAACCCAACCATATCTATCTATCTATCTATCTATCTATCTATCTATCTATCTATCTATCTATCTATCTATCTATCTATCTATCTATCTATCTATCTATCTATCTATCTATCTATCTATCTATCTATCTATCTATCTATCTATCTATCTATCTATCTATCTATCTATCCATCCATCCATCCATCCATCCATCCATCCATCCATCCATCCATCCATCCATCCATCCATCCATCCATCCATCCATCCATCCATCCATCCATCCATCCATCCATCCATCCATCCATCCATCCATCCATCCATCCATCCATCCATCCATCCATCCATCCATCCATCCATCTCTAAAAATATCCATACAGACATCTATATCAATAAATATCTTTATTTTCTCTCTTTTTTTTGCAGGCCCCCCTTTGAATAACCTTAGGGGAATCTTAACATGCTATTTCCCTTTGACACAGTAGCGATATTAGAAGCAGGAGAGTTGTGGGGTATTTTGCCAGGGTTCCAGACAGTGAAATAGAAGGCAGGAAAAGACCTGCACTCTCCTGCAAGAAGAGATGAAGAGGGCGCCTGGGGGGGAGCAGGGGTGGAAGGCCCCAGCCTGGGTTCGTCCACTGCAACCTGCCAGAAACAGCCTGAATCCCATTTATTCCTAGTGACCTTAAATAAAATGTTGGCTACCCCTGTGGGCCCCATGTCGGGCCAAAACCAAATGGGCTGTGTTCTCCAGTCTTTCTACCCCACTGCTAGAGAAAATGAGCTTTATCTGTGGGGGGAACTTGAGGCCATGTGACTAAATGCCCCCTTCCCTGCATGAGCTTCCCCACAAACTCCACTCTGGAATTAATCTGCAAAGCTGTTGCCTTTTAATTACGGATTGTTGGTTCTGAAGTACTCCAATGTGGAAAACCTTTTGATTTATTTTGCAAAGTTTTGGTTTATTTCACACCACCGCAGCTGGACAGCTTGCAATTTTAAGATACTTTAAAAATGTGTCGCAATGAAACTGTTTACATACATATCACACACACACATGCTCCCAAGGTGTCGTGGGAGCTGTCTGACAAACATGTCAGTTAATTACAGCAAAAGAACTAATAAAAGACATAAGTAATCCGTGTTAATTAAGTTCTGCTTTTAATGTACTGGGTGGTGCAAAGTGTTAGAGAAGTGAGACACTGTTAGATACAGCTCTATGTCTGTCAGGGACTCACACAGTATAATATAGTGTATTCCAGATCCCGATAATGAGTGCATGGATATTCAAAATCAGTTAAAACTGGTACCTGTAATGTTTTAGTTAAGGAATCATTCATTTGCAGACAGGTCCACTGGACTGTAAGCGTCGATTTCACACCACGTCTGTATTTTCATGCATTAAAAATCAAGCATAAGCTTGGTGGTATCACACTTGGCTAGCTGCCACATTCGACACGCTTTGCATAGGTTGATTCACATCAACAGCAGGCACCAGCGGCCTCCTCTAACAGCTATAAAACATTACTTTTATTTTTTAATCTGTTTCAGCTTTAATTGCTTCATCTTACTTATTAGCTGCTTAGTATATTGGCTGATTTTATGACGATCTATTTCCAGAGATTTTTCCAAATTTGCAGCCCTGGCTGTAAAAATGTGCCTATCCATCAAGGGCACCTTAGTCACATGAATTCACACAGGGTGCTGGCAGTTTTCAAGTGCCCACTACACATCCATGCAGAGCCAAAGCCTGCATGAGCAACTCTGACTAAAGTGGAATTAATCACAAATAGCTGGATAGGGCCACAATTGAGGCATATGTTAAGAATGAATTACTAATTAGAGCGGCAAGCGGTGAGACAAGTCCCAGACTGCTTGAGAAGTCCTGGCACGTTACTAATATATGAAAAGGTATAAACAAACAGCAATCTGGTTGCTTAGCTCCTCCATCCCACTTACAAGGATCCAATTATGGCAGATCCCTGGAGCCGGCAATACAATCAGGCAAGAGTGAGTCGGCGTTATGATTAACTGAGAGGGCCACACACTCTCTATGGCTGCTTCCAGCCAGTCAGCAGGCCTCCTTTGACAGGGGTGGTTATGTGGCCTAGTGAGCCCCTGGGCTCCACTCCCAGTATAGACCAATAGAGAGCCAACAACAACACAAAAACAACATAACATAACATAACATAACATAACATAACATAACATAACAACAAAACACAGCCTGAGCTACCGATATTGTATGTGCTGTGCTGTAATATATACACGCTATTTCACAGCATAGCTTGGTTTTATACAACATCCCATAGGGGTTTAGCAAAATGCACAATTAATACTGTAAATTCTTTGAACAATGTTTATGGAACTGAGGTGTTAGAGGAGTACATTCACTGGGCCATGAAACCTGCACAAAGCTTCCCGTTGGCCGACCTACGGGATGCCGTGACCATCAATCAGTCGACATTTGGGTCGATCACCTGGTAGGTTTAGCGATTTGAGCATCCACCTGTCACTGCCAAATACATGGGTAGCTTATAAGCAGAATAAGTGTTGGACAGAATAATTCAATATCAAATCCTCTTCAGTGCAGCCCGAATCCATACATCTAACTGTGCTTTTCACCACACTTTCAGCAGGAATATCAGCGTGCAGCCGAGAGGTAAGCTGGGCGATGGATGAAATGTGCTTTTTTTGCCATTTATCATTCAGTGCTGGAGGTTGTGTATAGTTAGCCATCTGGATCCTGGGGAACTGTAAAACATTCTCCCTGATAGCAGACTGTGAGGAGCAGTTGAGACAGAAACAGAAGTAAACATGTCGTGTTCCTGTGCACATAAAGCTTTGTCAAAGACGTAATGAATAAAGATTAAATTGTTCTCGCTGGTTATATGTAATTAACAGCTGTAAATGCAGCTTATGCAATGCACCGATCATACGATAGGTACGTCCGTCCATCCATCCATCCATCCATCTATCTTGTTGCAGATAAAACGACCGTAATCATCTTGTCTACACTCGCTTATCCGCCGTGCACGTCACAGGTGTTGCTGAAGCCTATATCAGCTTGTTAGGGGCGAGAGGCAGGGTATACCCCAGAAGCATCACCAGCACATCACAGGGATATTAGATACAGACATATTTACAGTGAGGATCGGTCAGATGACCTACCATCAGTCATCGACAACAACGATGCTTTGATAGCGACAAAGATAAGGTCAGTCCTTCACACAGAGTAGACCAACACGGCACTCTGCAGGTAGGAAGCAGCGTGTTCCAGCTTTAGACACGACGCTGTGTGGTGCTCTGTAAGAAACTCACCATGACACAGCCCACCTCCAATGTTTCTTATTGAGTCAAGAAACACTAGTGGTTACAAAAAAAAAAAAATCTTCCTTCTTCATTTTCAAGTCCTTATTTCAGCAGGAAGCAACTCCAACATCTTCCCACCTTCTTGATCCAATCTGGTTTTTCCCCTCTGACTCACTTCCTGAATATTCTCACTTATAATGTGTCTATAAATGAACATGCATCTGTGTGTATTTTAAAGGTCTGCAATGGCCAGCCAAATCTCAGCTCTTCCTCCCAATGATTAATATAGAGGCTTATGGTGGAGCTGCAGGGACAAGGGGGAAGTAGAGACTAAGGAATTTTCTATGGTTTAATTAGTGCGTTCCTGGCAAATTCCGCATCCATAATTATGGCCATGGTTTTCTCTGACCTTTCTAGTATTTTGCATGTTTGGCTTTTATGGGATCATGTTTTATTCAGGATCTTTGTTGTGTACATTCTGTTGAGCCAGCCACCACTGCCGTTGCACAAAAAAATAAATAAAAACACTTTACAGGTTGGCCAAACAACAGTTCAATCCTTTATGATTTCCCTTTGATTTGTTTTCTCTCCCCACTCTTTGAAAATACACGGTTTGACCATGAAATGACGGGGGCCAATGAAGCGCTAGCCGAGAAGCATGTCAAGTGGGCATGCATCCATATTTATAATCACTTTCCTCTGTTTGCTTTCATAAAACTTCATTGTGTAGAGTGGAGGACAAAAACAAGATATTCTGACATGTGACTATATGCCAACATCAACACCAGCCTTTCATGTAATAACAAGGAAGGGTGGCGGTGAGAGGTAAAGTGAGTAACGTACATTTCAACAGGTAAAGGACAAAGACAAATTGTTAGGTTAATTATTTGCACATTAGTAATCGTTGTAACAACACAAAACACTATCTTACCTGGAGATAGTGCTAAATTAAGAACTTTTATGTTTCCATTTCAGCTGGACTCATCCTCGGTTGTCCATACGTTAGGAAAAAAAATTGAAACTCACGATAAAAATGTAGCATACAAGCCTGTCATGCTCTGTACTTCATTAGCCGTGTTGTTCTGAAGACATTCGCAGACATGATAAAGTGTTATGTGTCTATGCATGCACAAAGGCGTAAACGCGTTCTCATAAATGCAACACTGCATATACAGTAGAAGAGCGGAGGCAGTGCTAGGGGGATTTGGATTGCCGAGGTCCCCGTGGGGAAGCAACGGCTTCCTGTTTGCAAGCCTTTCTTGAGTGAAAATGCTTAAAATGGACCAAACGAGTGCAGTGCTTATCCAGCAAAATTGCTGCTAGATGGAGCAGAAAGTGCACAAATTTTCTATGACACCCAAGTAATGAGGTTTTATATTGACCCAGGCACAGTGAGTGGAAGGGCTCGCTGCTCCTCTTCTCATACTCTCACTGAGGTAGTCCTCTGTTCGAGGCCCCACTACAAAAACCGACATGTGCTCAAACAGGTAGCAGGGCAAAAACACCAAAAATATAAATGAGAGGCACTCATCAAGTATTCATAATCTAATTCACTGCTGAGTTTTCCTTAAACTGTGGGATGGTAAATTACTTTCTTTCTTGTACAGAAGGAACAGATTTACATCCTCATAACATCTAAGCAGATGTGAAATAAAACTATGTTCACTTTTTTTTTATCAGATCTTAATGCAAACTAAAGGCAGAAAGTAATTTAGCAGAGATGCTCAAGTGAACATCTCATCAACCTGTAAAGTGACATCATTTGACAATTACGTATATTGATAACTGATTAAAAGGTTAACTGATTCAGTCAAAAATGCCAAACATGATCTAACTGCTGCTTCTACAATGAGTGGATTTGCTGCTTTTCTAGGTCTTATAATTGTACACTGAATTACAAGTTGAATTTCTTTGGCTTTGTAGGATTGGTCAGAAAAAACATACAGATACAGACACACAATATGGATGGGTTTTTTTTTCAGCTTCCACAATAACTGTTAATTATCTACTCTTCATAACAATGGCAATAAAATAAACAATAGTTTAATTATCCGTATTTATAAATAAAATTGAGTTTACAACCTGTATTTTTTCACCATCAGAGAAGAATTCTTGTTTTATAACTAATTTTTCCTCTTCCTCAAATCCTTATGGAACATGTATTTCAAAGTGCTATCAAGGCCTCCATCATGTTGAGACTATCTCTCTCTATCCAGCTGAATATTCCATATATACAGGAATTTGTCCCTAGCTGACAGATGATGTGGATAATTCTATAAGACATACCTGTAACTGAAATGGCATGCACACATAATCCACATTAGGCATTGGTGTGCATCCACATTCAAATGTTCAGTTCTCCACTGTGCAATCAGGACATGGTGTCAAAACAGAGATGGAGGGAAAAGCAGGAGGCAAACATTTGCATTTTTTTTTTCTTTTTAGGAAATAGACAGTCTCACATCAACTGCACTTGTAGAACACAGCTAACATCTTGTATCTCAGAGGTTGCTCATCTCATCTATAGGTTTATGTGGCTCCTGGCACAGCTGAAAGCCGAAGAGAGGAATGCATCTCATGATGTATTTTAGCCAGTTGAGGATCAGAGAACCACGGTTACCATGTAACGCGAATTACTGCATTGCAGCTCAAAAACAACCCTAACAACCATGTAGACACAGACATTTGGGCCTTGTGTTGTTGTGTTTCAATTATATTTCCTACCTGACTGTTCCTTGTCTTTTTTCTTTCTCTGGCCTTGGAGCAAGTGTGACAAGGTGTGGAGTGTGACAAGTGTTACTAAAATCCTGGTCATACCGTGTGAGAATGTCATCATCCATTCGAAGAAGGCTTATTCACAAAAGACAGGCACAACAAACACAGAAAGATAGAAGAGAAAAAGAAAGAGCGTTGTGTGTTGGTCCAGGAACAAAACCATGTCCTGGTAGGCTACAGGGGGACCAAGTCTGCTACTGGACCTACTCACACTGAGGGAGGAAAGATGCTTTCTGTTTAACACCAAATTTCCCCCTCCTGACAGAACATCTCCCAATCTTTCACCAATCCCTACTTATGATGAGAAGGAACGAGTGAGGCAGGAACCACTGAACTGCCCCTCATGGCTCCTTCTATTGGCGCACATGCCTTGGCCCATTAAGGCCTTTTGCTCCCCTCCCCTCTTTTTATCATCTTCCATCTCAAACACAGAAGAATAGGCGAAGGGTGATCAAGCAGATCTAGTATTGCCTGGTTCTTGGATACCACACTTGATGTCCTTGACTCAATGAGCCTCCACTGGCTTATGACTGAAGTTCTTCTGGCGGTGACATCTGCATGAGAGTAAGGGGAATGCAAGCCCTATCAGTCTGGTTGAATGTGTTGTAGTGCATCCAGGCCACAAGGGCCACAAGATTACTGACCAGCTGTTGGTGTATCTGGGTATACCACGGTTTCAGTCTAGCCTTTCTCACTGAACCACAGAGATAAACCAGCATACATGTTTAACAGTGGATGCACCTGTGCTTCCTGGTGTGTGGCCACAGTCTACCCATAGAAGGTCCCAAACTAGGATCTGTGCAACAGCTTTGAGTTTGGCTTTGTCCACACTGACCGGAAAATTTGTACCAGAATATGTTGGCATCAGCTCTCCTGGCAGGGGGAGTGGTAGGTGTCTGATGGAACAGCTCCCATGGTAACTTGACTATCTTGTATTACGGTGCTACTTACAGGTTGCTAGTCAGCATGGTGTCTGTAAGAATTGCCTGTCTCCTGAGCAAACACATATACTCCCTGTCTATTGTCATCTCTGTCACAGCAACCCACATAAGTTTGTGGAAAAACTCAAAGAATCTGAAGCATGTGTTTGACTCCTTTATAAGAATGAAATGACAGAAGGCAGCATTTTAACTCGCAGAGGATTAAAATGAAATAACTTCCCAGCATATTTTGAAAATATTTATTTTTCTGATCCAATATGTTTCATTCTTATTGCTCCGTGCCAAAAGTACTTTTCCACTAAATAAAGATTTTGTAAATGAATTGACTATAAATGTTGGCTTTTGTGCAAAGCTGTAAAAACAGAAGTGGAGATGCTTTGATAACTGTGCATGCTTTCTGTTTGATCAGATTCTCCCTAAAGACATCTCCCTTCCAGAATCCTAAGTGCCGGAGGCAGTGGCCCATGATTCATGGCTCTATATCCTAGAGCTGGAGCAAGTAAAGGTCAGCTTTGGATTTGTGAAAACCGGGGAAGCTGCTGCAGTTATTGCCTTCATACAGAAAGTGTGTACCAGCTAGGACTGCCACCTAACACTGACAATGGAGAACTGAAAGAAAGCAGACGACTAAAAGCACACACGTTATGTGTTTCATAACGGTGTCAGGAAAATCTCCACACAGGTACAGCTCTCATTAGCCAAATTCAGAAACTGGCTGGTGAAGCTTGACTTAAAAAAGCTTGAATATATACTATATAGTATGTACGTGTATGTGTTTGTGTTTGTCATATATATACTGTGTATATATATATATGTACACATATATTTAATATATACATTGTATATACGTATATCTTTATCTATACACACACACACACACACACTGCAAATGCAGCCCTATGGGGAGCACAAAACAATGTCCGCTGTAGACCGGTCCCAAGCCCGGATAAATGCTGAGGGTTTTGGCGAGAAGGGCATCAGACGTAAAACTTTGCCAAAGAAATCTGAGCGTTTATCTAAAGAATTCCATAACAGATCGGAAGTGGTCCAGGTTAATCTGCAGGGCGTCGATGGAAATTCAGCTACTGTGTGTCAAAGACAAAGGAGAGGTGGACAGCAGATTCTCAGACAGAAAGAGAAGAGGAAAGGAAAGCCCCAAGATCTAAAAATGGCAACTTTGACTGTGGGGAGTATGACAGGAAGAGGAAGACCAAAGAGAAGGTGGATGGATGTAGTGAGAGCAGTTGGTGTTAGAGAGGAGGATGCAGAAGATAGGCTGACATGGAAAAGGATGAGAAAAGGATCGCGACCCCTAACGGGACAAGCTGAATGGAGATGATGAGGAGGAAGAAGATATGCGTATATACTATATATAGTATATATACTGTTAATATATGTGGCACGCATCAAGCGTTTTAAGTCATGCATCACCAGTCAATTTCTGAAACGGAGCCATCTACTGATGAATAAAAAAGGTTTGCTTTGATGGAAATCAATTTATACATTATAATAACAATTACCGTAAGGGAAATTCACATCATTTCAAGTGATGAGGGGTATTTGTAAGAACTGTATCTCTAGAGAATTTTAATACTTCACTACAGTTATATCTGCCTTGCGACAGATATGCACTGCAACTTAGGCCATTAAGCCTTGTTTTCTGTATGATCTGTCTGAGGTGCCAAGATTCAGTCTGTGCTTTCTGACAACCATAAGCTTCAAAGGCCACTCATAGTGCATTAAGAATGTTTTCTTTTTGACACACATCAAAATGTGACCTTTAAATGATTCTTGTTATCAAGGAAGCTGAACAAGAAAATCAATAAAATGCTGCTAGAGAGGAGGGATTAATGCGGGGCAAATTGATCATTCCATTTCATTTTCATCTTGATTTGATGTGCCAGCCATACACACCAAAATCTAACCACTAACTGCTTTTAACACTTCACAGGAGGATCCTCTGAGCAGAAAAATACAGGTTTCTCAGTTACAAACATGATAGAATGGGAGCATAGACCCAGAGTATAACCTTAATAATAAAGATCCTGTTTTTTCTGTTTGTTTTTTATCGCTTCTTTGTGCTTTAAAGACTGTGCCTCCGTGCCATTGGTTCTGTTTACCACAAGTAATACACAATGGCAAAGCTCATTGTCTCTTTCCCACAGTTTATGGGTCCATCAAACTGCAAAAACAAATACATTAATCATCGGAACACATTGATAGATCATTAATTATTGCACCTCACTGTTGATGTCACACATTGTTGAATCTTTTCATGGATAATCAGAGCACTTTGGCAGAACTTTATTAAACAAGATGTTCATTTACAAAGTCATGTCTAGAAACGCAGCCACGGAGTCAGAGATAAAAGTCTAAATTTTCTTTAAAGAGTCTTTTAATAAACATTAAAAAGGATATCTGCCTTAGAAGAATTGCACTATTTTGCAGTGCTGGCTCCCATACACAACTGTGATTGGGAACATATTACCGCTGAAATGCCATACCTCGACAGATAACAGCGATAACAAAGATAGCAAATCTGGGAAATGAAAAATGGCACTTCTCCTCTACAAGGAGATACATCAGTGTTTATTAAATCAATGCCAGACAGAGAATTCTGAAGGTAAAATAATGAACCACTTATAAATGATCTTTGCTTCGCTGGGCCTTACCTGATCAGGGTGTTCAGGGACCACCAATGCGGAGCATATGAGGAGAGGTCTATTAATCCTAGTGCTTCTCATAGCTGACTATAAAATGTATTGAGTCCTCTGTGACTTACTAGGCACATCTTTTTAATTTTTCATTGTAAAAAAAAAAAAAGTCAGGCACACAGCTTCCATTGATTGGGGGTGAAAGTTTGGGTTGTCTGTTTCTGCAGTAACAGTGTAGATATTTCATTTTGTTGCTGTAGGAAACACAATAGACGGTTCTGCAACCTTTCTCCTAGCATCTCCAGCAACTAGGGTGGTCGTTCTCCCAGCGGAAATGTGCTTTTAATTGAGTGACATCTAATCAGGCAGAGAAATACGGCGGGAGAGTTAACAAAACAGGTCATCGGGGACATGGATTACGAGCAGCAATCGCCGTCAAAACACAGCACTTCGTTGTGGTGTTGACCAGCCCGCATTAGTCTAGTTCTAATGAACCAACTTACATGGTTGGAGGTATCCCTACAAGATCCTTTGGTGAATGTGTGATTGGATATGATGAGCCCTTCTTAAGACTACACCAGCTTGGGGAGGAGGCATGTCTTTGATGTGCTGAAATTACTGGAGCTGAGAGGTCTCACGAGCTACGCCTTAGCACATATTAAACAGGCTCAAAAGGAAATTTTTCACTGTCATCTTTTTTTTTCTTCTTTAGCTTGTTGCATGGTGTGCAAGGCTTAGATGTCTGCTATTTTCTTCCTCAAATATGTCTTGTGGTTTTCACTGAAAAAGCATTTCTTCCTCATTATCAGACGTTGAATCAGTGCACTGGGGGACACCATCAATTCCCCCTCTACGTAAAATCGTCTGTGCTGACAGCACTCTGTAGTGACATACATAGATAGAGAAGGCATAGTCTCAGTAAATCTTACGCCTGTGCTTAGGGGAATCATTGCAATTCATGATCTTTTCTCAGTATGCTAACAATAATCTTCTGCTCGTTCCGTCTCGCACATCACCAAGCATAACAAACACTCTGGAAGCATCGGTTTCTCCTCACCATGCAAATTTCCAAGGCCGTGTCACTCTTTGTTTTACAACTATGTCCTAAACCTGTTCAAGTCACTACCTTTCAAACAGCTGGCTAATGAATCAGTGGCAAACTCGACACATCCCTTCATTTTCATAGAAGACGTCTCTTTGATGGAACCTTGAGCAGCAAAAAAGCAAATAGGCTTTTGTTCCCCTGTGCTATAGATGAGAACAATTCTCTAAGAGACATTTTAAGGGTTGTCTGAATGTCGAGTAAACAAATGCCCCAACTCCAGGAGTCACTCTGCCCTCAGTATGAGAAAACGGTACAAGATCCTTTGGTTAAGTCTGGGTATAACAAATGTTTCTACAGTCAAATCCTCTGCATAAATATAGCGCAGCCCAGATGAACTTGGTCTGTGTCTGCATATCCCACCATAGGCAGAACTGCAAAGTGAGTTCTTAATTGGAGGCCCTTTATATGGATGGTACTTAGGGTGGAGTGTTTGCCTTCAGTTAATTCTTTTGAAACAGCTGAACCGGTGTCTCATGAATTTGTTCGGATCACAACAGTGAACTTGAATTTCAAACAGGGTTCTCTTCTTGTGTCTTTTCCTGTTTTGTCTGTTTCAACAATAAAATAGCAGCAACTTTGTTTGCTTGCAGGCTTTAGCATATGTTCTACACATGTTTTATACATTTTATTATGTTCTATATATCCTATGGATGAGTACCTGTGCATTCCGATTCCCCTATGGGCACAATAAAGTTAAAGTTGGAATTAACATTAAGACAACAGATGGCTCTGATATACTAAATTTGCGCCACAACCACTTAAACGATGCTGAACATGTACCAGTGGAGTAAATAATAAAGATAAAACTATACGCTAAGGCCCATAAATTCATTTCTGACATTTTAACTTGTCTATGTAATTGTTTGTTGTTGTTTTTTTGTTTCTCGCATACTTAACGTGAACTAAATTCATGGATAAATCTATGTTAAATAAAATCCACACAGACCTGTTTTGGTTGGTCGAGATTGTCATAAAAAATGCATCACTGCACTGCATCTTACACCATATTTTCATATTTCTTTAACATCAGTGCACTAATCTGTTGGGTTTTTGATTGCATTTACATTATAAAATCTTTGCAACGTGTGTTTTATCGTACTGATGGTGTTGCGTATTCATTTAATCCGCCACACCTCCAGCCTGAAGCTCTGATGGTGTCAAGTGGGAGATGACAACCAATTAAAAGAAAATCAGTCAAACAACTGGGGGTCAGATCTCAAGATGCTCCCAATCACTCATAATTTCCTGTTGTTATGCTGCAATTCCACCAATCCTGATTGGAGTTTGATAAGGCAGCGTGCAAAACGGTCTTCTGCGTATGGGACTGCATGGTAATGGAAATAAATAAAATAGGCTAGACCCACAAAACACTGTATTTGGACCTCAAACTCCATTACGACACGATGAAAAGAACAAAGGTTTAGCTTCTTTAATGACACTCATGTCCAAATATACTGCAGGGTGGTCGATCTCTGCTTATTTTTACAACTAAAAAGCTGGGGCATGATAAGAGTGGCATGTGTGGGATATGTCAGGACAAGGCGGTTGTCCTGATAGCATTTCTGTGAACGTTTTCATCCGTTAGTCATTACTGTGTGCAGACGAGGGCTGATGTTTACTCTGCTGAGACAAGCAAGTCTACTGCTCTGGGTTGCAACCCTGTATCTTCCTTCTCCCTCCGGCTGCCAGCTCTCCTAACGTCCAGCCCTGCCCCCCACCCCCCCAAACCCTCCCTACCTCCTTGGCCTCCATGTTGCTGTTACATGCTTTCACCCTACAGGGACCAGATTTTTTGGAATATATCGGGAAAAAAGCAGATGACGCAGCTCTGTGTGAAATGTCTCTCAAGTGGGTGTCGGGTTGATATTTTAGGAAATAATAGCACAATACACAAAGGGGGTTGTCGTACAGCAATACGAGGCTGCGCCATGTTTCCTGAACTTACTACATTTCCTTGTGTTGTCACTTGCAAACATTACCTCCACCCACACACACACACACACACACACATACACACACGAGAAAAAGAGAAACGATGACAGAGACAGAAAAGAAGCAATGGAGCTATGGTTGAAAGGTTATATGAAGAAGATGAGGACTAAATGAGAGAATATGAAAAATAAATGTATAATGTTAGCACACAACTGACAAAATGTTTGTGTATCACCGGTGATTCAAGTAGAGTGAAAGTCACAGAGCAAAAAGGAGAGACAAGGACAAAACAGAATTTGACAATTAGATTTGGAAAATGCAATATTTAAAAATGACGTTACGAACAGCAAGTGTTCACAGAAGGGAAGGAAAATAAGTCCAGTCGACAGAGTGATGCTGACAAGTTAGGACAGATAATGGAAATGATTATGGAAGATAATGTCAGAAGGGTAAAATCAATAATAATGCACCAAATAAAAAAAATGAAATGATTACCAAGCTTATGCAGGAGGTCAGGGGTCAGAGGTCAAGTTCAATATAAACACGGAAACCATTAAGTCGTCTGCATGGATGTCTCTGGAAGAAATAAACAAGGAGTTGATGTAAGTATACTTCACTGTAAGTGCTGTTTAAGTCCTACATCTACTTGACAATATGTAGCTCTCAAACATTAATGTGACACAATGCTGTAGTAAGCACTGATGCAGTGCAGAAACCAGAGAAGCTCAGTTTCCTTAAGTGGTGGCGGGCTATTTCAGGGTTTAGTGAATCACAGACGCACTTATTCCAGCACTTTAAAACAATACAAGGCATCTTTTTATCATCCTATTACAGCGCCGAGACCATAAATTAAGTGTTTCCTCATTACAAAACCTCTCAACAAAATTAGGTAGACTAAGCAAGACACCAAAGCAATGCTAACACATCATTCATGCTTCATGTTTCATGCATTCCCTACTCCTACACTAACACACAAAGCAGATCCTAGACTTGCTGGTAAGGAGACAAACAGCGTGTTTGATTATTTTGTTCAACCGGCAAAAAAAAAAAAAAAAAAAAAAAAAAAGAATCCTATACTAGAAAAGAAAACACTCTGTGAGGATCCATTATACTGAAGATGACACAGGCATTACTCTTCGCCATGTGAAAAAAACCTGCACAAATTTCTGTGCAGTCGAAGCAGAAAGTATTCATCTATTTAAGTTTCACTGAAAAAGATTCACTTTTATTATTTGATATTGTCTGTATGAAGTGGATAAGAATTACACCAAATGAAAACACATTCTCTCAGATATTACTTGAAAGTTGCTGCTTGGAGATTTTTCAGCATATTGTGCATTCAATTCCCTCTTACAACAATATTCTTATGATCCATGTGCTATCGTTGCATTTTACACATATGGCATGGCATGAAGCGCATATTTTTCACTAGAGGATACAAAAACAATCCAGATCCTGACATTTTAAGGTGAAGATATCGTCCATGCCCAGCTAACGCCAGCATGCAAAAAGATCTAATAACGCAGAACTGCAAATTTTACAATGGAGCCCAATAAAACACCCACTAAAACACCATCTCATCTTTGGTATAATAAGCTGATGACTCATTTTTTAATTGAAGTTCAAGAAACTGTACTTCTCAACTATTAAACCCTAAACCTGCAGATCCACTGAGGAGCACGTAAGGGGCCAGATGTCACATTTAGATGCAAAAAAAGACACAATATAAATGATCTTACAAAGAACAAACTTGCTGCAAGGCCCTCAATGTGGGCAAAGCGTGAAAATCCAAATAGCGTTAGATGTAAGACAACATTCAGTACACAATCCGCCCTGAGGCAACATATCGGCAATTAAACAAGGGAAGCACCTTTCAAAACAACCCTGGGTTTTATTAGTGTCAAGTACTTGAAGAAGATCATGCGCAAACCCTCAAATAAATGCATTTTGAGATTCTTTTGTTGTATAAAATAGAAGACATAAAAATTAGGGATGGGGGGAGGGGGGGAGCAAGGGCTGTGGAGACACTTTGGAAGACTTTCTGCATCTGTGTGTGATTAGTTCCACCACCTAAGATAAAGCGCACAGAGCAAATGTAGCCGCATCTTAATCTATGTGTCACATTCAAATAGAAAACAACAACAACCGCCGCATGTTACAGCCTGCTACCGAGACAGTGCCTGGAATAAACCACCCGTCATTAATCGTCTGATCACTGCGGAACAGAAAACAGTACACGTTTGAGTAGACAGGGAATCTCACAGGTATTAGCCGCTAATTGCCGTCAACCAAACTAGAAGCGCTTTCTAGAGAAACAGTCTGTATTAATTCTTCCTATTCTCTCCTGTGGAATGCACATTGGAACTTCTTGGGTGCACAAGATAAATGTTTACACCATACTTACAACAAATTGTGCAAATAATTGCTAAGTTCTTGTGCCGCCGATTTCCACAATGAAATAAAAGCAATCTATATGGCTCTCGGCTACGATGTCAGATCGGTCCCATTTCCCTAGTCTCTCCATTCCACTCATTCAGCACCTAGGATTTGTATTTGTTTTTGTAGTAAAAGCCAGATTTGGTGAATCAGAGGAGAAGGGAGATGGAGAGAGCATGAAAACAGCGATTCATGGATGTGTGAGCGCAGACATGCTTTTCCACCTCTCCTAAGAAAACATGTGAAGAGCTTCAAAGCCCACAGCTTTACACTTCCGAATGCATCTTTTGATTATATCCAAATCCTCTTTTAGGTGAGGATGCAAAAAAAAAGAAAAGAAAAGAAACATCACCTGTAAATCGAGATAGCCTTTTGTAGATTTTTTTTTTTTTTTTTACATGTAATCCTTTTCATTTCAGGTCAGTAAAATATTAGTGCTTTCTGACTGCTCTGATGGTCAAAGCACATTTCAAAGATCTTGTGTGCCTCTCCAGCAGAGGGAAGAAGAGAGAGACAAGGCAGTGGGGAGAGCATGCAATCCCCCATCTATTACAGGCGAACCAATCATCAAAGACAAATTACAGTACACTTCACTGGGATATGCTAATTCCAAATTGGATGCAAGTCATCAAAAGATCAGCATTGCAATATTTTGCATCGACAAATTGAAAATGTTCGCTTTCGAATCAGGTTTTAATGCCTATATAGGATGAAATTAAGCGCACCCCCGTCCAGGCCAGCAGTGTGCATGAACATTAAGACCAATTTCAATAAAGCAAATTTACATGGAATTGTGTATACATTGTGACATTGTGAGTGGAATCAGAGATAGTGGGATCCAAGAGGCATTTCTAGTCAAAGGATAACAGTACATTAATGTAAATAGAAAAAAAAAAATACCAGCGCTAGAGACGGGCCAGAATATGTATGAGACCCATGTCACATTTCTCTCACATTTGTGAGATGATTCACTAAAACACACCTTTCACTGCTGTTTTGTGAGCATCCTCTTCAAATCAAACTGTGACACTTTATGTTTCATTAGTTGAGACAGTGAATTTTGATTTTCTTTGCGGCTTTGCTTCCTCTCTTGTATTCTTGCCTGTGTCCTGACATGAAACCCCTCTAGAAAAAGAAATAAGTTAAACAATATAACACAGTAGACTGCAGGGGCACTAATTAAAAGACATTATTATTTATATATATGGCAACCGTTCCTTTAGGTATAAAGCATGTTCTTTATGTTGGGATTTTTAAAAAGTTTGATTATTATAAGGATTACTTGTCTCTATTTCCTGTTAAATATAGCTAAAGTTTTTTATATTTGTATTCCTTAGACGCACAAATTATTTTGTTTATTTCCTGTTATCTATTTTTGCATTAGTTTGTCATGTACACAGAATATTTATGATTATTACTTTTACTTTTGCCCACTTGAGAATAAACAAATCATGACTACATCTAAATTTAGTCATCTCAAATCCTTTTTGTCTTTTGTCTGCAAATTGTTGATTACATATAAAAAGAAAGAATCAGCTCCGCATCGCATCTAGGATGAGATTCAAAGTGAATATTTATGATGTAATATCCATTGAGACCGTAAACGCATCAATGACTCATTTTGTGTTTTGCAGCAAGTGTGTGGTTGCTTGGCGATATTCGGTACAGTCTTGACAATCATCAATGTGCTGTTGATTTGTAGAACAGAGCTGTCAATAGGGAGACGCTAATTGCATCCTTAGCACATCAATTGCGATATCAACAGTGCAATAAAAATAGACAATTCAAGGTTTCCTTTCCCTTTCTATACAGACAACAATCCGTTTGAGGCAAAGCTGTGGATTTGACGCACAACATTCTGACGCAATGTCATCAGCTCATCACTGACAGCCACAACACACTGAAAGGAGTTGCTTACACTTATTTAGTCCCACCAAAAAAAATAAAATAAATATATATATATATATATATATATTTTTTTTTAATCTATTTATTTTTTTTAAATGGAATCTAAGATATTAAAATGTATAATGAGCAGAAGCTTGTCATATATTGTTGAGTGGTATTCAAACTACATCCATATTTTCTTTTAATTAAAAACAGAGAGTTCCTCCTATTTTTCTTGTGTTATGTTTCCTTCCTCACTGCGTGTATTAGTTTAAACTAAAAGTAAGATTAATAAAACAAAACATCGTCTCATCGGACTGATTTTCTACGGTGGTGGTAATAGTTTAACGATGATGGCAACACTGTGGATTGACATACCATGGATTTAAACGAACAATTATTTAGATGCTAATTAGAAAGCCATGGAGGCGCAAGCAGAAAGATCGAGTAGTTATTCCATTTTCCATTTTTAGCATTAAGCTAAGATAATCTTCTCAAAGCTGTAGTTTCATATTGAACCTGCTATCAATTTTCTCAACTCACTCATAGCCAGAAAGATAATAAGCATTTATCCTAAAATGTCACATCACGCAACAAAAGTCGAAAATACAGCCTTTATTCTGCTTGGATTCTGACTGAAGGATCAAATCCAAATATGCTTCCAGAGCAATACGCATAATGTTGATCTTCAGAACGTACAATGTTGAATGAAAAGATATCGATCCGCGTAGCTACTTCCTCTGATCAGCATGGACACCGTCTCCCATCATTGTTCTGCCGAGGTTTCCATTGTTGACTTGAGGAGGAGTACTGCCAAAATGTAGTTAGTTTAAACAATGGAAACACAGACAGACAATTACCCAGTCTTGAGGGAGTCAGACTAAAGAGCTGGTCAATATTTCTGTGCAACATATGCATCAAAATGACTGGGTCAGCTCCAATGTGGTGCTGCTCACTCTCCTCTCTCTATTCTAAGTGCCCTCCTCTTCCAATCTATGTCCAAGGGGGAGTACAATTGCCACATCACTGAGGTGTGAACATGTTGATGAATTTACCCTTTCTGTTTGACACTTGATATGTAAAAGCATGACTTGGGTTTAGAACCAATGAGTGGCGAATTGATGATGTCAATACTTCTCCACACCATGCAGAGTAGGCATATAGATTAATGACGGAGCAAGTATATCAGCAAATGAGAGCACAACGGGAGCAGAGGACTGGAGGGAATTAATAGCTCCAGCAACAAATGACCTGACAGGACAACTGCAAACACACAGACAAATGAAAGAGGCAGGAAAACACGCACAAAAAAGTAGCGCGACTTCGCATACGCACACACTCATACATAAAACCGTAGGTATACAACAATGGATGAATGGATGTTAATAAACTGCATAAATGCACCCGGCATGTCACTGCTGCTAATGTGCAAGTGATACGAAGCCACATTTGAAAGCACCCATGCTGTTATGTTTCAAAGGCTCCTCCATTAGCAGCGTCTTATTGTGAAAAACAAACTCCTCTGTGACTTTCACCCACGGCGGCCTCTTTTATTTGAGGGATTTGTGGTTAGGTAAACAGATTTTTATTTCTTCAGTTCTTCAATAGAAAAAAAAAAAATCCCTTCCTGACGCCTCACTTGATGCCCTACCCTCGGTGCCCTCCACCTCTTGGTTCTCATGCTCCTACACTCCCCCCGCCCCCATCCTCCAGCATAAAGCTTATCATGAAAGCACAACAAGGATATATTGTCAAGAATTCTTTTAGGTAGTCCTGATTGAAGAGGCTGAATTTTATTGTCTCAAGTGCACCCTTCCTTTTTTTCCCTGTGCCATGGTACACAAGGGTACCATTATGGGGGCTGAGGACTTCATTCATTCATCATCCTTCTCACCTATGAAGCAAAACACACATATATCAAGCACAGCCGCCCTCCCCTCTTCCTTAAATCATGCTTTGTTCCACTGTGTGTTAAAGGAAACTGCCTCAGATCTGAAGGAGAGGAACACATGAGGACATTTCAGTGGCTGCACTGCAACCAAATAGCGGCGCCATCAAAATTTAAAAATTGTTGACTGATTGCAGGTGCAGATGTTGAGTTTCATACTAAGTTCTCCGTTAAGGTCTGATGAATAACATAACATTTTTTTCTGAGATTTCTGTCTCCTGCATTTTAACAAGTTCCATTAGGAAAGGCAGGAATCCCCTCAGTCCCATGTGGTTAAGGATTTTTATTCAACATAGATATTATTTAAAGTGATCCTACCCAAAATATACACCTCTGCTGTCTATCCTCCACAGTTTGTCAGAGGTTTTAGTCTGGAGTGTCTTTAGATTTCAGACTTTAAAGGGAAACCACTTCTATCTAAAGATAGGACAAATAAATACCACCGTCATCAGAGCAGCAAAATATTATACTAATACTTTTCCAGCTGTGGAGAGTCGGAATGGAAATACTGCAATTCAAGGTTTACTACCAAATGTTTTTGAAGTCTTGAAACCATTGAACACCACATTTGTTACCAATCCAGCATCAAAAAAATAATGACGGCACCACCTTCTCATTTACCTTCCTTCAGTCATTTAGGGATGTGGATGTTGCAATAATAGCATGTACCAGAATCAATATTCATTGAATATCAATAGATCCTCCACTACCTGCCAATTTAGGATTATTTCAAATTATTTTTCAAGTAATTTAACATTAAATGGTTGATTTCCTAATAACCCTATCATGGAAACGCGTGTCACAAGGAGACTTTAAATTCAATCAAAACAGCACAAATGTGTTTTAATCAGGCCAACGCCACTTTGGTTTACCTTAGCTAGACAGCTTGTCCTTGCAGACGCCACTGGACTGGTTTGCATATTGCATGTAGGAGAGTTAATTGTGGTGGGATTATTTGCCATTCACTCATTACACAAGCAATTTATCTTGTATCTTCCAACAGGATCCAGGGCACGTTTTAATCATACGGGATGTGGATTGACTGTACTGTCACTTCAAATGAAAAGGAGAAAGTTGGTCGATCTTTGTTCAGTGTCGCAAATATTAAAACTGTCCATGTCCAAATATCACAGGATTTCAAATAAAACAAGATGTTTTCATGCTTTATTTACTATTTTTAAATAAGCAAATCTCCAAAACCCACAGGCAACGTAGCTCCATAACACGCTAGCTTGTCTCATGTAAGATGTACTAAACACCACAGTAAGAAGAAGGTGACATGTTCATCTCCAAGGAGGAGAAGGTGAAGATCTGTAACCAGAAACAACACATCCTCCTGAAGACCCAAACCCAGGACACGTCGCTCCTCTTGTCCTGTACCGAAGCTGTCACTATCAGCATCTGGTGCCATGAGGCAGGCAATTTTAGCATGGTGGTGTGAATCGATACCCAATCATGTCACGTTCGCAAGCCGCATATCAACCCGAAGAGGCCTTAGTGCAATTTACAGCATATTGTTTTTGGCCCTGGGAGCAAACAGGCATTAGGGGCAATAGAAGCATCATGGCGGAGCAAGACAAGGCCTTGTCACGGCCATAACGGCCTTATCTCTGGTCGCAGAAGTACTTGAAACAGTCGAGGAGGGCTGGGAAACACACATGGGGCATCATGAGACTGCTGTTTAATTTAAACTGAGCAATCCAACATGGTGCTTTGAATTATATATGAGATTTTAATCATGAATATAGCAACAAGTAACTATTTGCTATGTAAAGAGGTAATGGAGTCAAGTCACACTCCCTGTGTGTGATGTAGTCCGTAAGCTTTGTTCTTTGCATTTTCAATATGGCGGTCTGGTGAGAAATATTGAGTCTGGTGTAACGACAGAAACAGCAGTTTGCGTCGAAGATGATAGCGATAACACTAAAGGTGTGGAATTGTAAAATTCAAGCAGAAAAATCAAAGGCAGGATGTCTCATACATGTTCATCTCATAGAAAGAAACCTTTATTGAATATAGGGGCCTTTAGTATAATATTCCCATTCAGAAGAGGACGAACCAATGTGGAAAATAATGCATTGCACAATAGATACACTCCACTTTGGGTACCTGTACTGCACAAGCATGTTTATTGCTGGTCTGTGTTAGACCAAGAGCAGGTGCTGAGGTGACTTTTATAACCGTTGGTACTTGAGTGGCTTGCAGGGAGTTGGTCCGCTGTTCTTTAGAGTTCAGTCACTAATCTGATCCGGACGGCGTGACAGGAAACAGGTCTATTATAGGAAAAGAAATGAAAGACACACAACTAATGTTTGACTGATGTGGCTATTCCCCAGGGAGAATAAGCCACTACTTCACTTTCAACAACTGCAGCTGACAAAATATAATGTACCTGAGATGGTTGTTATGGCTACGTAATTCTCTTGAAAGGATGTGTTTATTCAGTGCAAAGCCAAACGAGTCAAGGGCACAGCTAAAGCATTTTCCCTTCATATGCAAGGCGAATATCTTCAAACAACTCCTGAGGATTTTTTTTTTTTAATGGATTTAGTGTCATTTATTTATCCAGTTTTTTTAATTAGTGTTTTCTACAGTTGCAACTCATCATTATTTTCCCTCACTATCCGTCAGTCATTTTTATTCTAATTGATGAATTCAGTATTTAGTAAATACTTTTTAATAGAAAAAGTGAAACATGCACTTTACAGCTTGATATTTTCTGAGGTGAGATCAAGTTTGTTTGGTCCATCAGTCCAGAAACAGATAAAATGTTATCACATTAGACAAACTGAAAAACTTTCTCAGACTGGCATTTTGACTTGAAAATGCTTATCAATCATTTATATTTCATTCATCAAATAATCATTTCAGCTCTTCCTTTATCCGAGTCGAGAGTGATTGACGGATGAACTTATTAGTGGGCACAAAGACAAAACCTGCATTATTCTTTATTTATTGAATGTTCCCTCCAGTTACACCGCAAGGACCATCACCGCTATCGGTTCAACATTTAGTGGTTCACTGAATAATTTCATTTTTCATGTCAAATTAAAATATAATAGTTGTTAATTTAGGTGAAAGAATTCACTGTTCTTCTATTCCCAAACAGGGTCACAGAAATAAAACATATTAGGATTCATGACACTGTAAAACATTGATGTCAATTTTACAATGAAACTTGAACAGTGTTCTACTTTATTGTCATTCAGTGATATGCTGTAAACTGCAATGCAATAATATGCGACTGCAGCATGAATACCAGACGGCCATTAATGACAGGAATTCACCGTAAACCTAGATGTAAAAGCAGAGGGTGAGGAAATGATGAAAGAATAAACTGAGAACTAAAATTTCAAAACAAAACATTGTAAATGTCCAGAGCTGTACTGATAACACAACTTCCACCATGTTAAAAATAAGACAAAATCTTTATCACCAAAGGGGGTATTATTCTTCAGTTATCATTAAATACAGAATAGAAACTGTAGATTCATATGCATTTTACATATTGTGGTTTATTGACAGAAATGGGACTAATATTGTTAAAAATATACAATACTTCAACAATGAACTACATGTTCAAGGCTAGGAATACATTATAATTCTAAAATACAAAAAAAAAAAAAAATTACAATTAAAGCTGCTGCCAGTCAGTTCCGCTTTACGTTGCATGTATGTTGTTACACAGGTATCGAATGATGGTGTGTAACTATATATAAGTGACAAAACGTCTGGAAAAGGATGTAAAAAAAACAAACAGATGTAACAAAATTAAATAGTTGTCAGAAGATCGGAATGCATCAACATCCAGCACGACAGAACCGGCGGCAGGGTAACACAGAGTATCATTTTACTTTCTACTAAAATCTTTCCATGTTTTTTGAAAGATTGACTAAAATTTCAAAATTGTTTAGATTTTATATTCAACTGCAAAATCTAATTTAAAAAAACCAACAACAAATTGTTACTTTGAATGTTGTGCTGTTAATATTATTTTTACGTTTCACGATTGGTCAATACAAAATGATCTGCAATAATATTAGTGAGAATTTCATTCATATTCACACTAATATATGCGTGTACATGTTAGTTCCAGGAGGGACATATCAGTCATATCATTTCCGTTCTTACAACAAAAGCTAATACCTTTACATTGATTAAAAACTGTCAGTGCTCTATTTGAATTACAATCAGTACATTATGCTGCAACTGAAATTGGTTTGAATTCAGAACAGCTACCTGACCACTCTCTGCTGGTACTATGACTTCAAATGCAATTGTAGTACAAGCAAGAACAGGTGTTTTGGTAAATGCAACTAGTATTTTAAGATTTCGACAAACAGCTCCCGATTTATCACCATTCTACAGAACATCCCTCATTTGCCATTACGAGTGTTCTCCACAGAGTGATCAGTGATCATATAAGACATATAAATGTGAATTTTCATCATATCCTCATGCAGAGAATATTAATCAGAAGTGCATCCCTTGCCAACCACACTCATCCATATTCCTGCCGGCTTATTGCAAGGGGAGCCGTTGGTGATAAAGCAGAATCGATGTGCAGAGCTGGTAAAAACACAGCAAGTACAGCAGCATGGCACAAAGACGACGGATAAGAGACAAGCAGAGAGTGAAGGAAAGATGGCTGGAAAGCTGCGTTTAAAAATCACCATCCACAGCATGTTAATAGGAGAGGAAGTGAGGCTTCATTTTCCATTATAGTTAAAGGAAGCATGAAATGTACATATCATAGACTGTAGGCTAAACAGAGGTATAGAAATTACTCTGCTCAACTTCTTTGCCATCTGTTTGTTTTTGTTTTTTGCAGTAGATAGATTTATTTTTGGAGAGAGAATAAAGGTAAGTGAGCAAAACCTTCCATTTTTAAATACCAGAGGGTGTGAACTAAAACATTCAGATAGGTTTTAATTTATTTTGCACTTCTGTCATATACATCAACATAGAGTAAAACTATTACGTAGCTCATAGATGCAAAGAGATTTTTGACTGCTACAGTCTAGCCATACCATAACACCACACTTAAACATTTTTGACAGGTAAACCCACGAAAACATCAAAGAAGTGTGTTGGTATATTTAAAAACTGCCACCGAGAATTGACTGACAACTTTCTCATCTGTTACATAAATCAAGGAAATATTCTGTAAGTCAGTTCTATAAAAAAAAAAAAATAGTAAATTCCCTGTGCTTCCTGAGTTTGGAAGGATTTCTTTAACAAAGTTTCACACAAGACTGAGAGAAAAAGTAATTTCTCTGACAGGCTGACGTTATGTGATAGAGAAGACTTTTCACTGTATTAAAGTAGAGGGGCTCCAAACAACAAAGAGAAGGTAGCTGTTTAAAAGGCCAATTTTCCAGTCCACATTGTCATTGTCACACTCTTAACTCCAAAGGCAGACATGCACTCTGGCATCAAAGGCCATTGATTTTCTAATCAAGAGCAAATGATGATTAAGGCATATCTGCCCCCTTATCTTTCCGTTTAAAATCCTCCTTTCTGGATTCAATTCGACTTTAGCTGTTTTGCCGTTGAGGGGAATCAGGACAGTCAAAGACAGAAGCACCTTGTAGAGACAAAGGGAGGTGTCACAAATGATTAGTGGACCACAGAAAGATCACCCATCCTCCCTCTCCCCGGGTCAGCAAAGACCTGCACTGTTGTCGTGTCTTTTTATAAATAAGGATGGAAGCAGATAATATTAACTGATGAACATTCAACAAATATATATCTGCTGTGATTTCATGGGTTAGGCTACTCCTTCCTCTAGTTGTCATCCTTTTCATTATTATTTAATCTTCATTTCAGGCTTGTGTCAAATGACTTCATTTTAATTTTAATCTTATTTAGTCCGCGTCATCCTTCTAAGGATTGAGATGACTTATGTTTTGGGGATTTTAGTATTAAAACAGAAGAGATCCATGTTTAATCTCGTTTTAGACAGAGTCTTTTTTTTTAAAGATATCAGGGTATTATTAAGATTTTTTTATGTTTATCTTATTCCATTTCATTTCCCTTCATCTGTCTGATGATAACAATTTAAGGAATACATCCAGACCTCAAACATTTTATGATTTAGATACTTATTTTGAGTCACACCTCGCTCCAAGCCAGCCAGTCAGGATTCTCCCCAATCTAAAGTTTGGGATAGGTTGAGATCTTTTGGCCACAAGACCTATAATCATTTCTTTACAAGGAGAAACTAGACTGTGAGCGCCAGCTGTCCTGACAGAAAGTTCCCAGGGAAACAGCTACTGGATGGTTCCATTAGTCTTAGTTGGATGGCTGATTTATGTGTGCCATTAGATCCAACTTCAGCAAACAAAAGCACAGTAAATGAAACTGTTAAACAGAATATTTGCTGGATGAATACTTTTGTGAGCAAAAATGAAGAGATTTTGTCATAGTTTTACATTTTAGTTTGTTTTTTTGTAATGATATTGAATGCTGCTGTCATTGTTTTTATCTTTATCATGGTAAAACTGGGTCTTCCATTAATTTTTTTGTCATATTTTCCTTAATGAAATGGAACACTAGGGCTCGTGCCGTCTAGCTTCCAGGTTCAGTGCTCCCTTTAATTCCCAAGCTGGGTAGCAATAAACAATGTTAAAAGGGCCGAGCAATGAAACCGCAATCTTTTTTACCTTGATAACATTAATAAGTAATACCACAAAGCAGGGCTGACTCACCCTGAGGGTACACAAGCTCATTTTTAGAAGACTTCAATTATCCAATCTTCTTCCCCTGGTCAGTTCTTCCTATGTATATGTTTAGCCTTTGTGATTCACCTGCCTGAAGGATGAAGGATTAACTTCCACCCCTTCTCTCTAAGCTTGGTTTGGACTTTAGGTTTAACTGTCCTTCAGGAGAAGCCCGAAGCTCAGCTTAACAATGACGCCAAAACCCCCTCATCTCCTCTCAGTCTCTCTTTCACATACCAACCCTCTATTTCCTCATTCTGTCTCAGACCGCAAACACTTCACTGTGAGGGATAAGAATCAAAGACAGATGGACATCATCAGCTCCTGACCTTCAGGCAATGCCGATTCAACAATGCAATGTGTTGTGTTGTTAAAAGTATAGTGTTACCGGGTGAAGAAATGAACACACAGACAAGCAGGAATTATAGAACACAAAATTCCTACTATCTTAGATGAATAGGGGGTCATTGTGTTACAGCTGTTTATGCTAATTACTCCAGTTTAATGAGTTATTACTGCAGGTGTAATTCTCTCTCACAACCAAATAATAAGAAGCAAGGGCACTTCCTGATTCAACATCTAACATCACTTAAACGTTGATCAGAGCCAAACTACGCTGCCTTATAGCTCCTCAATAGTCCTTCATGGTGGATTTCATTCTATCAGATGTTTTCAGCCAGTCCACTATTAGCGCCTTCCCTTCAAGCCCCCACCCCCCCCACCCCCCAACGCTGTGATGTCACTTAAACTGAAGTGATTGTGAGCGGAGCAGTGTGACAGAGATGAAAGAATCGAGGGGACATCTTTTGTTGCACAGCAGGAGCCGAGCAGAGGAAGAGTAAACTATCGGGGCCGCTTTTGGTGCACAAAGTCCTCTGCAGACAGATGGGACCAGAGAGAGAACTAGTTTTCTTCTCTATGTGTTTTTTGCTCTCTTATGGATTCCAACATATGCTCAATGAATTTTCCTCTCCACAGAGCCCAGACACTGGAGGCTCTTGCTGAGATTAAGTTTGCCATATTTGCATACTGAGACTGAGGTAACTGGCTGTAAAACACAGGCTTTCAGAAGAGGATTGGTGTTTCAACTGAATATGCAGGTCACTCCTTACAAATATTACAATAATTCTGTGACTTATTGACCGTAAACAACGCTCATGACTTACACTCGGAGAAAAATTCATCCTTGAATATAGATGAAATAATTCTAACTCTAAGGTCAGGCTGTTTATTTTCCGTTTTTTTTTTTTTTTTTAATCTCAAGATGTAGTTCTGTCATTCCCATCATCTGATTGCAGAGCAATTACCAGTCCCCCGTGGTTACTTCTACCTGTCCTTATCAGCTGAACACTATGTACCCATGTATCCTGCTATTTGATGTGTCTGGATTGGTGTTTTTCTTATGGAGAGGTTCCTCTAGATTTTAACCATAATCCTATCAGCTAATATGAAGCCACTGATCCGCACCTGTCTCGAAGGTTATCTGGGCATGTTTCACATCCACGGGCATTTATTATTTACATAGCTGCTCCCCCGAGGCCCCAGCCACCACAGGAAGTGTAGATGGGAAATCTACCTCCCAATCTGCCAACGACACATCCATATCTTTACTGCATGGCTCACTGACTTAGGAGGATGCAGTGTCAAGATTATCATTCGTTCCCCAGAAACTTCATCATCACCGGCACGAGCAGCTGCGGCGGTGTCACCGTGTGTGTGTGTGTGTGTGTGTTTGCCTTTTAAATGAAGGGTTCCTCGACACCGGGAGTCTTGAGGGGGCCATTTTTTGGAGAACAACAAACAAGTCAGAATGTAACAATGCTGCTAACAACACTCATTAAGGGCAGTCTGGAGAATAGTTACCTGTCCTCACAGGAAAAACAACAATATCGCGTATTGCTGCGAGTCCCCATAACCAACAAGTGACAAAGGAATTATAACTCTACTCCATCAGGATCAAGGACGCCAGCAGAACGCTGATCCTTTTTTCCACGTCTCACCCAAAGTTAGTTTCTTTCAAGCGGTTACTATCGTAACCATGACAGCAAAGATTTTTTTGAATCTTTGAAAAGTATAAATGTTAAACCAAAATAAAAACAAAAAACATGCGGACGCCATGTTATAATGCTCATCAAATCAGATAAATAAACCCCAGAAACATGTACAATATGGTACTTATTTAACATATGTGCTATAAATGCATGAATACTATTTAGTCATTTGTCTATCAGCCACACAGCTATGTGAAGTATGATAAATTTAATGATAAATTTAACAGCATTTGGATGCAATTGGGCAGCCTTATCCCATAACTCCTTGGGTAATTAATTCTAATGATATTTTTTATCAGCGACACCCATCAAGATGAACATCAATGCACGAGCCTACTCATATGAATGTGCTATTGAGCGTAACACTGACCTTTCCAGACCCCCTGGAACTATGAAGACGTGTGTGAAAAACACACCCCTCCTCCAACACTCAGGCCAGTCCTTTCGTGTGGAGGGCTTATTTGATATAAGCGTGACAGGGGTATTTATAGAGCAGCAGAGAGCCTCATTCTCCCCTCCTTTCTACAGTGTGAGCCCATTCCAGCCCAGACACTATATTGGCAGCCCTGCTCACTCACTGGAAAAGCCATCATGTCAGCAAACTGGCACCAGATAGCATGTTGTGCTAACAGGTTTTTGAGTCCGCTAGCAGAAGCAGAAGCCTCGTGTAGTTCATTATGCAGTGACACTATACATCCCTTCTTTGATGCCTTATTGCACAAGACCAAGACAATCTGTATTAAAATGTCAGTGCTTTTTTTCCAATCTAATACAGACGTTAGCTTCTGCCACAGACTGCTATCTTCAGGTTCCATCAGCATGCACATGATTATTGGCTGATGCATCATGATACTTGGGAAGTATTGTGCTAATACTGATTTTTTTTTTTAAGGTATCCTTCATCTTAAATATTATAATATCAGATCTGTAAAGGCATTACAGGGTGATTCTATGGAGCTGGACCTGATTTAGGTGACTGGTCTATACATACGACTTTATTAAAATGTACCACAACATTAGATAAGATTAGACTATTTGTCATCTCTAGGGCTGAAAACAACATGTCCTGTAACAACACTGCAGAGGTGTGTCTCTTCAAATAAACTTTAGGTCTGCATGCAAAGTGAAACCAACTTTATCCTCCACCCATCCCATAAACCATGAGCATGGGAGACGTGCATGCCCTTTTAATAGGTCCTGCGTTGTTCAATTCACACCTTTATGAATCTATTAAACTCTACATTGTTGGGCAGAAATATGATTTACCCCATGGTGGTAATGTTACAATATCACAACAATAATCACTCATTCAAATGCTAGTTTATCCTGACAAGCACTAGTTTGAAAAGCCAAGGACAATAGGAGAGCAGTTTTCTCATTAGTGAGAAAGATCAGCACATCATCAGCAAAGGCAGTAAATAAGTAAGGAGATCCTAAATGATGTTTACATAAATATTAGTTATATATGTACTGTATATTGCCCAGTGCTCTCAATGTTACAATGCAAATCTACATAAGGTGTTCAGGGGGTTCCTTTATAGTACGCTGATATCCTGCAATGATCTGACGATCAGAACAATTCCATCTTTCATCCAGGGGAATATGATTTGGCTGAAGGGTTATGTTGGATTATGGTTCGGCTGCAGTCTGAACAAATCCATCACTCTTGTTTAGTATTCACGGTAAGTCGAGCAATGTGGTTTTGCTTTTGTAAAAGTCATCGATAAAATAAAATTCTTGTTTAAACAGATTGAAAATATACAATGGGGGAATTAAAAAGCGAACAATGAAATAAAAAATGAGTTTTGCTGTTGACCTGTGATTTAAAATGCACAATGTTTTTGTTATTATCAATGTGAGGCTCTTTTTCCCTTTTCTTGACAGTTTGAATGGAAACAGAGCCAGTCTTACTCATATTGTCAAAAGAAATTCAGCATTTCTATAAGAGTATTATTACTCAATGACACTGAATTCAGATCTGAAGTAAACTTTCAGGTGTTGTAATTTCCACTTACATTCATCGCAGAAATCTGCAGTTTGCTCTTGGAAATGAAATCAATTTCAGTCTTCCCACAACAGTAGTTTAAGCCCTTGTGTTGATTCAAGGGCTTTGACTGGATGCCCTGTGGCAATATGATGGTAAAGAAGTGAACAGGACGAACATAAATGTACAGTTTAGATAATAAGTCAAACTGCTGTCTGAGGGTTTCCTTATCTTCCTGCAGAGTGGGACAAATTGTGTCTGTCTAAGAGAAGGGTGTTTGCTTCTGAGATAAGAAAGACCAATCAGAAACCGGAAGATGCAAGCTGTGATTCTGGGTGGAAGCTGGTTTAAGTTTTCCCAACAAGAAACTGCTCAGGTGTTTTATTAACTGAAGTGTCGGTACAGCAGAGTCGATCCACGGACGTTCACAGTGATTGACCTTGTAAGTTTGACCGCTTCAATAAAATGGGGCTTCTGCGTGCATACTGTATTTTTGCTATGTGATTGTGTAAAAAAGAGCGTATTACATGCTGAAACTCTACTTGAAAGAGTTAAGAAAGTTCCATTCCCCACAATTCTTTCTGTGGAGCACATCAATCTATCTTGGCAGGCCAAACTTGGTCTGGGTGCCACTGACTAAGTGCGGTCTAAGCTCAAAACCTAAATAATTTAGCCAGAGAGTCCAGTTGATAAATGTTGGTGGTGCAGCTCAATACATTAGAAGAATGCGTGGACCAACTCTTTGGTAGGATTTATTATGCAGTGGGGAGATAAAGGCCATTGATTGTTTCCAACAAGGTCACAATGCGTTCCCTTTCTCCTTTGAGAAGGAGTCTATCTCTTGTGGCAACATCTTGAGGGCACGATTTTGGTGACCCAATACATTAAGGTTAATCAAATCTGTTGAGGAAACTACAAACTGTCGTATGTCTACCAAGGATACACAGCAATAATGGTCTGTATTTATATGAAGGGATATCTAACTCTTACATTATTCATGGGGCTGTGGAAAATGCAATGGCAGGGCTAATATAATATTGACCTAACCCTAACACTACACGGATGGCAAGAGAGACACAACTTATCACACACTCGCACACATAATACACGCGCACACACACTCTGGAAGTATTACTGGAACATATCTCTTCCTCTTATGATCAATTCATATACTATACATGATACTTGGAAAGTCAATCTAGACGGTCTTCTTAAAGGTCACAGGAGTGACTGGACATCCAGGGAAAGTGAGTCATATCCACGAAAAATAGTCTTTATCATCAGACATCAGGGTCGTACGGATGAGATTGGATTGGTCTGGAAAAACTCAGGAGGGACTCTTTTTGTCCTTTTCTGCTGCATATGGTGGGCGGGGGAGAAAGAAAATGCTTGAATGGATTAATAGTTTACCAAACCATCTTTTAATGAAGATATGTGTGCCGCTAACTTTTCTGTAAAGCAGCATCATCTCTCAATGATAGCAGCAAACAACAGACTCAAACCAAGATCAGATTTGCATTGGAGGATATATTTTTTTCAGTCTGGAGATAAGCAAAAAAAACAAAAAAACAAAACAAAACTAGAAAACAAAAGTATAAACATCAACGACTCCTTAGTCGAATACTTGAGGAAACGATCTTCCAATTTCTAACAGATTTTTTTTTTTTGCTAAAGAAAAATGTGTTTCACTAAAACATAGAAAACATGTTTTTATACAGAGTAAACAGTATAACACAAAAGGCAAGTGACAAAATTCAGGCCGCTCTATGATAAATTTATTTTACTTTTTCTACCCTAACAAGTGAACAGTTACATCCTGTGTAGGGCATCATTTAAATTCATGTTAGCTCACCTTACCCAATTAGATTTGTAGCTAGTATGTTTTGTCAAATGGGTATCATTTGTGCACATCGTTGGATACGTATACTACAGCCCAAGTGTCCCCGTATGAGATGCACAGACAGCAGAAGCATCTCTTTCCTATTGAGAGAGCTAATGTGTCATGGGGGGGGGGTACAAAGCCAGGATGGAGCTCTCACGCCTGCAGTTTGGCTGAGATTTCTAAGCAGTTTTATTGTTAGATACCATCAAAGCATTTTCAGCCCTTTCTAGTTGAAGAATATAAACGTGACTTTGAAAAATATCCTGGAGGGGGAGGAGAATAACGGAGCCACTACGGGTGCATGTTACCTCATCAACTGAGATTTCAAAAGGCGGTGCAGAATTTGAATGGTGCTTCAAGGTTCTGCTAAAGGACAGGCTGCAAGGAGTGGAAGACAAAAGGGAGGGGCGGAGGACAGGTATTTATGGACTCTCGAAAGACAATGTGACACCTCAACCTTTTAGGTTAAAGCAGGAGAGCAAGCGATGTCTTGCACCAAATATCAACACCAACCGGCATGACGGGGTCAGACAACGATCGCTTGTACTGTACGTCACGGCGTAAAGTTATGACTATTAGGATCCACACATCTTACTCAAATGCGAAGCCGGAACATTTCATTATGCCAAAGTAAATCCCGGGGTACAAAGAGTAAAGATAAAAGGCTGGAAAAGACAGCTCAAACTAATGTCGCTGGTCAGAGAAGCTACTAAAAGCCACAGCTAAGCACAGGAGAATCAGAGTGCTGTGTCAGACACATCGGCTATCTGTAATGTACATTAATTCAAATTAGTTTCAGGTTCATTGCTTTACAAGTTCTGAAATATGGAGGATTAAGCAAGCTGCATCTCTTGGAATACTGCTCTGGAGGTATTGAATGTAAAAATCATGTCAATGATCATTTTTTTTATTAAAAGGTCTTTCATATTAATTGCAAGGTTAACGTTTTATTGCTATTCCGATCGCTCTCTATGTAGCAACCATCTGAAGTACTACAATTTGTGCTGTTGCTCTGCTTTGCAGTACCTCAACTCTGCAACAAAAATACATAATACATATATAATATTTCCCCGCCAGATGCACTTTTCAAATAAGGTGCACAGATCATTCATAGAAGACAGAATAATACGCCAGCAAAGAATCTAATCAAAAGAGACAGCTGAGCAGAGATGCACACACCTCTACCCGCTATCACTCATAATTTCTGTGACCATTTTCTTTAAGGTTTAGGATAATTCTTTCCACAAAAACAGTTTTGTCCTCCACTTTTATTAGATATTATACATTATGGAAATAAAGAGGACCACTACAAAAGAAACTTTTAGACATTCAGGCAACTACAGTAAAACAGAAATGAGCACAATATGGATTCAGTCTTTTCTGCTCTATCAATGTCTTCAAAAGCAGAAAGGATCGTTGAGCAGAATAAATGACCTATCACTTTAAACAACCGGTAGAAGACAATCCTCCTGAGAGATTCCTTATTTTGCAACTTTATCCATGCGAAAAAAAGGGTTTCAAGAACTTCCTCAGTCCTCAATCTGGGACCTGCGGGATGGATCATTATGTCCTTGTGAGCTTTATTTTCAAATTCAGTCACTTTTATTGATGTGTAAACATCTTGAAGAGAAAAGAGACTTCACATACTGCCCAGATGAACAAAGGGCTGAAGGACATCCAACCAAAAGGACATCTGAATCCTGCTGGACCAGGACGCTATGAGCTGTCTACACATGCAGCTTTGATAAGAAAAAAAAAAAATAATAAAAAAGGCTATAAACTTATGCAGAATAACCTTTAATACTGCGATTCTCTGCAACACAAATGTTGTAGAACCTAAAAGGTTAGTGTGACCTATGCTAGTGTATTGTTGCAAAGTAAGATGTTCACTGAACAACAAAACTTTTTAATAAAAAGATTGTATTTGTGGACGTTTTAGGAAGATGCTTTTCTTTTCTAAATTTTGTATTGACTATACACAAAGAAACCATGCTTCAGAAAAATGAGACTTTTGATTCCTGAAATAGATGAAATACAAAATGTACTTCATATCAAATATAATCTATATTTGCTTTGCATTAAAGATCATAAAAATAGATCTCAATTATTCCTACTAAAGGAAGCATCTCTGATTTGATGCAAACACAGTGTTAGTTCATCACACCTGTTTCTGTGTGGAATAGCCATGTTTTTATATGAGAGAAAATGAAAACCCAATCAGCTGTGAATTCACAGTCATGTCAACCTGCCAAAATGCTCAGCTTCCTGAGCATTTGCAAATTTAATAAATGCAAATTTAATAAATGCTGAACACATGTAGCGAAGAGCTGAAAATGAAAATATATATATATATAATAAAGGCAGTGTCTCTATTCTATGAAAGCAGCAACCGGGAAGATCTGCAAATGAAATCATAGCAACAGATGCGCCGGTTTATTAAAATGCATTTACTAAAAGAAATTATAGGAAGGATATATATAAGAAAATGATTGCACTTTAAGGCCATCCCTGCAGCTTGCAAACAAGGTCAGTGATAGCCCTAGTTTAGTTCCCTGCCTTTGACAATGAGAGAGGGTTTAATCAGATGAAGGCCTAATGCAGCAGGGCTATAGAGGCACTGCCATGCCTGGAGCTGTCCATCAGATAGAAAAGGGCATGATGGGCTGGGATCCAAACGGGCCCACAGAGAATCCCAGCCTGCTGTTGTTGCTGGCTCCTAATTCTCAAGGATCTTTGGAGATCAAAGACCAACACACAACAAGAGACAGCAACAGAGAGACGGAGATAGAGAGAGATGGACCAAAGAAAAAGGGAGTAAGGTAAGCAGGAAGGAAGCCATGAATCAGAGGAACCCATGCGGCTTTCTAGTGATTACTCAAACACCAGGTCTCCTTGTGAACAGTCAAAGAGATCTCCTGGAGAACGTCTGCGAAACATCCATTCCGAATCAAGGCAGCCTCCTATATCCGGCGACGGATGAAGTGTCTTCCGTCCTCAACTCCATCCTATCATGCTATATTCTGTAGTGTGGAAATAATGTGCCCCTTTGTTACTCCAAAAAAAAAGAAAAGAAAAAGATCTGCTTCTCTCTAAGGACTTGGTGAAGTAGCCTCTCTCCCTCGCTTTCATTCTCTTCGCAAAAATAAAAAGATACATGGTGTTCTCCTGCCAGCCGGTGCTGTTGTTTAACCTTGGTGAAATACTAAATGGGACAAGCAGCAGAGCCGAACAAATACTGAGCTACATGAAGCGTTACGAAACAACTTCGAACATCTAAAAATGGACAACAAATATATAACCGACAGGGTTCGACTCCCAAATATGAACTCAGCCTGAGCTCAGCCCCTGGAAAGGCACAATTTTATTGCAGACAGAAGGAGTTCAACCAAGATGGTGTTTGTTCCAATGGATGTACTCAATCAGAGCTATCTACAGGGGATGTGTTGAGCTTAGAAAGTATATTCCATCTGATCCCTAACCTCAGGGAATGGGAAAAAGTGTGGGCAAAAGTAGGGACATCTCATGATGCTTCATGATTGTTGGGGGGAAAATGTATTTAATTGATGACAATACAACCAAAGTGGCAACTTTTTTTGTTAAGGAAGATTTTTGTCTTGGTGAAATGTTAAAATTCACATTCCATTACTTCATTTTATTCAGAGACAAAATATTTTATATTATTAAACCATGAAATCTAAGAATATTGATTGACTTGTAATTTCAAGTCAAAAAGATGTAGCCAGCAGTGGCATCTTCATTCTAATTTCATCTTAATCTTAATTTAGTTTCATTAATATGGCATTACCATGGTTCTCATTTCAGTCTTTTAAACACAACACCAAGCAAGTGATGTATGTGTATCCTCAGCATCTTTAACGTCAGCCCCCACATCATAGAACTGTGACAGAAACACATCGTGTCCATATGGGTGTCATGGCAGCCGATCGAAGCAGGAGCAGAAAACTACCTGCACCTCCCGTGGAGCCATTGATAGAGGAAACAATTCATTGCACCAAGCCCCTTCAAAAACAAAAGCTAGATGTTAGTGGGGGATAGCGAGAGATGTGTACAGTCTAAAAGACTTCAAGAACAAAATTTTACACTAGAAAAATTATGTGTGGGGAGAGACTGAAACGAGCTACAGAATTCCTAATTACAGAAGAAGTACCTTAATAATTAACTAATCTCCTTAAAAAGGGACAGGGTTGGATGTCTGATTATGAAGTTATTATTATGTCTGTCTGTCTGCAAAGAAACTCACTTTCTTTTGTGCTGTTTTACTATAACATGTGACATCAATTACAAAATGTTTTACTTTACAGGTGGCACTCCTAAAGCATGACGCACACTCATTAAACACTATAGCTCTTATTATGAAGAGGACATTATCTGCAGTAATATGCATGGTTCAGAATAGAGTGTTTTCATATCTTAGGAGTTGCAGCAGTGGCCTTTTTGTAAGCTGCAATCTCCTGGCACCCTTCTGACAGAATGTTAAACCGTATTTTTATTCCACAGTGTACGAGTGACAAGAGCGAAGCTGGCATTAAGTTTGTTTGCAATCACTTTTAATGCATCTTCTTTGTCTCCTCTTGTCAATGTAGTACTAAATTTCCCTTGTATTATGTATTTTCTCTGATGTACCTCCTCTGTGAGGACAAGATTTTCTTCCAGGCTCCAATTTGGTTTTCTTTTTGTTTCCATTTTGGTCAATTTCCTCTAATTTCCTCTCTATTTAACTTGTCAGAAGAAGGTTCTTGTTAATTTCATTTCTGTTAATTGCCTCTGAAGATACAACAAAATCAAACAAATTACTTTTTTTTTCCTCCATAAAACTGAGGCTTTTTCTGAGAAAAATGATTTGAAGAAGTAGAAATGGTAATTTCTGAAGAGATTGTTGTTTTTAGTTGGACAGCTGGATGTGGAATTTAAAACATTTAAGTGTCGTACGAGAGACGTGGAATATTTAGGTTTGTTAAAGTTAATGTTAGGATTGTTTGTTAAAGCTGCAAATTCTAAACTCGTTTTTTGAAGTGTGGCTTAAGGAGTCTGAATAGTAGTAAAAAGTGGTTAAGAGGTAGACTGCAGGCTTTGCACTGAAGAGAACAAGATTTGTAAAAAAAAAAATTAAATCAGATTTTTTAATCTGAGCATTTATGTGTGAAGGAACACACGCGGTATTTGTGAAAACGCATTTTCAAAATCAAGGAGGCTACTTAGATAACAGAAGACTATTGAAGGTAAAAATGATAGTCTGTATTCCTGCCATTCAATTCCACTCATGGCTGGCAGAACACAGGTACTCATTAATACATGTTCGTCTGCTGTGTGTGGAACAATATAACAGTTTACTGAAGCAGAGACGCGGGGCATCAAATGCAGATCTCATTTTCCTTTTATCTACCAAATAAAGTTAAACTCCATTACGAAATGGTTCCGCACAGAAAAATCCTGACCCAGCATTTCCAGAGAAAAGGTAGAAATCTTTCCATCTACACCCGAATAGCTTTGCAGCTCAGTGAACACATGAGGGAAAAGGGAAAGAGACAGAAGATAAGAGCAAAGGAAGGAAACCAGAGGAAGAGAGAAAGAGAGCTGGGAAGAAATCGAAGACACAAGCTGGGTTCAATTTAGAGGCTTCCCACAGGAGGTGGAGTGACCTGTATCTGAATAGAGGTCATGCAATTTTTAGTGGATACCTGTGTCTTCAGAGGATACTGGGGACCCCTGCCTTGATGTGCGCATCCAGAGGAAAAAGCAAAGGGTCCCGATAGCAAACAGGACCCCCTGAATGACCAAACTGGTGGGTTCCTATTACAACTGCTTCACGACACCGTAGCCTCACGATTGACACTCTGCGGTAGCAACAACACTAGCAATCAGCAAAGCTATCAAGCGCACAGGAAGTCACCATGAAGTCAGCCATCCAAAGAAACTACCAGATCCTGGTCCTTTCACCAGCTGAAAGATTAAAAAAAAAAAAGCTATGGATGCTTATCAAAATGTAATTGAGTGTAAAGATAAAGTAAAGATAAAGTTTACAATATCATATATGTATATATATGAATATGCATGTACATATACATATAGTGAGAGAGAGGGAGAGTTGGAACTGAATAAAAGTGAATATTCAGACACTCTACCATCGAGGTCTCAGCTGAGGCGGTGAACGAAGACCCAACACTCAATTACAAAAAATAAATCTAACCAGGTAAAATTCTGAAATTTCTCAGGCCAAGTTTGAAAGACGTCCCGAATGCATTAAAACCTGGACACCAACAAGTGAAGGAGCAACACCAACAATAAACAGATAAACAAACAGATAGATGGATAAACATGACCTTTAATTTCCACTGATTGCCCTGGAGAAGCTAATGAGCATTTCTGCAAACATTTGCAATTGGTGGAAGTAATTTTAATTACTCTCCAGAGAAAAAGCCATGCATGTTAAAGAGCTCCAATGAAGATAAACATTTAATCAAGCGTGACCTTGTGTTCGATTTGGTGAGATCTCAGATCTTTGTTGTCCGTGCAAACAACACTGACAGTTCAGGTTTGACAGCATAATGATGGGAGGCCAGATATCTCTGAAAGGTGTCATTCTAATCGATACAAGGAAAATATAGAGCTGAGGATTTTACAGAAGATATGCTCCGTCGTTTGCAGAATGTCAAGACTAAGTCTCAAGGCAGTACGTTACAATGCCGAGGATAAATCAAGGTGTTCCAAATAAAACTGGATGTCTCTCTGTTTAACAATCCACATACCAAATGGGTGCAAAGAATTACCCACAGTGTTTTGAAGTGGAGGCACCTCGTTGCTTCAGAAATAAAAGGTGCCTTAATTAGTGTCAGAAGGAACTAAAGAGAAGCCAAGCAGCAAAACTAGCAACATTTTCCTTGAATGATTGATTAATCTATCAAGTATTTTTGACAATTATCTTCAGTGGCCAGTGTTGGTTTTTTTTTTTTAATTTGTAATAAGTTGCTGATACATGAGCCTGAGCGCATGAGCATTAACGAAATGCTAACAACATGCAAATGCATTGTGATGATTTGCCAACCATTAGCATCTGCTACAAGCACGATCACAAGAAAGCTTTAAGAAACACTGACGTCCGAAAACTGAGCTGGCTAGTAATCTTTGGTGGCTTCAATGGCTGAATTAAATTTTGATTTCCCCGATTTGCATTTTAAAACATTTTGAGTGCAAAAACCTGATCTTAATAGCTTTTAAACCACATCAGTAGGCGGTATTATGAATTAAGCATAAAGTGTGACAATCAGGTTAAATGTTGCTTTGAAAAATCCATCAACTGAGAGCCGATCTCACTCTTCACTGGTATCTCCTGTTGAAGTTTTTTTTTTTTAAAGTACATATTATTAAGTAATTTTTGAAACACTTTACTTATTTCTTCATTGTGTTTGGGATCCCAACTTTCTTTAAATTTCCGAGTCGGATGAATCGTCAGCTCATTAATGATCCAGCAGCTACGTTAATGTCACGATTAGGTGTCAGAATCGGTTTTATTCATTTATTCATCTCAGCAACTCACAATCAATGTGCGGTAATTAATCACAGAGGCATTTTGTTGTTTAGGTGATCGTAATAATAGATTCAGATCAATAATAGTTGTGATCACTATGCAATTTCCTGGTTTCTAAATTGTACAAGATATGCTTGGAGAACAAAAAAGTGAATCTTGCAAAGTGTGTCCCTTAAAAAAAAAAAACAAAAAAAAAAACAGTCCCATAACTTTTTGTGCACTGTTTGTAAGTGACACTGGGATAGATGTTCAACAGAAGAAGATTCTGGACCTAAACATTTTAGTATGCTGCCCACAAAACATGCACAGAAACATTTCTCCTGTTGGCTCTGCTGCTACTTCCAGCTCCACCTCTGGAGTTTACATTGTTATGATATTGCTCAGTTGGAATGAAACTTCTTTTATATGTATATATGTATGTATGTGTATATATTGTATATAAACCTGGGTTTAAAAAGGGGTAGAATGGACCTTGTTTGAAATGTTCTGTCAACAGTTTCAAAAACATCTTTTATAACGTGGTCGATGAAAAATAAAATGCTTTTTGAGATGAACAAGAATATTTTGCTGAGAGAGAAACTGAAGCGAGGCTGAGCATCTCTATCGTATCCATGTCTAAATAATACACTTATGGTAGTGAGGAATGAACAATACACACAATTAAACCTTCTTTGCACACATTAAGATATTAACATATTTGTATTTAACGTTTGAGCATAAACATGGATGGTAGTGACATTACATCCAAATAGACTGGAGACTCCATGCTGAGATGAGATTTTCATAATCGTCAAGGATGACTGTCTCATTCAGAAAAATCTCATGAGATGCTGCCGTTGCCTTATCTTTTCATATTCTAATTAAAATATTTTGATTGGAAAATAATACAAAAAAGACCCACTGCTGTTTACAAAGAAAAACATTCATCTTACCTCATGACCGTATTCAAGGAATGTATTGTGTGAAATCACATCACAGGGATCCGAGACGAAGCCGTGGCACGGAGGGGGTTAACTTCAATTGTGTTTTAGCAGGAGATAAGGAGTGAATGATGACACCACACAAAACCCAATTGTGTTTGTCATTAAAACACCTCAGTGGTTCCAACATAGTTGATTTTGTGACGACCATACATTGTTATTATTATTATTATTACTGCAATATACAGTACAACTTGGTGGTGGAAACATACGCCTTGTCTCTCAGTGTCATGATTGAACGTTTTTAGGTCTAATATTTGATGTGTGATACCACAAAACTGATAGCAGTTAATAGAAATAAAAAATTTAGAGAACAAGACTGACAGACGAGTTTGCGTCCCTCAGTCAGCTGGGATAGGCTCCAGCTCCCCCGCGACCCGTCACAGCGGATGAAACGGTTAACAATGTCTGTATGTATGTATGAGTGAAAAAGATTTTTCTATTTTATTTTATTTTATTTTATTTTGGTTAAACCACTGATATTACCAACCATCTCAGGTTTATGTGATTCTGCCTTTGATTTCGTTTGCTGTATTCCCGATGACTGCTTCCCTGACCATGACATCCACTCCCCGGTGAGTCCACTAAGTGTTCCTACCGGTGCTCCTGCTCCATCCTGAGTGGTGACACATTGCATGTAGGCAGCATGCTGTGCTACTTCTGATGGCGGCGTGGGGAAAAGAGAATTACTTCCGACGACAGGGCCATTAAATGTGTATCAGACCGGTGGAGGCCTGAGATCAAACTCTCTTGTCTGTTTTAGTTCAGCGCCGGATCAAAAGTAGTCCTTTTCCGAGCTGAGTGGGAGCGAGCAGCGCTCAAAGTGGTGCACCATTCATTACAGGCTGAGGGTGTCAACCTAATCCAGCGTCCAACATTTCATGTAATACTCCTCTACCTCTACGTTTCAAGTATGAGTGACTCGAAAAAGTCACATCTCCACAACTGGCATATCTGTGTTTGAACGTCACAATTTTCAGCAACATGTTAATGCTAGTCAATGAGATTTAAATCTATAAGGAGGCCAAATCTGAGGCACCTATCACCTATCAAGGCTTAATGTGGCACAGAGATTCTCACTCTCGTCCTCGGGACTCTCTGGCAAGGCATAAATACTGTCATTCAACTCTTGTGTTTTGTAAGAGCTACTACAGAAGTGCACAGTTAAGGGGCAAACTCAAACAGAATAACAGCAAAGTGTAGCTTGAATAAAATCATCTCCTTTGTCTGACCAGGGGGTTCTCAATGGATGATGCGCTCACTCTGAATCCTATAAAAACACAAAGGCTGAATCAGAGCTCCAAAGTAAACCAAAGTGCAAGAAGTCTGTCTTGGGGAAAAAAAAAAAAAAAGAAAAAAAAAAGCAATGGCAAAAAAAATTGCAATTCCCAGACACATCTTAAGTCCAGCAACCTTCATGCCAGTGTAGCCAAACATCAGGCTGACTCAGGCTGTTTGATCTTGAAAGGGATATAAGCCTAAAGCCATTTCTGCGTGAGATGTCCTTCTTTAAAAAGATTCTAATCTTAGCTGAAATGTCTAGGAAAATAGAGGTCATCGTGCCAGAGCACCCGGCAGACAATGGAGCTTCGATACAAACCTGAGAGGAATTCTGGATGGATTTATTCCCGTTCCATCTCACCTTGGAGACTTGGTGACATCAACGGCCTAAAGAGCAGCTAGAAGGTAAGAGTAGCTTTCATTTAGGGATTTACATTTCGGCATGTAAACATATCGGCTTTAAAGCGGATCATGATCACACACAGGAATCCATGATTTTATAAAAAAAAACACTACATTACAAAATGACCTTTTTGTATTTCTTCCAATAATGCCTTGTTTTCCCGTAAATTCTCAAGCACTGCCAGGTAATTCTCCCCCATTGATAATTTGAAGGCTGATAGCATATCCGTTCCTTGCACTCAGCTCATGCCTCAGTGATGTGAGTACTATTCAATCTTCTAAAGTCCAATTCCTTCCCTTGAATTTTGATTCGATTGGTTTATGTAATTTCCCAGTACATGCTTGAAATGTATTCTGAAAGGACTTCTTCTTAAGGAACCACACAGGGGAAGAAATTAATAGTTCTGTATTTGCTTAATTTTTACCTAAACAGCAAGACCGCAGGCCCCGCTCCTTCGCCTTTCAGATTAACGTTGCCAAGCAGCGAGTCGTAATCGCAATCATTTCTACCACAATTAAAATTAATCACGCACCTCTCCGTGAAACATTCAAGATTTGAAACAAGGTGAAAATAATGTAAAATTCGGAAACATGAGTTTAAAGAGAGAGAAAAAATACGCTTAAATGAATGTTCCATCAAAGGCATACACGCACGGTTTTCACTACATTTCGAGTCATTTTAGGAAGGCAAAGAACATCTGGATCTGAGAATGTACAACAAGTTTGCTCTGTTTTATTTTAAATTCAAACAAAGACTAACTCAATGAGGAACAATTAATACTTAAATGCAATGGAAACCATTTATGGAGACACAACCACCTTAAATGATCTCCTAAAACAAGCATCTTGTCAAAATGATCAATAATGAATCAATAAACAAATAAACAAACAAACAAACAGAAAATACTATAGATTACATGATAACACATCTAGGACTGCAACTTACAATTATTTTTTATTGTCGATTATTCTGAAAATGCCCAGAGGCCACAGAAAATCCTCCAAGACTGAGTTCCCCACTGGCTTATATTCCCATTCCTATATTCACCATGAAAGCATACACCTAGAACTTTGACCCGTCTACATCTCTCAGCATAGGAAAAACTACTGTTCCACAGGAGTCAGCGATTCCTGTTCCACTGGGGCGATTCTTCCCGAGATTAATCACCTGTTCCCATCCCCCACCCGATGCCAACCTCTGATAAAGGTTCAATGCAGATGTGTCAATAGCTTCAGTTATCCTGCTAGCAGACAAAACCCATCAAACAACTCAAGGTGACATCGCCATCACCAGTTTAGATTACAAAATGTTATTCTTGTTCTAATATTTGCTCAAACTTGCAGTGGATTCATTTTCTTTCAGTCATCTGACAGATTGATCACCGAATCACCATATGAAGAAAAAAATTAAAGCAACTGAACCCAAGTTATCAAAGACCGGAGAGTCCAGGTTACACAACATCAAAACAGTTTACGAACGTAGTCGCCAAAACCTGCGCAAAAGGTACATTATCAAACTAGCATTAGCAGGCATAACCTACCACACGAGTGATATTCCTTAATCTTAAAAAGTGGGAAATTAGTGCATTATGCATGCTGAGCTAGTGCCAGAAATATGCTCAGAATTGATGAGGCGTCACTTTTACTAAGAGTCACAAAATTGCACCAGCAAGAGTCTCTCAGATTCCTCCTTTCCTGCCTGTCTGCCACCAATGAAGCACAACTATCCTGATTTGCATGTTCTGCAAATAAAAGAAACGTCCTTGATTTTAGGAAAGGTTGCCTCCCTCTCTTCAACGCCGGAAAACACTATTGACATGCATTACACAACACCACTGGAGTCATTTTTTTCTTGTATTTTTCTCAATATCTTATCAGCTTGCCAAATGTCCACAAATCTGCAGCCCAGATACACGGCGCGGTGCATTTCCTGAAATATGTCTCTTATGATTAAATTTGATAATAAATCACAGGACATGCTAACAACTATAGCCGACAGCATTTATCCCTACCAAATGCTTAGACTTACATTCTGAGATCAATTTCAACACCGTGTTAATTAATTTAGACCGCTAGCAGCACAATGCAGGCCAGACAGGGCAAACAAGTTACAACATCAGCCAATTAGCAACACACAAGGATTATACGTTTTTTCATAACCCGGGCAGGGCAAAGCTAGGAAAACAACAAATGACAGATGGAGGCTCGGGTAGGGGTTGAATGCGATGTACAGTATCTTGGTATCTGTATAAACCACCGGTGTGATTCCATCTACTTCTACAGATCTATGTCTCAGATAAATATCCATTGTATTTTCTACATAAAGTCAATGTAAAATAAGCTGTATATCAATGGAAAATTGTCCCTGGTACCTCATCCAGCTGTTCTTCAGCCAGATACCTTTAATCGCTGTAAATGTTTCTACTCATATGTTTCCACAGTTTATCCAAAGCACAGAAGGTAGATTTTTGCATACTGCTTTTAAGATTTGTTACTGTAGTTAAGAGTGTTTGAAAGTTTTTCTTTTATCAATAGTGGATTTGACAATTATTAATCAATCATGTAAAAAAAAAAAAAACTTGGCGAATAAAAGTTCTTGTCAATGAAATAGAGCATCCTTGAGCTTTTTAAAGCGTTGGTTCATCAACAAAATAATCTAAGATTATTTTATGTATGCTTAATATGAACCACAAACATTCACATGACAGCTGTGAAGCATTTTTTTTAAAAATTCTTCTTTGCTTTGGGATGAAGTTTTCTCTTGACTTAGAAAATCAAATTAAGAGTGCAACTTAGTCTGTTGTTCAATTTCCAGGAGACTCTTGTGTTCTTACATAAAACATTTTTGACATATTTAACTTTGTAATTTCACATAAGCCAAACTACACAAGAAAAATTCAAGTTGGCTGACTTGAATGATAAGAAGGACAACCATCGCAAAGGACATCCTTGACATCTTAGCACAAAAGTAAGGCATTTTTCTATTTAATTTTCAAGCAATAAAAAGTGATGTGTGATTACGCTCCTTCTATGATTAAAACATAAAATGTAAGACACCTATAGGCTTCATAGCAGCAATAGTCTTCATCTTATTTACTGAATACAGCACCAGCAATGTTTGTGAATAAGATACCTACATGATATAAAACTTTCATTTATAGCAGAAGTTGCATCATTCAAAAATGAGGAATTGTACTAACATAAAGTTAAATTTGTGTTGACTTTCTGGTTTATTCTAATATAGTTCTGCAATGCAAAGCTAAGCAGCAAACAATTCTCGCTGTAAGGACAGAATTTTTTGATGCAGATAAAATTAGTTATTAACTCAGCTCAAATATTAAGACATTATTCCGTCATTCTTATACTTGGAATAGCGGCTCTGACTTTGCATTTCAAATAAAATAGATCTGAATTAAGACAAGAAATATGAAAATCTCATAATACCTCTCGTTTAGTTCGGGTGAAACAAACAAAACACCTTTTGAAGAGAGTTCACGTCAGACAAATGTGTCTTCTGGATGGCCCCTGTGTAAAGAGACGGGCTGGTGTGGTGAGGCCTTACCTCATTAGTGTTCCACCGATGTCTCTCTTTTGGCAGCGAGGTGCATTTTGGTAGACATTCAAGCAGCTTCTTGGGCAGATATATTTTCAAATGTCCATGTTCATCTGCAACAAGAGCATAACAAAAACAGAACATTTAGCATGGGCTTCGTACCTTATTGACTCGCCGTCTCCATCTTTATGGATGCAGCAAAACGCTGACGGTAAAATAGTTAGCCCCCAAATGAATTAGGAAATTAATTTAAGAATAGCGTGTTGCACACTTCTTTTATTTTGTGCTCAGCTAAATTATTTTACTGTGAAATACATTCCATCAGGGGAGTTCATCAGAAATTTTTCACTGTCAACTTGTGAAGGCTGTGTCTATTCATTATTTAGACAAAATAAACACCCTTGAGTGATTTTAAAGTGCATGGGGATTCGGTGAGATTGTGAGTGCTACACGCCACAATATTGCATATTACTCACAAAAAATAATTAAAATTGCCAAGCCATGCTAACATCACAATGCAAGTCATTCAATATATAATTTACATTCCATAACCACCAATATATAACCAATAAATACATAACTGCGTTTTGAAGGTGAATGCATTCAAATGTTACTTTTACCTCAATAGATTTTTTTTCTCTCGTCCTATAAAATAATTTCTAATCTTAAAATAGAAAAACCTTCTAGCCTTGGAGTGTTTTTCATTATTGTAGACCTTTGTGGCAATAGATTCTAAAGTTTAAATACAAGATAGGGATACTTTAAACAAGGGCATTATTATTAACATGTTGAAATGCATAAAAATTCATTATTGCTTTGGCAATTAATTTCAAGAGGAACCCACTTAAAGATGTAGAAAATACTTTACCACCGGTCAAAAATAAAAAGTGGCTCCGTCAACATCTAAAAAAGTCTGAGTGGAAAAGGTTTATGGTTCATTACAAAGGGTAATAGAGACTGTGAGACTGCATCACTGAGGAAACATTTCACCATGCCTGAGTGTCATCTAAAACACAGCAAACACACAAAGATGAGTGTTTCCACTGAATTTGAGGAAATTCTTGCGCCCCATTCACACACAGTGAGGATCAAATGTTCATATTGTACCTGTAGTGCATTTGCAAAAACGTAACGCTGCAAATCTTGAATGCTGAGTTTGACAATGTGGAGAATTTTCCATCTCGTATACGCAAAGTTGTTGTTTCTGTTTTAATGTGTGTGGATTAAAGGTAAATAAATTCAAAGGTAATCCAAAAACTACATTAATCGGCAATGCAATTTAGCTTGAAAATACATTAAAAACCAGAAAGCAGAATTTTTTTTCATGTTTATATAACTGCAGCTGAGGATACTAGGGGGAAATAATGGGTGAGTATAAAGGGAGACGTGGAGAAAAGCCTGAATATGAGGGCTGACAATGGATCCCTTGGGTATCAGTAGTTGACTCAGAGGAGTAGAAGAGAAAAAGTTCAACCAAAGCAAAACACCACTTTAAAGCCAATATAAATAAGTCTGTAGCACACCTGATTATGGGAGTGAATGTATTTTGCTGTACTTCACAGCAAGACCTGAGTGCCGGTAGTCAAAAACCTCCATACTGAAAATTCTGCCAGACTGAATACAGTATGTTCCGCAGAGATGGAGCTGGCTTGGTGTCTCATGCATAAGGCGGAACATTATCACTCCCAAAGGAATGCAGGAGTAGATCTGTAGTATCTGCCGTTTCCATCTTTACCTATAATTCTGCATGTAGACTGTTTTATATGATCTGCTCAAGTATCTGTAATCATTTGCTTTGCCCAATTAAGAATCGCATACAGCATCTGCTCCTTGCTACTTCAATTGACTGTAAAATAAGGATGGACGGCATGAGAGCTCCTTTAAAAAATGGCACAGAAATATCTTCATCGCCCCCTGGTGGCTACAAGTAGTTCAGGCCCTAATGCCCCCCATCCCCCCATTGACAGACAAACTAAAAAAACTACATGTCAGTGAATATTTTTCCGAAAGATGACACCTGACCTGTAGGTTACTAGATAACCAATGTGCTCTGAGTGGAGAGCTCTACCTAGTTACATGCTCCAATTGCACCTGACTGTTGACATAGATCTTTTTGTAAGGCAAACCAACTATGCCGCCATACCTACGGTACATATGAGGCTACGGTGAGCATCACCAGTCTGATTTTCAAAGATAAGCATTACGAGCAACCTCAGGGTATAGAACTAGAACCGAGGTGTCCCTCACACTTTGTTGGATCACCTCCCAGGATTTGGTCAAGTAGCCCTACAACCTCCTGCATCTCTGCATCCAATCTTCCTCTGCCTGTGGAGAGGGGGAAGGAGGTTTTGATTGAGTTGGTCTTCTCAGATAACCTCAGGGTAAAAGGCCAGGACAGAACACAACTCCACTTCTGGATTAGACTTCCTTTGGCCGACAGAACCTCCAAGAAGCAGGGATGGAAGAAGGTTAATAATGGGGGAGAGTGGATACAGAATCCATAGGAACTATTCAGCACCCGAGGCTGTGCAGTGACATTCTTGGTTGAGTCCCCCGAGGCAAATCAAAGTTACTGATGGCTGCTTCGAAATTGACAGCAGCTCTCTGCCACATCCATTGGATGGAGCCTTCCGACATGCACTATGTTGCTAAAAGAATTTGCTCACCTGTCTTGACTCACATATAAAAGTAAGTAACATCCCATTCCTAATCCATAAGGTTCAATATTACAATGGTCCACCCTTTGTTGCTATAACAGCCTCAACTCTTTTTGGAAGGTTCTCCACAGGTTTAGGAATATGCTTATGGGATTTTTTGACCATTCTTCCTGAAGCGTGTTTGTGGGGTCACACTGATGTTGGATGAGAAGGCCTGACACTCAGTTTCCACTCCGCTCTATCCCAAAGGTGTTCTATCAGGTTGAGATCAGGACTCTGTGCAGGCCGGTCAAGTTCATCCACATCAGACTCTTTTATCCACGTCTTTATGGACCTGCTTTGTGCACTGGTGCACAGTCATGTGGGAAGAGGAAGGGGCCAGCTCCAAACTGTTCCCACAAAGTTGGGAACATGGAATTGTCCCAAATGTCTTGGTATGCTGAAGTATTCAGTTTCTTTCAATGGAACTAATGGGCCAAGCCCAGCTCCTGAAAAACAAACCCACACCGTAGGAGTGAGGAAATGTCACGACTGGATTTGTTGCACAGGTGTATTCCTATCCCAGTTCCATGCTGGAAGTCACTGAGCTCCTGAGAGTGACCCATTCTCTCACAAACGTTTGTAGAAGCAGTCTGCATGCCGAGATGCTTGATTTTATACACCTGCGGCCATGGAAGTGATTGGAACACCTGATTCTCATTACGTGGATGGGTGAGCGAATACTTTTGGCAATATAGTGTATTTTTGTAAGGGTGTGAGGTACCCAAGACCTTGGTTTTTCAGTATTTTCCTAGGGCAAGTTGGGTCATTTTTATGCTCCAGTACTTCTTGCTAGACTGAGGAGGGAAGTGGAAAGTCTGGAAAGTCTTCCTGTCTTTAAACAAAAGGCACCTTGCCTTCCTGGTATGAACAAACCATGCGGGGGGGCTGCATCCCCTCAGCTCACCACGGGAAGGTTACGGCCCTGGATGGAAACTAAGTTTCCTCTCCATGTTTCCTCCTCTCTGTCTTTATCTTTCCTGTCTTCTGTGGACATGCCCTTTTTATTCAAGTATACGAATTACACTCCACAACTTCTTGCACTTGACCAAGGTGAGAAACAGAAGTTGAGGAATAAAAAGAGAGGAGGGAATTGTTGAATCGCAGCCAAGTAAAGGTTGAATTTGTGTCTTCCACTTCCACATAGGGCTGCTTTTTAGGCTTAATCTGCAGGTTACATTGTAATTGCGGTTTTCTCAGGCTTAGCTACCTCGTGCACTTGGCTTGTGATTAGGTGGCAAATTGTGTCTTCCTATACATACTTTACAACCAGGTGGTGCCATCTGCCCATCAGGCTCCCTCATTTTATTTTGTTTCTTTGGGAGGGTTTCTGTCTCTCCAGGTAAAGACATGTGTTTCCATGGGCAGGACACACACTATCTTTCTGAAACATTTCCCCTGGCTCTTTTACTATTTGCTTTGTATAGTGTCAACGCAGCATTAAGTAATCCCCTTTTTTTTTTGCGTCGCTTAAGTAACTTTAGCTTGTTCCTCTCAGCTCCTAGCTCGACCAGCAACGCCCTCATTTTTTGACTTCAACACCATAATTAATTTCTTTTGGTCCTCAGCATGCCTTATTGCATCAGTCGAGACACAACTTTCACTATGAGACTATACAGAAAGTGTGTAAACTGGAAACATTAATACTCCTTCCTTGTACTCTGCACCAGCATGACCTGTAGCATCCACCGAGACATGTTTTCCACTACAAGTCCACACTGGAGATGCATAAGCTGAAACAGAAACACACCTCAAATAAGCTCCGTGCTGGGCTGTGGCGGTCAGTACACCCTGTAGCTTTCTTGAAACACAATTTCCACCAAAAAGTCTACACTGCAGATGTTTAAACTGTTACTGCAATACTCCACCCTGCTAGGAAACCACAAATGAGATGAGGGAAAGGGAGTAGGAGGAGCTGCCAGCTCTCTTTTACACATGGCAGAAAATACAACATTGAAGAAGTGGATTGCTAATTCTTGTTGCTCCGTCTAAACCGCTCAGCATAGAAGTCTCCGATGGTATGACTTGTGCCTTATATAGACTGTGTTTGCAACGCCCACGCAGCTGGTGTGTCTTCCAAAATTCTCCACGTCATCCGTCAGATCGGGACAAATCCCAGCTCATATGAAAATCAGTGTTTCCCTTCTATTGCCGCCAGACCAACGAGACCTCCCGTCAGGCTGAAAACAGGCCAAGAAAATCATTGTTTTGGAAGCCAAATATTGTCAAATATTTGGAAGTGCAATAAGTGTGGTTCATCGAGTCATCAGCTCCTTTGCGATCACTTAATATTAAGTGCTTTAAATGGAAGTAAATAACCGAAAAGGTCTCTATCAGCTCTGACACCGGGCCTGAAAAGATTTCTAATGGAAACACAGAATATGCAGCCAGGTGGAGAGACGGTCTTGACACGATGGAGATAAATAATGTACAGACTCTGGGTCTAAATGAGATCACCAGTGTTCGATGGCAGTGCTTGGTCACTTTTTATATGTCCATGGGTACCACCAGATGGGTTTCACAGTCTTAAATGGAAAAAAACACGCTGACACTGACAGCTACAAAGTACAAAGGAAGTTATTTTATGTGCAGCCTTCAATACTGGACTCCAATCACAAATAAGAAATCACACTGCCTCCACACAGTAAAAAGCATATTTGCTCCAACAACCAGGCAATTGATCGTTTGTGGGTGAAATTCATTCTAAATACTTTGACTGGCGGTCCTTATGAAGGCTGATCAAAAGGAACTGATCAGACAAACACATGAGTAATTTTCTTTTGTAATGTAAAATGCAGTACACCACAGGGCTCGGACGGTGCAAGATGACAGACTGAACTGACTACTATCTCTCCTGATGCTGTTACTATAGTTACTGTCAGTGGCTGGCTACTCCAAATAAAGTAAGTTAGCACTTGCATCGATCGCTGGCATCAGTAGAAGCACGCAAATGTAAGTATTTGTAGTCTAGTGACAAAAGCAGTATAGATATGGACAAAAATGTGTTTAAGAAAAATAACCACAGCATCAGTCTGTAATGTTTCCAACGATCAGTGGTCGGCCCAGAAGGCCTTGAATCTTAATCTTCAGACAGCTTCCATTTCACCAAGTGTACTTTGCAACTGACAGACATTAGATACATACACAGATTATTAAGGATTCAATGCTGCCCTCTGGCACACCCTCCTATGACACCACTGAGACGGAGCTGAATTGGAATACGTCTCAAGCATGTGAGAATTTCTAACAGTGACAGTTGGGATAGCAATCTGCTTTTTGGGTGATGTCTACTCCATCCTTAAGCAAGCTAAAATACAGACAATGACAGGAGAGCTCGACAGACGACGTAAAGTCTCTCGTTTGGACTGAATCGTTCCACAATGTTATCGATACACCCGTCATTGCACATCATAGTTTTATGCAAACTATTGTTGCCTCTACAACTCTCTCTCCTGAACACAACTCAACTCAATATGCTGCACACACGACAGGTGATGGAACTGCAACGTGCATTTAACTTTAAAATGCCAGTCTTGTATTTGTCAGCTAACAACCCCGAGCAAAAGAACAACCTGTGTAAAACACCGCGGGGCTATCAAGGTGTTAACTGGGTTTCTTTAATCCATTAACTTCACATGGATGCTTCTGAAATCTGCCGGAACACATTTAAACACACGGAATATGGGTAAGACAACAAAAATAAAAGTCTTGTGTTATGACGACAAACCCCAAATTGATTCAGAGGTGTGGGAAAGAAGAATATTTGGGATTTTAAAAAGTTTAAAAATCTAACGTTAGCAAGCCAATTAAGCCATGACTCTTCAGTTTGGGAATTACTTCTTGGTTACTCGGTTAATTAGCTGTAGGCTACAACTTGAGGGCCGCTATTTTTAGTGAATGTAGAAACCAGTATCTCTGGATTAGTGTGATACTGAAGAAAACTTTAAAGTGGCAGATAAGTGCCAACTCACAGTGATTTTTTAAGCAATTTTATTGAAGCTTGCTCTTCCATACAAAGCCATGTGTCTGTTTCTGCAACAGGTATAGTTACCAATTAGCTTTACAAGTAAGATTATGCAGCATGCAGTCAGGTTTTGTATATTTCAGATACCTAGGGCTGTATTTCTTCGAAGAACCGGCTAACCACTGGCGTGTTTCAAAGAATGACAATTCTTTTGTGCTTCTAAATAAACCATGTGTTCTGGATGTGCTGCTTGTTTTCTAGATGTTAGCTGTCGGCCCTCTCTAATCTGGGAGTCCTTGTCTAACTTAAAAAAGAGCCTTGTTTTCATATAAGAATGTTTCTCTCAAAGCACGAAAAGGAGAAGCAGCCTAACTGTTGTTGAAGCGCAGAGGTTATTTTTCTACAGCGTTACACTCTCATAACTTTAAACGGTTTAATTCTTTCAGCTGCTATTCATCTACTCTAATAATATTTAGTCTGCATCTGCTGTTCCCTCCACAAGGGTTTTCCGTGAATGTGAAAAAGAACCTGTGCGCTGCATATTTCTTCTTGGGCTACAGATCTGTTTCCTGTGGCGTGCCGCAGCTTGTGCATCAGGTGAAAACAGCCGACAGGTGAAGAAGTATAGATACCAGGTTTGGAATAGCTTAATAAAACACGCACAAGCTCTTCTTAATCAAGGTGTCGGATTGTGCACAAACAACAAATTAACCACAAAATGTTGCTTTGAATATGTAAATGTAGATTTATTTTCTTTCACCAGAAGCTAATCACAAATGTCTGGCGGACTCCCCTGTAATATTTAATATATATTTCCACATCTTAACAGCAAGCTTAATGACCATATGTAAATTAGCCGAGCAAAGGATAGCTCAGGAAAAAAAACGCTATTCGGCTCTAAAACACTAAAGTGTAAAACAGAATGATGGCAGAGCTCGTTACAGGAGAGGATGTGCTGAGCTGTGCTGGCACGCTGAAGCCAATTACATTCTAGGTCTTGATAAGCAAGCTCACATACAAAAGGCTAAATGGGGAGACGAGCTCTGTTCAACACGGACTACAGGTCTGCAGCTTCCGTGTTGCATCCACCGTCCATCCGTCTGCTAATGAAAGAAACGTGTGTCTGCCTCTTGATCATCGCGCCAACCTCCGTCAAACGGGTCTAAAAATCTACAGTTCTTGTGCTGATGTTTGGATTATTACCAATCCTCCCTGCTAAGCGAACACTTGAGCCAAACTTAAGGGTATCTGTCATGCTAGCTTGCTTCAGCCCCACCCTAGAGACGAGAGCGAGGGTCATGAGACTGGAAAGGCTGACAAAAACAAATCTTTAATCAATATCTGAGCCCTGAACGCAAAACCCTCTCTCTTCCGTCTCTGTCTCGGAGCGCTCTGGGAGTGACAGTTTTTCTTTTTAATCTGTGCCCACATTGTGGAGAAATTGCAAGCTAATGTTTTGGCTATAGATCATTCAACACATCGCTGCTGGCGGTGCATATCCAAAGTAACAGTTTGAATGCAAGCATTTTCCACAACAGTTCAGTGGCTAATATGGCTTAAGGATGTAGAGCACAGTATTACAGTGTCTGTTCTTTTGTAGCTGTACCTGAAACAGAAGGCAGGTGAATCAGAACACAGAGTTCTGCCTATAAGCATTTGGTTCTCATCTCTGACTAGTAAGTGCTGTGAAACTGCATTAGGCCTGTGACAATGCCTGTTATCATTTTGTTGGAGGACAGCCATCCTCTGGGCTGGATCAAAAATTAGTTTAACTCCTAAAACCCATCCAGTTTGCCAAATTAGCTGAGCTCGGACATACTTCATCAATCGGGGTTAGAAATTTCAAGCTGGCAGAGATGAAAATGCGCTCTGTCCAACGCTGCCGAGCCAAGCAACAAGTCATCAATGGGAAATAGCAAAAGTTATTGTACACATTAAATAGCAAACCTCTCAAAACTCCCCCCAATGACGGCCACTTTATCATCATGAGATAACTGCCTGTTTTGCATATTTTTCAATATGGCAATTGAATTTTAAATGATGATAACTTCATTAGTTCGGCGACCGTAAGTCGTTTGAAAGATAAAATAGGCTGTGTTGTTTCAACCAGGTGACGCAGTCTCATTGTTGTACCATTCAACAGAGAACAGGCTCTGTTAAATAGATTACGTTTGAAGACGGAACAAATATTTTTGATCACTGAATCCTTGCATTACAGGGACAGAATAAGATTCAAACATGCAGTCACAGCGAGAGAAACAGAAGCTCATTATTTAAATCATTCCTGCAACTCTAGCAAGGGAATTGGAAACTGTTTCTTCAGCATGCAGCATCCTTAAAAGAGAATTAGTGAAATGCGAGAGTATGACCAGAAATAAATGGAGTGTGTGATGTTGGACATGCACCAAATAAAATGACCAGGTTTTTAAGGGGAAAACTGTCAAGACAGTCTAATGACAAACTGTTAAAAGACAAGGGTGTGGCAGGCTGACATAGCGGACGCAGCTACGAGATGCTTGCAGGCTAACAAAAAAAAAAAGGTGCAAAACTGTAGTGCAGGTGCAGCGATCAACGATGACATGCTCTCGATTCAAAGCGACCAATCCGTTTGTGAGGCGTGAAAGAAGAAGGGATGGATGAGAAAAGGAGGGATGACTGTTGTAATGGTATTTAAAGTAATAGAAAGTTGCCCCTGTAGGCTTCAGATCTGGCCACTTTTCTGTGATCGAGCTAAGACCTAAACCCTCCGCTAATGTCGCTAATCATTCGCAGCCAAATGTCATGACTTCCAGGCACATTTAGCATTTTCAGAGCAAAAGAAATCGACTAATAGGTAATCAATTTAATATAGTTTTAAACATAAATGGAAAATAAACTATGTCCTGTGACAAACATTTACATTCGTGTCACATGTCTGTTTTACAAAACGAGCAAAATTAGCTGCTTGACAATGCTTTGAAAAGTCACAAAAATATGCAAAATATCATTAAATTTTGCACAGGCTCTGACTCAATCATCGATTCCATATCTCATCAACAAGAAAGGCTTGTTAGGTGTCAACTGGTAAATAGAGCAGTTGATTAGACCAGAGTGGGAGATCCTGACCTGAGCTCTACTACAACAGGACAATATAAGCAGTGTCAAATTTCCCTGGCAGCAACAACAATGATGAGTCCAGAGGCTGGATTCCCGACAGCCTGATGGCTCATGATGGGGAGATGCAGAGGAGTATGTAGACTTAAAATAGCCGTGTGTTAGCATCGGACTGGGAATCCAATTATTTTTATCATTTGGCCTATAGCCTGTTCGATAGCACTCTTACATGGAGTGAAATTACTAACCACCCACCAGAAAAAAAAAAAAAAATGTCACTGAACTCCGCTGTGGTGTTGCTATGTTACAATGAAACTACGACAAAGGAAACATTACATGGCTTCTAGCGATAGCATCTAAGATGAGTGTTTGGCCTGAAACACACAACCTCGCTGTAAAAAAATGTAAAATGCGTTGGGTTTTTTTTTTTTTTCCTCCACTAGCGATGGGACAAAAAGAGTCAGTGAAGAGTCTGGATGTGTCAACATGTGCAGAGCGGTGGTATTAATTGTTTGAATTCCCCTTTTCACGGCTCCACCTTTGTTACACTGAGGCGCTGCTTTGTTCTGATGTTACAGTGCGATATAGCATAATAAGGAAAGACTGTCAAAAAGTCAAAGACCTGAAAAAAAAAAAAGAAAAAGCTTAGGCCTATTACTAGAAGTTCAACAAACATGCACACACGGTTAACTGCCTGCAACAAACTGAAAATGACTCTTTATGTGTTCTCAGCCCTCACCAAGCTCACCCATCCATAAAAATCCCATCTCAAGGAGAGCAGAGGTGAGGCCTCTCTCTCTCTCTCTCTCTTTCTCTCCTGCTCTCTTTCACTTTCCCCCTTTCTCTTGCACTCTTGCACATGCACACAAACAAAGCCCTTCTTTCTTGTGTCATAACTACTCCCACAATTACTCAAACGATTACTCAGATCAGTGGTTTACCTGCCTGTCTGAGCGGCTGTATTCCGCTAGAGTGTCCTGGAGAGGCTGGGAAAAAAAAAAAACCTCCAGGCTGAACGCATTAAACAGGGTGTCTGACAAGGGTAAAGGATACTGTAATACCACGCAATAACATGAGGGGGAAAAGCAAGACTGGCAAAAAAAACGTATTGTCAGTCACAGTTTGTCACACATGAGGGGGGTAAAGCAAAAGTCTATCAACGATGTCCCCCCAGTTAGAGTCTTGCATCCCTGCTTCATGGATCTACGCAGGCAAGTCCCTTGCCATTAAACATCTCAAAACACTCTCTGTTTAAAAAATATCCACAAAGAAAAAAAAAAGATTTTGGTGTAGCAGAGTTCTCCCCCTTCTCACCCTCCCTCCCCATCACAGAAATGGATTGAGGAGTCTAACAAGGGTTTGGGGGTAATTTCAGAGTCTCTATTTAGAAATGACACTACATGAGCCCACTTAATTACCCAGTTTCTAGTCTAGATCAACAGAGTCTTGCAGCAGTAAAAAGACTGGTGTATTTATTAACAATGAAGGGGCTCCTTTCTGCAGAGAAACAATCTGCTTTATAGAGGGTGTTGTTTTTTGTTTTTTTTTCAATGGGTGAAGACAAGCCAAAAACTGGCACATTTTCTACAGAGAAAATCACCCTCAAAAGAAATTAAGACTTTGGCCTACATTTTCTGACTGATTTGTTTTTTGTTGTGACAGAAAGCAGCACTTATATGCAGACTCCTATGTGCACCGAACTGAAGCAATTCCCACTGAAGCTGGTTTTTTACAAGTCATAAAACCCTCAGCTATGATGTTGTGCCGCTTTGTTCTCTGCCCCTCGTCTACAGTTCTCATCGGGCACAAATGTAATGAGAGGGAGGCAAAGATTAATCCATTTGATAGAATAAAAAAAAAAAAAAACGTCTTCAGATGCCCAACCAAATGCTGAGGAACAAAAAAAAAAAAAAGAAGTAAGAGAGAAGGAGGCGAGTACATGTGCTGTAATTGATGGCTCAAAATGTAAGTTTTCTCTCTGAGGGTCTGCTCAGGTCCTGATCCCCCGGCCTCAACCTGAAACAATCACTCTTAGTTAACGACAACACTTCAGCTATTGACAGCGTGATCCCGTAAAGCAGACACTTCAATCAACAGAACAGCCGGAGGAGGTGTTGTGTTGGAGGAGAGTAAAAGAAAGAGGGAGCATGGGGACGGATGAAATCAAGAAGTAAATAAATGAATCAATGAATGAATAATAGATTGGCCAGCGAGTGGCCTCTCGGAGCAGCGATGCAGTATTAATAACTGACTCTTACTGTTCGTCTCTGTGTCATCACTGATACTCTTAGGTGGACCATGGCCAGCAAAACACACTGCTGATCTGTACATTCGATCCGGATTACGAACTTTCTTCAGTCCTTCAGGAGGCAAAAGAGAAAAGTAGAGAAAATCGAGGAAAAAGAAAACATTCTCCCAGCCTGTGATAAACGAAACAAACTCACCATGCAAGCGATATGAGCAGTGTTGAAATACATTTAAAACACAAACACAATATAAAGCTGACAGTCATATCAATAACATCAGTGTAACCAAACTTGCATTCATTTTGGATTTCATCATTTAAAACGGTAAAGCTCTTCCATCGGCTGATTGTTTTCGGACCTAGACGAAGCCCTGACGGGTCTGATTTGATTCGGGTCGGTAACACCCCTTATTGTATTGACGGTAAACCGGATTAATCAATACGATCAATCAGTTCAGGCCGTTCGAAGCGGTGGGTAAGGGTCCATTACAGGAAAAGGCATTAGAAATGATACCCCTCAGCGACCACAGACCGGACCGGGGTCCCATCCATCCTCACCTCGCTGATTCAATTAAAAGGCCACTGTGGTGGGGAGGGTTGGGTGGAAGTAAAGGGGGGGTGGACGCACCGCCTGGGATTGGGGGGGGGGGGCAAGTCGTAGGACATCGCAAGGAGGTTAAATTCATCCTTCTTTTAAAAAACAGCAGAGAAATATTTATATCATTGCTGCACAAGCACTTTTGTAAGTTAATGGCTGACTGCGTGCTTACTTGATGTTTTGCTGCCGCTTCTCCCTGAACTTTGAGTGAAATGATAACATCTTCAAACTTTTTTTTAAACTGCACCCTCTTCAAAATAAAACAACCATTACCTCTCGGCGCAGCTGAGCTCCCTCGGGCCTACATTCACCTTCATTTAAGGACGTGTCACTTGTCTGATTGTCTCAGTTGTCAAACATTTTGTTTTACGTGAGCGTCACGTGTTGCGTTACGTTATCTCTCCAGCCTTGGTAAGTTTACATTAATTTTATATTCATGTAAACGTGCGACGCTGTTGTGCTAGGTTTGCAAAAAATTTTAAAAACCCTGACGTACCAACATTAAAACTTAATTTGTTCAAAGCTTCAGAAAATGTTTCCATTTCTGATGAATACCAACATCCCCAAAAAAATGTTTTTGATGCAGCTTGTTTCATCTCTCAGATGGGGAATCTTTTTTTTTTTTAAGTCTATATACTCTGGTAGATTCCTACAGCTATCAGCTATAGTCCTACCCACACTAGTCTCGGCGTAAGACATATAAAGCCTGCCCTTTCTGCACCCCCCCCCCAGGTCTTGTACTTAAAGTATTGGACCCAGAATGCTTTTTAAGAGTGTGAAGAAAAAAAAAACACCCCCAAGGGCCCTGACAATCAGTTAGGCTGGAGAGAGAAACACCCCAGGATGTAAACATTACACCTCTGAGTGAGACTGGGTCATGGCCCCTGGGTTTAACATGAGATTTAACCCTCACTTGTTAGGAGCCATCATAAGAGCTGCCAAACAACCCAGAGAGATCAACGTTGCCCCCCTCCCGCAAGGACAAAATGTTAAAAGAGCACAGTTGGGCTCTCTAGGCGCCTCTGTCCGAGGATGCATCGCATAAAGACTGTATTAGCCATGTGGATTAAAAAAAAAAAAAAAAAACGTGTTCTACGTTAACGGACAGCCAAAGGTAATAAAAAGTGGACGCAGAAGAAAAGATTTGCTTTGACAGCTTTATGAAAGAGCTTTAAGCGTCAGGTTTTCATGAGACAACATTGCATTCATATGAAGGCACGGAGCACTCTCTCTCTCTCTTTCTCACACACACACACACACACACACACACACACACACACACACAATGCTCCCACTGCTTCTCCTCCTCCTCCTCCTTTTTTCCACTGACCGGCCTCACAGGAGCACTGAAAATAACTTAACCTGCTCAGCAATGGGACTTTCAAGTCAGGGTTTTCAGAGAGAGAGAGAGTGACGCCCGTATTGGAGGTTAACAACTGGATCCTATTTGTTGAGATCAGCTCTAGATGAATGCATGAGGACCATACAACACAGTGAAGTCATTACTATCATAAAACCAGATGTCTTCATATTCTTTTTATTTTTTTTTTCATTTATTTTTTGTCATCACCACAGACAGATCCCTATATAGTCAGCAGGCTTCTGTAGCTCAATAGCACCCCCTGGTGGGACTCCGTTTTGTGGTTGGCACACTGACATCCAAACAACTGAACCCCCTCCCTTCCTCCCCAGCCTTTCATCACCCCCCACCTCCCACCCCCAACATGGACAGAGGCGATTTGTTTACACCTGTTTGAAATATTTAAGCAGTCCTACATCAAAAAATGTATTAAAAATTTTTTTTAAATCATGTTTGAAGTCATTGGCACTGAACCCTAACAACAATATTCAAATTGAGAGGCTGCAACAGTGTGATCTGAGAGCAGCCTGCAAACCAACAGAACCATGTAGAAATATCATTTATCCAGCGTGACTCTGTCGCTCCACCCCTAAGGGTCAATACAAATCAATGAAAATAAAGAATGCATTTTTTTTTCTCTATTTTTTTTGGAGGGGGAGGTATTAATGACCTATCATTCTGCTCAATTGCAGCTAATGAACAAAAAAAGTTCAACATTTCAAAGTGTTGAAGAAGACAAACATTAACAGGATGATTTCATAAAACAAACAGACTATTTTCTTTATTTATTCTTTTTCTTTTTTGTCATTTAGAGAATGTTATACTTGTCAGATGTGAAACAGACTGTAAAAAAAAAAAATCGCAACTCCTTTCAGGCTGGTTCAAATACCAGTAAGACAAAACAAGAAAAAAAAAAACACCATCTGTTTAGAAACGCCAGTCCCTTTAGAATTTTACGCGCTACGTCTATACTTATTTCCATATGTGCGATGTTTAATTACTCACCCCCCCCAAAAAAAAAATATATATATATATATATATGTATATAGGACTCGTCCGAATGAGAACACACGTCTGGTGTTTATATTTAGCAACTGAAAATGTTCAACTAAAGAGGAAATAAAGTGAAATCTCGCGCATTTCATTTTTTTTTTAAGTTAGTGAGCCGTATAAGAAATAAGATGAAGGAGAAGAAAAGTCATTATTTGGTGCTATGTGTAAAGTAGTTTAAGGCGCAGGCTGCTGGAAATCCCGTTCTCCATCCTCCCTGTCTCCTCTAGTGTGATGGCATTTTCATTTCAAGTGCGATAGGGCAAACCGCGAGTCGAGCGGACATGACAACGTTTGGATCCAAGTGTCTCAAAAAAAAAACCAAACACGGGCAAAGTGACGCGCGTAAAAATGCCATTTGGAGAACGCAATATTCGCTCATTTGAGAAATACATTCACTTCTGACCGTTCGCTGGACGCCGAGGGGAGAAAACCGTCGCGCTTCAGGGGGGGGGGGGGGGGTGATGGTGGTGGTGTTGTGTGTGTGTGTGTGTGTGTGTGTGTGTGTGTGTATGTGTGTGTGCGTGTGGGGGGGGGGGGAATGAACGACCCTCGGAAAAAGACTGAAAATAAAGAAAACTAGACATACATTTTAAAAAAGAGGAGTCGTAACGACTGTTAAAACGCCTCGTAGAGCGAGCGTCGGTTGGAGAGCCGTTACTGACGGTTAAACTGACACAACCACGCCGCTTCTTTTTTTTTTTTTTTTCTTTTTTTTTTTTTTTTTTTTTTTTTTAAAGCTGAGCGATACGGGAAGAAGTTAGAAGATGCCGATGACATGTTGTCGTTAACTTAGCCTTGTTGTTAACAACTTGAATTACCCGTCAAGCGGACGAGAACGCTGCGTAAAATGAAAGCGAAACGCACTACTTTGTGAAACACGCGGAGTATTTTATCCCCGTGGCGTGCTTTAAAAAAAAAAAAAAATATGTGGGCTACGATGGGAATAGGAGCTGGCTACAATGCAAGCTAATATTAGCCTGGCTAGGTGATGTCTCCACGTTTTCGCTGCCTATTCGGAGGAAAATATCTGAGCTGCGCTCCGCTGAAATTTTTCCCCACTCGTCCCGCGTCATCTCCACACATAGTTACAACTGTTCTAAAAGCACACGGCGGTAAAAAATTATAAATTAATCCCATTATACATCTCTTACCTTCCGGCTTGTTTTCGGCAGCCATTTCCCCTTCACGCGCAACATCCTCCTCCTCCTCACGACCGTGGGTACCACGCGCGTGCACGGCGAGGACAGCACGAGGAGGGACTGGCGGAGCACGCGGCGAGTCCGTCCGGCCGGGGAGAACTTACCATTGGCTGTGAGGCGGTGACTGACACACACACACACACACACACACACACACACACACACACACACACACACACACACATACACTCCGGGATGAAAAACACATTTCCCTTCACCTTGACACCACCAGCCGCGTTTTTTTTTTTTCTTGTTTTTTTGTTTTTTTGTTTGTTTGTTTGGGTTTGTTTTTTTTTTTAAGAGTGAATTTAAAAACAGCTCAGAGGTGATGAAAGTCTGGCTCGATGCCTTTTGTTCAAAAATACAGCGAGGTGTTATTATGAAATTAATTAGCTGGGAGATATTAAATGTAAGGCGTCCCGCTTAAGTTATTTAACATTGAATAAACAATGTCATTCCTGAATAGCTTACATTAAATCCTGGTTGCTGAATGGCTTCATTAAGTTTTTTTTTAAACATTCTATTCAGAGAAAAGTCCGATTATCTTCTCTCTTTTTTTTCATTCCATTGATAATCACCCATAAATGTAAGCCTCGTATGTGAATGAGCTTTGCTTTTTCAAATGCATTTTTAGGATATTCAACCTACTCAATATCACGAAGTGCTTGGTACATATAGCCTATTAAACGCAAACAATAAAAGACGTGTATGGCTTTCTATCAAGTATCATGATGTCGCTTCATAATTCAAAGCCCTGTGAGCCAGTCAAGTCGATTTTTATTTGTGTAGTGGTAAATCAAAAAAAGTTATCTCATGATTCATTTCAATGGAGCAGGTCTAGACAGTCCTCTTTATTTTACAGAGACCTAACAATTCTCCCATGACCAAGCACCCGGCGACAATGACGAGGAAAAACTACCTTTTTGACAGATGGAAACATCAGAGCAGACCCCGACACAAGGTGGGAGGCGATCCGCTTCGGCCGGTTAGGTTGGGAGAGGGGGGAGAGAGAGAGAGAGAGAGAGAGGGGATGAAGAGACACCGTGTATACTCTACAGTAGCAACAGGGGTAGTGGTAATGATCGAAGTATTATAAGTGGCACTTAAACAACGACAACAACAAAGAAAAGGAAGAAAAAGAAGAATATCCCATGATATTGTGTGGTGGGGTCCATCCCCACAGTCCCGGAAGGTCTGAAGGACCCCTTCCATCATAGCTGCTTTAATTCTGTGCTGTTGAATCATAGTGACCTTGGCAACATAATACCAATCTTATTACCGATCATCGTGCTTAATAAAGTTCGCCTCTGGCACTCGAGGCAACTACAGCACTTAAACACAGCGACCCTTCATCTAAAATGAACGGGCCGTCAGCGCTGAGATGCCGCTTGAGATGGTGGTGCTGAAAGGACAGCTCCTCTGCTGCTGCTGGCGCGTCAACGCCTCCGAGTTATTGCAACGGACAACAAGGCTAATGAACTGATGAAGAACACTTCCTAATGGGGAGATTAGGGAGACACATACTCTACATTTCAAGTTTATTGCACCGAGGAGCCGGCAGTGATGATGATGATGATGATGATGATGATGATGATGATGATGATGAATATAATATTAACAATAATAATCACAACAACAACGTTCACAACACTCGTAATAATAATAAGAATAAGACTAATGAGAATAAAGAGAATAATGAGAATAATAAGAATAATAAGAATTTCAAGAATTCTACATTCTGGGAATTTAGAATGAAGACCACTGTTGACAACTGTTTGAAAAATGCGGTCTCATTCGATCAATTAATTCAGATTAATCTCCACCTACTTCTGAATCTCATAACGCAGCCAGTGAAATGAGTTGGGAAAATGTGAGTTCGTGTCGAATTTTTAACTTCAAAATGAAAAATATTCGTAAAAACATGAACGCAGTTAGCGTGTAAGTTGTTGTTCCCCACCGCTAGGGGGCGGCAACGTCATAGTGACGTGTAAAAGCGATGCAAATGACACGAAGAAGAAATGACCAGTTGTAAATATGGCGTCTCCCTTGGACGATGATGAGATTCTTAATGATGATTATTATTCCCTGCTCAATGTCAGAAGAGAGGTAATATATCCAGTTGTGATCCGAACAGATGTTTGTGCGGGTGCTTGTGGAAGCAGTTTTGTAAAATTACCCTGGTTTAAATTTAACGGCGACTTGTAGAATCACATGTAACGTTAGCTAGGTAGCTAGTTGTGACCCTCGACATTGGTTTCTGTCAAATGACGGCTGAATGTTTTACAAAACTCACTGTTCCAGCAGGTTGACTCCCGGGTTTAGCGACAGGTGTGGGCAGGTGTCGAATTAATGTGGTGAATCCTATCTTACTGGTGCAATAAATTAGCTACTGCTAATTACGTGACATATATATTCAGTTTTGTTCTGAACTCTCTCACTGTGGGTAGTGCTAAGTGGCTAATGCTACGCGATTGATCAGATTGCAGTTCAGATGATGTCTGTGTATTTGGTCTTAATTTCAATTCAAGTAGAGACCAATATACTGACATGGAAATTACATTTTCCAAAACTGAATTGATTGATGTTAAGAAATTACGTGTCAAATTACGCGTTTTCACCTCGGATGTGTTCTGTGCATGGGCAGGTAGAAAAAAAGGTTATAGAATGAATATTAATTTAAGACTACATTCAAGTCATTTCTGTCATGCAGTAAAACAAAACCAAAAACTGATTTCTGTCAATGAAGCAACCTGTATTATATGGACCTGAATGTTTTCAGTGATTGGAGCAGGACATATTACACCACAACAATCTACAGTAATCTGATTTAAGGCAATAAATGTGTCTGTTTTGTCGGTTTGATCACGTCATCTTAACCCTGCCAGACCTTGTGTTCATGTAAGAGGTGGAAGGTAATGTGTTGAAACTGAATATAGAGGAGTTCTGGTGAAGCTGCATCATTCTGGGTGTTTAGGTTGTTTTCTCTTGCATATTTTTCTCATTTAATTTTGTCTTTCAGGCGACACAGGAGGAGCTAAAGGCAGCATACCGGCGATTATGCATGCTGTATCACCCAGACAAACACAGGAACCCTGAGCTTAAGTGCCAAGCAGAAAAGCTTTTTGACCTTGTGCATAAAGCTTATGAAGGTAAGAGATGCTTTAATAATCAGTCATCCTACTTTTCAATGACATGTTAAAGTGTTTTTTAGTTATTTTGCTATCTAACAACCCATTACACTGGTTGATTTCATGTTTTGTCTTTCTAGTTTTAAGTGACCCACAGACTCGAGCAATCTATGATATCTATGGCAAGCGCGGACTTGAAATTGAAGGATGGGAGGTAAATTCATTTCTGGCCGTATTGGCCAGTAATTCCTAAACACTTTACTATACCTGTCAGTCACACTGCACTTTTTTTTCCAATTTCAAAAGAAAAAGGGAATAATGGCATCAAGTGAAGGTCTGTCTTGGTGTCTGTCTCACTCCATAGGTTCTGTTTTGGTATCTTGATTGAACTGATGCCAGTGGAATATTTATTTTAGGTTTCTCAACTGTACCAATCATATTCATGATTTTTTCACAATGGGGAAGTTTGGTGAGAAAAATATATTAGCTTTCAGCAAAATTGATATTTTCACCATGTGACTTTTTATTTTTAAATTACAAAGGAGATTGGCTTGCTTGTAAGCTGCTCTCTTCTATATATTTATATGTACAGGCAGTCAACATATGAACATAATTGTTCCAAGAGGGTGTTTGTAAGTTGGATTGTTCATGAGTCATTTTTTTAAATTAATTTTCAAACTGTAATAGCCATTTGAGGTCAATTAAATGTTGCTACTACTCTAAATATAAAAGTACTATTCCCTAAGAATTATACTGTACATAATAAATACGTGTAACAAAGTTCTGTTTTACTTACTTAATTTAAAATCACTTGAAAAATGTTTGTGGACAAACAGTTGGTGGAAGCCTGCAGCCAGAAAAAAAAATGTAATCCAGTGATTGGTTTGAATTCTGGTTGTATCTTCTCACTCCAGGTGGTGGAACGAAAAAGAACCCCAACAGAGATTCGAGAGGAGTATGAACGTCTTGCGAAAAATCGAGAGAATAGGAGGCTTCAGGAAAGTACCAATCCAAAGGTGTGTTTGTAGGACGATAGCAAGCTGCACGTTATAGAATAATTAGGCATCATATGCGCATTATATACGTTGCTAATTAACACATATTAATTCCTGTATCTGTTACTTGCAGGGAACAATTAGTGTGGGTATTGATGCTAGGGACCTGTTCGACTGGCACGATGAGGACTATGGGTATCTGAACGAAGACGATTTCCCAAATGTGGAAATCGACAAGATGCACATTTCACAATCCATAGAGGTAAGGAGCTGCTTCAGATCAGACATGACTTTTTAAGTAGCTGGATGTGGTCTGGGTTGAAATATTTGCGTCCGTAATGAAATGTGAAATCGTTTTTTTTTTTTTTTAATGCTGGAGCCAACTTTTTTTTTTTTGTCAAAGTATATTTATGTGACGTATCTTTGTGTTCCACTCCAGGCCCCTCTTACCACCAGAGACACAGCAGTTTTGTCTGGCTCCTTGTCAACCCGTAATGGAAATGGGAGCGGCAATATTAACTTGGCCTTGAGAAGAGTCACCTCAGCTCAGAATTGGGGAGAGGTATGACGCAATCTCACTGGCCACCACACACGCACACGATTCTATAAATGTCTAAAGACTATTATCCTTTTTACTCAAAATAAACAGAAACTGTGCGTATTTGTGCCGCGTAACATGCAGCCACAGTTTAAGAAGCGAAATGTTATCCTTGTGTCTGCAGCTAGAGTTCGGTGCTGGGGACTCCGAGGGACCTCTGTTTGGAATGAAGATATTCCAACATTTGACACCTCGTTGGTATTTATCAGAATAAAAAAGAAAATAAAAGCATCCTTCTGTGTGTTTTAGTGCTGCATGAGGAGTTACGTTAATGTTTTTTCATTTTTGACTCAGCTATATGACGGCGCAGTGTGAGTTCCAGTTCTCGTCCCGTGGTGTTCGACCTGGGGTTACGACAGTGCTGGCACGTCACCTGGACAAGAACACTATGGGCTATCTGCAGTGGTGTTGGGGGATGCACTCCTTTATGAACACCAGCATAGTCAGGGACACCAGCAGCAGCCGTTTCACTTTTGCAGTGCAGGTCAGAATCCTTAAGTTGTTTTTTTTTTTAACTTAATCCAAAAAACCACAAAGCAAATCACAAGTTTTTTTCTCAGGGTTGTGACAAAATGATCATTAATATTTTTCTTTCTACAGCTTTCCATTCGTCGTAGCTTCATGATGATGAGCTACCAGTATAAGTTCCAAGATGAAGATGAGACAAAGATCAGGGGCTCAATAAAGTATGTTTTTTGACAGAAATTCTTTTAAGACCAGTCTGGTTGTACAGCAAGTACATTTCAGTCCAAGTTTTTCTCCTTGCTGGTTTTTAGGCAACAGCTGACATTTCATAATAAAAAGTTAAAAAGAAAAAGCAGAGGAAGTGAAATTGTCTTCATGTTACAGGTCGAGTCTCTTTGGGACTGTGATAGAGTATGGTGCCGAGAGGAAGATCAGTCGACACAGCGTTCTGGGGGCCACTGTCAGCGTGGGAGTGCCGCTAGGAGTCTCCCTCAAGATCAAGTAAGTGCAGCTTTCTGATCCCACAAGAATTACATGACCTCAAATAAACCTGTCAAACACATCTTCTACTACCTTTACCTGCACTGGGTGTAAATTTAAGGGCCCAGTATTCGACCTAATGTGATGCCAGTTAGTCCTGGGGTTTGAGTTTTGAATGCCTTAGCTTTTATTCATAGAAAGAAAACATCCACACGATGAGTTCTAACATCTGACAAACACAGTTCAGCATCCTGTCCAGCATTTAATATGGCGCAGTGTCTCACTTTGCTCAGCATTACTCAGAAACCCCCACAAATATTACAAGGAGAAACCCATTCAGACGTCAGTAATGAAGTAATTTTTCTATTTGCAGACTAAACAGAGCGAGTCAGACGTACCTCTTTCCTATTCACCTGACTGACCAACTCCTGCCTAGCGCTGTATTTTATGCCACAGTTGGACCTCTGGTTTTCTACCTCGCCATGCAGAAGCTTATTATCCGACCATACCTGAAGGCTCGGAAAGAACAGTAAGAAACCCTCGCAGTAAAATTTTTATTTGGGGTTTATTTCATGCAAGAAACATTATTGGAAGAGGCACCACATGGCCAGATTTTCATTAAACTACTTTTATTTCTCTATTCATCACTGACCTGAACAGAGAGTTGGAGAGGCAGCAGGAGAGCTCAGCCACTAACATCTCCAAGAAGAAGCAGGAAGCCGAAGCCGCGGTGAGTGTTTTCTAATCCTTGCGTGTGTCTCTGTTTGCAAATCCTACGTGGCGGTTCAGAGTCAGGTAAGAGGCGCAGGCAAATATTACAAGTCGGATGATAGGGCTGAGATAGGATTAGATAAAATGCAAAATATCAATGAGATTCATGAGTTTGATCCCATGATGGGAAAGCTGCCGTTGTCTACTTAACATTCTTTGTGTACCTTCTTCTTCTCTAAAGGTCTTGCTCATGCAGGAGTCGGTGCGCAGGATTATTGAGGCTGAGGAGTCCAGACTGGGTAAGATTTGTCATATAAATAAATAATCATATCACCGTATGGAGAGGTAGCTCTTTAGAAATATTTCCTTGACGACAACTTCTAGCAAAGACGAGAACGAGCCCCGTTTGTGTAACGAACCTCGTGACGTAAAGTGTGTGTTCGAACACACAATTAAAGCAGGAATAAGTCGAAATACATCTTTTAATTTTGTCTGTATTTGTACAAATTTTGCTCAGATTTGAGTTTTGCGGTGGCTGAGGGATTTCACCATCTCCCGGTGTTTCTCGTTTTAAAAGTGCAGAGAAACTCTTCTATTGTGAGTTGATGGTAAAAGCTGAAGTGACATTTTTTTTCCAGACACTGTTGAAACAAGACCAGTGTGGTTCTCAGGAAGCAGTTCTCTTCCAGTTAACGTGGTAAAGCAGAGTGCAGGATGATGGTGATTGTGAGCTGTGCACTGAACCTGTAGGGACCGTATACCTGACAGAGACAAGAGTGGTGCGCGGGCTTTTCCACTGTAGTAATTGAAATCCTAGATAACATCTGATGTGATCCATTGAAGATACAGCCAGCGTTTCAAACAGGATTAAAACTAGAGGGGGTATTGGAGTTCAGGGGATTGTTAAAATTCTCTTTTAAGAAGTGATAATTGTCGCTTTCTTGATAAGTGCACCAACAAAAGGCTCTCGGCAGACGGTATCGTTGTCACTAGAGGGAGTTTGTCGAGTGATAATTGGCTTATGACTTCTGTCACTGCAGAGGCTGTTTTAATTTTAATATCTGCAGCAGTCCTCAGACTGTCGACAGTTAATATTTGTGTAATATGTGTGTGTGTGCGTGCGTGTGTGTGTTTGCGTGTGTTTCAAGTCATACACAGGTTCTCTTCTGTATTTAATGGACCTTGCCCTCAATGAAATGGATCAGGTGTTGTTTATTGCAATTAAAAAGAATTGTGCTGTCTCTTTGTTTTCTGCCTGCAGACGATTTTAACAAAGAAAATCTGGTTTTGCGTCCGACTTCAATTAATAATTCATGCACAGATCTGGTAGATTTCTGAGATCGGATCCCGAACTGAACGAACCTGACCGTTTCTGACGGCTCCGCTTTGAAGAGATATTGAACTAACGTCCACCTTCTCCACAACTTTGTGCTGCTTCATTAAAACCAGGTCTCATCATCCTCAACGCCTGGTATGGCAAGTTTGTGACCGACACCAGCAGAAGACATGAGAGAGCAAAGGTCATCGATGTAACTGTACCGCTTCAGTGTCTGGTGAAAGACTCTAAACTCATGCTCACAGAAGCCACAAAGGTAAGAACGGCGTTTCTATCATGAGGTTCTCAAAGCCAGAATCTAGGCTGTAAAGTAGAGTTGTATTCTTATATTTCTTGCTGTGTAAAAATGACGCACATGCGTATGGGGTTAGAAAAGGATGTCCTCAATTGGCTTGTGATTCATTCTGCCTCGGGTACGTGACCTCATGCTGTCCTTCCAGTCGGGACTCCCTGGCTTCTACGACCCCTGTGTGGGGGAGGAGAAGAGCCTGAAGGTGCTGTATCAGTTCCGTGGAGTCATGCATCAAGTTCTGTCAGGAGACACAGAACCACTCAGGATACCAAAGCAATGTAGGTCCTATTAAAAGCATGTCATCATGACTGCTGTGTTTTTGTGTTTGCCCCTGTTGACCCCCGTTGAGCTGTCTTAGCGTAGGTTTAACAACCTGACCTCTCTGTGTATCTCTCGTTCCTGAAAACAGGGATTATTTGCATTAAAACTGGATTCCTTTGATGCTACTACATCTTCTTCCCCACAAGGTTTTTTTTTCTTCTGACTTCTTGTTTATCTTTGTTTCCTCTGTGCAGCTCACAGGATTGACACAGACACATAGGAGCTCCTCTGCTGACCAAAAAAAGATTCCTTCATCTCTTAACCTCGACACAAGATGGACGAACTTTTTCAAGATGTGACCTGGATTGAAGTTGTTGTTACTCAGAAATGATGCATTTACCGTTTGTCTTTCTATTCATTGAAATACACAGCGCAGAATGACAGCGTTACTACTGGACTGATGATGCTTCGTTGTTCACGGACAGATTTGAGGCCTGCTTGAAATTCTAATTTTACACCAAAATTATCAGCACCATCTCGTGGTCCAGGTCTTCAGGCCTTTTCAGTTTTCCATGTATTTTGGGTATGTTTGATAATTTATGGCAAGGTTCTCTGTACTGTCCTGCTCACAAACTGCAGTGCCTGTGAATGCAGCTCTGTGTATTTGCCATATTATTAAAATTACCACCTCTCATGTTGCTTAACCATTTTAATACTTTTTGAAAAAGGTATTTTAAAATTTTTTTGCAATGCTTAGAAATGTTTTTATAGTTCTTTTAAAGGTGTGAATTTTGCATTAGGGATCAACCAGTGGGGATGTGTGTGTTTTAATTGGGCCAGTGGAATTCTAATGATTAAAAACAGCTACACAGAGAGGAGATAATAAAATGCTAGAAGGAAGGAAAGGATTTTCCTTCAGAATTGGAACAGCACGGCTTCAGATTTAGTTCATTGAAGGAAAACTGCCGAGAAATTTTGATCGTCAAGAATTAAGTAAAAACAGTCACTTTAAATTTATTCTACAGGATGATCATCTTCATGCTGTCAAATTTAATGCATGCTATATTGAGGCTCTGTTAATTTAAAAAATGCACCAAAGTGCTTATTTGTGACTTTGATTGACTAGATTCTGTTTAATTAAAAATTTTTTCTAGATTCTATGTTCTATCAGTGATGAAAACAAAGAAATGTGACAAGAGCAAGATCAAAATTGGAAGCAACCTGTGTCCCACAGATTTTGAATGGGATTCAGATCAAGGCTCATTACCAACTATCCCAGAGCTGCCTGACACTGTACCTGCATTGCTCCAGCTGTCATCTGTGGTTTTCCTGCAGATGTCGCTTGTCAGGGAAATTCTTCTGCTAAAATGAGAGCTGCTAATTCTCCAAAGAATTAAGAATTACAGACACGGTGTGATCAATCATCTTTCTTTAATACATACCAGTATGGAGCGCTTTGACAGTTGTAGCAGCATTTGGTTGTATATAGCCACTGAAACCCAACCCAACCACAGATGTACATTATACAGCACTTGATTTTGATTCAGATATTTACCCCCTGGGTTCCTGGAGGTGTTACCAATTTTATTACCTCCTTTGAAATGGACTTTTTGTTGTCAGTGAATTCTTTTTTTTCCCGTTTGCCACAAGCGCTTTTTTTTTTTTTTTTTTTTTTTTTTTTACTCCAGATTGATTAGAAAAATCAAACACAGAATTATCACAAAACCTGGTATACTTATGTAGATGTACAGCCAACTTTATAACATAAGAGGGTTTTCCTAAATTTGCCAAGCAGTGTGCTAAAAATAGACTGACTGAAAGCATCACATGACAAACACTTAGTCCCTGTGGAAAATGCACCCGTGATTAATGAGATTCATAAAGAGTGGATTGGTTAAAGAGTGCAGAAGTAACCCAGAATTTATCAACAGCAACATGAGTCTTAAAATTGCTACTCAACAATTTGTTAAACCGACATATCTTTCGGAATTATATATATATTTTTTAATATAAAAGTAATATATAACAGTTTTAATCAATTTTATAGCGAATTTTGTGAACTTTATCCATGAACCCAAATCAATCACTTAAAGAACGTATTTAATATAATATTGATACTGATGATTATTCAGTGATAAAATACAATAACCGGGTTCGCTAGTATGACTACAACGGCGTGTCCCGAATCCACCAGTGTTCTGCGGGGTCGATCACAAACATGCTGGGGATTATGCGAATCTCCGCTGATTTACGGGAAGCGGGGTTCAGTGAGTATGCGCGTACTTACGCTACGTCATTTTATCGCCGCTCTCCACCTACGCATCTTTCGTCCAGCTTCGGGTGTCCCGGAGACGCTAACGAAGCGCACCTTCGTCTATCGAGTATTAGGACAGAAATAGGCGCGTCCCAGAGACAACACCTATAGAAACCGAAAGTTGTTGTGGTCACCAGGACTCCGCGACGTGTTGCGAAATTTAACGTTGTGCGTATTTTAATTTATTGCGACTACTTAACGTATCACTTGTTTTTCTTTCCAACCGCACTTCCGTGTTGTTGAGAGTAATTATCAAAGGCCGCATACGTCATATTGTAGCTTTAAAGACGAGTCATAACGTCGAGAGGAGATTATATTTAATGTATTTGACTACAGCGGCGGCTCTGGTGTAAAAACGTCGTCAGCCTGGGTTCTTTTTCCCAGGCATGAAAAGGAAGGGTGAAGCTATGGGTGCAGCTCAGAGCTCCGACTCCAAACACAGAGTCACTTCAGATGAACAGGAACATGTAAGTGTTCCACATCAACAGTTCACACCTGAAATATCAGTTGTCAAATGTGATATCTCACTTTTCCCCCCGAACTATTCGACTAGGATCATCAGGGCTGTTTTTCTTTTCGAGTCCTTGAAGGCTCGGGCCTGATGGATCTTACTTTTAATTTGAAAGGGATAGATAGCCAAATTGGAAACTTCCGGTTCATTTTAATTTTTTTTTTTTTTTTTAATGTTTAAGTCTTCGACTTTAATTCCTTGTGTAATAATAAGACCCAAATATGCTGACACAGTTTAAATATATTGATTACAGTCACTGGAACAAAATCAATGCCTGAAAACGTCCATGAAAGGCTGTCAGCTGACCCACACGTCACGTGGTCTCTGATTGCTGCAATCTAAAACACATTATCCAGTTGGAGCTACATTTTAAATCAGGTTTACATTAAAATGTACCATAAAATAGCTCTGAGCAATAACTAAGTGATGCTTGATGCTACATTTTTCTCCCCACATTCAACGCATCCATCTGCTGTGACTAATGCATTTTCAGATTTATTCTATCCTCCATCAGTCCCACCAATCAGACGCTGTTAAAACATCATGAGGGAAATTTCACAGGCTTCTGTCAGTAAATGGTGATCTGCCCATGAAGTTAATATACCAACGGTGCTGGAATAACAATAATAACAGACAACCGTCTGTGTCCTCCCTGTTGTTTTCAGTTCTTCTCCGTTCCACTGGAGATCCTGGAAGAGATCTTCCTGAATCTCCCTCCCTACCAGGTGGTTCATGTTTGTCGGTTAGTTTGTCATCATTGGAAAGAAGTATCAGACAGTGAATCTTTGTGGAGGGAGAGATGCAGAAGAGAAAGATATCGCCTCCGCGATGCTTCCAAAACACCCGAAGACTGGAGGTTGTTTTACTTTTTGTGCAAGAAGAGAAGAAATCTTCTCAAGAATCCAAGAGGAGAGCGTAAGACGTGTTTTGCTGTTAAAGGAAAAAAATTACCACTGCAAAATAATTTCTGTCATGACGGTGTTTTTTTGGTTCCAGATAAAATGAAGAACTGGCAGATATTAGAGAATGGTGGCGATAACTGGAAAATAGAGGAGGTAATGGTACCACATCCCAATGAGGCGGTCCAGAAAAACTTTGTGACTTCATACGGGTGAGTGTTTGTCAGCAGTGTTCCAGGAGACACAGGACAATGACACGAGACGTGACATCCCTACTATGCAGGGACTAAAACCCTTTTCTGTTTTCTGCAGAATGTGCAAGAAGTCACAACTTATTGATTTGGCAATGGAAGGTTACAGCCCACTGTTCATGGATCACTTCCAGCCAGACATCAGAATATCTGATTGGTGAGAAGAACATATAAATACACCTCTCTGTAACTCCTAAACCAAGGTGGTACAACGGTCCTCTTAAGCGTCATAATACCGTCACAATACCGTCATTCAACATGGCGTACGCCTACCCTCATGCCCTCAGTTTCAGTGTGTGTGTGTGTGTGTGTGTGAGGACAGATCCTTCTTGTTTTCATTGTAAAGCAAAGAACATGTTTAAATCTGAGTCATTTCTTGCCAAATGAGGATTAATGTAAGCTCATTTAACTGTTGAAGGACAACATAAAAGAAATAAACGTTGACATACAAAATGCGTTTCTAATAATGCTATAATCCCCCTCCTCCGTTTTCTGTTATATTAGGTACGCCCCACGATGGGATTGTGGCAGTAAATACGTGATCCACGTAGAACTGCTGAATCAAAAGAAGAGAGCCGTCAAGACTTTTGCTCCAGAAACCGTTTACTTTGAGCAGTGGAACGATCAGAAATGGAACCAGGTATGTAGCTAGCATAAAGCGCTCCTTCATACCGTGAGCTCGTGATGACTCTGTCGTTTTGTATTTTTCAGATGACCTATGCATTCCAGAACTACGGGCCAGGAGTGAGATATATCCGATTCACACACGGCGGCCAAGACACACAGTTTTGGGCGGGATGGTACGGAATCCGTGTCACCGACAGCTGTGTGGAGATATGCCCAGCCTTGGACACATAACTTCCTGCCTTTTACCTGACATTACAAATTGCACCAAGTATTATTAGCCTTATACATTCTATATCTGCAGTCACTTTGTTACGTGTTCTTTTCAGGACAAGCCAAACAAACCCATGAATATTTAATATATATTCAGGTTCTCAATATAGTTTTAAGAATGAAATGACATTTGTGGTGTCGCACATCCCAGTGCTGTAAAGGTCATAAGCTAATAACGGTAAAGCTCTGCTGAAAAGTAATAACATATTTGTCCCGATTCAAATGGAATAAGAAATGTGGGGAAAAAAAAAAAAAAGTTAAATTGTGTAAATCTAGAAGGACATTTGAATTTCAAACGTTTATTTTACTTCATCTGGATGAAAATGAGGGTCACAGCTGTGAGGATAGTTTATTACCAAAGATGGATTGTGGTGATTTCTGACATCCACAGTAAGACAAGACTGAATAAATCAAAAAGGATATAAATGATGCTGTAATACTGAAGTAATTGTAGTTCACAAACTGAATGGAAGTTTTATTTGCACTACTCTGTAACTTGTGGTATGTGTTGAATACATGTATGTTACCCTAGATTTTTTGTTTTTCTTATCTGGGAAATTCATTGAAGTGTCAGAGACTTATTAAATAACCAAGTCAGACAACGTCTGGGATTTGAAGTTAGGTTTATTCATAATACTGGTTTATTGTGAAGCAGGATACAGTACAACATTGTCAATTCAAATAAAACTCAAGTCAGAGAATCCTTTGTCCTCAACATTTTCCTGGTTAATCTGATTTCAGTGTCAGCTCAGCTTCTCTAAATCTCGTTATCAGTGACGCACACCTCGTGTTCATTCAATAAGTTATGAGTTATTCTCAATATATTTACAAATTCAAGCTCAACATCCAGGAATGGATATAGGAAAAGAAAATCCAAATAGTGCTAGTCCGTCAAGCCAAAAAAAAAAAAAAAAGAGGAGGGGGGGACTCCTGGGATCTCAAAGGATGTATAGCATTTTTCAAAACAGTGTCACAATGTGCTGCTATCTGACTGAGTCTTGCTGCAGTGGAACAGCCAGTGTGTTCTCTTTAAAAATAGTTTATTAGCCTGGGGTTATAAGCTGAAACACCGGCAAAATTCAGCTGTTGTAGTTCTTGATAAGCAAAAAAAAAAAAAAAAAGCTTCAATGGAAAGATAACATTTAAAACTCAGGATTCCCACTTCTTTGGAACTCTACCCTGACAGGTGTCAATTTATCAGATTTGGATTTGGCAAACTAGAACGATGAAGCCCAAACTAATAAAGATATACTGTGTTAAATCTTTTTGATTCGAATGGAGGATATTTTAACAAAACTCTTAGAAAACATGAATTTTATTAAACGTCAAATAAAGGTCTGAAAAACAAGTGTTATGATTCATGTCAGTAGGTAGACCAATGCAGTGACGGCTTATAGCATGTTGTGCACAAGGGTCGAACATACAGTGGAGGTAATTAAAAAAACAAATGTAGGACACACTAAGCCATCATTTGAGCCTCTTGCTAATCCATCGTTATCAGCTTGTTTTATGAAAGCAATTCTATTAAAATTCCACTGCATAGTCTGTTCCTTCAGAATAACATTCGACACTCTAACAAAAATGAACTGGAAACATGTGGTCAAGCAGAAACATTCCATAATGAGTTTGTTAAGTAGTCAGTGCTCATCATAATATGAGAACCACTTCTGTGGCATCAAATATCACAACCTATCAAATGGTAGTCTATCTTGAAATAATATTCAACACATTGAATATGTATTCAGGTTAAGTCAGTGAGAAGGCAAATATTTCATGAAACCTCAACTCGTGTTGGAATGTGCTTGTGTGGCAAACCTCTTCAGTACTGTTAACCTAGATTTAGAAGCTGATGCGGAGAAGGCTGCAACAACGCTTAGAGGAGAACACATTTACTTCTTTTCTTAGGTTCAGGAGGCTCCAGGGCAGCCAGTATTGCCTCATCAAACACATTCTTTAATCCTTTCTGTGGAAAATAAAACATTAATATTCAAAAAACAGGGCTGTGTTCCAAATACAAACTAATATCTTCAGGGAACTAATTGCTAAAGAAGGCTGAGTAGAAATGGAACAGGGCAATCAAAATTTTCCTTTATTCAAATAACATTTTACAAGACTCATGATCAAGTTGTCTGAGTGAGGACAAAAGCAGATGGAAAATTTTGATTCTGCAGTAGAAAAAGAATTATCACTGTCTAAGACAGAATATGGCCTAAATGCCCTATAACGTACAATTGATATTGAGACTGCTCAAAACTGAGATAATGTCAATTTTAAAAACAAACACACTCTGCCATGTGCATTTACAGACTTGTACACAATTTGCCAACAGCAGAGGAGAATTACAGATTGACACTCTTGTCATATCAGGCAGCGTGGATAATTGTGATTAGGCCAAGTTGAAAAGAAAGCACGCTTGAAAATAAGGAGAAGAGTTAACGGGCATAAAGTCTTTAAATTTAAAAGAGCATTGTGGTTATTTCAGTGACGGACATGTCTTTACAATGAATAAGCAGCAAATGGCTGAGAGGCAATGCAAGACACAAGGTGACATCAGAACAAACAGCATTTTCTCTTTCTTTGAGTTTCAGGGGGCTCTAAAGCGGCTAAGATAGCCTCATCAAATACGTTCTTCAGTCCCCGCTACAGAAAGAGGAAGAGAAGGAACAAACACAGGCACACAACACAGAGTTAGATGGAGGTTTTAGCCAAATGTTGTTAGCAAAAGTCAAGGCCAAGTATTTCCTTCCTGTTAGAAAAGAAATATCTCCAAACATGCTTGCCGCACCAGCTTAGCTTTGAGTGTTGTTAAATTGGAAATCTTACCTGTGTTAGGGCTGAGCACTCCACATATTTTACAGCCTTAAGGTCACGAGCAAGTTTTTCTGCTGTCTCCGGGGTGATTGGCTTCTGTTTGTTCTTGGCTAGCTTCTCCACTGTGGAAGGATCATCACGCAGATCGATCTGAGTGCCTACCAACAGGAATGGGGTCTTGGGACAGTGGTGGGTTATTTCAGGTACCCACTGGAATAAAAAAAAAAAAAAGCAGCGTTTATTACCAAAGGCTTACACACGCATTTCTAAATGAAATCACACGTAGGATTGTACTCAATAAATTTATTAAGTCAGATCTGATAATGGTCTAAAATTGTTCTTGGTGTCTAAGAGGTAAGAATTATATTCAACTAGATGATAAGGAAGGGCAAAGGAAACAAGTATAGAAGAAGTTTGACTTAAACATCACCTTTGTCATCTTGTGACAAACCTGTATATTTGTTACTAAAGGGACAGGGTATGTGACGGGTAACAAGTGTAGAGGAAGTATAACTTATCTTCAGACAACACACATTTGAAAAGGCATGTATTTCCGGTTTAAACTTATTTTCACTTGCATATTACTGGGTTAGTCCAAAAACAGATTTTTAGAAATTTCACTATGACCAAACCTTCCATTAATTAGTCATTAACAAGTGATCAACAATTAGCCAACCATTTCTGAAATAACTCAAGAAACGCCATCTTTGATGGCTTGTGTCATTATCTTGTTTATTTGCATTTTAATGTACTCCCTTATCTAAAAACAAATGACTGTGCTGACTTGATTAATCAGGTCAGGAGGCTTTCCCTGATTGACATGTTGACAATGCAATGTATTAAACTTGGTAACATGGCAAATGAGGAGCTTGTGCCAAAGAAGAAGACCTTAAACGTGATCAGTGATCCTCCTACTGTATTACTGTATTAACACACAGTTCCGTCATGTAAAGTATGCCGCAAAGGCAGAGTACATTCACACAAGTTAAGCGAAGCAAGAACCTTTTGATTTTCAAACTGTACTCACCTTTTCTTTAACATTCTCAAATGAGGATGGTGAAACAACTGAGAAACAGACTAGGAAGACATCCGTCTGTGGGTAGCTCAATGGCCGTAACCGGTCATAATCCTCCTGACCTACGGAGGCATTGTTGCAACGTTATTTATCATGTATCAGAATACATGTAACGCATGCAATTTATAATGCAATTATGTTGAAATATTAATTATACCTGCTGTATCAAACAATCCAAGAGTGTATGGCTCACCCCCGATCATTACAGTTACTGCATAGTTGTCAAAAACCTGTCATGGAACAATGCACATGGACATGTCAGTGCACTTAAATAAGCTTAAGTGTTATAATACGACTGTACAACACATCAAACTACTTACTGTTGGTACATATTCAGAAGGGAATTTGTTGGTGGTGTAGGAAATCAATAGGCAGGTCTTTCCCACTGCTCCATCACCCACCACCACACATTTGATAGTCTGCATCTTTGTGCTTTCTGATTCTGAAGCCAATAAAGTCGAATGCTGGAAAAGAAAAACAGATCATATGTTAGTCGTGTGGTAAAACTGATCATGAGGTAATATTATGGTTTTCGTAGCATCCATCCCCATTAACAGCATCATACAGCTCTGATTGACACACAGTAAAAGAAAGTCCGCGTTTCGTTACATTTAATAATTTAAATTACAACCTTAGCCACGTTTACTTCTTAACTTACGTCACATCTTAATTAACTGACCAACTTTAGTATCTATGAATTAAAAAGGGTTAAATTCTCCAAATAAAATGGAAATTGGTTTGTGTAGCGAGCTAACCTCACGCACTGCTAGCATCGCTTAACGATGCTAGCTAGCTTTGCACTCTTCACTTGGCGCTGCGTGCCTGATTTCAAACTAAATAATACCACCAATGAAACCTATATTCATATTTGTTTTTTCTAAATCTAACTCCATGCTGATATATTACATAACGTTTAATTAACGTACCAATTTCTCTTGGTGTCTCCGTTCTCTTGTGTTGACTGTGTGTTTCGCCGGGCGTTGGCACCAGCGACCAATAACTTGCTACAGACACACAGCTTCCGCACTTCCACTACGACTGTCAAGCTAGTCTCCAGCCTACCGGATAACGCCTTTAAAACCGTGTAGCATTACTCAAATTTTGACACTACACATAATAAGAGGTCTGCACAGAAGTAAGCGTTGAAATTCTTAATAATGCTGAAATTTTTAGTCTTTGTAAGGTTTATCCATGTGTGATTTTTATTGAATCTATTCATTCATGTTACTTGTGCTTTTACTTTGAAGGATAGTTTTCCCTCATCATAGTGGCTACTTCCTGTTGCGGAAGTAGGTGACGTCACCTCCCGAATTCCTCACACCCCTCATCACCGCCAATGACTGGCACACCCGGAGACAAGGTACACCCGCAAGGTTTCAACCGCAGGTAAAATTAAAAAAAAAAACACAAAAAAAAAAACTTGACGGCTGGTAGCTGATAGAGTCATTTTAGAGAAGTGCAGGGACCAACTAATTGAGTGATCAAATAAAGATGCTCAATATTTATCAAACAGCATTACCTTGACATGAACATCACATTAACTTCACATTAACCCCAAATCCTCGCTTTTAGAGAATTTAATACTGTATAGAATATTTCCTGTGGAAATTTGCCTTGAAGTGTGTGAACACTGAAAGAAATGCTCCACCTGTAACCCCTAAAAAATAAAATAAATTACATTATATTAAAAAAAACTATGTATGTCCTTTTATTTTTACTATGACCCTTGTTGTAAATGCACCACAGGAGAGCAACACCCTAATTTTGTTTTATTTCATTTCATACAGTGGCAATAAAGACTATTCTATTCTATTCTATTCTATTCTATTCTATTCTATTCTATTCTATTCTATTCTATTCTATTCTATTATATTATATTATATTATATTCTCCTAAAATAAACAAACAAATAAATAAAAATGCTTTTTTTGTCTTTTGAAAGCAACACTCAACAAAGTTTGGATGGTGTACATCGTTTTGCATGGTGTACAGATCCTTGTAGCAAAACGTGCTAATCTTGTAAAGCCCACGAGAAACAAGTAGGTAAATGCTACAAGAATATCATCCTTCATGTCCACATAAGATTGGCAAGTAAATTAAATGAAAGCCTCCTTCACATGTACTAATTTCAAAAGGATTGGATATTCATAAGATGGAAGGCAAAAGTTGTCACTGACATCAACAAAATTTTATTAATTCAAACATGAATAACAAAAAGGAATCTGAAAGACACATTTTCATTGGTTTCATTTTTGATTTTAATTTACATTTCCAGCAGGGAAAGAAAGGATTTTACAGCCTTAGTATCAGTATATTTACAGTCCACACACGTAGTTTTACTAAACTCAGTCATAGATGTTGGAGTTTTGACATTGGATTTGTCGATTTTGCCATATTTTTCTTGCAGTCTTTAATCTCCATGCAATAACATGCGTTGCTGCCAAACAACACAGCATTAAAATAAAGAAGATCCATCGTAGAAATGCCCACCAACTATTAAAACAAACAAACAAACAAAAAACACTGGAGTCAGAGTAACTTACTTCTGCTGTATGTGGTGGTTCTATTCATGTACTATATGAACGGTTGTTAACATTCTAATACTATATCCCTACCTTGTTTCACTTTGTGCCATTGCTGGTAATGAAGTGGTTGGTGAGATAGTTGTTGTCACCATGTGACTGGCTTAAAGAAAAACATGAGGCACATCAGCAAAGATTTGACTAGAACCATACTTATTTTTAAGATGATCAGTAATAATTAATAAATGTATTTTGGGTGTTAATCCAGCTGAAGCATACCTGTATGGGAAATGCGGAGCCTGACACCAGTGAAGACATTCTTTCCAGGTCTGGCAATAACACACCAGTACTTATCATTGTCGCTGTCCCTTAGAGAGGTCATAGTCACAGTGAAGACTCCTGCATCCTTGTCATCTGCAATGAAGCTTCTTTTACTCAGTCGATTCTTCGGGGTTTTTACCACTATGGTGCACGTCCCATACACCCTTCCTTTACACCAGTATTTCGTGTGATCTCTGTACATCTGATTATAATGACAAGAGATGGTCACGGATTCTCCATATGCTGCCTTTACCTCCTCTGGCCCTGATAGAAGGAGTGACTCCACTTCCTGCTTGGTAAACCAGAGCAGATAGAGGACAGGAGCTGCAAAATACAAAAATCCACATGATATAAACAGTAAAAAGCCACAAATCTTTTTTTTTTTGAAGCTGCTTTTACCATTAAATAAAGACAATGTTCCCAAGCTTCTCATGGTGGTAAGAGAGAGACTATAATGAAACAAAAGCAAATGAAGCAAGATTTGAAGACTTCCTCTTATTTCTCTACTGTGATATAGTTGTGCAATCAGGTGGCTGAAGACATTTTATGGTATTAGTGATATTTATTTGTGTACTTCGTGTATGTGTTTCTAATAGCATTTTTGTGCTGAGATTCCACATCGTGTCAAATTTATCTTATTTTATTATTGACTAAATATTTGTTTCATTATATTTTAATTTTCTTGTCTATAATAAAATCTTTCAAGCGTAAATACAAATAGCAGCAAGTCAGCAGGGGGCACTAAAGACCAGACTACACACATCCATCCATCCATCCATCCATCCATCCATCCATCCATCCATCCATCCATCCATCCATCCATCCATCCATCCATCCATCCATCCATCCATCTATCTATCTATCTATCTATCTATCTATCTATCTATCTATCTATCTATCTATCTATCTATCTATCTATCTATCTATCTGGCTGTCTGTCTGTCTGTCTGTCTTCTGCAGATTTTAATGTCATTATTACAAACTGAAGTGGTAAAAACTAGTCATACATACAGATGTAGTAGGTGTAGTAGTAGGGAACACCATCTGTCATTCAAATCTTAAATTCCACGTGGGGGGTTGCGGGGGTTGTGTAATCTGATCTGATTGTGTAAGATTGTGATAGAGTTCATATTAAGGTGGACTAACATGCCTTTGAAAAACAGGATCACATTGAACTTGGTGCATCGTATTTCAAAACCAAAATGGCAATCTGTACGTACGACTTCAAGCAAATGTCTAGAAACAACATGAATGAGGGGTTACTTTAAGAACTGAAAATTGGAATGACGCTAATGGGTCCACGTAGGAACAACCCACGTAGGAAAAAACGGAACTATGTTGGTGGGATATGCAGTGGTGAACAAAAAAAGGAGAACAATTCTTTCAACATTTGCAGTATGACTAGTTTAACAATTAAAACAGGGTACTGAAACAGAATAATTATGCCATAGAAACAAGAAAAAACAGTCTCCAACGCTTATGAGCTGCTGTTAAATGAGGTCATAGTTTTGGCATTGCTATCTTTTTAACTGAGTGCATATATAATGCAGATACATCTATGATGTGTGAAAAATTAGTACCTCAGGGAAAGAAAACATTCTCAAGCACTGATCTTCTCCAAGATGATGAAATGACCTTGGTGGGAACATAAATGAGAGTATTTTCAATTTTTTCAAAGAAAATCAGCCGGTCGAGGAAAAAAAAAAAAAAAATTCCCCTGACATTTGTTTGATTTATTCTTTTAATTTTGGCGATTCCCCTTGACAAGAAAGTTTGTTTTTAACAGAATAAAAAAGCATTACTTTTGCTTCTTTTGCTTCTTTGGCTCAGCTGAACTCTTTTCCGCCGACACAGCATATCCTTCTTTAAATATCAAGTTAACTGTTACAGATAAAGTCTGAATTATAACGAAAGGTAAATGATTAGATAAGATTCTGCTTTTTAAATGCTTACATTTCAAACGTAAATCTTTCCACCTGACACACCATCCATCATTTAACTCAACTGACTTTTATGTCAGAGCCAAACAGAGACAGCAAATTTACATAAAAGACATGTTAGGAAAATTGGTCTTCTTAAGTCAAATTGCAAGTGAACATCTGTCTCTTGTTTCCCTGCATCACCATGAAAAGATAAACTACTGAAGGAAAAAGGAATCAAGCAATTACTTTTCTTCCTTTGGGGTTTATTAAAATTTTGGCACATAATCACTCAGATATTAACATTTATGGCAAATTCATAAATAATCTTTTGCAGTTTTGTGTAATTCGTATAACACATTTATTTGTTTTGCATTGCACTGCTTTGGATTATGCTTGATTTGGATAAATAAGTCCTTCACACAAGGAGAAAATACGTCTGTGGAAAATACGCACTAAAGCGTGATAAGCAATCACATCATTTTCCTTAAGTGACTGCATTTCATAATCATCTCTCAAACAACCTTTACCCTTTGCAAATAAACACCTTATTTGGCCGATATCCCACCAACAGCTTCTGCATAAAAGTGAGGGCGCACACGAGATGACCTCCTTGTACGAGGTAGTCATGGGCAAACTGGTTTTTGTGACAGGTGAGTCACGACTGAAAGTTCTACATGCGGCAGATGCTCTCCACATGAATACCAGGATTTTTAATATTCATTATATTGCATCTATTTTTAGAGGTGTTGATTGCTTTAAATGTATAACCTTGAGACTTTTATTTTCTGCAGCTCTGGCCTTGCTGCTGCATGCGCAGCTTGGTAAGTAATCAGCATATGGGATTCAATCGATGTGCCTCTTTGTTTTTATTGTCCAAAGCTGTGTTTCTCTGAATAAAAGATATCATTTGAATTAAAGGCTCAGCCTTCATACTGTCGTGCTACTTCACCAACTGGGCGCAGTACAGACCACCTCCAACCATTTACATGCCCACTGACATCGACCCGTGCCTGTGTACCCATCTCCTGTATGCCTTCGCCACCATAAAGAACAACAAGCTGACCACCTACGAGTGGAATGACGTGGAGCTTTACAGTCAGTTCAATGCCCTGAAGAACAAGTGAGTGACTGAAACACGGTTGTTTCTCCAACTTGAGAGAGGAAGATTCACTAATATAGGACTAGGAGTGTAAAACGTCTGATTGCTTGGCAGGAACGGCAACCTTAAGACTCTTCTGTCTGTTGGAGGATGGAACTTTGGCTCTGCAGGGTGAGATAATCTATGCAGATCTGCAGAATTAGGACTGTAATCAATGTAGCTCTTGTTTTAATGCATCCATTTCTGCTTCCATGTCAGGTTTTCAGCGATGGTGTCGAACGCTGCCAACCGACAGACCTTTATTAACTCGGTCATTTCGTTCCTGAGGATGTATGAGTTTGACGGACTCGACATCGACTGGGAGTATCCGGCCAACAGAGGAAGTCCTCCCGATGATAAGCAGCACTACTCTGTTTTCCTGGAGGTTTGTTCGGTCGATTTTTTTTTTCCCCACTCGCAGCAAATATAACAATTCACACTCGCCTGGAGTGTCAGGGGCCAAGATAAACCCATGGGAGTTTTGCTGGGCCTTGTTGAATAAATGATAAAAAGCAGATCGACACACAATCTGACCATTTTCTTTCTATTCTTTTTTTTTTTTTTTTTTTTGACAAATCACAGCTTGTGAATGCCGATGTTTGGTTAATACTTAATATCTCATATCTGCTGACATTCAACAGGAGATGAGAGCTGCTTTTGAGAATGAGGCCAAGCAGAGCAACAAGGCTCGTCTTCTGATGTCTGCCGCTGTGTCGGCTGGAAAGGCCACCATTGATTCAGCTTATCAGATTCCCAAGCTTGGCCAGTAAGCATTTGAAGCCATATTTGTTGTCTCCAATCCACAGCGACGCAGCAAGGTCACAGTCGAGCAGCACATCTCAGAATCTCAACCTTTTTTCTTTTTAGTATCACATAAACTTGTCGTTATGGTAACCGCTTCCTTCCCTGTTAAACACACTCAGATCCTTGGATATGATTAACGTCATGACGTATGACTTCCATGGCTCTTGGGATCCCATGACTGGTGAGTGCAGCCCCCTGTTCAGAGGCCCAGCGGACCATGGGGGCTACGTCTACTTCAATGTGGTGGGTATTTAACACACCTCTAAGTCCTCTGTCACTTTGCATCCATCTGCAAATAAAAGTTTGAATGCTACCTAGCTCCAATCAATTTGTTCCAGGACTATGCCATGAACTACTGGAAGAGCCAGGGGGCCCCTGCTGAAAAGCTGATTGTTGGTTTCCCAACATATGGCAATACATTCACACTCAGCAGCCCCGCCAATCACGGCGTTGGAGCGCCTATAGCTGGTGCCGGAAGTCCGGGAAAGTACACACAAGAGGCTGGAGAACTTGCTTATTTTGAGGTAAACTTTATTATTGTAATATCGTAAATGATGTTGTGGTGGTTAGTTAATATTCTCCTCTGTGTCTGATAACAGAGCAGGTCGGCTTATCGTGGCGTTACAGACTCCAGATTAAGAAGTGAATGAGTTCCAAGGCTGTTATTAATTCATCGCTTTGTGCAAATGCAGATCTGCGGCTTTTTGAAAGACGGAGCGACCGAAGTTTGGAACCAGGCCCAGGATGTGCCGTATGCCTACAAGGGGAACCAGTGGGTGGGCTATGACAACATGAGGAGCTTCCAGATAAAGGTACAAGAACGGCACAGAATTCCTGTTTTGCAGCTTGACAGGCAAATCTTTTGGCTGGTGTGATTTACCTCTGAGCTTAAAAAAATTTCCATCCCCACAGCCTGTCAAGATTTATGTTATATTATGAAGTTTTTCTTCTGTCTGGAATCACGTAGTTGTCAGCAATGTCTTTTTTTCTTACTGTTTTTGATGAACATTTCAATGACACACCCTCCTGCCTGTCTGCAGGTTGACTGGCTGACCAAGAACAACTTTGGTGGAGCCATGGTGTGGACAATCGACATGGACGACTACATGGGCACTTTCTGCAACCAGGGGAAGTACCCACTGATCAGTGTTCTCAAAAAGGGCCTTAACCTGGAGGATGCATGTAAATCTGTTTTCTATATATGTCTTGTCTGATCCCTTTCAGATCCAGCTCTCAGAATCTTTTTGTCTCACATGATTCATTTGTGTTCTTCTCCAGCATGCGCCCCACCTGCCACTCCCCTTCCTCCCATCGCAGGAGTGAGCACGACCCCTGGGGGCAGCTCCGGAGGCAGCTCTGGAGGCAGCTCTGGAGGCAGCTCCAGCGGTGGCGGCTCCTCCGGAGGAGGATCCGGTACCAGCGGCATGGACAGTAACTTCTGCAGCGGAAAGGCTAATGGCATGTACCCTGACCCAAAAAACAAGAACCAGTTCTACAACTGCAGCCAGGGTCGGACCTACTTTTCTCACTGCGCTCAGGGGTTGGTCTTTGACAGCTCCTGCTCCTGCTGCAACTGGGCCTGAGGCCCCAGTTAAAAATTGACTGGTTAACCGTTTCAGAGGCTCGAAGGCTTTTGCCTCTCACATTTGTTGTGAGGGGCAAAACTTCTCTGGGCCCAAAGTCCCGGCTTCCACATTAAAATTTCAGTGCTGTAACAACTTGAGGCTTATCTCTTGAGTCGTTAATTTGAATAAAAATAAACATCTGAATTACTGCACGTGTTGAATCATCATTGTACGCTGTATGAAATGTGAAAAAAACAAACAAGAAAAACATACAATGCTGTACCAGTAAAATTGTTTTAATACACATATTATGCAATATGCATATCACACTTTCAACAATTTGTTGTGCAATACACAAATAAAACCCTTATCCACAATTTAATGAAGACTGTGATTTGCAAAACAGAAAAATAACCTACGAGTTTAAATTATAAACTTAAACAGCAGCACACTTTGTAGTCTCCAAATACCATGTAATTCCCAGCACAATAAAAGTCTATCTGCAAAATATTCAGCATTCACATCCTACAGTATCCAGCGAAGGACAAAATACAACTAACGACCCCACCCCGCCCCTCAGCTGCTCTCAGTCTCTTTCTGTTCTCGTTTGGTGGATCCATTCTGCTCTGCAGCTGGTTCCTCCACCATGGCTGATTTTTTGGATGTTCCTGTTGGGGATAATGATTATGAATTTAATAAATAAAAAAATAAAAATGTTGAGCAGAGGTGCATGATGGGAATGGTTGATAGAGTACCTGTGAGGTAATTTCTGTGCATCCGATCGAACAGCAGGAGGCCAATAAAGAGGATAAAACCGATGCAGGCAATTATCATCCCGCACAGCAGGAAGCTGTAGCTGCCTTCAGTCTGTATAATCTAAAGATGAGACAACGCCTTTAAACCAACATGAATCTAAATATCCTTGCCTATTAATGTCTCTATTTCTGCACTCTCTGCGTTTTCTATAATAATAATAATAATACTTACTGAGCCAACCAAAACCTGCATTACCATCTCTCCCATCCCTGCACTCGTCACCAGGACTGACGTTGCACAACCTATACATAGAAACGTGCGATCTCCCTCATTACTGCGTTCCTTTACTCCATTGTTGTGCTGTAATTTCATGGTGCTATTCTATAACTCACCCTGATAATCGAGAATGTCTTCAGTATAGGCCAGCATGCAGGGAAATATGCTGCTGAGGAAGAGCCCGCATAAACAGGTCCCAACAAACAGGAAGGTGCTACTGGTGTAGAAAATAAGCAGCATCAAGACGGTAACAATTGCACCTGCCTGTAAAATAAAAGTTGAAAATTGGTGATTTATTACTGATATGCATTCAGTGTCATTGTGCATGACCTCTATAGTCTGACATTGCTGTTATTGTTTAAGCGGCCTTACCAGGTTAAACATGAGCAGTCTCACAGGCCTGAAGCGATATGACAGGGGGATGGACAACAGGCGTCCAGCAGTGATCGCTGCCCAAAATATACTGGCCAGGTAGCCTGCTGTCTTATGAGGCAATGACATAGGCGGTGCAACGCCATAGGTGTAGACAAAACCAGCATATGCACCCTGAAAGGAAGAGGCAGATTGTTTTGTTAGCGGTGGATGTTTTCAGAATTTCATGGAACATAGTTTGTGAATTGCACATTATTGTGTTTATCTGTAATGCCTCACTCACCACAATACCATCAGTCATGAAGAGCACCATGCCACCGAGGATATGAATCATGAAGAAAGATACCGGCAGCCCTCGCAGGTTATCATTCTGACAGCAGCTAAAAATATCCCCGTGGCCTGAGACGGAGCAAGAAAAAAAGTCACCAATGACAGATTGCAGTTCACAAAATGGAATTTATCGTGAAACCCTCTCTTAAACTGGCTGAAAACCCGCAGAGAAAAGTATTCATTGCTCATCTGAAACCAGCGGCCCTGCATTACCTCCAGCCCCATGTTCCTCGGTGTCTGGGCCCTCTGCCCCCTGCTGGTTCTCCATTGCCAGTTCATCTTTGTCCAGGAGACGAGGATTGCCGCTGGGGCAGCATGGGATGAGCTGTTCCCTATACATCAGGAAGAGGACTGCGATCGGCACTGGAAGCTGAGGTGTTCACAAATATTATTATTTCATACTTAGTACCATATCAGTTCAAACGACACATTCCTGCAAATCTACAACGGCTTTTTACATTGATAAGCGCCATGATCCAGAAGGCGTAATGCACATTGGAGTCCTCTTCACCCCCCTCGTGGGGTAGGTGGCTCTGATTTATGCTGTGCTCTGCAATCGGACTGTTTCTCAGCATGCTCCTGAAATGATGCATGATCTCGGTGCCGTTCCCTGTGTGATTCCCACAGCCTGTTTCTGAGAGGAAAGGATCTGCAATCAGTGGGCTCACTAGGGCTCCGAACCCAATGAAGAAATGAAGAGCCTGCAAAAAAGGAGGAGAAAAAGGCCCCCAAACATCACTTATTTCGTTTGTGATTGATATTAACTTGCTTCATTTATTGAGAAAGGTAAATCAAAAGCTCCTGATGCTGACTGGATTCTGCTTTACATAATATCTGTAATGTGAATGCAGATGAGGTGCGGGTACAACAGGATTTATTTACCTGTAAGAAAACAGCAGAATCCTTCTGATAGATGGTCACCAGCTGTATGTTAGCAATGGTGTCAATGACTCCCATCGCCAGTCCAGACACAGCCATCGCGATGGCGAGCACAAGAACATTATGGCACAGAGGAATTATGGCAAATATCACAGAGATGATGGTGGCAGAGACAAATAGAGCAGATAGGGCACTGAACAACCTTCAAGACAAAAGGAGAGAGATGCAATGATCCTCTTTGCAAATGAACACCACTACGTCTGGGGCGTTTACCCTCCGGACGACAGTGTATGATACTTACGTCCTCTTGAAGACGCCACCAACCGAGCTGCCAATCAACAAACAGAACTGCTGGGAAAAGAACACCCAGGTAATCTGACTAAGAGTGGAATTTGTTTGACACTGCAAATCCAAAATCGTGGGTCCGAGGAAAGCGATGCAGAGTCCAAAGCTGAAGAAGAGACTCCAATAAGTAATTGTGTGATGGGCGTTCCTCTTGAACAGAGTCACGATCCGCTCATCCACAAACATCTTGGCCGGAGTAAAGTGTCTAAGATTTGTGAACGCTTACTGCACAACGATGACTTTCTCGATCTCTTTTAAAGCCAGCAGCTTTGCCTTCCTCTTTGTGTTGCTTAACCGAAAAGGATGTCCTCTGGAGTTAATATGAGGTGAACATTCTCCAAACAATAATATGAAGATTTGAAATGTGTCAATGATTTGCCCCGAGGATGAGTCAGTGATGAAACAGACAAGACTTGAATGTCACAACATCAACACCTCCAGAACTTAGTAGAAAATGTTTCATTCATACAGGAAGCAATTTGGCGATGATTCTTTTCGTTGGCCGTTTAAAAAGACACAAAGTGCCATGAGGACTTTGCATCCTTCTCATAGAATCTCAGTTTATTCATGATCCCCAGATGATGAATCCCACTTATCGTAATAATTTTTATGTAACTGTTTGTTACTGTCAAATTCTTTGATTTCCACTCCCAAAATTTCCAATGAGCAATGAGTCATATACAATATCGTTTAAACATTGGTTGTGTAAATCAAAGGAAGGATATAATGACAAATCTGTTTAATAATTACAGGACAGATGCAAAACTCTGCTGGTTGTCTCCAAATATGGGTTTCCGACCGATTTAGGAAAAATTCTCCATACAGGCTTATGACTAAAAGACACTAGGAGTTTAAGGTGTTGTATATTTGCAGTTATTACACAAATCTTTGTGTTTCATTTATTTTGTGTTGGAATATTAACAACTCAGTAGCCTGTTTATTTTTCTTTACATTTTCAATTTGTTATCTTCATCTTTTTGCTGCAGCAATCCAATAACCTACTCCTGAAGGTAACGTGTCTCTAAATACATAACTTTGCTGCCAGATGGTGAGTTAAGAATTGTTATTATTGGTGCATCTGATCCTATCATATCACCTCTCTATCCACAGAATCACACAGATCATGAAACTAAGGTGTGTAACTGATTTGCTAACGTCCCGTTACGACGTGGCGATGCTGGTCAGGTACAAAACACTCTGAGAATATATGTGTGTTTATACAAAAGGCATTTATTAACACCCACTTCCTCTCCTGGGGATATGGCAACACAAAACGGCTTCTCCAAGTCTGTGTCAACTCTTGAGATGCGTGTAAGAGAGTGTTAAAAATCAACAGAAGCTTCTAGTTACCAAAGTAGGGCATCTGTTTTTCAATGAATTTATTATGCGAGCAGGTTAGAATATTGAGCAACAGCTGAATGGGAGCAGAAGAAAGAACCAGTCAAAAAAAAGTGGAAGTGTAGCATCAAAGCCTGTGATGATTTAAAAGGATCAGACTCATGTGCAGCTGTAAAATGCACAATAACAACCATTAGACATTGAAATTAAAAATTTTGCTTTTATGGACACTGAAAGTTAGTGGAACATGCAATGGTCGAACAAATAGCTTGAACGTATTAAACTGCAGAGGGTTCAAATAAACAATAGGTGCTCATATTCAGAGCCCACTGATGAGCTTGGGTCTCTTGTGTGGAACAGAATTCTCCCCCGTTATGCAACACATGTGGGAAACATCAATTAAATTTTCATGAAGTTTTCACAATATAATTATTCTATTTTTAGTTTTCTAAAACTAGTTCAAATGCAAATAGAACATTTGGTGTGTGAGTTGTACCATCCATCATTTTGGAACCCTGAAGCAGATATAAACCAAGGCAGCGTTGATGGTTGTCACAGAATAAAACAAGTATTCATAACTTCATGTGGACAAAGCCCACCTTTCCACTCAGTTTCCATTGAAATCTGTCAAATAGTTTAAGTGAAATTGACAAAACCGGTCAAAAATAGCCTCGGTATCCTGCAAGATTCAAAAATGAGAAAAGAACCCATCTTAAATCTATTCTTTAATCTGATTCAACACCAACATTTAAAGAGTACTCATCATGTGCCCAACACTCCCAGCGGGTTCCCAAATAAATCCTTCAATTCATAGTTGCAAATGACAAATGCTGATTGCACATACATTTACAACATATGTGCCAGTCAGCATTTGTCTATACGCAGTCTGAACACTAGATGGCGCACACGTGTCGCGTTCGTTCATAGTTCAATGCAGATTTTTGCTTTGCTTTTAAATACTGTAGGTATAATTACAACATTCTGAAACTGAAAAAATATTTCTAAAAAATGCGATAAAATAAACAAACATCAATTCAACAGATTCTTAGTGAACTATTGCATATAAAATATATAAAAAAGAAAAGAAAAATCAGTTTAAGAACTGTGTCGAATTGACAACATGTGGACGCTTCCACCGATGGTAACCACGCAGAGACACTTGACATCAATAACACAGTTTAAAGTGGAGGAAAACAGCATCGCCGTACTCTGCTGTGTTTCATCTTCACAGGCTGACATTTGGCCGACTCTCCATCGGAGGCCTGAGACGGGGTCGGGACAATGTGACAGGAATCATAATCTGATCACCCTCTGCTCCTCTGCCAAATCTGCTGTTTGCTCCATCAATATGCTGAACTTCTTAAAGACACATTAGGCCTGCAGGATACATGATTTCAAATTAAAAAAAGATTGCATCCTAGTTTATTTAGAGACCTTTTAATACACTCCGTCTTAAAATGCTTTTGGACGTGCACAGATAAAATAATATGTTTGTGTGTTACTACCATCCGGTCAGGCAGGCATACATGATTCAGTAAATGCATTCACAAGTGAGGGGATTAGCTGGAGTAGACAGGACACCGGCTGCACTTAGCAATGAAATATTTAACTGTCATCTATCCATGTTTCTCCAGCCTCTCTCCTCATCTCTGGATGGAAATGGTTCGGCATCTATTCAACCCAGAAGAGAGCCAAGGATGAAAGCAGACCCGTATGAAGGGAAAACACTTCTTTTCTAGCAGTCGATGCTTTTGAAGCAGATGGGAGATGAAGCGCTTCAGAATCCAAGCACATGAATACATCAACCTTCAGTCCATCGGGCGCCGCTGTATTTACAACCAACATGATTGCACAGAGGACGTCACTACAGGGGCTGGAGAGCACTTCAGAAAACCGTTGCCAGTGAACAGAAATTGCTCTTGCATCTTCTTTGCAAATGCAAGTTCAGACTCTAAACACGCGAAGCAGGATACAAGCAGCATCCAAAATCGCCTCTAACCGACTGTGGCCTGATTCAATCTGAGATGGAGTGATACCAGGTGGAAAAAGAGTAGTGGTGTTCTCACGAGACCACAGTTCACCATGTTGGTGGATATCAGTGATGTCATGTCCTCCAGATGTCGAAGGAAAGGGAGCGAACATGAGACGGATTCTCTATATCAGGCTTTTATTTGTCTGCATTTGTTTTTTTATTCTCGTGTTTATATCCTCCTGTTAGTTTCATGACTATTTTATTATATTTATTCTTAAAAGTTTTCACAGCCTCCAGTTCATGTTCACGTCTTTGCCCCGTATGTGGATGGGGGTCGAGGCAATCGGGGTGGGGGCTAGAGGGCAATTCTTTTTGCCCTTATTGTATATCCTGTCTTGTCTAGTGTATGACTGGGGGGTGGGGATGAAGGGGAAATTACTTGTTTTTATAGTGCAAAGCACTTGTTCTACTTTTTTAATGTATGAAAAGATTATTAATACCTTAAATTTGACATTTAGCTCTTAGCTGTTGGGGAAAGTTGTTGACAAGCAAAAACAAACTCCTCCACAGAGTCTACCGGAGCCTCAAACACAAGATGACACCAACAAAGAAGATTTTTCAGCATCCAAATGTTCTTTTCTGAATGTTAGCATGTTACCTTGCAGAGATATATCCCATATGACAGAGTTCTTGCTCATTTTTTTACAGCAGCAGCTCATTAGCACATCTGTATCAGGTGGATATCATGAAATGTCAGTGAACGCTCAAACCATTCACAATTGCATGGTTTTTGTTTAATTTTAAGGAATCACTGTAATCCACTGAGCTCATCTGATGACAGAGCGAGACTAAAACAAAAAAAAAGTGTTAGTTTAACCTGGAGCAGTTTGTGGAAAGCTTTGTGTTGTTTACACAGATGAAATGCTTTGTAAATTCACTGCAAATTAAAAAAAAAAAAAAAAAAAATCCTAGTGCTTTAATGAAACACCAATGAATTAAACAAAAACAAAACAAAAAACCCTATAAAGAAAAAGAGATTTCTGCATGCAGGTCTGAAGCAGGTTTGTTCCCCTGGACGTTTCTCCATTAGCGGTAGAAGATAAGAACAAGTCATGCAAGCAGCTGTCTGATTATATACATATGTATATATATATATGTATATATTTGGACATACATCCAAACACATAGAACACAATGATTAGCTCCTTTCTACACTAAAATGTCTCTTGTTTCTGCCTTCCTCTCCCTCCCTCTCGCTCTGCCCTCCTCTCTCCCGTCCCTCCTGACAGTTGTGGGGAGCGGAGCATCGATGCGTGTCTTAGTGAAACCTGGTGAATAGTAATGAACACAGCCTGTGTGTTTATTTGAGGGAAAGCAAGAGGAAGGCTGAGGGAGAGAGGGCAGGGAAGGGTTTGTGGGGAAGGAGAAGGTGGCGGTGGAGGGGTGGGGGGCGGGCAGACTGGGAGTGAAAACAGGGCTTCTCTTGCAGCACTGATGCAGTACAAGCCGTGAAGAGCACGGGGGTGACTGACAAGAGATGCTAATTCTTTACATTCCCCACATGATCACCTTGACTCCGCGCCGCAGAGCTCATCAGGCGTTCTGATTGGCCAGACGTGACGTCACTCAGAAATACCTTTGGCAAACTGTGTGTTCTTGGGCTTCATTATAGTGGAGCTTATTCTGTCTACTCCCCCCCCAACCCCCCTTCCCTAGTCCCTCCCTCCCCTCACATAGACCGGGAGGAGGGTGTATTAGCAGAGGAAACGGATGGAGAGGAGGGGGGGGAATGCTGCGAGTGAATGTGACTTCCAGAGGGGCACCTGCTATCTTCATCCTGGATTCACCGGGCAAAACAGCATCCTGGCTCTACGAGTGTAGGACTGTTGGGGGGTGGAAATTTTTGGGGGGGGGGGGGGGGCAGGATCCTCCGGTCAGGTCTAACTGGATGAGCCACTGCTCCTTCAGCGTTTACTTTGGTGTTGATTTTGAACATAGATTTGAATGTATAGAATGACAAAACTGAGATGGATTGGGGGTGGGGGGTGGGGTGGGAGGGGGAAGAACCACAGGCATCAATCCAGACTGAAAATGAACAGAAAATGTTAGCTTTAATTTACAACACAGGAATAAGTGACTGGAATATTCAGCAACTCCCTGCAAAGATCAACTGGAGTGCCAGCATTGAAACGAAGGGAACAAACACAATAGACAGAACCCCCACCCTCCCTACCTCAGCCCTTCTTTTATTCTTTTCCATCCAGGGTCTGTGGGCATTCTGCCAACTTGGAATCTTAAGAACTCATTCAAAAAAGAAATCCAAAAAGAAAGAGACTTGTTTAAAAACCAAGAGCCATTCTCTCACACTCTCTTGTTTTTCCTTTCGCATTTCCCACGTGAAGAGGGATTTCTGCTTGTTGATTTCTCTGACATCGCAGCCGAGGAAGGGAGAGGAGATGTATAGAGAAGGTGGTGGGGTGGGGGGGATCAAGAATTGTGATTCATGCAACGTCTCGTCAGATTTGTGGTTTGAGTGTATTGTGAGTGTGTAATCTCCCTTCAGAGCCGCCCCCCCCCCCTCTCTCTCTCTCTCGCTCGTTCTCACTCGCAGTTTTCATTCTGATTTCATTCCTTCTGTCTCCACACTGTCGTTCCTGCTCAAATAGTAACTCCTCCTCTACCACCCCCCCCACCCACCCTCACCCCCTCGCCCTCCCCTCCACTATCCATTGTCTCTCCATACAGTATGAGGCTGAGGGGATGCCATACCCATTCCAGCGAGGGATGCAGGAGAGGGAGAAGAAGGTAAGAGTCAGATTTATAGAACTCATTCGCCACTAAACACGGGTCACTTTTACTTCGTGTCGGGACCAGAAGCCGCTTCTCTGATGCGTTTTGAGTGTTGTGTGCATCGTTTGAATGTCTTCTCACACATCCTTGTGGAAGGTGTGTGTTTAATGAATGAACACTGAGCATGGCATAGAATAAGAAATCAGGTGCGAATCTTTTATCCTCATCTTTATATCTCAAAAAGAAAAGCAGTGTCCAAATGTCAACCTGGGAGATTTTGTTTTTAATAATTTCTTGTATTGTTCTATCTTTTCCTTCACTTTCTCAGCAGAAAAAAAACAACACAAAAAAAACTCCCGTGTGTATTCAAACATATTAAACACTGCCGTAATCTGAAGTCATTAAAAACATTCGGCTGGTGATGATGCTCTGAATTGTCTCCCAGCAGAGGGTGACCACGCACAATGTTTCAGGATTAAACATAATCCAGCCTGTGGCTGAGATTTACCTTCTTGTCTGGACAAAGTCAGACACGGGAGCTTTACTAATTTATGCTGAGACATGCATGAGCACAGGCTCCCCGGGGCTCTGAAGCAATGAACTTTATTCTAACTTAAAAAAAAAAAAAAAAAAAAAAAAAAAAAAAAAAAAGGTTGACTGAGTGAAAAACTTTCCCTCCATCAGTGGATAATGATCTCTGTGAGGGGTCCTATATAATAACGCTAGGCTATGTTAAGCTAAACGACCGAACAGAAAAAGTTTAAAGTCATAAATGTGCAAGAAAAATCTGTGAAATCTGCTTCCACTCCTTTGCGACGCCAGAACAACTTGAAACAGGTGCATAAAGGGACGACCAGACACGGGTTTCTTCATGCTGGACGGTTTCTAGCCGAGTACAGGAAGCTTTGTGTTCTTGTTCAGGGGGGTGTGTGGGGTGGGGTGGGGGGGGGGGGCAAAGGAGGCTGTCTCAATGGGGCTTTTGTTATTTGAGTTGGAGACAGCAAAAGCACAAGAAACACTGACTGACAAATACCTGGCCCTCGGAGCCTCAAATACCTCAGCGTTCTACTTGTTATAAGGTCAACAAATGCCTCCTCTGTCTTCTATAGTAGCCGGTTTCCCCTCTGTCCACCAGATTTGTTCATGTTTTTATAAAGGCTACTGTTTTCTGAGCAGACATCTAGGGGGTGGGATGGGGTGGGGGGGCAGATCTGGCCTTCACAGCCTCAGTCCTGCATCTCCTCTGGACCGAACGGCTGGAAGATGCTTCCAACAGTTTGGTGCATGAAAAAGAAAATTCGTGACACAGTTTTATACCCGACTTATTTAAAGGGGTTTGTGTCAGAAGAGCGTGAATGAACTCAGATCAGTCAAGTGTACTCACAGCGCCTCGGTGCATTAATGACGCTCGACTCATCAGCGTGATGGCTGTGATTAGAGGCGCGACGCCTCCTGCATAGAAATGCTAACTTCTTATCAGTGAAAAAATATTTTTGGTCATTAATTAAAGTTCGCTAAGCCTTTCGGTGCCCAGTGGTTGCGTTAAAACGCTGAGGTAAAGATCTTCTTTGTGCACCAGAAAGTCAAACAGCGGTTACAGAACAGATTTTACGTAATCCATTTCAGATTCAGATGCAAAATCCTTTTGATTAACGTTGCACATTTTCCCGACAGACGCTGATTAAAAAGTGCATTTTTAATCAAAGATTATTTTGTAAAATCCCCCCCTCCCCCTTGAGGAATCGAACCACTTTCAGAATATTGCGCTAGCATGGAGCTGGGATTGATTTATCTATTTGTGTTGTGAGAAAGGAGAATTCCTTCGGTTTAAAAACTCAAAAGACAGTTTCACTGAACTCCCTCAGGCCTCAGATGAATACTTCCAGTTCCTTTTGCTTAATTATTCATGTGGATGTACGTTTTAAAACCCTGACTCTTGTTGTTCCTTCCTTTGCTGTCAAGGCTCCAAACTGAATCGTTTCACAAACTGCATCTTTTCAAATCAAACCACAACTGTGTCTTATGGCTTTCTATTCCTATGTGAGTTCTTTCTAAACATGTCATGTAGGGTTTAAAGCCATTGGATACACGGTGGACGGTCAACCTAGGATCTCCGTTTTCTAGCATTTTGACAAACAACGACAGATTTCAAGCGTCAGATAACATTCCTAATGTTAACTTAGCTCACATGTTTCATGCGTGTTTCCTGTAGTAATAAAGCTGCATAGCCTCCAGCCCCATCATACATCCTTACTTCAACTTTTGAGGTAAAATACTAGTACTGATATTTTCAGTCGGAGATCTAATGTTAGTTATTTTGCTGCAGATGTTCTGAGAAACGGCTGCTGGGCCTCCATAAAAATGGTGACTTATCTTAGCAGATGGCCGATGAAATTGAGCAGATCTTTTCATGCTGCTCTCAGCGACACCACAACTTCTACAAACAGTTTAGAGCTCTCATTACTCACTGCTGGGAATGCTCTCTACAATTAGACATGTGTGCAATTTAATTACTGCGAGACATTTTACGTCAGCTGTTATTCTAAGGTGGGAATATATTAAGATGACTTATTATTAATGAAATAATGGTGATTGTTACTTCTGGGTCAAAAGAGGGTTATGTGATCATCCACTCTTTGTCTAATGAAGCACGCTGGCAAATGGAAAATAATGAGGATATTTTTATTCCTCTCATCTACTCTGGAAGTTCCCATGATAACATTTATCTCCCCATCACAATGTGTGGAGCTAAACCATAAAAAAATGTGAAGCTCAAGTTCTAAGCAGCAAAATGGACAGACCAGGGAGTCTGTTTAGTTACAAAGAACAGCACAGTGTCGAAGTAATTATCCAACTGATAAAGTTCAGCTGTTTTGGACAAGATGTAACAGACAAAGTTTGTTTGTTTTTTAAACTTGTTTCCCTAGTTTAAAGTGATGCAATCACACAAGAACATCTTCAGCTTTTTGTGTTTTGTATCTCCTGAAGTGAAACAGGAAACAGTAATTGTAATGTTTTCCAAAGCCTGTTCACCAAATTGGATCCGATCGCTGATTTTCATCAGATAGTGGAATGGAACGAATGCCTGCTGTTGGTGTTTTGGTTGGGAAAAAAAAAAAAGAGTTCCCAGTTTGGTCTGAGGAAGTAATTTTTTTTCCATGACAGGTTTTACGAAAGGAAGTACTCACCAGTCCCCCACCTGCTATGGATGCAGCATTCCAGTAGAATGAAGCAGTGGTAAACATTTGACAGAACGGTGAAGGGAAATGAAGGTGAAACAGGCTGAGTAAAAGGCTGCTGCAGATAGTAATGGCATTAAGGATGGCTGCATTCCAGTTAGCTTCAGGTTCAGGGTTGTAGTGCATACTGACGATCATGCTGTCCTCAAAGGTACCTGGATACAGAGGAGACAAAACTGATATTCCATGATAGTGCTGGTGGTTTCTAAAATGTTGACCATACAGACTCACATCAAAATGTAGCTAAAACTGCATAAATTTGGATTCACCATCAGTAAAACATCTCATTTCTTGAATAATCATCAATCTAATAATCATACCAGATGTAAATCAGATTCCAGAGGCAGGTTTTCCTGATCAACTCTAATTATGAGGGTCAAAACTTTTGTAGGGCTGCTTTAATGTGAAATGACTGCTTCCTGCTGTAGTGTGTAGTTTTAAAACTGTGTTTCCAATTTAAAGTTAAACACTGTTTAACAATAAATGGTAGATTTTCAAGCAAAAGGTGGAAAACGTTTTAGCGCCGTATGTTTACGCACTGATGGAACGCAAAGCTGCCCCCCAGCTGTCAATCAAACCGTCGGTTGCAGCTGTTCTCAGTTCAGTCAATGTGAGGAAGGCTTTCCTTGAGCAGAAGTGTCGGACCTCAGAGCCGGTTTATTCCACCAGTCTACAGAAAAGGAAGTATTTCCAGTCGGGTTTTAAATCTGTGACATGCCGCTGTTTGAGGAGGACCCGGCTCACCTGTCCAAATCCAGACTAAGATCAGATTTAGTCGCCCACAGCGTCGCCCTTCCACCTGCCAAGAGCAGAAAACGAGTTTACGTGGAGTTGCACTCAAGACACATCAACTCGAAAAGTGCGGCGGGATTTTCCAGCGACGAGGAGGATCTGGCGCACAATGGAGCAGTGAGTCGTTTGTGCCACGGCGCTGACGTGATTAACTGATGCGTAAAACAACAAAACGTGTCCAGAGGCTATGAATGAATTTTGTGTAATCACTGAAACAAGGTAAAAGGCGGTCCAGAGTGTTGCGTTCAAGGATATCAACTATATTTAGTATTGAGAAGTCGTCGTGCGTAATAATGTGACATGAACCGAGTCGCCAGCAGCTGCGCCTGCTCGGATCTGGGTCACTGGTTGCCAAACGGTCCCTGACCTACTGCAGAATCTGAGCTCCTTTGACCAGCGAGCCACCAGCTGTATGCTGGGTTTAGATTTACAAGAGAGGCTGCGGCCTTTAAAGTCATGTGCATGTGGGTGCAGCACCTGTCACCCTCATTTGCCCTTTCCAAGAAGATCCTTGACACCTTGCAGTCCTCTTGGTTTCGGAGTGTTTAGTTAAACAACCAGAGGGCCCACTGTTGAGTCAGACTGGGTCAAGTTTGAAAAGTGTGGCTAAACAGAACCTTATCAAGACAGAGATAGAGCTCTCTAACAAGTGTGCGTCTAGATTTAAACTTAACCCATTTAAATGAGTCTGAATTGTCGATGCCAGGGAAGATGTTTCAGTCTTGATTTGCCTAAATGTTTGATTTAAAATCATTGCGTTTTTGGATTTTTTTTAAATTTGAAAAAAGCCACCTGGTGTTCTGGTAAACTTGTGCCACGACTGCTTCAACTATGACGAAGACGAGCCATCTGTCATGATAATTAATGCATTGTTTCTATGGTGAAGCTGTCACTTTCTAACTAGTTCTTCCGGGTAGGAAACCATGGAAGCGTAGCGTGCAGCCTCCAGCTATTTTTGTCCTCCATATCCCACACCTGAGAACTACTGGCGTTCAAGAAGCAGCCCATCTCTGAATTTAGATTATTTTGTGTCGTTAGGAAAAGGAGAAAGAGCCAGAGGACCCCGTCGTTCTGAGTGACGCTGACCTCAAGGCGGCCCTGTTGGAACGAGGGGTGAAAGCCGGACCCATTGTCGGTGAGGCTGTCTTGAAATGTTTTTAAAAATAGGATTGTGGAGTCCAGTGATAGTGATAACTGACTGTCATTTGGTTCGCCTTTACTGCTCCTAGCCTCCACCAGGGCTGTGTATGAGAACAAGCTCAGGAAACTGCTCCAGGCTGATGGGCAGGAGAATGGAGTGGAAGAAGGTGCTTTATACTCGGACAGCGAAGAAGAGAAGGAAGAAGGTATCAGTAAAGTTGTGAAGTTCTTTATCCAGTTCTTTTGTGTTTGGGTAGAAAAGATGACATTCAGACTTTTTTCCTGTGATTTCCACAGGTCCTGTAGGAGCAGAAGAAGAAGAACCTATTGAACAACAAGACCAGACAGAAGAAGAAATAAGCCAGGTGAGAAGATTATAGGAAGTTTTGGATTGTCTGTCATACTGTCTCTACAGTAACTAAAGGAAAAATATTAAATCCCCAGTAAATATTAGGTTTATTAGGAAAAAGTTATAATAATCAGCTGAATGCAAGAGCAACATCAGTGGAGAACACTTTAAATAACTCAATACAAGAGATTTCACAGGTGTTTTATTTTAAATGTGTCATAAAATGCTACTTTTAACTACTGCAGTAGCAAAACCACTCAAACCCTTACAATCGTGTCTCCAATATGTTGTAGAGATGCTTTTGAGGTTATGACCTGCTGTGAATGTGAATATGAATGTGGTGTTCAGACAGACACCAGCTTCAAGCAGCATTCCTGAGGAATCTTGGCCCATTCCTCATCATCAAAGGCCTCCTTTTGTGGAATATATCCAGGTTTTACATGCTGGAATGGCATGTGGAGATCTTTATCATCCAAGGTCAGACAGCTTTGACGGTCTCTCTGGAATCATCTGGGACTCCTTCTGAAATCTTGTCAAGTGGAAATTGTGATCGTTTTTTAGGGGTGTAGACCCTTGACCTCTACAAGCTTGGCGTTTTCAGAGCCGGAGGAAGTAAAGCATCTCCAGAGCATCACTGATCGCCGATACCTCTGATCTACAGGCTCCAAAGGCTCCAGTTTCACTTCATTGCTTCAATGAGCAGCATCCTAGAACTTCTGTGTCTTTACCCGAATGGTTTTTGAGATACTGGAGCCGACTTTTCATCAGTTTAACAGCGTCTGATTTGCAAATTAGTCTCTTTATGAGGAATGGCATCGAGAGGTTGAGTGATTTTCAGACTGCATCTAGTAAAAGTAGATTTATAAAATCTCTTTTGGAGCTATTGAGAATATTCTGTGCAGTTAGGTCATTGCAAACAGCTCGATAGAGGCTGTTGATGGTCTTCATGCTCTCTGACTGCAGTAGATTTAATCCACAGTGCCACATAGTGTTGGGAGACAGAAACTGTAAAGTCAGATTCTACATTGAAGTGTACACAAAAGCCTTTTGAATATTCCTGTTTGTGGATTGTTTTTTCTTCAGAATGGCGGTTTTGTGTACCCACAGTGCTTTTTACCCTCATCCAGGCTGGTAAATACTACAATCTATTCATATTATTTGCATAATATCCATCCATTTGCACTAAATTCGGCCTGAATCCTCTGAGGTACCTGATGGATTTTTCTTTTTGTTGTTGCTGGATGGGTTGCGTTACCGCAGCGTGCTTGCACTTCTAGAGACAAGGAACCTTGTCCCAAGGAGAATTCAGGGAACATGTTGAAATTATCGAAGCAGACTTCCTCTCATTGCTCTCGGATTCCAGCAGGAATAAGTAGAGCATCCTCTTTAGATCATCGCTCCGGATTAGGATCGGGGGTAGGCCGGTCTTATTTTACTTCTCTTTTGGGTTTTAAATTTTTTTGCATTCTAAAATGAGACTAACTCATTTTTTCCTCCTCTATCCACCAATGGGATAATTGTGTGGCACACTGATGGGTCTCACTGGTTGTATAGATACATAACACACACTTGTGCTGCCACTAACTTGACAATACTGCCAATCCTTGCAGGTTCCATCTGGATCACAATCAGCTATGGTTAATAATTGCTCAACAACTTCTCCCTATTTCTTCAGCATCACTTCAATGGTTGAGGAGGAAAGTTTCTAAACCCACGTGTTAACATTTTATTAATCAGGACAAACTTTGCTGGGTAACAAAGGCTTTCACTTAATCGACAGATGGAGAGTCGCGGGTCGCTCTCTGCTCACGCAGACAGCGAGAGTGAGTTCGATGGGAGTGGCGCTGTGGAGTCCATCGGGGTCAGTAGTGTTCAGTCGCGCTTTATGCTTAACTTAAAGTTAACCTTCAGACTTAAACCTGGTGTCATAACATCTCCTGTCCTCAGCTCGACTTGCGCATCAGGAAGAACCGGCCCCTGTACCAGACCTCCGAGGTCTCCCCTTATAAATCCAGAATGCAGGCACATTACCATCCCACTGGTTTTACTTTGTGTTACTTCACAGGGAAATGGGAGGTGTATAATGTAGAAGAGCACTTTTTCTGTGTCTTTTGGCTCTCTGTGTATTTGTTTCTGCTGCAGGACATCTCAAATATTTCTCATAGACTTAAATTTAGTCAGTTTGTGATGGCCATGACACAAATTTTCTGCATACGCTGCAGTTTGTCCTGTTTGCAACGATACCACAACTGACTGGCGGTGTTGGTGGAGGTTTGCTGTCTCAGTATTTTCTAATTACCAGACACAGATGGCTCTGTTTAAATCCTCTGTGCCGGATCCATAGTTGTCACATCAACAATCAAACCTCTTCTATCTTCTCTCTCTGGGATGTCAGTTTTCTCTTGTCCTCTTTAAGTAATTTCCCAATTTCTCTTCCAGCCTCCTGTGGAACCGGCACAAGATGTTTTAAAGGACACATTTCCCATCTTTAAAGTTACACCTATCTAGTAAGTGCCAACGTAATTACAGCACCGCCATTATGAACTCCTTTCAGCTTTCTATATTTGTGGTTTCATGTAAATCCCGTGTGTCTGAGGTAGAGGATGGTTACGTAACTACATGGCTCTGAATGAAACCAGGACAGCTTAGCGTGGCGACATGTACTGTACCTGATGCAGGAAGCTGTTTTGTGATTGGATCATCAGTGCTTTACTGTGTTTGTATTTCAGCGCCACTTGTCGGAAACCCATCAAGGGTGCGGCGGGGAGACCTGTCCAACACGTGTACCCAGATTCTCCCGCAAGTCCCACGACCCTTGAGAGGAAAGAAGTGGAGCGCCGCCTCGTGCCAATTCACATACAGATTGTGGTCTTTCTCGTTGTGGTAGTTCTCCTCTACCTCATTAATATCTGTATTGAGGACAACTCATTCAGTCCTTTGCTGGCTTTACTGGATGGTCTGAACGAGGGGTGGGAGACTGAGGGGGCCCTTTCGCTCCAGGCGGAGACGCAGGATGCACCATCCATCTCTGGATAGAAGTAATTCTCTTTTTTAAAAAAAATCTTGTACATTCGCTCATATATGGAAAATACTTTTTTAAATACGAAGCATTATGAACTCATGCCTGGATACCTTCAAGGGTTGTTGGGGGTTTTTTTGTGCCATTTTTTGCATGTCTCTATTTGATTAAACCTCAAAGTGCAATTTTACATTTTAAAATATTTTTTCTTGCGGATGTATTGCCAAAGTGCTTTACTCACTGCAGTTGAGATGATCACTAAACTGCACATAAAGATTTTAAAACGCTTGTATTCAAAAATGTTACATTTGTTGCTGAATTTTTGTATATTTTCTGGTAAATTTTTCAACTACTGTATATTTCAATAAAGAATGTTTTGCTCCATACTTTATTTTATGATATGAAAAGTGATTTAAAAGGGGGGGGGTGGATCCTTTCCTAGAAGCAGCCACTAACATGTAATACACACATGGACCAGCGGGGGGCGCTCGTTCAACAACACCGGACTAACTCGCTCCGCTGAACAGAATCGCCTCGAACAAGTTCCGCCGTCACAACAATGACAGACTCCCGAGCAGGCTTCAAAATATCCAAACTTTTAAAGGTTATTATCGGCAGCTTTTTCATGACAATCTCACTATTATTCACCATCGCATCTCTCAGGACTCTTTCTCTGGACGTGAACGCCGGACTTCAACTCGCACATTGGGAAAAGACGAACAACATCTCTCTGGTCATCGACCAGCATCAGAGAGAGGAGCTTCTGGCTCATTTTAAAGGTAATATTTTATTTCCTGAACGCAGATGAGTTGAATGACAACTGATATCCGGATGTCTCCCCCCCCCCTTTTTTTCCTCCTCCAGAGGCGATCCGGATCCCCACGGTGTCCACCTCCCAGACGGTGATCAACACCTCCGCGCTGCTGGAGTTCGACAGGTTCATCCGGAAAGGTAATCCGGTTTATAGTTTATAAGGGATCACTGGTGGGTTCACAGTGTACTTTTTACACTGGATTCAGCCTGTCACGTGATCTGAGCTGTCTGAACGCTCCACTCCCACGGATGTTGGCGTTTAAGGCAAACGAAGAGGTAAAATGAGTTTCTCAGGTGGGATGTTCTCATTTCCAGGGGCGTTCCTAGACATAAAGAGCCAATGGGAGGGGGAGGGGGGCTTAGAAACCCCACCCCCTCCAAAACGAACAAACAAACAAACAAACAAACACAAAAAAAAAACAAACAAAACCCAGCGTCACCCAATGTTGTCCCCCTCTCCTTCTCCTTTCAGCCTTCCCAACAGTTTTCTCTTCACCTTTGGTCCATCATGAGCTGGTGGCCGACTACAGCCACCTGTTTTGGGTGAAAGGGTCTCAGCCGGACCTGGATCCATACCTGCTGCTGGCCCACATCGACGTAGTACCCGCCACAGAGTCAGATGGCTGGGACGCACCTCCGTTCTCAGCCCAGGAGATGGATGGCTTTATTTACGGTAGAGGAACCTTAGATGACAAGGGCTCCTTAATGGTGAGAGAGCAGGAGGTGGTTTTGTTGGAATCAAGTTTTATTTGGAAGTCAGGTTAAACCGATCTTAATTTCTTCCAGGGAATTCTCCAGGCGCTGGAGTACCTGTTGCTGAAGGGTTACGCTCCACGAAGAGGATTTTACATCGGCCTCGGTCATGATGAAGAAGTACGTTAACTATTCGTGAATCGAAAGAGTGACGCCTGATTTAAAACATCACATTTTTAACGTCTGAATCGTGTTGATATTTTGTTGTGAAGGTCAGCGGTTACAACGGAGCGATGAACATCGTACGTGAATTTAAGCAGCGCGGCATTCATCTGTCCTTCGTCTTGGATGAGGGCCTGGCGGTGCTCGATGGAGTCATCGGCGGTCTCGAAGGACCCGCTGCTCTGTAAGGACGCGCCGTGCGCTGATGTAGCTCTCAAAACACAAAAACCCGCTCATTTTTAAGTTGTTCAAATTGTATTCAACGCATGTTTTGTAGAATTGGGGTCAGCGAAAAGGGGATGGCCACTGTGAAGCTCAGCGTGTCTGTGCCCCCCAGTCACTCTTCAATGCCCCCCAGAGAGACCAGCATTGGTATCTTAGCTGCAGCAGTCAAAAGGTGAGAGGAGGGTTTTCTCTGAATCAAGAATTCCATTTAGTTTCCATCTTCGCGTTGCATTAAAAAACCTTCATATAGAAAGTTCCCCCTGAGGGTCCCAGAACAATCCTGACTACTTAAAAAGTTCTTTCTATAAAGGAAGCACAAAGCAGATCAAGGGTTTATATAATTAATACCGCGATGCTTCCAAGAGAACTAAACTGAAAGCACAGGTCTTAATTGTGTCATGCCTTTTCTTCAGACTGGAAGAAAACCCCATGCCGAGGCTTTTCGGTCACGGCCCTGAACGTGAAACCTTCGAGCATCTGGCCCATAAGGTAGGAGGAAGCGCCTACTCGTCTACTTCCTGTCACGGCTTTGGCCTCTCCAGTTTGTTTCTCAGTTATACGTTCTTTGACTTCAGTTCAGCCTCCCGTTGAAGTTCATCATGTCAAATATGTGGCTGTTCTCCCCACTTCTTGGCAGGTAACCACCAACCAAACATGAATTCAACACATTTTCTGTTCAGTCTCTCCTCTGGAACAAAGTCAAATGTTCCATAAAAATCCTTTCACCGTAGGATTCTAGAAAGAAAACAAGATTCCAATGCTTTTGTGAGGACGACCACAGCAGTCACCATGTTTAATGCAGGAGTTAAGGTATAGTAGAACAACAAAAACCTCACAGGAGTTTAGACTTTGAATAGAAAAAATCCTGAAATCTTTCTCATCACGAAGGAGAATGTCCTCCCTTCCCTTGCTGAAGCTTATGTAAATCTGAGGATTCACTCTGCGCAGTCCTTGCAGGAGGTAGAGTATGAATTTTTCTTTCTCGATCTTTATTTTCCCCATGTCTCACCTTGAATATTCTTGATTTTTCTGTCCCGTCTAGGTCCTGGACCTCATTCAATCCACGGTGGGAGATGAGCGCGTGAAAATGGAGCTGGTCCACGGATTTGACCCTCTGCCCGTCAGCTCCACTGATGAAAAGTCCTTTGGCTTCCAGATTATTAAGAAAACTGTGCTGGACATGTTTCCAACAGTGACAGTCGCTCCAGGTAGAATCTAGATAGAATGAATTGTATAAAAAGTAGATGTGAGTCAGATAACAACCTTTATTTGTTTTCACATAACTCTCGATTGTACAGGTATCTGTGTCGGGAACACGGACAGCCGACACTTCAGAGACCTGGCTGATAATATTTATCGATTTGCTCCTGCTTGGTTCAAACCAGGTGACTCCCAGAGGTAAGAATCTAAGACAAGTAAATATTAGGCTCTGTAAAAACTGCCACCATTATCATTAAAACTGAAAAGTAATTATTGGCAAACTAAAACAACAAAATATTGCTTCCTGTAGTAAGTTGGAATGTTTGTTTTTTTTTCCTTTTTTTTAGATTCCACGGTATCAATGAAAGGATTTCCAAGAAGAACTACGAAGAGCTCATTTTATTTTACTTCAGTCTTATTCAAAATTGTGACATTCAGAAACTCCCCGATCCTCACAGCTCCGTCCACGAACTCTAAGGAACAGACGGTCTGGCTATATGGCTATGGTTATATTTGATCAATCATTTCACCAGAAGCCAGTGGGGTATTTAAATGACTAAGTCTCTACATATCAAACAGAATGACTTGACTTCAGCTGATATAGGAGATGCTTACTGTGGGATGGGGTGGGGGCGGGGGGTGGGAGTTGCACTGAATGCACATAATTTTCTTCACTGGATATAAAGTCTCTCCTGCAGTTCTAATAAAATTATTACAACAAATCCTAATCATCCTCTCACCCTGACCTGATGGTGATTTTCATAAATATTTTTCCCCAGATGGAAAAAGACATATCTCCTCTAGAATCTGTTAGTTCTTTTGATTTACACTATATACAATATTGTCAAAAGTATCCGCTCACCTGCCTCGACTCGCATATGAACATAGATGGACTTGCCCAAAATGTCTTGGTATGTTGAAGCATTCAGAGTTCCTTTCACTGGAACCAAGGGGCAAAGCCTAGCTCCTGAAAAAAAAACCCACAACATAATCCCCTCCTCCACCAAATCCATGTTTGGTGTTTTTTTGTTTGTTCATTAATCCATGTTTCTGACATCGATAATGTTAATTTTTTTCAACTGTTCCATGTAATACTTGATGTGATTTATTGCTCATATTTCACCAACTCCTCTGCACTCCTGATCATCATTGTTTTCATCTGGTCCGGAGAAAGCCCCTTTGTTCTGATGAAGATCCTGCAGTTGTTCGTGCAGGTGTTGTCGATCAGCCCATTCTTTTTCAGTTGTTGAGCTTTATTAGCGATATCAGCATTCTTTTTAGTGAGATTCTCATTAATGTAGACATTTTTTCCTTTCAGTTTGAAGCCTTGCTTCGGAAGATCAATTTTGCGTTCACGATTGTTGAATTTTATCAGCACTGTAGGTGGTCTCCTACCTCCAGATGGTAATGGATTACATGTCTCAACCTGGTCTGGATCTATAGTTATCTCCAGATCCCTCAGTTGAGAACTCACTTGTTGCTCCAGAGATTCGATGTCAGCGCTGGCCACAGCATTTCTGTAATTTCTCGGCTTAATTTTGATTCCAGTGATGATCACATCATTTATACGAATGTTTTGTTCCAAATCATCCATTCTTTGTTGTCCCTGTTCCAAGACAACAATTCTTCGGTCTTTTTTATCCATGTCTTTCTGCGTTTTCTTCATTTCGTCCTTCATTTCTTCCATGGCGTCTAGCAGCGGTTTTAGCTTTTCTTCCAACTTTTTATCAAAGTCACTCCCTAACTTATCAAAGTCGCTCTTTAACTCACTCTTTATTTCTTTCATAGAGACCATCTGGTCTTTAGTATCCTCTGATTTTCCTTTTCCTTTCGTCATTTTGCAGAGAACAAGTGCGTCAGTCTGGGTATGAGTGTGTTCCAACTTTAGGGGGATCATACTCCTCAGCCTCCCAAGAAAAGTCTAGTAGACCGAGTCAACCGTCATGGTATCTTAGAGACACAGACTGATGCTGATGATTGATCCTGATGAGCTGGAATGTTTAGGAGCGAGGAAATGTCACAACTGGATTTGTTCCACAGTTCCAGAATGGAATTCACAAATGTTTGTAGACACAGTCTGAATGCCTAGGTGCCTGATTTTATGAAACCCAGGGCCGTGGAAGTGTTTGGAACACCTGATTCTCATTATGTGGATGCTTAAGCAAATACTGTTGGTAATATAAAGTATTTCCACATTCCAGATCTTCCAAATTGGCTTCAATTGAACAAAGACAAACAGACAAAACATGTTAGTATTTTTTCAATTTGTATTTTTGCAGTTACTGCACTTTGGCTTTGTAGGGCAGTATCAACCTTGTGACGGAAATAACACGGGATATGGAGCTGTTTGATATTTTTAATCAAGCCTTTGCAGTTTGACTGCTATGGTGAATTTTAAATTAAAAACAAAACACATTGAACCATTTTAAGACATTACTGCATTCTAAAGGATGGGAGAGTAAAAGTATAGAATATAAAATAGTATCTAGTGTGCTTGTGTGTAGAAGGCCATGCAGACTGCTGATGAGTTGGTATTTGCCTGGTTTGCAGAACTGCTTCCTTAAATTAGTCACGTCCACAGACCAGATCAATATTCCTCCAAGGACGCGTTCGATAGCAGAGAAAGAAGTTTTTCTGTGAAACTGTTTTTGCTGTGTGAGTTCTGGACCGATTTGTTTTCCCTTCTTGTGCTTTTCTTCAAGATAAAGACAAAAGTGAACGACAGAAACAAAGTTCAGTCCATCCTATTTACATAAGCAGTAACTCGACATGCCATACACAACCTGTGTGTGATTACTGATTTACATTTAAACTAGGGTGGAGCGGCCTCCACCCAGGTTCAGTGGTTGTTGGTCCAATCTCACCAGATGATAAGAAATCCTGAAAGTAGTTAATGAACCGCTGCGCCCTGGTCTCTATGACATATAAACACTGTATGCTTAATTATTCTATCAAATATTATATCAAAAATTCATCATAATTATGATGTGGGCGACAATTCTTACAACCGAGTCACACAAGCAATAATTTAACACAAGAAATGTCCTCAACAGAAAAATAACATAAATTCTACTTTATGCTTTTAGTTTATTGCTACTACGGCATCTATTTACACACTCTCTGGAGCTTCCTTGAGAAGTCCATAAGAAAGATTGATGTCATAATTTAAACCCTTTTTATAGGGACACAGTAAACAGTCAATCTCAACGTTATCTTCGTACAACATACCACTGTCAGACATATTTATTCAATGTTCCCTCTCTCTCCCAGAAAGTCAAAAGCTTGTAAAGGAGCATGAGTTTCCTGTGACTCACTCCAGTTTCCTTCAACATACAATTCTCTCGTAAAATAATCTAAAATAATCTCAGACAAACTTTTCACATAAGGTTTAGAAATTATTCTGTTAATCTGCTCTGTGATCTGTGCTTGATAACTGACTGCAGAACAGAAGTACACTTATCAGGGAGTGGTTTATTTTCCCTGTGTGTGTGTGTGTGTGTGTGTGTGTGTGTGTGTGTGTGTGTGTGTGTGTGTGTGTGTGTGTGTGTGTGTGTGTGTGTGTGTGTGTGTGTGCATTATACTATGTGACCAGAGGTCATGAGGGAGTAGGAAAAAAAAGTGTTTTTTGTAATTTATTTCCTTAAAGTTACACAATGTTGTAACTTAAGAAATTTGGTTGACTTTATTATTTAACATTTCTAGTCTGTTCTTTTCACAAATAATTATGAACACAACTTGCAGAAAAAGCAAATTGAACATGGGTTTGCAAGAAACAAATGTCATCGTCACAAGCAGCAACAGATTACCGAGAGAAACTAGGACAACTTTTTTAGGACAAAGCACGAGTTTAAATTAAATTAAAGGTGGAACAAGTGCCCACTGCATGCCCTCTGTGTTTGTTTGCAAATGAATGAATCCGTACTGAATTAGCAACAATTTGTACTCTGAGTACAGAACTTTCATACAAGGGTCATGTTGCTGGTGACCAAGGATTCCTGGAACGCATTAACCGTGAGTAACGCACTGTGTACAGTGTTGTTTCAAAATGTATGACATAAGTTATCAGAGGATATACAACATTGCACATGATGTATAAACAGCCTTCTATCTATCTTTTTATTATAATCCACAAATAAAAACAATGAGGCATGTGATCTGAGACATTAATGCTGATAGGAGCGTAAAATAATCTACTCGGGTCGGACACAGCAGTGGCAACTTTCCTGAAAGACCAAATTAGGTGGACAGCTTTGGATCCAGGTGATCCCGTTGGCACAATTGTAAAAAGAACCTCGATCGTTGGGTTTGGCGTAAAGCCCACTGATCTTTGTTGCGCAGAAGTTGTTGTGACTGCTGCTGGATGAAGTGGTGATCGTGGGTTTGGGAGCTGTGACATCGGGTTGATCTTGGTTTGTAGACGGAGTCTGTGGATTCGGGATGTCTGGAAATGGTAGAAATAAAGTGTCAGCAGTCAGATTCAGATTGAACAAATTTGGAGAGACGAATGCAACATGGATTTTAAAGGAAAGCGAGCTAATTCATTCCTATTACCTGCAGACAGGAGGGAGCGTAGATGTCTGAGGAGGGTGTAGTTTCCTTGTCCACAGAACTGTCCGTTAAAGTCATCCAGGTCCAGAGCCCAGACGAAAGCCCCTCCAAACCTGTTGTCTTTCAGGTACTGGACCTGAGCAAATAATGCCGACAATCAACAACTCTGCATGCATTTAAACTTTCAACTTGAGTGGGATGGCTGGTATTTGGTGAACAAATAAAATCTTGCCTACCTTTATCTCAATACTTTCTTTGTTGTCATATCCAACCCAGTCATTTTGCTTGGTGGCATACGGGACCTTCTGATCCTCAATTAAGTGGACACTGGCCCCTTGAATAAAAGTGCAAATCTAAAATTTGAAAACAGTTCATTAAGTTTCTGGCTATTTTGCTGTTTTAAAACTATATTCCACTGTCAATTTTTGCTAGTTTTACCTCATAATAGGACATGAAGCCGGCTTCCCTGGTGAAAAGTCCAGCGGAACCAGGACCGCTGACCGGTGCTCCAACCTGGGTAGACTGGGAAGACAGATGGAATGTTCTCCCGTAGGTTGCAAAGCCCATGTTCAATTTGTCCACAGACATTCCCTTGTCCCGCCAGTACCTCATGGCAAAGTCCTGAGTGAGAATAAAAGCACATGGGGAAATATTTGCAAATGTAACACAAATTTGAAATGAAATTCCAGAAAGAAGCTAAAGGAAACGCTCTTGACTAGAAGATGTGTTTCCTCTGATGATGATAATTCAGGAAGCAGATGGATGAAAATGCAGAGTCGTCAATATGATTTATTTGTTAATAAAACAAATGAACGTACTCACCGTATTTAAGTAAACATGATCTCCGGTGTCTTGGAAACTTTTGTACAGGGGGCTATGGTGTCCTGTGGTGCTCTCCCAGGTGCCGTGAAAATCATATGTCATCACATTAATGAAGTCCAAATACCTGAAGAAACATTTTCAATCAGCTTCACCTTAAACACAATGACCAAAAACGTATAGGGAACGGATATCTGGTGTACTTTGCCATCTCTGCGATCTCATAACCAGCATCAATGGTTCCTTTCCCAGCAGCAACAGCAGCAGAAATAATTAATCTGGGTCTTCCAGTTACACTTCCCTCAGCCTCATAAGCCTCCAGGAGCTCCTGTACCCCACAGGATCATGGAAGTTTCTTCACGGTTCAAGTTAAACATCAGAAGAACAGAAAAACAGCAACGATGGATCTGACCTTGCATAAAAACGTGAATCTTTGCTTGTCCTCTGGAGGACTTCCTCTCGCAGCAGGATATTCCCAGTCCAGATCGAGCCCATCAAATCCATACTTCCTCAGCAGTTCGATAGAAGACTGGACAAATGTGTTCCTATTGGCTGTTGTGGAGACCATTGAAGTGAATCTGTCCCGGGGAGGGGAAGGTGCTTAGAACAGATGACATCTATACAACAGATTGATTTTTATGGATTGGCCATTGGTAAAGTTCTCACTTTTGTGTTCCAAAGCTCCAGCCTCCCACTGCCAGCAGCGTTTTCAGATTTGGATTCCTTTGGATGAATATAAATCCTTATTTTTCCAGCTAAGATAATTTTCCATGATGTTTATAGCAAAGATAAAGTACCAACCTCTGTTTTAATCCATTAAAAGATGTATAGAGTTGATCATCATTCCATTCTATGGTGACCAACTCATTTGCCTCGTTAATACCAGAAAAGGCATAGATCAGGTGGGTGCACAGACTGGGATCAATATTATTAGGTGTAAACCTCCCGGTGCCAGGTCGGTACTGGGACCAGTTAGTGAAATAGCACACCAGTCTGGAGGAGGAGACTAATATTAACGTGAGAAGAAAAAAGGTTTTAATTGATTTCCAAAGATAATGAAAATATTTCATATGTTGTTCACTTTCGGTTGTTAATAGAACTGATGAACTCACCAAAACTGTAATGGAAAAGACAGATTCCTTAAAATGAACAATTTAGTTAGAAAAATATCAAAAGAAACCAGACTTTAAGAGAACCTTCTGTTGTTTCTAGGGGTGTCTTACCTGCTATTAGTGCAATGTTGTTCATCGTCGCTTTGCAAATAGACAACGGACTAGATTTTATGCTGATGAATAAAAAAGAAATTCTTATTAACCCAGACAAAGCTGTTTCATCCCAGTGAACCTCGTGAGCTGGAAAAAGATGTTTGGAAATGAGCAGCTCTCTAATCTATAAAGTCTATCGTCCAAAGCTCATCCTGTCATTATTTCCCAATATTTGCTTCATCTATTTAGCAATAACTGCAATAAATCCCTGAATTTCTTCTGAAGCTGCCAATCTGGGATTCAAGCATTCTTAACTCAACCCAGACTTTATCTTGAGATACTTTAAGAATATTTTCTGATTTTTTAATGTTTCCAAAGAGGTCAGATAACTGAGGCACATCAGCGCTCGTTGTGCCGATGTGGACTTCAGACAGAGATTACTACATGCCCAGGGTCATTGTCCCACAGCGAAATGAATCACCCTCTTACAAACGTCCAGGCAGGCGAATAAAAGCCTCTAACATGTACCGATTTGTTGAATGAGAGTTCAACACAAAATATTTTCAACATATTGTTATAGAATATACAAATTAATTTATTTAAATTAGACAAAAACATTTTATTTTAGGATATATATATATATATATATATATATATATATATATATATATATATATATATATATATATATATATATATATATATTTATATATAAAATTATATATATAATTCATTTAAGGCCAGTCACAGCAATTGCATTTTTCATTGAAAACAAGGTTCTCTTGACACATCTGCAGGTAAGTGTGACCGGAGACACACTGATAAAAGGTGTTGCTGTCTTCAACATTCCTATAGTTGCCGTCAGCCTTCCCCTCACAGAAAACCCCTTCTGACACAACTGCAGTGGTAGTTTTGGCAGGTGTATCGGTAGTTGTGGCAGGTGCAGAGGTAGTTTTTGGAGGGGCGACTGTAGCTTCAGTGTTAACAGTTATAGGGGTGGTTTCAGCTGCCGTGATGTTTTCGGTCGTGCCGTCCGCTGTCGTAACAACAGTTCCAGCTGCGGTTGTAGTTTTGTGTTCAGTGATAACAGTTGTACGGGTGGTTTCAGTTGATGTCATGCTTTCGGTCGTCTCGGCCGTTGTGCCAGGCATGGTTGCAGGGGAGGATGTAGAACTGGCAGATGGAGCATCTAGGGAGGGAAAACATTTGCATTTATCAGATGGCGATGGGAATGTTTTACTCGTTAGTTGCTGTTGTTGTCGTTTACCTAAATCCAGGAGGTGCCGCATGTGGCTGATGAGCGGATTCTTTCCCTGTCCACAGAACTCTCCAGTAAAATCGTCCAGATCGAGAGACCAGATGAATACTCCTCCATATTTGTTGTCTTTCAGATACTGAGCCTATGGAGTAAAAGTTACAGATCACTTTCTAAAAGAGATTACCAATATTAGTGTTGTAGATTAATGGGATTAGATTAAACGTTTGTCTGGGTCTAAATCTGAATAAATTTAGCAGAGCAACCGATAAGGCATTTCTTATGAACATAACGCACACTATGACAAAAAATTTAGAATGGATCATACACAGTATATTTGTGTTGTGTGTTCTGTATTCTGTCTATGCTGACTGTGCAGTTAACAGTTAAAAGAAATTTTCAGTTAAAGGTAATTTTCGTTTGATTACTTCACTGTTTTATTTTATTTATTCGTCTGTTTGTTTTTTCTCCTCCTGTTTTACTTTGGGTTTTTTTCGTTACTTTGTTTTTTATTTCATCTTTCTATGATTACGCAGCACAAATGCTTGATTTACTTCTATAAATATTATCAGCAAGTATTTTGCAATGAGTTTTGTTTTTTTTTTAAATTATTTTTGAGAAAAGGGGGTAGAAGTTGAACAAGTTTACACTTATTCCTACTCCTTTTCGGACAATGTTCACATCTTTCCGGTGTATTTATTATTTTTTATTGTTTATAATTATTATTATTTTGTTTTGTTATTCAAAATAATAAATGAACTCATTCATTCATCGTGATGAGTCATATGTGCCAGTGGTTAATTAGGGTGTACAAAGGCTTACAGTGATTTTCTACTATTATCTCATTTGCGTTATGGCTGTAAAGACTGATGTGAGGGGCGTCATGTAATTTATTACCTTGATTTCGTAGCTCCGCTTGTTATCAAACCCAACCCACTCATTTCCTTTAGTGGCGTAAGGCACCTGCTGCTCCTCAATCCAGTTGTAACTGGCTCCAGGGAGGAACTTGCAAATCTATAGAAAGGGAAGAAAACAATATTTAGTCTGTTTCCATTGACTTGATTAAATGTGAACTGAGGTCAGTCTTCACTGACCTCGTAGTGCGACCAAAATCCAGCTTCCCGGGTGAACGGCCCAGCAGAGGCCGGTCCATTGGCAGGCGCGCCAACATCATTCGCCGTAGTGGAGAGGCGAAATGTGCGTCCGTATGTGGGAACACCAATCATGAGCTTCTCAGAAGGAGCTCCCTGGTCTCTCCAATATTTCATAGCAAAGTCCTGTGTTTGAAAGCAGTCGGACATTTAATATCTCATGGATTTGAATTGAAATTTATTTTATTATTTATTGAGATTTTACTGACCACATTGAAATGGATGTGATCGCCGTAATCGAAAGAGCTGCGATACATGGGGCTGTTGTGACCGGTGAAAGGGTCCCACGATCCGTGGAAGTCGTAAGACATGACGTTAATAAAGTCCATAAGCCTGTCAGACACAAATGTGAAGAGAATTTGAAGATGTTTAAAAATACTACATTTCTTTACAGCTTTAAAGGTAAAAGACTCATGTTTATATGAACTTACTTAGAGATTTCAGCAATCTCATATCCGTTGTCGATGTTTACTTTCCCGCCAGCTACGGCAGCCGTCAACAGCAGGCGTGGTTTTTTGGTCTCGGCAGCCTCTTTCTCAAAGGCAGCAAGGAATTCCTAGAAATGCCATAGGAAACATTGAGAATAATTTAAGTGGAAAAAAAAATTGAGAACAATCAAGTGTAGGATGGTGTGAATATTTAACACACATACAGCTATTCTATCTCAACTCAGTATGCTGTGTTGGTGGGGTGATATCCTGTAGAAACCTGCTGCTGAAGCGGGCAGAAACGTACCTTGCACAGCATCGTGTACCTCTGCTTATCCTCTGGAGGGCTTCCTCTCGCTCCAGGATACTCCCAGTCCAGGTCCAGTCCGTCAAAGCCGTACTTTCTTAAGAATTTGACGGAAGACTGGATGAATCTTTGGCGTGTGGCCGCAGTGGAAGCCATGATAGTGAATCTGCAAACATATAAATGTTTTAATAATACCAGTGAGAAAATGTAGAACAATATTGTTAGGATCCTATGCTGTTTTTGTGTGACTTACTGTGTGGTTCCAAAGTTCCAGCCACCAACAGCCAACAGAGTTTTCAATTCTGAGTTTCTACACAGGAAGATGATGTAGGATTAGCCCATTTGTGTAGAATTACTCTAAATAAAGAAATGCATTCCCATCCGACAAGCAAAGATTCTTCTTATGCTTTTTATCATATTCTTTATTTTTCCTCAACGTCACATATATATTTAATCATACATGATATAGTTGTGGCTTTATGGAAATCAGAATAACGTGCCTGCAGTCAGATAGAACCACTCACTTGTTCTTGAGTCCATTGAAGGTTCCGTAGAGAACATCATCGTTCCACTCGTAGGTCGACAGGTCGTTGGAAGGGTTGATTATTGCAAAGGCATAGATCAAGTGTGTGCAGAGGTTGGGGTCTACATTTTCAGGCAGATATTTGCCAACACCCGGTCTATACTGGGACCAGTTGGTGAAGTAGCACACCAGTTTGGTAGAGGCCACTGTCGGAGAGTTATGACATGATTATAAATAAAGTTTCCATTTGAGATTAGGGACATATGAAGTAGTTAAATAACCAATACATACCCATTTGGAGACACATCAAAAGGGACAACCCTATAAATAAAAAGGAAAAATTTATTTGTTTGTTTATTTATTTGCTTAAGATCACTGCCTCGCAAAAAAAAAAAATCTTACCAGCCAAAACTGTTAGCCGAGTCATGTTTAATTCAGCACGGCAACTTCCTTCGAGTAACTGAAACAAAAAATGTCATGTGTCATAAATAAAGTCTCCTCCATTATCACAATACTTATTCTATTATTAGATAGTAATACCTTACAAAATTAAATCAGCTGTAAAATGGACTATTCTGTGTGCTGCTGACTTACCTCTTCCCAGGTGATAGACCGAATGTCCCACCAGGGAGTCCGTTTTATAGACGTGATAAGACAAAAGGACAAAGGCTGAGGTGAGGTGTGACGGATGCTTCAGAGGAGGATGTCATATTTTCCTGCTATGAGCTGTCTGAGGATGACGGACAATATCTGCTTTTATTTTACTGTTTTTTTGATGTGGATCAGAGGACACAGGGTTACATAAACTAGTTCCTGTAAAGTCAGATTACAAATCGGGCAATATAGGCAGATAAAAAAGATTGTTATAATGTGTTTCATTAAGGTTCTTTCCATTGTTCGACTGAGTAATACAGCATCAATAAAGTGAATGTATTTTGTATCCGACTTGGTTTCAATTTTTTTCTCAACCTCACCTAATCTGTGTGGATATTCTACATAGATGGCAAAGTACTTGTACTAAAAAGGATTTCCCTGCTGATCAGCATTTACAAACCCAAACATGTGCATGTTAATCTATATTTTCTGACGTGATCATAATCAGAGGAACGCAATAAAAATAGCTGAAAGCGGTGTTAATGCAGTATCATATCAGACGACCAATAAAGTAGCACGGTTAAAAGATAAGATGTCCTTTTCTATTGAGCTTCACCTCAGTGATGCAACTACCAGTTATCTTATGTGACAGTAAATACAGTAGAACAGAGTTCAATAAGTCTAGTGATTTCTTCGTGTTTGGTTTCATGCTGTTTCATTACACAATAGTTGAAGAATAATAGATAATAAAGTGGTAAATAAAGTGGTACAGAGAGATGATGATGATGATGATGATGATGATGATGATGATGATGATGATGATGATGATGATGATGATTACAACATGTGATGTACTAGTCCGTAGGTATCGTTGAAAGTGCTCTGAAAGCTAAACCCAGACACCTTTACATTTAAAATAACTCTAAACATGCTAGAAATACAATTTCTACTTTATTCACATTTACATCATCACCATGATAATTCAGAGACAACAGGAGGAGTTAAACACATGAAGACTGTTACATCAAGTTCAGCATCCATCGCCATAGTGATAGGAATAGGAAACATGTAATTTCAGATTTTAGAGCTGGTTTAATGGCTAGTGGCTGATTCCCCTCAGATAGTTTTGCCCTCTGGGCTCCAATAAAAGTGCAACATACAAATCGACCATGCAGATGTAACACTAGTCCCTGGAGACACTTTATTATCCTTCACTTATCACCAACACTTCATAATGTCACACTGTACCTCCAACGTGACTGCATAAAACATAGGCGATAAACACAATCAATTACATTGCGGCTACCCTAAACATTGAAATTATGGTACGCGTTTAATTTTATTACTGGAATTAGCTGAAGGTAAAGGGTGTAAAACGAAGTTAACTTGTTTCTTGACACTACTTTTATCAACATGATAAACTGATCCACTTCACTGATGTTCAGCCTCTTGACTCATATGGAATAGCTGAAAATGCACTTATAATACACAACATTTACAATGTGCAGGAAATGAAATAAGAAACGCAAAAACTTTTCATCCAATCAATAAAGATGTAATCTTTAGTATTGTCCTGACTGTTTCAACATTTTCTTGCTTAAGAAAAGGGAACAATAACTTAAATTCCGGCCGTTCCATCACCTCCTGGAGTCAGTTTGAATTCTGGGTATTATGCCAGAGAGTATATGGTATTCATTGGAGAATGGAGCTCTAGGCCTCCACCAAAGTCCAACTCCCTGACGTCTTTCCTGGTTCCTGTGTACTGACCAATAAATGAACCGTCCTCGCTGAATTGTATCTCGCCTCCTTCGCCGTAGTCCACCAAGCTGTCGTCGCTATCTGACCGCCTCATCATGGCCTCCAGAGACGGCTGGCCTCTCTGAAGCCCCCGTTCCTCCTCTCTGCAAATTAATGTTATAGATAAAAACACGATATTAGAAATATAAATCACACCAGCCCAAGAAGACAGACAGGATCTGATAAATCAATACGCTGAAAATGTACATACCGCCGGGGGTAAGGCAGAGTGGAGATGCGTGCTATCCTAAAATGTAATAATAATTTGAGATCAACATTTTATATAGCGAGACAGAGAATTTTATTAGATTTCATTGATCAAGTTTTATCAGTTTAAACAAATATATAAATAAGAACTCATGCAAGATTGCACAGTTTGTCAATAGTGTCAATATTTAGTTTTCATACCTTTCAAGAGACCTTGAGCGGTTCAGTGGGAAAGGAACAGGGTCGAGATTCAGAGGGAATAAAGGTTTAATATGGAGAAATAAACAGAGTAAAGAACACAAAATAATGTAAGTGTGATGAGAGTTACAGTAACTAAGGTGATAAACACTATAACCAGTTTGAAACTGTAACTGTGCAGTATTATGCAGAATGGAAACCAAATTGAAGGCACCCTGTGGAGTTTTGACCAGTAGCAGTACTAAAGAGCAATGGTTTTACATTTTGCTTGTATTGTGAATGTGTGACCAGCTAAACAGATGTACATTAGGTATTAAAAGCAGTTATATACTGCATTATACCTGGCGGCCATCACTGGCACGTACATCTAGACGTAGCAAGCAGCTATTAGCAATTATGCTATTTATCCGAAAAAGGAAAGATCTGTCATCAGATATCATAACACAGCTATAACATGGTAAATTATCACAGTATAGAAACTAAGCTAAATGCTAATTTATAGAATAATATGAATGAATTAAATAATGTGCAAATGATAAGCAGCACTTTCCAAAGAGAATTTCCAAAGAGAATCTGGAATATGTGACTTCACATTTTCCTGAGTACCCCTACGCACATGCCACAGTTTTATTTTCATCGACTCCACAGGTTAGCTTCAATTCACCAAACCTAATGCTTAATGCACAGCTAATGGGTATAAATAAACGGCCGCTGTTAGTTTTCAAAATAGTGCTATAAAGGGTTGCGACAAACGTAAAGAGCAGTATGAATATTATTACACATACTTTGTAGAAATACTAGCACATGCTAAACTAAACCTTTGTAATTTAGCGGATAAAACAGGATAAGTCCATCACTTCATCCACACTCTAATGTCAGCAGTGTGGTTTTAATATGTGTTTATTATTACTGGGATAATACTTACCTGTAGTCAAATGACCCCTCCTGATCTCTGTCATCTACTGGCTCCAAAGAAATGTCTTTTTTTTCTCGTACTGAAAAACAAGATATGATTTTATAATAAAAGCCGGCATTAATAGGCATTGCTAAATACAAGGTATCATCAGCGTACCTGGGTATTTCCCCCCTCGGCTCCTCTTGACGAAGCAGACTATAAGCAGGATGAGAACGATGAGAGCCACAGCACACATGATCCCAATGAACCAGCCCTGGGTAGTGATGTCCACCTGGTCCTGAGCATAAACTGAGAAAGAAACACAAATATATATAAGTAGACACAAATAAAAGCTGACATTTTTACTAGATTTGCAAACATGCTGATGCGTCTTGTAAATTACTTTCAGTGGTATAATGCTGGGACTCTTCCGTATGCCATTCCCCAATCCCGATTGCAGTATGTGCTGCTACTGAGAATCTGTATCGGGTATAGCGGTCAAATCTCCGGATCGAGAAACTTGTTACATTTGGAGGAAACTCTTCAACTCGTAGCTCTTCTCCTCTTGTGGCATTCACTGTGGAGAGTGGACATTTCTTTGCATTAATGGGGCTCTTAATGTTGGTGGAGTGCAGGCGGCTGGGCGATTAAGTTCCTTACTTGCTCATAGAGTGCCTTCACAAGTGGTTACTACCCTCTTGAGAAAATACGTCTGTGGTATTTAGGTTTTTGAGTATGTATTTGAAGTGCACTGTTATGTGCTTCTGGGATGTGAACTCAGGTGTCACATAGAAGCCTTTACCACCTTCAGTGAAACAGACCATTTCCTTTTCTGTTATTAAAGCTCAGCCGATTCTTCTCAGAGGACTACATAACACTACATTATGCTTTCAAAGCCTAACCAGTAATGACGGAAAAATCTCCAATGGTAGATGAGAGTTCAATGTCGATGTACCTGTTTGGTACTTGAGGGAATATCCCGTAATGATACCGTTGGGTTCTGCTGGCAGGTCCCAGTCGACGTAAATACTGTCCAGATGTCGCTGCTGGATCCTGAAGGATGTGGGAGCAGATGGCACTGCAAACAGCAGGAGATGACAAGTGAGTCTTAAAAATATACACTAATTTCTGCTTGGTCAGAGGACACAGATGTTGTTGTTTCTAGGGTGGTAAAACAGTGATTTCTCTTACCTCCTTCAGGTGTGGAGAAGGGTATAGTGTTACTGGGTGGCCCCTCAAATCGATTGTTTGCCACCACTATGTACATCTTGTAGTTGCTATAAGGAATGAGCCCCGTGAGGAGTCCAGAGGGCTCAGGATCATTGTTTGGAAAAGTTTGAGACTTCAGCCCTCGGTTTACCCAGAGCCACCTCAACTGGCTACTGTCTCTCCAGTAGTAGACCTGAAAACCAACACATTTATCAAGAGCTGTGATGTGTCAGTTAGAGACTTTTATCTGGCATCAAAATTCATAGTGTTCAATTTTTAAGTATCTCTGGTTGGATTCCGTATCACCCTTTCACTGTCTTCAGCATTCAAAAGTTTCAATTGATCGGTGACAGCGGCATCAGATGAAACATGGGCTCTCTAAGAGCTTTCTATTTCTCTATCTTGTCTATCTGTCTAGCTTGAACCTTTAATACGCTGTAGTTCAGTCTCTGTAAACCATTACCGTGACAAAAATGACATGTGAGGATATTGTCCCATCAATATCTGATATGCAATTGCAAATAGACAAACCTTGTATTCCTTCAACTCTCCCATAATAGTGTTGCGAGTCACCGAGTCCCAGTGAAGAGTCACCTGAGTGCTCTCAATGTCGGACACTCTCAGATTCAGGGGTGCAGTCAAGGGACCTAAGAAAACACGGAATGTCCTTTCTATCAGTCGACAGAATGAGATGGTGAAGAGGTGGGACACTGGGAGGGTCAGTCCACTTATGCACAGTTAGCCACTTGTGAATATAATTATCTTGAAATGTTTGAATCAGAATCACATCTTTAATGCATATATTTGCATCTTCCAAATGATTTTTGTGCTTACGATCTTCTCCTGAGTATCCAATAACAACGGGAGACTCTGGACCCAGCCCAAAGTCGTTGACAGCTTGCACTTTGAGCTCATACGGGGTGAAGGTATCTGCATCGTAGATGTAGTATTTCAACCATTTAGTGGTTGCATTCTTCCACTCCTCTCGGGAATCTCTCCTTCTCCACCACACCAAGTATTTCAAGTGGGGGCCATTCCACTCCCTGTAGGTTAAAGGCTGAAAGCACAATTTCAAAACACCATCATGGTTTGATTTCATCATGATAGAAAGAAAATATTCAATCATCAAGAAAAAAGTGAGCAGTTTCTGTGGGTATAACCATTTTACCTCCCAGCTGATTTCCATGTTATTCCTCCATGTACCCACACCCTTTAAGTTCTTTGGGATGACGTCTGGTGCTGTACAGGAAAACCAGTGGAGTTGTAAGTATTAAACTTAGCACTGGCTTCAAAAAACAGTTTGATTACTAAATTTTTTGCTACAATTTACGAGAAGAGAGACAATTAGTCAACTCTTACAACAGCCATGTGCTGCTAGCATAAAAACTGTAGATACTCTAACTGTGTCCCCATGCTTTCAGTCTGTATGCCGTGCTGATATAATATTTCGTGGCAGATATCTTCATATAAGCTAAAGACATGATAAAAGTATTTATTTTAATGGCTAACTTTTTACAGGAAGTCCCACCAAATAACTAGGTAGCTAGTTTACTAGCTTGCGATCTGTCTGATAACAATTGTGCATTTCAGGAGCATCAAACACACGTGCACCACTGCTCTGGAAGCGCATAGATGGACGACTAGGGCGACTCATTCCAATTTCGTTGATAGCGATGACACGGAACTCATAGTAAGTGAAAGGTGAAAGATGGAGGATGACAGAGTTGAGGTTCCCCGGGTATATCGACAGGTTTTTCCACTTCCCAGGCAACCAGTCGTCGTCATCATACTGTACCAAGTAATCTGTAATAGAATATTCAGTGTGAGGAAAAGATTCAGTAATGACACAGTAATGCAAAATCTATTAATTTAAAACCTACCTGTTATAGGACTGTGGTTACTATCTCCAGGGACCCAACTTAGTCTGACGCTACGTTCGTATGGATCTGACAACTCCAGGTCAGTGGGAGGATTGGGGTGGTCTGTGTGCAAAACACACTAACAATGAAAAGACAATCTTTAAGTTTGATGACCTGTGAATTTTCATGAATGCATCATACCCATCACCATTAGCCGAGCCGAGGCAGACTTCTGTTCCAGTTCGTTCTTGATGACGCAGGTGTAATTGCCTTCGTCACCTCTATTTACATTGGTAATGAAGAGATTGGATTCATCCAGAGAGATTCTGCGGTAAATTCATAAGATAAAGATGTTCACTAGCAATTCGTTAAAGTTACATTTATAAAGTTGATAAAATAAAAAATGTACCTCCAGCCCAGAGGAACCTGCTGTTTGCCTTTCATCCAGGTTGTCGTGACAGCAGACGTGGGATCTGCTTTCACGCCACACTCGAAGAGGACATCTTCTCCACGCATGACTTTCAGATTCTTCGGTCTTGTGACAATTAAAATAGGCTCTGGGAAAAACAGTGATAACTGCTCACACACAACTAAAAGGTGTATGACCCCCAAAATTTGTGACTCTCACCTTTGACTTCTACTCGAACTTGGCTCTCATCTCTTCCTGCGACATTGCTGACCACACACATGTACGTCCCCTGGTCCTCTAACTGTATGCTTCTAATCTCCAGAGTTCCGTTATGGTGTGTCTTAAATCTGCTTGTTTCCAGATTCCCCTGTCCATATTTAGTCCTGTGGGACAATACCCACAAACACACACACCCACGTTACATCTGAACTTTCTCACTTCATTAGGAAGTCCAACAGCTTGTTCTCACCATCGTAATTCAGGCACTGGGGAACCAAAGTAGCGGCAATCTAAGAAAGTATGACTGCCCTCTGTAACCTTCATCAGTTCATTCCTGGGCCAGAGAATGCGTGGAGTTGCATCTAGAGGGGGAAAAAAAAGATAATTAATAATTAATTATTTCATGAAATGCTTCATTTATATGCTTGATGTACCCCATTACCCCAGTTCCCAAATGCCCCTCCGTGTCCTCTGTGAGAGGCTAGTACGTTGTGATGCTGGCGCAACATAGAGAGTAGCTATTAAATGAAAACATAGATTATCGTGAGTCATTATGGTTGCATTATAGTGTAGTCTACTGCCAATGTGGAAGCTGTTATGTTTTCCAATATATAACAGATTTATCCATGCATGATCTTCCAAAGGGCCAACATAATGGTCAAAATATCTGTTCTAGTGTCTTTTTATAAACCAATGAAAAAAAAAAACACATTCGCATCCATCTAACATTGTCCAACCAACCAATAACACTGTGCACACTCAATATATATTTATATATCAAATAATATCTTGTGTGGTAGTTGTTTCTGGTAGTTATTTGTCAACAATATTACATAAAAAGTGATGGGGCTTAACATTAATACGATTGATGGGCTGAATGCTTACTGACACTAAAATCTGATCAATCACACATTTCTAATTAATTATTAAAACTATAAAAAAAGAGGCATGGATTAGGGACTGTTCTTATATGCATGTACAGTAGTTTTAAACATGTATTTTGAAATTCTGATTCAAAACATTGCCATAATGTCCAGCATTATATGACAGTATTTGTGCAGAATTGCTTTACAGGTGCCACAACACTGAGAATACCTTGAGAATAGAGCCTAAAACAAGACGAATGTTTCAAATATAAACCTGACATTTTTTTTGTGTAAATGATTGAAAAAACATTCATAATCCTCCACAGCTCATGAGTGGGTCATAAACAATATTTTACACTTCAGATCTTCCAGGGGTAACTTACGCAGCACGTTGATAAAAGCATTGGCCAATAAGTACCCATACTGATTGGAAGCATTGCATTGATAGACGCCATTGTTCAGAGTGGTCACGCTGTGTAAAGTCAGAGTGTCTCCTGATACTTCTCTGTTCGGCTGTGGTGTAGCAGCTGTGGGAAAAAAAAATAGATGAAGACAGCAGCGGTTGATATTATGTAGATTTAGCTTGATATTCATAGGTAATTTTCAAAAAACAAACTTTCAATTGGTTCCCCATTGATGAACCAGCTGACTGTGGGACGAGGAACACCATCGGAACGGCATACCAAGCGTCCACTTTCCTCAGGGGCCAATACTAAATTGGTGGGCTTCTCCAACCAGAAAGGAGCCGCTGTGAAATATAAATATGCTGATTAGTTTATTCTGCCTTACTGTGCAGTAAGAAAAGGCAGGTATGTTCCCCAGAGAATGTCTCACCTTTGACCCTGACAGCTATCGTGTGTTCAATGTATCCTATCTTATTAGTTGCAGCGCAGGTGTATTCACCCGCATCGTCGAATGAGGCTTTGGGGATTTGAATCATCTTATTGAAGTGCTTGACCTTCATCTGTGACCTCAGCACCAAATCCGCACCATCCTTGGTCCATGTGATATCAGGAGTCGGTCTTGATGATGGTAAACAAGTCAAAATTCACATTTTTTTAGGGAAAAAAATGTGTTTTAAATAGAAGGATTTCAACTCACACTCCTGCAGCGATACACTCCAGGAGCAGCTCCTCCCCCAGCAGGACCACCACGGAACTGGATGAGCCAGCGGGAGACAGCCAGGTGGGGGCAGCCTCGGCCATAGTACGAACTGCAGAGGAAACAAACGGCACACAGTCAGTCACACTGGGCTTCAGGCGATGGCAAATCATGTAGGACCATTAGATGAGTTCTTTCAGAAGGGAGACCCTCCGTGGTGAAGCACAAACTCACTGATATTAGGAGGGTTAGATGGGGGAAACTGTGAGTCTTTTGAGGATCTGAAATTTTTTTAAAAATCACCAGAATTTCAACTCAGCAACTGCAAAATCACAGGGGGGGTAAAGCAATAAGAGATATTTCTTATATATTATTACTCACATATCTCTTAACATGTAGTTAATATAGGTCCAAACAGCAGAGAGCATTAATGTAGATGCATGAGTATACATTTATAATATGTCCATATGGTGCACAAAAAGATATATTTACACATTTCAATTTCACTTCTATTCTGAGACACCACATAGCACCAGAGGTCAGATCATTTCTACGTACTGTCAACACACAATCACTCACTTGTGAGAACTTTAACCACCACAGGCATCTTCTGTTGGATGATGTTCTTGTATGGGAAGCGGGCGTTACAGCAGTAATCAGTGAAGGAGTCGTTGAACAGGACATTAGAAAAGTACAAGTCTCCGTTCACCCCCATGGAGACCCTGCGGTCCTGCCGCACAGGCTGCATGGTGGGAAAAGCCGTCTGGATGGGCCAGTTAAAGGGCCTCGCGTAGGAGCCTGGAAAGGAGATGCATTTTAACAGCTGATTGCCTCCTTGTTCATGATTATTGATCCAAATCTATATAATAAGTGACTACTTACAGCTGGACATCCAGTAAGTCTCTGGTTTAGGCGGGCCAGGTGGGGGGGCACATGACAGGACCAAAGGCAGGCCAACGCTGATCACCACCGGCTCCAGGATCTCCCTCGGCCACACAGGAGCTCCTGCATTGTTTGATGATCATACTGGTTCCAAAAAGGGCTACTGGATGTATAATCAATCAACTCAATCAACTTTTATTTGTAAAGCACTTAATCACGCGGGATAGAGTCATCCAAAAAGTGTTCCATTTTCATCCACTACTCAACAATAACCTGCATATTTCTGCGCTATTTACCATCAAAGTGTTTTTTCTTTCAATCTGCAGTAACAGGTAAAATCCTCAGTTTGGGATTTATAAATTCTTTCTGATTCTACATTTTCATGTGGTCGGTAAATCAACAATGAATTCATTCTACTAACATTCACAGATTCGGTCAAAAGTGTGATTGTTGTATTGTTTTAGGAACACATTGGTTGTCGGCATCAGCATTAACTCAGTGGAGAGTTGGAACACATGAAGACACTAGGGTCCCTCTTACTGTATAGCCGCAGTCTGATCTTGTTGGAATAGGCAGATCCATACTCATTGGAGGCGATGCACTGGTACTCCGCCTCGTACTGTTCTGGATTGTTCCAGGCGTATATATCCAGTGTCCCCGAGCGCCGGCGCATCGAGGCTTGAGGATCACGTGCTATGTTGTAATACTTCCCATTACGCCTCCAGGAAAAACTATAAATGAACAAAAAGTGAGGAAACAATAGTTTTGCAGAAGTCAGGGTCAGTTTTAACCAAACCGTTCCGCAGCTCTTACATGGGGTGAGGGTTTCCTTTGGCCTCACATTCTATGATCATCGTGTCTTTGGGGTCAACAATGTGCTCCTTCATTGACTGCTTTATGATGGTTGGGGGCTGTCTGACTGCAAGCGGAGAAAAAAATCTTAAGAATTGAAGCTTAGGATAATAAAAACTTTAGAAAATGACAAACTCACCCTCCAGAGGGACGTCCAGAGTCCAAACACTGTGCCATATAAGGAGCACCAGCACTGGTATGACCAGTGTGGCCATCTTTATCGTGCATGGACTCCAATCTTCACCTCATTAATTCATTAAATCAAGGATCATAAATACATCTGAGTGGTCTTGAGATGATAAATTAGAGAAACAAATTATATGTTACAGAATTTGATATGATTTTCTAAAAATTTGTCTAATAATGTTCTCTCTTTGAGAGTCAAATAATGAAATTACACCACCTCAGATGTTAAAAGTCACTCAAAAACTTGTGAAATATTTTAATGTCCCCAAGTGAAAAATCATGCCCTAAAAAAGTTAGCAAAAACTCATTTAATACATTATGCTTTTTAAAAATGTATCATTGCACTGAAATGTAGTGGTAACAGATTAAATAATGAAGTAAAAGTACATAAAACTAAGATGACACTGCTGTCTCAGTGACGGTGAAGTACAGCTCAGATATCACGTCCGTATCCAACACACTGTCTCTCTAAAAAAGTGATGAATGCACAAAGTTAATGTGTTCACACCTACCTCTCTCAAATCAGGGCTCTCTCCTCCCCATATCTGCCTCCCCAATGTCCTAATTATCCGAAGGGCTTATTCCCAACAAAATTATTCTTGTTTATGCGGTTTATCCACTTAATGTCTTAGTTCATCAAATATCAGGTCAAGGACCTTCGAGGAGTCGCTTCACGTCGGTAATAGAGTTTCTGTCAGTCACTGCCACTTAGACTCTGCCCACCCGTCTCATGAATAATGAATGAGTGGCATACACCACCCACTCTTCACCCACTTCACCGCTCTGACTGGCCTCTCTTAATGCCATCCATACACAGATATAGTCACAGAAATAAACAAATAAACAAATAAAATGAAAGAAATGTTTGGGGTTTTTTTATTTTTATTTTTTTACACCAACATAAGCAGAAGTGTTCGAGTCTGATTTTCTGATTTTCCTCTCCCGTAGGTAAATAATGCTTTATGTTTTGTAAAATCTATTTGATTGGACCAGCTCAGACAAAGTAGCCCACACAATTTGCATCGTTGTTGATGCTGATGACATCAAAATGTGGGCTTCATTGTTGACTGGAGCGAGCCAGGGAACCCAGGATGAAAGCCATGTTTGTTTCTCTCCTATGAACTTTTTACAAATCTGGCAAATCTGTGGTCACATGACTCCGCTCAATAGCGCTGACAAGGGATGGAAAAATTCAAAAATCTTAATAATTTAACTGAAAACCTTCTATCCAATAACACATCATGCCCTCCAAAACCCTCTCCTCTTTGTTCCATATTTTTCATCTACAACAATTAGAAAACATCCACTGGTTGAAAATCCAGTTTTTCAGGAATCACATTTTTACAATTCATGGGAATATCCTTAGAGGGTAAATAAAGGTCAACACAATTCATCGTTTTCTGTGAGCTGTGCCAAAGGCACAGGGGAGGCTGCATTTGCGAACACAGAGGCCAACACACAGTCATCAAATCCTGACCTGCGTAGGCGTTGAGATATCCACATGGGCCTGCATGCAAACAAACACACCAACACAGAATCAGGTCATAAGATTAATAGAAAATATTACTTTTCTGCTGAAGCCTGTTTCTAATTATTCAGGATTTTAAGTCTTTTTCTTTTTTACAAACATGATCTCATGATATTGGACTCTCACATCTCTGTATCTGATGCTTTTGCATCCTCCGGTCTCCCTGACCCGCAACAGAAACACAACTCTGGCCTGACACACATGACAAAAGCAGACTGTCAATGGTGGCCTCCTCCCCACACACTGGACCGAAGCGGTCCTAACAGTGAGCGGTGATCAGTGCCATTCACCAGATTGCACAGTGAAGAGGCGGACAGAGGCAGCTCAGTGACGACAAAAACATCTCTATGCCCTCGGGTTTCCTTTGGCACGTGTGTCCAGGGCTCTGATAAGAGCAGATGGCGCGTGGGAGGGGGCGCTGCCTGTTCTGACCCGGACCACCTATACTGTGCAATTAGACGTCACCACATCAGGGATCGGGGATGGAGGGGTGGAGCAACAGTATCGCTGTGCAGCATTAAGTCACCAATGCTGCGTGACAGACAATTGTACAAGTTGAGGTTTTCACTTCAAGGTGACACAAGGGAGATTTGAAATGAAAATGAAACTGCTCTACTTGGAGCATGACATCATTAAAACCCTGATTTCCATTGCTATTGTGTAAGAAGGAGAAGGAAGAGAAGAAGAAGGAGGAGAAATAGAAGAAGAAAAAGAACGACATTCATTTGCTGGAACAAACATGGTTATGCTTTAGGGTAAAAGACTAATATCTGGAAGTGGATAAGGCTATGAACGTCTGTCAAAATTCAATGTATGAACTGGTTGAAAACTTTTAATGTCTGAGTTTGTTGATTACATATTGTAAGGAGATAGGTGTTTGTTGATTCTGGGTGACGGGAATTTCACATGCCTTTTGGCTTCTACCCGTCAGCCGTTTTTTTCAGATGTTGTTGTTGATGTTGTAAATTTGATGAAGGTGTGAAGTCTGTATTCTCCTCTTGGTTCTCCTTGCTGAGGTGGAGGTGTATTCCATCTCTCATGTCTTCTTCAGTACAGTAGATTCACATCATCTCCACAGCACTTCATCTTAAAATAAATGACCAGAAAGATAATATCAGGCCTGACGGGATGGTTGGGTCGCACTGGAAGACAAACTGGGCCTGACAGCCTATTATAATAAATCCATCGTGAAATCCACAAATAAATATGACATCACCTCCACCGCGATGGGAGAGAGGAGTTAAACAGAGATGACACTTCATTAACTCATCAGTAGATTGGGTTCAGCTTCCATTCAGCTCTTATTAAGTAACCATTAATGAAGGGATCAAATTTTTTCTTTCTTTTTTTTTTTTTTTTTCTTCGTGCTGTTGATTTTCACAAGGTGGGGGTTTACTGATGTTTTATCCTCACTCCGGCTGGCACGAACACACACTGTCTCACACAATGAGATTCTGTCTCAAACAAAGGCAGACTATTGTGGACAGGGAGGACGCAAATTCCACAGGAGGGGTTAACCCGTCACATTCACTCATTGATGAAGTCTAACGATTTAGCGGGATATTAATCAGGTGATGAACACCTACACACACAAAAGAATGTGTTGTTATTCTGGTCTCCCTACATCATAGATTCTGATGAGACTCACCCAAACCCTAGTACTAATACTAATCCCTGAAAGCTAACCTTAACCTCTGAATCCTACCTAAGAAACCCTAATACCAATCCCTGAACCCTAACCTAACTTAACTTTAACCATAGCCCTAACTTGCCCTAAATCTAACCTAACCTTTGCCCTAACCCTTAACCCAACCCCTATCCCTAATCTACTTAATTACTTAAACCCCAGATAAAGCCAAATATACGCACCTTGATCTTTAAATCTGGCACTTAAAATCACCTGTAATCAGAGCAAAATGTTAATATAACTCATTCCAACATTTAACAATTACCACACAATCCCACAAAAGAACAATTAAAGATAAGACATATCACATCTAGAAACTTTTACTTAATAAAAATGTTTTAAGTAAAGTTTTAACTAAGTGTTATTTTCAACATTGAAAAACTCAAACAGTATCTAAAATCACCTTTTAACCGTGTTTAGTAACTGTAATACCTAAATTCACCCACACGGCGGTGACAAAAGACTGTTTACCATCAATGTAACTGAGAAAACAGGCAATGATTCTCATTCCCATCTGTAATATAAATATATTTTACAACCATGACATAATTCAAATGACACACGTTATACAACAAAACTTCAAACAGACATATCTGTTTTGGGACTTTTCAAAGTAAATTTTATTGAGTATTAGTTTGATTTTCATTTCAGGATCGGGTTCCAGGATAAGATCAGGCTCTGGGACAGATTTGGGTTCCAGGATAGTATCAGGCTCTAGGACAGATTCAAGTGCGGGATGGGGTTCAGCTTCTAGGATTGATTTGGGTTCAGATTCGGGACTGGGAACGGATTTGGGGTCGGGCTCAGGTTCTGGCATTTTCCCTGGTTCAGGAACAGGTTCTGGTACTATCCATGGTTCAGAAACAGGTTCTTAGGCTGGTTTTCAGAGGACGAGCCGGCAGGACACAGAGCACCTGACCCTTCAACTGGATCCAGTTAGACAGTCTTTTGATAAATACCTACACATCCGAAGAAGCACTGCTGAGGAGACCAAACCAGACATTTAGCCCCGATGACAGAAAGATCAGGAATTGATTCCACAATCTATGGAACAAGCTCGTTGAGCTTTAAAATTACTTTTTAATTAAGAAGTAAAAAAAAAAAAAACATTATGAGTGTTCAGATTAAGCAACATGTGAATTGTATGTATTGTATAAACAAGGACAGACTCTTTATCAACACTTCCAAACACGATCAAGTGAAAGCATCAAAATTATTGGCCTCCATTCAAGCCAGTCTTTGACCAAATAACAAATGACCTGCAAACACAATTGGATGCTAGGGTTCAACACGAATGAGCCGTGGGACCAGAATGGAGAAATGGTGAGTCTCAGAGTGTCTTCTGCCTTATTACAGCCAATAATTAGATTAGACCAGATCATTTCTGATTCTGTTTAAAACCCTAACCCTCACCCCAGCAGGCTAAGGTTAAGGGCGTGTTCCACTATCCTCAACAGACTCGCTCCACAATGACCTTATGATTATGGCGTAGACTTGCTCCCACGACCAGCCCCTCGTCAGGAAATGAACCAAAGTCCGACTGTCAGGTGTCGCGAGCAAACCAGAACCTGAAATTCATTGTGTGGCTTTTTAAGGTCGATCAGCAGGTGTGGTGTTCATCACAGGACCTCCCACTCCAGATGGATCCCCAGAAGATGGCCCCCAGCTTCATCGGACTCTACCCTGTAGACTGAGTCATCAATCCCAGTGCCAGATCCTTCTCGCATTGAGCTCTTTCAAACCCTCTGAGTATTTTGCCTGTATTCTGTTGTGGACCCACCCCACTAACTTGTGCTTTGTTTCTTAGTTTGCCGCCTGGCCCCTCTTGCCACCAGCCTCAACTTGGGCAGTTGACTTCATCCTGTTTTAGTGTTTTTTGCAGCTTCTGTAATAAATTGTTGTGAGCTTAACTCCACCTTTCTCCTACTATTTTGGTCCATTTGTGTTTCTTACTCTGCCACAAAACTTACAGGAGAAATGGAATCATGGTGATCATTTTTAACTAACTTTTTAAAATAAATGTTCACAAAGCATTAAAACAGCAACAACTGCTTCACTTTGTTAGTCATTATTCTCCCCAAAGATCATAAAAAATGTGTTTTTATTTTATTCAAGCAGATACCTTTCATTATCTAACAGTTACAGTATTCTAATATTAGTGGAGCACATACTGCGACATTCAAATTTATTTGTTACCATTTTATGTATAAAACAAATACCCCTCTGTTTGCAGACAACAGTACTAAATTAACGGTAAGTCTTTCCTCCATACAGCCTATAAATAATTTCCCCCATGTACTCTGAGAAAATGTGGCTGCAGAAAAGTAGTCATTACTTTCATAATTATTAAAAATAACTTCCCAAATTTTATTAATCTCCAGTTATATTTTTCATTCACATAAAAATATTCACTTTATAATTTCAGCAAACAATAATCTTAAACTTTATATTGAAATACACTATAAATTTCTTTCTCTGTTGGTTCAGAGGGTTAATGCAAGATCTGATCTAGACCTGGAAGTAATACCATTATTCCTGAACAACTATGAAACTAATAATGATACAAAAATACCCATAATTTTTAGAATCATCCGTTATCTACCACTGTAAAGCACAGCTTGCTGACTTGAATGGAGCATCTGCTTGGAAAAATATTCTTATTTTCTCTAGACATATCTTGTCTTTGTACAAACCATTATTTTACAAAAAAAAATCAGTAAGATCACGAAAGAACTCCAACGCAGCAATGTGTACCAAAATGGCATTCCCATCCAAGACCTAAGGAAAGAAAAATATTCATGATTGGCCTTTGTTTTAATTCCTCTAATTATATCGGTCAAAGGAGTAACAGAAGTTATAAAAAGTCAAACCTGATAAAAAACGGATTGCAATCTGTTTGATTGATCTGAAAAGACTGGTTCCTTGCTTCAGAGTGGATTTTTATGGTAGTTTGGAAAGTAGCCAGAGGTGGAGTTTTAATGTTGGTGGTGCTGGTTCTGTCCACACAGTCATAAATGGGTTGGCCTGATGATTAAAAGCATAAAGATTTCAACAGCATTCATATGTATGCTTGTACTTTATACAGTTTTCACAGTGTGTACAAAACAACCTTTGCAGTCTTTTTGAAACGTCTTAGATATTTTTTCTTCTTTACATGTAATCTAGTGCTTTAGTTATGAGCAGCAACGTTTTATCAATTGATTTCTTCTTTACTTTATGTGAGAAAATGCTCCTACATCTACAGCTAAATAAAGCTTTTAGAAATCTCAAAAGGTTTTACTTTTTAATAATATTCAGTTCTCACAGTACTGCAACTCTGCAACCATATGCTGACCTTCCACAATACAGTAATGCACCGCTTTCGACCAAACAAACAAGCAGGCCAGGAAATAAACTGAGCACCTTGTCAACCATCTGCAGCAGTGTGATGAAAAATACGGATTTGCAGCAATTATATTAAATTCAAAGTGTAAATTTGTTCAACTCTGAGGGCTTTAAAATGAGGACTTGTAGCATTCATTGTATCAATAAAGATAGCTGATTACAGATTCTTTTAACTTATGTAAGGTTTTGCATTGATGCAATTTACAGTTTGATACTAATATTTCTATTTCCAACACTGCTTAAACTCTTTCTGTATGATCATTAAACTATAAAACAAAAGGATAATTATTTTGCAACTTCCAGAAAAAAAATAGTGCTTGGTTTGTGTGCTGGTTGGGATTTATATTCATGCATTGTTCCAACCAAAAGAGGCACTCATCCACTGTCATTTTAAAAATAAGATTGACCAGTATTGTGATGTTATATCAGTACTTAAAATTTTTATCAAAGTGTGAAAGGCACCATAACCATCAGCTGTCATTCATTTTAATTTCATGAAGCACATTCATGTTCTCAAACTAATAATTGCAGCAAACCAATTGTGGAGTGTTATAGAATTGTCTTTGAAAGAATGATTATTATGACATTTAAGGTGTTTGTTACATCCCGCGAAGCGATGATGTATCGTAATTGTCAGCGTTTGTGTGTTCATCAGTCTGTTTGTCCATCATATATCTTCACAACCGTTGCAGATAGAAAGATGAAAGAAAAAGCACATTACTTGGGCGGCAAAGGGGATGAAAATGAGAGGATGACCTTGAGAAAACTAGGTCAAGGTCAAATTTCAACTTTTGTACGTTTTTTCTCCCATTTCTCAGGAATCGGATAAGATAGAAAGGCGTTATATTCAGGGGATGAAAATTAGATCACAACCTTGACCTTGAAAAATGTTACGATTTCTGACTGTCTTGTTGTATTTTCATTTGTATAATTATTCTGGACCTCCACACATTGCAAAACAATTGCAGGTTATTTCTTATTATTGTGCAACGTTGGTCCACTTTTTTAAGGTATTAATAAAACAGTACAAACAAAGACATCACAGCCATCACATCAGCGCAGTGATGTATTTCATTATCCCATCTCTTCTTACCCTGCATGTTAATGATCTAGATACAGCTGCTGCCTGCAGGCGTCACATCCTGCACCGAGTGGTCATCGCTCATCTGGTTGCTAACACTGTTACTGGCTGTGCAGTAGAAATGGCTGTGCTGATCTACGATGTCACAGTGTAGGTGTAAATGTGATGAACGGTGAAGCAGGACGTCCTGGTGGTGACTTCTTTTATACCATGTGTAATCAACAGCAGTTCCTTCGGAGGAAGCACAACGCACCATCACCGGCTGCCCCCGGCACATCATCCTGTTCACCAGAGGGATCAGAGGCCAGATTCTGGGTTTTGAGACTGGAACTGGCACAAAAAAAATGAAGATTACAATCCATTTCATTTTAGAATATAAGGGCACAAATGTCACAATTTGGTTTTAATCTCACCTTCAGTGATTATTATTTTGACAGAAGTCATGACATCATTATATACATTGTCAATTCCAACCCAATAGTCTCCGGTGTCGTCAAACTGGAGATCCGTGACTCTCACATACAGTCCTCTTCTTCTTAAATCTGCTATGTGGAATCGGTTTATATTTTCACCTCTTGTAACACCTTCTGAATCCACCAGAATCTCACAGGTTATCCTGGATTCTCCCCGAGACCAGTATTTTTTATAGTACAGGAATTGGTTGATGTTATGCTTGCAGGCAAGCCTGAATTCACCTCAGACGGGTGCTGTGATCCGTCGTTCGTCACACTGGAGCTGAAAGCTGGCTGAAATAAAGAGTTAAAGCAGTATTAAACCTTGTTCCTCGATACATTTAATTTTCCATCGAACCTTATCCCACCTGTTAATTTTTTAAACAGAATGTAATAAACACCGTAGAAATATTACATATGGTTATGTCAGGAGTTGACAGAATAGAGTAATAGTAAATAATTCAGTCTTTGTACAGAAACAAATACCTTCTCGTGTCCTTCAGTTCACCTACACATTCAACTGGGGTGAATACAAGTTCACTGCATTTTCCATTTACAAAGAGGAAATATGTAAAATTACAGTTTCTTTCAATAGGGTTTCTTTAAATTAAAAAAAAACAAAACATGATAATAATTCTGATTTGTTAAATTAACTATTGATTTTACTTTATTTGTAATATTCTAAAATTTTATTTAGAATTTTTATTTTAAAAAAAGAAAAAAAAGAATTACCAATAGAAAATGATTACGCACTCACCGTGGAAGAATAAAAGCAGACACAGCATCTTCATTTTGTTGTGAATGGTGAGAGTATGCTCAGGAAGCCAGAGTCTGACTGTGGAGGTCGTGTCTTCCTGTTGGTGCATTGTGGTTTACAGAAAAGCTTTCACACAAACACACACAATGTCTTTTTAGAAAAAAAAAAAAAAAGTATTTATTTTAGATCATGTCAGAGAAAAAAGCAGTTTTAAATATGTAGTCTTGGTTTTATAGGTCAACAATTTTCTTATGGTTATGGTTTTATGGTTTTGAATTATGGCAAAATTAATAGTTTTGACAAAGAGAAATTGCAAGTAACCATAAATACTGTAAATCCACTTAGAATCACATCAAGACTTTTTGTGTTAGTTTCCCTGCAAACCACTGGATGTCACCACTGATGTGGTGGAGGAAGCTTTGACAGCCTTTGTTTGACAAAATGCTTTATTACTGGATGCACAAGGGAGGAGAAGGAAGTCTGTCACACCAGCTTCTCTGTTGCATGTTTTCCTTTTAATCTTAAAACTTTATTAATGTTATCATTATTATCAACATCCATCTTTCTGTGCATCATAAAGGGAAGTCTAGTCACCTGAAATCCTTGTCCACTGTTTTAAAGCAGTCATTACAGCTAGAAGTCTGACCTTCAAAAGCAAACAAAAAAGCAGCAATAACTGAACTTAAATCCTGGTTTTGAACAGTTTATATCTCTACGATCTCTCCACCACTTCTCCTTTCTCTGCCTCCATCCTGGCCCACATCCCTCCTCCACTTCTCTTGAGTGTCCTGAATGCGGTCCAACAGGCTCGACGGCCTGTCACGCTCCAACTTCAGCAGGAACAGCTGTTCATGTGCACAAAAACGCGTCACTTTTTACTTGCATTTTCCCCTCCCCTTCCCTGTGTGCCACGGCCACATAGCAGCCTGTGACGTTAGGACCCAATGAGAGACAGACCACGGAACCTGTTGGCTCACTCTTACTTCCTCTAAGACGGTTGACACATTCCCTCTCATTAGTTCCTTGAGAGAGTCGCTGTAGAGAATCCGTCTACATGAAGCAGCAGCAAAAGTCGTGGCGACCCTGAACTGTGGGCTCAGACCTTTGCATCCTGACATGTGCACCATCGCAGGTAGGGTACTACACAGCCAGCCATGGAGCATCAAGCCTGTATTGTGAGGCAAGTCCGAGCCCAGCTGGAGGAACAGGAGGCTGCCGGTGAGGAGGCACCGAATGGCATTGCTGAGGAGTTTGTGGTGAGTTGAGCATGTTGTAGATAAGGCTTCTGCAGAGAAGATTTATTTTATATCATTGGAAATCAAGTCATAACTGCTAGATTTCTTTTCAAATGTAAAAGTAAATCACATTGAGTGGGAGAGTTCATATTTTCCCACACTTTCAAAGGTCCACAAAATGCACTGTGTTCAGCAAAAAATGATAAGCTGATATTTTCAGAATGGCCCCAGTGGCATTCTTTATGTTTCCACCTTGCTCTGGTGTTTATCACCAAAGGCACTGGTAAAGAGGATGACCCACAGGCAAATGCATAATAATTAATAATGAATATTTGCAGTCTGTAATGTGTTTAGTTACCAATGACCTCGAATGAGCATAATATCCAGGCGTTCAGCCCCAGGGTGACATTATTTGTAGGCTGCAGCCATAATGATGAGGGACAATCTGCTTGAGGTCAGCCGTGTGCTTCACATACTGTCAACCTACCAGCCAGGCCACACCAGAGGAAGAGGTCTATTGCATCACTTCCTCTGTGAACAAGAAGCGCTGTGTGGTGTGAGCAGCAGAGATGGTCTACAAAGCTTCAAGCAGGCAGTTTAGAGTTTTGACACCTGGCCTATGAACAAAAAGACCAGTGTCTCATTAAATACTCTGAGCTCGGAAAAGCCCACCACTTCAATTTGAGCCTCAAACATTCGACTTAGTCACTTTGGGATACAAATCCTCAGTTTGTAAGACATGGGGTCAGCTTCTGGTAATGTGAGTCACATATTCTGGTCAGCTGGGGATGAGTCACCTTAGAAAAAAAATGACCAACTGGGAATATTTATGCAATTGGTCGACGTTATTAACCCCTTTTTTTCCTGGTTACTAATGCAAACTGTCAAAATACTTCAAAATAATAACAAAAACCTTTTTTTTCAATGCAATTAACACAACTATCATGGATTTCCTAAGTCACACAGATTAACATGCTAAATATAAATCACTCTTCTGAATAGCTTCCCCTGAACTCGTGCTGCTTTAACCTGGATAAACCTCATTTAATGATGTTTACTCAACATTTGTGTCATAATTAATAAACCAAAGCCATCGTCATTTTGTGGGGTTTTAGTTCACCCTTGTTTCACCTGTTTACTTCCCTGCTCATGTCATGTTTTACCTTCTCTTTTGGAGCTTGTACGGTTCTGCACCTAATTTCACCAAAATCTTACTTTTTCTTCTTTGTTCCCATTTGGCTTTCACCCCATCAGTTTGTTCTCTCTTACTTTTGCTTTGTAAGATGTTATTAAGACTCACATTTCTGTGTTTAATCCTGCCTGCTTTTGTCTTCATGCGTGTAAGCCCTTGTTTCAAGTGAAATATCACACCTACATGTTAAATCATTTTTCATTAGAGAAAAGGTTTTTCTCATTTGCATCTGTCATGCTGTCATTGGCCTGTATGTTTATGTGGAATAAAACATCATTATATAATTCAAAACACATTATGACACACACCACAGTGGAAATAACATTGAAACGGATTAAAACTGGCAGATACCAACAGCATACCAGAGCAGTAACATCACCTTGGTTAAGAACAAGACAGCCCAAACATTGTGCTTCAGAAAAGGATGAGTGTGGCAGGGTTAAGTGTCTTTTATGTGTTTCAGAGGTTAAAAAGCCAGTCAAATAAATATCGCACAGACAAGACCTATCCGACCAAGACAGCAGAGAAGCAGGAAAATGTCAAGAAGAACCGATACAAGGACATCGTTCCCTGTAAGCTCTTTAACATACCTCTAATAAATCAACCATCAAAATAAGAGTAGACGATCATCCACCTGTGGTAATGTGGTTTGGATGAGCTCACGTAAAAACTGTGGTTCGACTTAAGAAACATCAGTAATATTTAATGTATTAGTATTTTCAGAACCGGTGTTTCTGATCCACATTTTGCTCTCCTTTCAGTTGACCGCAGCAGAGTCAAGCTCTCTCTCCACACCTCCAAAAATGACGCAGACTACATTAACGCCAGCTTCATCCAAGTAAATCAACAGCATCCTTCATTCATTCACAAGTCAGATCAACCTCTGACTCCTGACAGTTGTTTCTTATCTCCAGGGTGTTTCTGGTTCCAGAGCTTACATCGCTACTCAGGGTCCTCTGCCTCACACAATACTAGACTTCTTCAGGATGATTTGGGAATACGAAATAAAGGTGTGTTTTAACATGCAGGTATTCAAAAATAACACTCGGACAGCCGAGGTTTTGTTGAGGGACCCTTTGAACCCCTAGACCTTGATGTCACGATGTATTCAAGTTATTGTAAAGTTCAACATTTTTGCATTTCGTTGTCTTCTTTGGCGTCAGGTTGTGGTGATGGCCTGTCGAGAATTCGAGATGGGAAAGGTAAAAAAAAATTGTTTTTTCCATTTTTACCTTGTTTTTTGTTCTCAATCACTGTGTTTCATAATTTGTTTACCATAAATACTTCTGCTTTTTGTGTCAATTTCCCTTCAGCTCGGTCTGGATGTTGTTTTTCTCCAAGCCAGTTAGAACCACAAAAAAAGTGAAATGTGTTCTGTTCTCTCTCTTTGTTGTAGAAAAAGTGTGAGCGCTACTGGCCACAGAAAGAGGGACATCCGTTTGTTTGTGAGCCTTTTACAGTTTATTGTGTGAGTATTTTTAATCTTGGGAGACACACTTCTTCTTTATGACTACATAATTGCAGACACTGTGCCACTACAATTTGATTAGTAACACCACAAAAGAAACTCAAATTATCTCCATTGGCTTTAAAGTGCAAGAAACAAGCAGCGTAAAGGTGCACAACCGCTCTCTTTTTTTTTTAAACAGGATTCTGAGGAAAATAGAGGTGATTTTCTGACAAGGACCTTACAGTTGAATTACAACAAGGTAAACTGTGATTATATATTGCACCATTATAATAATGACTATTTCTCCTGAGTAAAATAAGAAAAAAAATTAAATAATTTGAATTATGCAAATCTTTCAATTTCACAGTGGAAATAAAGGGAAATGTATGATGTTGAACTTTGCTTTTTTTTTTTCTCCAGCATATCCGTACTTTGAAACAGCTTCACTATGTCAACTGGCCAGATCACGGAGTACCAGACTCCATCCCTCCCATTCTGGATATGCTGGAGGAGATGCGTACTCATCAACCTCATGAAGACGTGCCCATCTGCATCCACTGCAGGTCAGGATTACTTGCAGAACTGAATTACTGTACTTCGAAAATATAGGTCCTGATCAGTCTCATCTGAGCACAGAAACTGTTTTGTAATGACCTCAGAAAGTGTTGAACCGGTGTTTCTGTTCCTGTTGTCCTCAGTTTAAGACAACTGATAATTCAGCTGTTATGGAGCTGATAAAATTAAGTAGGGACTGCTGAAAATATTTTGATTGGTTTTACAGTCCACATTTCAACTCCACAGAGAAAGAAAATACTCACAAATAAAATCAGAGGCACGAAAATCGAACAATCGAAGCTAGCATACACACACTCAACTCAACATTACTTTGAATTTCTGAGAAGATTGGGTTTGTTGTATTATCAGTTACATTTTTACTGATCAATTAAGCTGATCTTTTACTTTAAAGATCATGGAGTGGTCACCTGAAGAATGAGTCGTACAGTCGCTATGGGAACACATTTTTGTCTGTGGGCAGCGTCTATGGTTCCCCAACTTTCATCTGAGACACTACATGCTTCCTCCCTCTTTGACAGGAAGTGTGTGTAGGTGGGTTGCCACCAACCCACTAGGTTTTAAAGTTAATCACTTTTAACCTCACTTTTTCCAACATTTGCAGTTTGCCTCATGTAATACTCATATCAATTGTTTAACTGAAACCTTCCATGTCACTTCACCCCACCATCCTTTATGCGTCTGCAATCAACATTACATATGTTTTATTTTCTAGTGAAATTTTTAATCGTGTGTTTTCCGTCTCATTTGCTGCATTGAGACAGAATTAGCTGTCATCATAATAAATTGCTTAGAATTGCTCACATAAATGTGATTGAAATATTCCTGTTTTATTTACGTGTGTTAGAAATCTAATGTCGATGCCAGATATAAACTACAAAATAGACAATAAGCCTACTGTTATCAGCGCTTGTTTAATCACATGACAGTTCAATGGCTTCCTGCTTCCATTGTATGACAAAATGAAAGTTCAAAAACATTTCCAACAGTTCAATCTGTCGTCAGCCCATTGAACTAAAAATCACATCGGATTCTGTAGCCTTCAATAACCAGTGATGTTTCAGTGTGTGTAATCTTGGTAATTCACCTGCGTCTACTTGCTGTGTTTGCAGCGCTGGCTGTGGGAGAACAGGAGCCTTGTGTGTCATTGATTACACTTGGAATCTCTTGAAGAATCAAGTGAGACTTTGCAGTTATCGGTCATATTCCAGTTCTTCTGTACAAGCTGTCATGTACTAAAGTCTGTGCTTGTTTTTAGATGATCACTTCAGATTTCAGCATTTTCAATGTAGTCCAAAACATGAGAACCCAGAGGCCCTCGTTGGTTCAAACCAAGGTAGCTTCCGTTTCCTCTTTTTCCACAAAGCCTCCTTTACAATAAATCTACTAGCAAGGAGAACCACATTTCAGGCAATTCCTCAAATCAGAATTGATGGTGTGTGTATGTCCTGCCCCACGCTGTCTCACACAAGTTATGTTTTTGGTGTTTTTCACAGGAGCAATATGAGCTGGTATACACTGCCATCAAGTTGCTGTTTGACAGATATCTGCAGGATGAGAATGCACTCACACAGAGAGATGAGGTGAGAACACAGAACACTGTCTTATGCATGACAACATTAGAAGGTGGAACCATGAAAGTCCTACATAGCAAAAGGGGGCTGAGTTTGCTTAAAATCTAATTCTTGTTTGTCCGATCTGGCTCCAGATACATTAATCACAAAAAGTTATGAATATTTGGCTTTCAGTAGAAAATTGTAGAAAATGTAAAATGTTCCCGCTACAGCAATATTATATCTTTAAAAGAAGACAGAGTAGGTAGGAAAAGTAGCAGGGAAACAGAAGCATGCAATGATGACATCCTCATCTCAGACAAGTTATTGAAACATCAGCCAACAGTGGTGAATATACCACAACACAATGTGAGCCTCCCAGTGACTTGTCATGAGCACCAACAGCAGCTTAACAACAAGGTTTCTGTCACAGCCGGAGAGGCTGGAAAAGATTGTAGATGCAGAAACAGAATGTGTGTTAGGATGTTAAATTACCCTTCAATTCCGTGGGAAGTTCAATCCAGGTACAGGTCACAGAGAAAAAGAACACAAAAGTAAAAAAATCTTAGCAAAAGTTGGGAACAGAACAAGACTTCCTGAAACAGAGTCAATAATCCAGTGACGACCGGTTAGGAGAGTGGAGACAGGTGTGGAGCATTGGGCTCTGGTGATTGGCCACCTCACCTGCCAGTCAACCAGGAGGCGGGGCATAGGGAATACCTGGTGTGGATCAAACAGAACCATGCCGACCAGCTTCTCTATGGGATTCAGGTCTGGAGAAAGTGCAGATGACTCTATTCAAGGTACCACAGTCTGCAGCAGTCGTTCCTGAATGATGCAACCTCAATGAGTGTTGTTGTCCAATAAAATGATTTTAGCTCAAGTGATTCCAGTTTGATACATCCTTTTTGAAGCCTTGTAATGGCGAGGTACCGCTGATCAGTTGTTGGGTGTCGTTGTGGTTTCATGATGTCAAAACGTCAAAGGCATGATGAGAAGAACTGTTAAAATACCAAATCTGACTGAACCAAGAAATGTATGGGTCAATTCACAGATCAATCACCTGTTGGGAATCTTGTCATTAAGCGTCTTGTAAGGGAACAGAAAGTTATGCAAAAAGTAATGAAACGCTGAACAGTTGGATATGTGCATTCAAAAGCTTAGAGAAGGTCACATGACATTTTAGGTCCATCCTGAAATTTCACTGGAAAGCCAAATAGCCCTCACTTTTTGTGAGTAGTATATATTGCGCCATGGTTCAGGATATATCAATATAAAACTAATTTGTTCCTGCTGCCATTTGTCTACTTAACATTCCAAAATAAGTATGTTTTATCATTGCCTGCGTATGAATCCTTGTTTACTGCTGGTTGTGAAACCGTTTGTCCCAAGGGAATAATAAAGTTATCTTTGACTCTTGATTCTTCAACTTATGCATGTTAGTAATCATGACAAAGCAGATCTATTTATGAAGCACGTTTCAGGCAAATTGGATTTAAAGTGTTTAACAAATGCAAAAGCAAAATGATGGTTCAATTATTCATCTAAAGCTGTGGTAACTCGTACTCTTCTTCTGAACCTGACCATCATCCAGCCCGACACTGAAAACAAGCTCTCTGACCTGAATGAGGAGTCAGCTGTGCTGCTACAGTTCCAGCACCAGCTTGATGAGGAAAGGCGTGTTGTGGAACAGAACCACATTTCAAAATACGTCATCGACTCGAAAGCCGAGGACACGAACATAGACCAGAAGCAATGGCAGCAACTCCAAACCCCTTCCGATGCTTCCATCCCCAACACCCCTCCCAAACAGGTGGAATCCAACCAGAGAGCCCCTGATGTAGACAGGATACAAGACTTGGGCCACATACCCTTCCTGAACCCCCCACCTTCAACTGGAGTGGCTGCAGCTATTTGTCTGATGGTGGAGGATCCCTACTTTGACAGTCCAGTGAGCTCCCCCTCAGAGGAGACACCAAAAGCCTCCATCCAATATGCGGAACAATTTACAGTTAACCCTACTTATAGCACACCGGCTGCACCAAATGCCCCAATTGTGGAGCTGAACTGTCCCGCCCCAGGTAAAGGCTCATAAAGTACATCTAGCTGGGTAGTAGAAGTGAATTTTGTAGATTTGTTTTGCACTATCTCATGCATTTGTAGGTACGTTTGATGCAGATGAGGACGAAGCTCCACCTCTTCCTCAGCGAACTCCTGAGTCCTATGTACTGGCTGAGGAGACAGGTTTGTGCTCGCAGTCTACATAAGACTACTGTTAGCTTCCTCAAGTTTTAATCTAAGAACTTTATTTTTTTTTATTTATGAATTTGTGGTTCACAGTTTACAGTCATCCCAATGTTATTATACTTGCAGTTAGAGTTTTGATGATGTATATTTTACATCACATATGAGTCTTTTGTTGTTTAGAGCTCCCAGATCTCTGTGAAAGGCTGATGGTGATCCTTCCCATCAATCCTGCTGCTGAGACCATCAGTGAGTCAAGAGGTGGGGGAAATATTCATCACGTAAAGTTCTTTGAATGGTGTTCTTTTCTTGATGTTACATAACTGGAAAGTAATAATAATACTGTGTCAATGGTGTTAAAATGAGGAAGCAGGATTCACCATCCCTAAATCTGTTTTTCTATTCACAGACAACCCGTCCTCCCCTGTTCCTCCACTACCAGAGAGAACCCCAGAGTCCTTTGAATTGGCTGCTGATCCAGGTGATAGAATATCATGGATTGTTCACGTAAATTAATAGGAGATGTAGATATCGCTTTGAAATGCAGTGATGACATAGCTTCTTCTTCTCAGATCCTGTGGAACAGATGTTAAAGGTCACTCCAGCAGTGAACCTGAGAAGATTAGGAATGTCTTCAGAATGGTCGGGAAACACAAATTCAGCCGACTCGGCATCGCAGATCAAGATGGACGGTTGGGCCAGGAGTAAGGTAAGAAGAAAAACTGCAGTGTAGCTCTAGAGCATCTGATGTCATTTGTTATGGATGACAGCGAATCCACACAGAGGGGTAGAGGAGTATTTCCTTCAGATATGAAGGTGGCTGGTCAGTTAGAGATCTGCATGCGAGCAGAAGAACCTTAAACTCTATTCTGGATTTCACTGGAAGATAAAACAGGGGAACTGTAGCCTGTCTTTCTAGATCAGTAGCGGAGATACAGTTACAGCAGTCAAATTGTGAAGTGGCCAATGCGTGAACAAATTTTTATGCATCATTTTAAGACACAAAGTGAGCCCCCTTTCTTTGTGGTTTATGTGTTCCAGGAACCACATGCGAATCACGAATTCCTCGATATAGCGACAAACTATTTATCTTATTATTTATGGTAATTTAAACATTTATGAACCCCCTAAATACTGACATTAAATCACTTTCTATTTGTATTACCTTTTCCCACACTCTTATCAACTGTTCAAAGTGCTTTTGTGTCTCACGAAAGTCCGAGACTGACGGAACGGATCGCACTTCCGGAAGCCGTCAGCCAATAGAATGTGCGTATGGTATCACGTGACTGCCTACTGAAAATCAGCGATGAGGTGGAGTCGCAGTCGTTGATGCACGAATTTGCGAGGGCACACTGTATTACATAAATGAAAAAAAAAAGGTTTGCATGATATATCTGGATGTCATCTGCATAGAAGTGAAAAAGAATAAGTTTTCTGATAATGTTACATGGAGAGTTGTTGACATGTACAAACTGAGTTCTGTCTGGTAAGCAGGTCTTAAACCAGTGAACCCTGACAGAAGTTATGTAATACCAACAATCTGCTCTTTCTTCTAGAGTCTAAAAGGAAAAATGACGTTAAAAGGTGAGATATTTTTAATGACACGGTGGTCCGAGTTAACGCTAATTACAGCAACTTACAATTTAATAAATGATATGAGTGGTAAATTGAATCCAGGTAATTTAGAGCCTCATATTAGCCAGTTAATATGAAGCTAGTAAAGTTGTGTGATAATTTATTGTGTGTTAATTTCTTATCATATCTTCAGCCGCGGTGACACATCCTAATCCCTCGTCAACTTCATCTCTCCATCCCCACACTCCACCTCAGGATCCAAACACTGCTCTGCTCCCTCAAAGTAAGACTGAAACACACACGGAATCATGTCGTGTGCTGATTTTTGTTAGACCCTTGGCTATCCAGATAGATCCAAAGTGACTCCTAATAATCTTTGCTTGTGCAGCTGTAGACCTGACTCATCCGCTTCCTGACAGAACCCAAGAGTCCTTCATCCACACAACCCAGGAGGGTGAGTTTGTCACCCCCTTTCTCAGAAAAGAGATGCACAATTTAGGCCCTGCAGCAGCACCTTCCTGATAGAAGCTCTCTTTACCAGCAGCTCAAAAGGAAGCTCCCCTCAGCCCGTTGCCCGTAGAAACGACACATCCTTCATCAAGGTTTGGTTTGTCGTCTGAGTGGGATGGCACCTCTCAACCCATCCTGTTCCTAGATGTTAAGATCAGGAGCAAGGTAACGACTCAATAGGACCAATCCAAAGCCTGTGACAGCCACCGTATCAGCCTTTTCCTTTACATCCATTTATTAAGACGTTAATAATTTTGCTTTCATTTGCTTACCCTAGAGTGATCGAGTTAAAGGCTCTAAGCGAGGTAAGCTCCTCTGCTGTCATTTGTTTCAGCAGTCTAATCTCTATATATGTAAAGTACAAACATCACTAGAAAAACGTATTTTTAAATAAAAGTTTGTAAAAAAAACAAAAAACAGTCGTCATTCACCACACATTTACTTAGATTTTCACGTTACGATACATGCTCCCATTTTCTATTGACTGTAACTAAAAATGAAGACATTTTAAATTTAAATGAAGACATAAAATAATACAGTATAAAATACGATGAATTAAGTTATATTATTTTGTATGGTCAGAAAATTAATGAGTTGAGTCTGTCAACCAGTTTGCCTGTAGGGACTTTAAGATCCAGCAGGTGTCAGTATTCAGTAACACAAAATCCCATAGAATCAATGCAGTTTGGTCATGACGCCTCATCTACCCATCACTTGAAAACACAACAAAGAGCCAACTGATGGCATCAACTCTCCAGAAACATATTACCAACCGAACAAAGGGGGCTCCACCTTTTTAGATAACCTCTCAAAGAGGCTGATCACCATCAGCTGGGGGGTCAGAGGTAAGCCCAATTCCTCCTGAGGAGAAGGTAGACCTGTGGCTTCAACGTTTAAGGAGCAAAATTCTCATTTTGTGATGATGTGTGTGTATTTTCCACCACCTAGACAACATCGTCATCATCATCACCACCAGTATTATTTTTTATATGTGATATGAGATTTGCGATCACGTCTTTCAGTGGACATCAAATTTTGCAAATTTTTACAAATTGTAATATTTATCACAAAAAACTAAAAGAGTATCATGTTGTTCTTGAACCCATCTCCACCATTCGTTCACAAAGGAAGACATAATGTATGATTGGTGAAATGCCAGATTAGTTGTCTTCTGCAGGACTGGTTCTTCTTCTTTTCCTTTTGGCTTTTCCCTTCAGGGGTCGCCACAGCGAATCAACCGCCTCCATCTAACCCTGTCCTTTGCATCCTCTTCTCTCACACCAACTACCTTCATGTCCTCTTTCACTACATCCATAAACCTCCTCTTTGGTCTTCCTCTAGGCCTCCTGCCTGGCAGTTCAAAACTCAGCATCCTTCTACCAATATATTCACTATCTCTCCTCTGGACATGTCCAAACCATCTCAGTCTGGCCTCTCTGACTTTATCTCCAAAACCTCTAACATGTGCTGTCCCTCTGATGTACTCATTCCTGATCCTATCCTTCCTGGTCACTCCCAGAGAGAACCTCAGCATCTTCATCTCTGCTACCTCCAGCTCTGCCTCCTGTCTTTTCCTCAGTGACACTGTCTCTAGGCCAAACAACATTGCTGGTCTCACCACAGTTTTGTACACCTTTCCTTTCATTTTAGCTGAAACTCTTCTATCACACATCACACCTGACACTTTCCTCCACCCATTCCATCCTGCCTGGACACGCTTCTTCACCTCTTTTCCCCACTCTCCATTGCTCTGGACTGTTGACCCCAAGTACTTAAAATCCTCCACCTTCTTGATCTCTTCTCCCTGTAACCTCACTCTTCCACTTGGGTCCCTCTCATTCACACACATGTACTCTGTCTTACTGCGGCTAACCTTCATTCCTCTCCTTTCCAGGGCAAACCTCCACCTCTCTAGCTTCTCCTCCACCTCGTCCCTACTCTCACTGCAGATCACAATGTCATCTGCAAACATCATAGTCCATGGAGATTCCTGTCTAACCTCGTCTGTCAGCCTGTCCATCACCATAGCGAACAAGAAGGGGCTCAGAGCTGATCCCTGATGCAGTCCCACCTCCACCTTGAACTCCTCTGTCACACCTACAGCACACCTCACCACTGTCTTACAGTCCTCATACATGTCCTGCACCGCTCTAACATACTTCTCTGACACTCCAGACTTCCTCATACAATACCACAGTTCCTCTCTGGGCACCCTGTCATAAGCTTTCTCCAGATCTACAAAAACACAATGCAGCTCCCTCTGGCCTTCTCTGTACTTCTCTATCAACATCCTCAAAGCAAATACTGCATCTGTAGTACTCTTTTTTGGCATGAAACCATACTGCTGCTCACAAATGCTCACTTCTGCCCTTAGTCTAGCTTCCACTACTCTTTCCCATAACTTCATTGTATGGCTCATCAGCTTTATTCCTCTGTAGTTGCCACAACTCTGCACATCTCCCTTGTTCTTAAAAATGGGCACCAGCACACTTCTCCTCCACTCCTCAGGCATCTTCTCACTATCTAAGATCCTGTTGAACAACCCAGTCAGAAACTCTACTGCCACCTCTCCTAGACACTTCCAAACCTCTACAGGTATATCATCAGGACCGACTGCCTTTCCACTCTTCATCCTCTTCAGTGCTCTCCTCACTTCATCCTGGCTAATCTTTGCTACATCCTGGTCCACAACAGTCACCTCTTCTAGTCTTTGTTCTCTCTCATTTTCCACGTTCATCAACTCCTCAAAGTACTCTTTCCATCTTCCCATCACACTGCTGGCACCTGTCAATAGGCTTCCATCCCTATCCTTAATCACCCTAACCTGCTGCACGTCCTTCCCATCTCTATCTCTCTGTCTTGCCAGCCTGTATAGATCAGTCTCTCCCTCCTTACTGTCCAACCTAGCATACAAGTCATCATAAGCTTCTTGTTTGGCCTTTGCTACCTCTACCTTCACCTTACGCTGTATCTCCCTGTACTCCTGTCTACTCTCCTCAGTCCTCTCAGTGTCCCACTTCTTCTTAGCTAACCTCTTTCTTTGTATACACTCCTGTACCTCCTCATTCCACCACCAAGTCTCCTTATCTACTTTCCTTCCAGATGACACACCAAATACTCTCCTACCTGTCTCCCTGATCACATTAGCTGTAGTTGTCCAGTCATCTGGAAGCACCTCCTGACCACCCAGAGCCTGTCTTAACTCCTTCCTAAAGGTCATGCAACACTCTTCCTTTTTTAGCTTCCACCATTTCGTCTTCTGCTCTGTCTTTGTCCTCTTCATCTTCCTCACCACCAGAGTCATCCTACACACCACCATTCTATGCTGTTTGGCTACACTCTCGCCTACCACTACTTTGCAGTCACTGATCTCCTTCAGGTTACATCGTCTACACAAGATGTAGTCTACCTGTGTGCTCCTACCACCACTCTTATAGGTCACCCTATGTTCCTGCCTCTTCTGGAAAAAAGTATTCACTACAGCCATTTCCATCCTTTTTGCAAAGTCAACTACCATCTGTCCTTCTGCGTTCCTCTCCTGGATACCAAACCTGCCCATCACTTCCTCATCACCTCTGTTACCTGCACCAACATGTCCATTGAAGTCTGCACCGATGACAACTCTCTCACTTCTAGGTATGCTCTGCATCACTTCATCAAAGTCCAACCAGAATTTCTCCTTCTCCTCCAGCTCACATCCTACCTGTGGGGCATACCCACTAACAACATTGAACATCACACCTTCTATTTCTAGCTTCAGACTCATCACTCTATCCGACACTCTTTTTACCTCCAGGACATTCCTAACAAACTCCTCCTTCAAGATAACTCCTACTCCATTTCTCTTCCTATCTACACCATGATAGAACAACTTGAACCCTGCTCCTAAACTTCTAGCCTTGCTACCTTTCCACCTGGTCTCCTGGACACACAGTATGTCTACCTTCCTCCTCTGCATCATGTCGACCAACTCTCTACCTTTTCCTGTCATAGTTCCAACATTCAACGTCCCTACTCTTAGTCCTATACTCTTGGCGCTCCTCTTCTCTTTCTTCGTGCGAACGCACTTTCCTCCTCTCCTTCTTCGACCAACAGTAATCCAATTTCCACCGGCGCCCTGTAGGTCAACAGCGCCGATGGCGGTCGTTGTTAACCCGGGCCTCGACCGATCCGGTATGGAAGTCATATGTTTGATTCGCATCTTTGATTTGGCAAAAGTTTTACGCCGGATGCCCTTCCTGACGCAACCCTCTGTATTTATCCGGGCTTGGGACCGGCACAATAAGACACTGGCTTGTGCCCTCTTGCGGCTACATTCTGCAGGACTGGTTATATGATGTTATATCTATACCACTCGGACTGTGTTTTTATGTTTCAACTGCAGAGTCACTAACGGTGGTTCAGCATCACACGGCTCCTCCTCTGATGGTGGGTGAAAGCGGAGCTGGTGAGTGTTTTCAACATTTAGGACCTGCAAACTACAGAATAGCATCTCATTATGTTTGATAAACTAATGTATGACTCTTACATTTGAGCCTGTGATGATTTGGTAATCTGTGAAGTAACGGTAATCTGTAAAACAGGTGTTTGTCATACAGTCTGGAAACAACAGTTTGTTAGAAAATAGTCATTATTGGGTCGTTTCATTTCATTTCTCTGTATGTTTGTGTTCATCAGCACAAATTCATGTGAACACCGAGCCAACAGAAAGCAAATCGGATGAGAGGGCAACATCTAAAAGCAAGGTGAGCACCTTCCAACCTTCCATGATTACCAGCAGCTGCTAGTTAGCGAGGCGAACATTCACTAAGTTAAATTGTTCTTTCCTTCATCCAGAGTTTTAAGTTTTTTAAACACAAAAAAAGAAGTAGGTGACATTTAAATTCAAATTCAATAAATGTACTTACGCTGATGAAGACTGAGTGACTAATAATTGTAAAAACGATATCCTCAGCTAAAATTACCCCACCACAACCATCTAATACTCAACCAGAGGCTCCACCTCCTGCATACAGCCCCTCATTTTCACCGTTTAAATCTGGTAAGACTGCATCATCTGAAACACTACTGCTATCAGATAAAGTTACTTGCAAATAATTGCATGACATCATCTTCCTCTTCAGGATTTGGGATCCGTTTTGGTAAGCCAAAAGGCCCCAGGAGCTTTCCTGAGACATGGGTTTGAGTTTGACCCTCCCTCAACATCAAACTGAACCCCGACTTCTATCGACAATCACCAGAATACCTGAATGACTGCTGGAAGTTTCTGTTTGTGTGCTTCTCTTTCTCTTCTGAGTGTCATGTCACAAATCCATCTGTTAGTTTTAAACAATTGTGAAGGCATTATGCACTTATCTTAGAAAAAAAAACCCAGCACCAAGATATTTAAATTCAGTTAATTTGTACTTGCATTCACACTAATGAGAAGTCAGGTGTAGGTCCTCCATCCAAACGCTGTTTCTGGGAAATGGGTTAAACTACAGAAGAAGACGGGGACTTCTTTTAAGTAGACAAAAACATCAAATAAAGCACAACATGACTCCAGAGACCACATATAGTAATGTCTTTAGAAGGCCGAGGTTCCAAACTGATTTTAAGACATTATTCATGAATTTGCAATCTTAACTTTATTGTTATCCCAATATCTGCTAAAATGTGCATCCATGCTCCCCCAGATGAGAACGTGTTCTTATCATCATTCATATTTATCTGAACAACAAAACTAACAGATCTTCCTTTTTTAGAGGATGGATAAATGTTGACTGGATTTTGGGTGAACTTCCTTTAAAGCTAATCAGAACATGTTGCATACTGAAAAAAGGATCTGAAACGTTTTGGTTTTACTGTGTCCCAAACACTGGTTGAACATTATTTATTAAAAGAAAAGTCTAAGCATTCTCCTGCTGGTGCTGTGTCCTGATCATCTCCAGCCTCACCTGGAAATCTGACAAACACAAACAGTTTTAAACACAACAATTATGACAAAAGGCTAATGTCAATGTTGCAACTGTCAATTTATTTCTAGTTAAGACCCAACAAACATGACAACATCCTTCCTGAATAGGACCTACGTAAAAAAAAGTCAGAATTTACCAATGACACTACGCAGTAATTGTTTTTTCCAGCTGACATGCAGATTACAAATTAAAAATAAATACCACAGAAGAAACATTTGTTTCGTTATCAAATTAGAAAGACTTGGCTATGACTGTCCTACCTACACATTTTTCTCACAAGGCTTTTCCCAGTCCAGTAAAAGGCACTAAGACAGTCAGCGGAAGAGCTAAGGCAGTCGTCACAGCTTGAATGGAGGGATCTGAGAGGTTCAGCTGAAGTTTCAATCTTGTGCTCTGATCCTAAACTGCAGGAGGACGTGATGAGGTGTGAAGCGAGGAGACGATTGAGAACGATTTCGTCTTTACAGCTTCAGTATTTCAGATGCTGTTTGGAGTTTGAAACAAACCATCTGCATAATGCAACCAAACATAACCAGAACAACCCTCATCTAGCGTCATCACCATCTTAAAGTTAAGGTTAGTGTACAGACATAGGTGCACGGACAATGTTGTCACATCATCCTATTTACACACCTGAAGACAGAAATATTAGTTAATGGAATTGCTGCATTTCCTTCAGAATCCATTGGCGAGCCTACGATCAGTTATAAACCTGCTTTTCATATGTTTGTTTAAATCAAAAATAAAATATCAAAAGCATTTTCAAAAATATGCAAACTGCAATTTACAAAACTGATAAAAAGTCTTTAAAATTCTACAGTCCTACATTTATTTTTACTAACCAAACGCCTCATTTAAATGAGTCCATGTTTAATAGCAATGATAAATCTTGGAAAAATGTTTAATTTCTTCAATACGTTTGATTCAAACAGAAAAGGTACCAGAAAGCAGCTGACGACAAATAAAATCTATGAATGTGATTCGACAAATATTAAATATTTAACCATTCATCGGTTCATCAGGAACTTCTATTCAACCCTTCTGCCACAAAATGAAACAGCCAAGCCTAAAAGGAAAATTTATTTTTCCAACATTTTATAAAATAAGTTTCAATATATTTCTTCACCTGATGCTCACAACTTGAGTTGCAGTTTTAGGTGTGACCAAACAAAAAAAAAAAAAATGCAGTAGGATGTCCCACTAAACTGCACATAAAAAAAATGTAATTAATAGTTTTCTAATTAAAGATTAAATAAAAGCCTGAGGAATAAAACCTGAAAAACTTCCTATTTTTGCAGAGATGGTGGGGAAAAAAAAAGTTCATTTAAACTGCACAGTGTGGCTGAGAGCTTTTGGAAATGGGGGGCTCTCTTAAAAATGTACATCCAGGTTGGATTGGTTCAGAACGGTTGGGCTCCTGGTGTGTCGGGGGTAAGTGTGCAGACTTGGGGGGCCGTGGAGGAGCAGGCTGGGGCTCCTTCGCTGTCATCCCCAGCCTCTGGAACTCAATCTTAGCTACCCCACTTTGGGTTTTCTCCCCTTGGGGTCGTGCACAGGGGGTTGGGGCGTTGTCGGGCCCGGCAGGGGAGGAAAGAGGGACTCGACTGGAGGCGGGGCTGACATCTTTTGTCCGCTGCCTCTCCTCACCCTCATCCGGGTGATACTGTTTGAGGCGGATGTGCCAGGCCAGGCTGCAGACTGCAGACACCGTCTTAAACTGGTGGATAACGTTCCTCGGGATGAAGTAAATGTCGTTGTGGCAGAGCTGGACACGGACGTAGCGGATGCCTTCCCTCCTCAGCTGATTGAGCTTGGCGTCGTCCACCCACTGGACACACTGCAGGGAGGCAGATGTTTAGAGCTTCTAGTAGCGTGTTTTCACCTGTAGTTGGCGACACCTGTGTCGTGACAAACATTCTCACCTGAGACACCGGCGGCTCGTACAGATCGAGCTGCAGACTCTGGACGACGTCACTGAAGTCCCCAGCTTGGAAACACACAACATCTTTGGTTATCCGAGGTCGGTTGTTCCTTCAACAAAATAAAAGAAACATAGAAAATCCAGAACGGTTTTGGAGGTAGGATTTGGTTTGGTTTGGAGATGTTATTTTTATCTTTCTATTAACTGATTGTCTCCGTTTTGTAAATAAAAAGCAAAAGAAGTCACCATTCTCCAAAGTGCACTGCCTTCAGGACCCCGACGGCAGCAGTGCTCTGCCAGTCAAAGCTCTGGCCCACGTGGTCAGCGTGGGCCTTGGTGCGGTCCTCAAACAGAACCTCTCTGGGTTCACTGGCCCTCGGAAGGTAGTGGAGGTTCTTGATCTCATTCATGGACCTGAACAGAAGGATGGCAGGGGATAGAGAAAAGTTTTTTATGTCTTCGCTCATAATTACAATTATTTTTCAGTCACATGATGCTGTTGTACCTGCGCCTTTTGAAAGGCGACTTGGGCATGTCGGCAGTAGGAACCATCTGTTCTCCTGGTCGAACCCACATGATGGGCCCATCGTCACTCTGAGAGCGACAGTCGAGCTTCAGGCTGGAGAGGCTTCCCCACGGTAGGGTCATCTGAGGTCACACAGACACACACGCATCCAACCATGAGAAGTTTTGAAAGAATTCAGTTTTTTGAAAGAATTTAAAAGCAATATTTAAAATAAATCCTTCCCTGACCTTGAGAAAGGGTGACTCCTCCAGCATATCCAGGAATTCTGGGAAATAATCTCCGACTTCCTCATCTACTGCTCCGACTAAGCTGATCTGCCTCATGGGTCCGGACCGGTACGTTCCTGAACAATAAGTCCGGTTAACCTGGACACAAGAAATAGCCACAGCCTCTCAGCTCATCACATTCACACTAAAGAATATCTACACACATTATATCACGCTAATCATTTTAACATACATTATGAATGTTGATTAACAGTTATGTATGTAGCCCAGAATCACAAGTCACTTCTCGCTGTACATTTTTGGGTTTTTTTGGTATTGTATTTATGTTTGTTTAGTTGCATATTTGTTTCTTCTTGCTATATGGTTATATGTCCTCAGTTGTCATCTTCTTTTGTGTATTTATGTTTATTTGTATTTATTTGTTCCTTCGTTTTTGTGCTGTCTTGTGGAATGTGTGGATGTATGTGAGTAAAGCAAGTAAGTATCCATCCATCCATCCACCCACCCACCCACCCATCCATCCATCCATCCATACATCCCAGGACGGACAGATGGTCGTCGTTCAAACAGAACAGATCAACGATAGTGGAAGTAGGTGTCTGGTATGGGTGTTATTGTATTGGTATTGGCCGAGATAATATTGGTACAATTAATAAAAAAAGTATAAAAATTTCATTTAGCGATATTCTGACTTGTTGACATAATGACATTATGTGTTTTAGATATGATTCTAGTGGAGATACTGGCAGTAGAGGTCAAACACGGCTGAGAGAAGTCAAGACTTAATCCCTAAATATGGAGCGACTTTGCTGGTGTGGATGTGGTTTGGGTGGGTTAGGGTCCATTAGCACATCCAGGATACAAAGAAGCCAAGAGCCGACCACAGTGGCTACCTGTTAGCATCAAAACTTTTAATAATCACTGTGTCTTTTTGATGAGTGCAGCATTTTGACAAACTATTGCATCAAAGTCAGGACGAGCTCTTGCCTGTTCACATACCTGGGAGTGAAAGCTGGCAATTGTGGTGGTCTCGATGTCTTTTTTGCCCAGTAGTTCCATTTTGACCGGTGTGTTGGGGAAGTTGAAGGCAAAGTAATCTAGGAAGTCTGGTAGGTAGGAGGCTGCACTGTGCACCACCGCCAAGGCATAGGAGGCAGCACCTTTAGGCTTCTCAGCGAAGGCCAACTCCAGAAACTCCTGTGCAAAGCACTCCATTTCCTCCGCGCTGAGGCAAGCTAGCTCATCAGCGTAGGCATGCAGAACTGATCCGCCACCATTGGCCTGTCGTTCCTCGTGCATGAAGCGTCCATAGCAGGTGCCTGTCTGGAGGCAAGAGCTGCGGACATAGTGGTCCTGATGGGAGATAAATGGTACCCGGCCCAGTTTAAGAGCATGGAGGTAGGTCTGGTGTCTGCTGATAGTGTCCGTGTGAGACTGCCGATTGCTTTCCTGCTTTGCTGTAGGAGGCAGAGAAGAACCAGGGCAAATGGGCAGAGTACTATTTGCTCCCAGCCCTGTACATACAGTCTGGACTGCTCTGTTGTGCAAGTGTCGGACCTTCTTGGTACTGTGCTCGTCCTGGTGGTGTTTCTTCTTCTTCTTCTTTTTCTTGAGAAGATATTCCTCCAGTGTTAGAGACTTGACATTCTCATTGTGAGGTTTTGGCTCTGAAGGAAAAGAGAGAGGCATGAATAAAAAAAGTGTATTTTATTAAGGGTTTGAATAACTTTGAAATTTGTGTGTATGGTTTGTGTTAGATGCTTTGTGTATGTATGCAGTGTTGTTTGCTTTGTGTTTCAGACATACTATGCATTATGTATATTAAGATAGATAGATGAGTGTGTTTTGTGTTATATATAAGTTTTGTATGTATATGTGTTATATATGGGGGAACCACTGACAAATACTTCCTTTAGCTAATAAATACATGATCATTAGGTATTGAATATTTTTGCTACCATAAATATGTTCCCACGTTAAATATTCGGAGGTTACAAATATGTATTTCATAGATCCTCAAATTATATAAAGTCAAGGGAGTCAGTAACATCTTAGGACATATCCATGCACTGTATTTAATCCACTTCCACGAATGAGGAAAATAAACTAAACCAGTCGCTACTCGTCACAGATCACTAATGTAAACCAGTCTGTTCACTATAACCAGATGAAACTCACCATTCTTCTTCTGACCCCCAGCGTGTTTGACATTCGCTCCAGCGTTCTCCTTCTTGGGCTTCGAGCCTCCATCCTTCGGGTTCTCCTTCACATCCCGGCTCTTGGCTTCGGCCGCCGTCAGAGGCGTGAAGGTGAAGAGCGGCTCGGCGGTCACCGGTCGCTTCTTCTGCAGGTGCTCCGGTGCCTTCCGGGGGGGCGGGGGCGGCTGGAAGTTCTTCTTCGTCCCATTGGTGAGGCCGTGGTTCTGGTGGTGGTGGTGGCCGTGTTTGTGGAAGTGCAGGACGGGCTCACCTGCGCTGAAGTTCTGGGCTTTGGGGTTGAGCTGCAGCGGATGCGGCGACGGGCGGCTGCTGTGGTCGGCGTGTCGGTGATGGAGCTTCCTCTTCTTGGCTTCGTCCGGTTTGTGGAAAGATGGCGACAGGTTCCGTTTCTTCTTCCTCTCTTTCATTAACCGATCAAGACTGTCCCTAAACCTTTCTTCTCTTACTTTCGCATGGACCAAGTCCACTGGAGCTGCCATGATTGCACGTACAGTGCTATAGTGACGGAGGCGTTCACCCTACATACCTCTGATTGGCTAGATTGGTTGAGCCGTATCAAGATAAACCAATCAGTGGCGGAGGAGGGCGGGTCATTACAATGCCAAGTCGAATTCGCACGCTACATTTAAAGGACTCGAACCTCCAACTGCGCAGGTTTGGTGTCTAGTTGTAGTTCTTTCAACTCGTTTAGATGAGTACGCATGCGCATTACGGACAGCTGTGGGTTATGTAGTTTGTCGATCTCGTAGAGCTTCATGGGAGTTGGAGTTTAAACAGAAGTGAGTGCGTGCCGATCTGCACGCATTCAATTCTGCTGGCCTGACGTCATGGTTAATTTTATCATCGCCGCAAGGGGCGGTGCTTCTGACGGAGGTGATAAACCTGAGGCGGAACGTTTGAAGTGAACGTTAACGTCATCAGCTGTCAGACGGATGACAGGAGGCGCTGGAGAAATGGCAACGTTTTTTTTATATTTAAAAATAAAACTATAATTTTTATAAGTAACTCAATATTAAATAAGTACTTTATTAAACAATATTTAATTTATTCAATTATATGTATAATATATATATATATATATATATATATATATATATAAAATATATATATCTGTCATTCAATGGGAATGACAGGACCTTGGTTTGATTTTCAAACTGACAGACAAACCCATGGGAATCAGCCGATTTGGATTCTTCATGAATGATCAAGTCTTACTGATCGTGTAGCTACCAAGAACATCTAAAGGACAAGAGCCCCCCCCATCATGTTTATTCAGTAATCCTTTATTTATCAGTGCATGAACAGAATGCCATGACCAAATTATTCTCTCCACCCATTTTATATCATTTCATCTCACATCCCTTAAAAAAATAATGAAAAGATTTACATAGGATTTTTTTTTCTGCATGAAGGCAAATATTTATAAAGGTGCTGTACAATCTCTAAACATTTACAACTATACCATGATGTGAAAACCGATAAACTTCTTATATGTTGGAGCAATGCAAGGCCACGGTATCATACATGTTAATGGCATGACCAGTAAACAACAGGAGCCAATTCTATCAACAGTTCAGTGGGCAATAAATTAGTACCTAACAGAACAAGAGACGTGCGAGTTACTTCTGTACATCCTTACAGGTTGATGGGGGAAAGTCAATGGTGCAGTTAATGAATCCACCAGTAGATGTCACTATACTGAACAGCAGAACTCCACAATGACCAGAGAAGGGCACAAACAATCTCAAATCAATTCAAAATATATGCATTCACATTTTCATCCGTTACTTAATTTCAAATGCGACCCCCCCCGCCCCCACAAGGAAATCATTTTCACATGATGTGCTCTGCGATGTCCGTCCCTTACGTGTGGACAATAAACTGCTTTCTTAATTCTGACATGCATATAATAATTGTGACGGGGATGATTGACAAATATACATCTTTTTTTTTCCTCCCACTCGCTCTAATGAAAAAAATATATATCAAAAATAGATTTCGGAGGTTAGAATGAGAATAAATGTTTTTGTGCCGACGTTTTTGTCAATAAAAATACTCTTAACTTTTAATAAGTCAGTGGAGGAAGTCTCACATATTACGATACAGGTCTGAGTGAGTATATGTGTAACACGCTTGGAATAAGATCAGCTGATGCGACAGTGATACCTAAAATACAAACACACCTACTAGATCTACCAGTCACCTGTACACACACTTAAAACACACAGCTGCTCACAGTGGGCTCCCACGAGTGTTCTTATCGATATGATGTAGATGGTGACGCTTCTCTACACATTCTATTTCTATTAAAGTCAAATGATGGATTTTCTTTTCATATATTTCAATAAATTACATAATGTGTTATTAACACACATTAACAAATGTGAGAAGTGGAACCACAAGTATCTGGTCTGCTAAATGCATAAAGCTCTAGGGTCTCCTGTCCACCCTGCGGGAAGTCCAGGACGCTGCTCAGGTGTGAACCGACAGGAAGTTCAGGAGTTGGAGGAGGAGCCCACCGGCCCTCGCCGTCAACCTGTCAGCGGCCGTCACAGTGAATCAGTTTTACCAGAGAGAACACGGCAATAGACGAAAGAGCGTCGATCTTCGAGTGACACAGAAAAAAAAAAAAAAGATTCCCTTCATCAAGACTGATGGACAGACGGGAGAGGGGAGCGTTTCATTTCTGTACCCGCAGTCCTGGGGTGAGAGGAGAACGGACCGGGTCCTTCATGATCGGAGTGACACAAAATAGAATCACAAAAGACACACATTCTGAGACACACACACACACATACAAACACACGTGTCAGAGCTGCAGCTTGATACCTCCCTACCCAGGTGGACAAACTGTCACTTCTAAGAGACGTGATGCTGCTCGTCACACAGACGTGATTTGATCGAACCTTTACCCAAAACAACAAAAACCTTCTATCTTCTACGTCCGTCTTTCAGGCTCAGCTTAGCTTTTTTTTTTTTTTTTTTTTTTACACAGACGATGGTGGAAGGACATCACATATCGGCGTAGGACGTTTCTGCCTGGATCTTGGCAGAACTGGGAACCTTCCACGGACCGGGCATGATGGGAGACTTTTTGCTGGAAGCGGTACCGTTGCAGCTGGGGTCCTGGATGCTACTGCTCGAACCTCTGGGGTCCTTTCTGTTTGCGTCCACAGCCGGACCGTGGCCCTTGCTTTCCAGATATTCCTTCTCCCCCTGCTCTCTCCCGTTCCTCTGGTTCAGGGCGCCAGCGTTGGCGTCCGACCCCGTCTGCTCCCTGGCTGTTTGAGGATGGGATTTCTGTCCAGTTCCTTCCTGCTCAGCCCTTTTGTTCTTCTTGTGGCGTTCACCGGTCCCCGAGATTTTGTCTCCACTCTCTGTAGCGCCCCTTTCTTGCCAGTAGGCTGCATTCTCCTCCTTGTACCTCCTGTCCTTCCCTTCCCCGTAGGCAGCGCTGGGCTGTTGGCCAGCTGGACGTCTGGGGCTTTGAGGCTGGACCAGATTCTTTGAAGGCATCGGAGGGTCGTGCTCCCTCTTGGAGCTTTTTCTCGGGCTAGAGGAGCGGTGGTCTTTTCTGTCTCTGCTCATATCCTCCAGGGATCCAGCGTGGCCTTGCTCTGTTTTTCTGGGGCTTGGAGAGTGCTGTTCACGGTGATGTTCGCTGGCTTTCTTGGGGCTCGTGGGCTTAGAGTCACTGCTGCTCTTTTTTCTGGTCTGGGTGACAGGGCTTGTGGTACGCTTTTGATTGTGTTGAGGTACCTGCTGTCCTCTCGATCGATTAGTTTGCCTGCCATACTCCTGCCCACCACCAGGGGACCCAGCGGCCCTGGGATCTCCCACAGGGATCTCATCAGGGATGGTCATTTTGGCTGACGATGAGGTCAGTTCCGAGGTAGAGAAGGGGACAGAGGATGGAGAGGCTGGAGATGATTGGCCGTCAGATGAAGAGAGTCTGGGAAAACTTGAGGTTGGAATGTTTCCTTTGTCCTTTGAACCTGAGACACACGAAGTGTAGAATGACAAGTCAGCTGCTAAAGAACTCGCTAAAGAAATTATACCATAACATAGCCCTGACATGGGAAACATTGCACATATAAGAATAATTAAATTTGGCATGCAATGAAAGCTGAATATTCTCATTATGAATAAAAAGATTTTTTTCCACCCTAATTACTGTTGCTAATAACTCCAGAGTTTTGCCTGATCTGAGATATGCATCAGCCACATACTGTAGATATCCATGGAAAAGGTCCTGGTGCTCACAGAGCACTGACATTTCAATTTCCCCCCCGAGCTGATAGGATTTGCACAGCTGTGATTGAGAGCAGATATGCAGCAGAAGACCAGCGACAGAGAGAGAAGATGGATGACTTGGTTGTGCTGAAATTAGCTTTCTGATTTCTAGGAGCAGCAACTCATAGAAATTCATTCTAATGAAATCTTGGGGTTGAAAGGCTGATGCCGGTGAATGCACACAGATCCTCCGATCACTTATCACACACTGATCGGTATCTATTTTGTGTTTCTTCATTGGTGTGTGTGTGTGTTCAATGGCATCCCAAGTTTTTGCAATAGCCTTAAAAATAAGTTGCAGGGCCCTGAAACCTCCAGACACTCCTGCAGGTTTTTTTTTTTGAGGACTCACTGCTTTGGTTCAGGTAAATCACTAAATGACAGATATCTCATCTGCTCCAGATTGATTATGGGGATGAAGGGAGGGAGAGTGAACAACACTTAAATCTCGGAGGTGAATCACTTTGAAAGGAGAGGTCAGAGGAAAAAAAGTGAGGGTGCAAAGTTTACCAAAGTTACCAAGGACAGACCAAGAAAAGCAGTGAGGCCTTTAGTGATGCTCTGGTTTCATGTAGAAGCACAGGGTGGAAGAAGAGTTCACACCTAGAGGAGGAGAAGATAAAGAGGTAGAGACAGACAGCCGTGCAGAAAACCAGAGCGGATACAAAGAAGTAGATCGAGACAGAAGTCAAGGAGAAAAGCCTGCAACACATGCATGAGAATGAAGAAACTCGGCGCCCTGCTACAAGCATATGCATACAAAACGGCGCTACGTACTGTACAAATGGCTAATATGCGCTAACAGGATATGGCATGCTTGCAGCTCTCAGCGGTCACTCACTGTGATCAGGGACCAATCCCTGGCCGGGGCGGAGCAGCAGATGAACTTTACTGCCTCCTGCTTGGATCAGCTCGATCGCCCGAGTGTGTGTGATGCCCTGGGTGGCCTCGCCGTTAATCTCCACGATCTGGTCTCCGACCTGCGAGGCAGAAAGGATCCATTTTGACACGTAACAACCAGCTGCACTGGTTTTAAGAAATGAAGTTCCAAGACTCAGAAGCAGAATGACAGACAAACCCACATGTATCCGTCCGTCTTTCAGAGCAGGTCCGTCCTCAGCCAGTCGGAGGATAAACAGGCCCATGTTATACTCTTTCCCTCCCCTCAGACTGAAGCCGAAGCCTCGCTGTCGGCGCTCCAGCTCCACCACGAAACAACCCTGTGGTGCACAGTGAGAACACCAGCGTCAGACTGGAGGACACCTTTGGAGATACACTTGGGAATGGCGGCCCTCAGATTAGGAGTGTGTTCATTAGCACCAAATAAAAGTAAACAGGTTAGAGACATAATGGAATATTTTGTGGTCATACCTGCTTTGACGCCACTGGGACAGAGCTCTTGGTCTCAGCTTCACCGTTCCTACAAGAAAAAAAACAAACATCAAATAAGGAGCCCGAGATTCCAAAAAATTTATTACGAAGTCAGCCTATATTTCTGTCTTCACTGTAAAATCATTGCCAATATTGAAAACCTTATACAACCTACATGGATAACGACGTGGACAAAGTTGTTTTAAAAGGGATTTACCAGTTCCCCAACTGGAACCAACTTAAGTAAAACCCTTTTGTTGCGTAAAAAGGCAAGTTCACAAGAATTAAGACATTTTTAATGTTCATTTCTTGTGTTCTAGTCAGAACATAAAATCCATTTGAATTAATCGAAAACATGTAAATGCTGTGATGTCAAAGATGCTTCAAATATTCTTCTTACACCAGCACCAATAATGTTTGAGCACAAGAGGTATAGATGCTGTAAATATTATATTATGATATAATAAAGTTTGTCCTTAGTCTTTTTTCCTCACACTGTGTCCGTTATAATCCAGATGCTGCCTTCACTACAGCAGCACAAGCCTCTTAATATCGGTTTCATCACATGATGCACAGACGTCCACATAAAAACCCTTTAAAAACAGAGGCTTCATGTCTGAATGCTTCACAGAGTTCATGACAAGGCCTTCGTGGGACTTTGGCCGTGACGACACACTACCCGAAGATCCTGGGCCTGATTTAAGACGCTAGGTCAGATGACCTTGGGCTGACTTACGGCGTGTGTCAGATGAGAAAAAGAGGCGGGAGGGGTCACTGAGGTCCAGCTAAATGAGGTCGCAGGTGGCAAAATGGAGCGAGTGAGTTGAGGAGTGAAGGTAAAGGGTTGCTGGGGCAACACCAGATTATGAAGTCTGAACATTTCATTTTGTTTGTTTGCTTGTTTGTTTGTTTATCAAAGAGAAAAACTTGTCCCCTTGAAGCGGCTTTTCTTTGCCTTGCTGTCCAAACAATTTTATGTCTTTCTGGATAACGAGGAGTGTGACCACAGGAGACGGTAACGGGAGCACCAACTAGAAGCGCCTCTAAAAGGCTGATGCTAATTTCTGGTGGATGTAGGAAAAGCACTCCAGAGGCAGGCTGGCGACGGGCGTGAATGCTGCGTGTAGATTCATATACCTGTCGGCGTAGCTGGGGGGCTGCTGGCCCACAGCTCTGTGCTGGGCTGACGGGCTCTGCTTGGCTGAATTCGTTCCAGATGGAGGAGCGCTCTCTGCAAAAACACCATTTATTATAGCACACATCTTGTGAACTGCTACCCAAAGCAATCTCAAGAGCTCTGTTTACTTTAAGTAGATTAATGGCCCTAATGTCTCGTTCTCAGAAAAACGAGCCCGACCTACCGTCTTCAGGCACAACGGTGAGGGTGACGGAATTGCCGGCATCCTTGATGAGCTGGACGATGTCGTTGTGCGACAGCTCCATGATGGACCGGCCGTTGACAGCGGAGATGCGGTCGCCCACTTTCATCTGACCGATGCGGTCCGTAGGGCTGCCCTCGATGATGCGGCCGATCTTGTGAGGTATGACTGAAAAGAGGAAACACAGAAATACCAAGACGGTATTTTCAGATGAAGCCTTAAACCAAATCCGTCAAACTCGAGTCCCGGAGGCCAAATGTGGCCCACCACATCGTTTTATGTGGCCCGCGAGAGCATAAAAGGTCAGAGGGTTGCATAACCTAACAAAAGGATTTATGATAACAGAGCAGGAAGCGAATATGTTTTTTTCTGTGTAATTGTAATGTTTGTAAGCTGAATAAGTTCAGAAGAAATTCAGAGTTATTTAACATTGTAAACTAACTAATTACTCCTCCTTTATTTGAAATTACATTGAGTTATATTTATAAGTTACATCTGGCTCTTTGAGGACAACCATCATGCTGATGTGACCCGTGGTGAAATTGAGTTTGACACACTTGCATTGAACAGTCCAGTAGTCATTAGGTTTGATCTTTGGCAGCCTAATCAATACCTTGCTCTAAAGCTAACAAGTCCATCTGAAAAAAGTACAAACTTTTACGCTTCCAAAAAAAAAAAAAAAGCTGATTATAAAAGGGACTGCGAGTCAGCACACTGAATAAATACTTTATCTACAACGTACACGCTCTAAAAATGTGTAGCGACTCGTAAACTAAAAATAGTAGCACATTTAAATTTGAACCGTATGAGCGTTGTGTGAAGCATCCTCTTGCAGGATTAGCTCACACTGTATGCTACATTAGCACCCAGCATGTTGGTGGCCCCTGTAACGTCACCGTAGCAACACAACAGCAGCCCGACTGGAATGACTAATGATAAATAATTAATGCAAATTCCAACCGGTGGTATAAATTTGTGTATTATTTATGTCATAATGATATTAATTCGATCTTATAAAATGTTCATTTGACTTCATTATAATCTCAGTTTACGGCGCTGCTTAAACATGTTAGAAACAATGAACGTCAGCTCGATTTTTAATGTTGGTTGAGCTTCCTGTACGTTAAACTTGTAGCCATGTATGCAGGGTTTGCTGGGTTATTGGTGCAGCAAACAACCAACCACCAAACCAACTTAGCAAGGAATCCAAGGATAGATCAATGCATTTAGAACTTTAGGGCGAAATGCAAAAATGATGGGATGACGGTGCATGAAGATATATAAAAGTCTGCTTCAGTGGTTTAACAAAGATAGAATGCTTAAAAACAGGAAAATGAGAAATATTTCACGCTTATAGTAGTAAGTCTGAACACAGCAGTTATTTGGACAAAATTTTAACTAACAGTAGTGGTTAGTTCAAATTTCCAGATCCAGCGTGGAGGATTTAGTGCATCTGGTGGTGTGAAGGCAGACCATAATAAAAAAAGGGCCGCCTCCCTTTCAGTTTAAACACCACTACTCTCTCTCCATTGTTGCCTCCTCGGATTTCATTAATTCTTACCTCCGGGTGGGGGCTTTGTCTTTGACGTCAGGATGACAAACCCGAAGCCCTCGTTGTCTTTGCGCTGCAGAGTGACGTCGAAGCACTCCGGTCGAGGGAGCTGCGTCGGCTGGACGGCGTTCGGCCCTCCTACGCGAGTCGTCCTGGGGGAGCTGTTGGCCAGGGCGGACGCCGTCTCCTGGGGCTGCTGACCGCCGTCCGCCTGCTTCTCGCCTTCTGAATGCACAGAAAGATGAGGCAGCATTAACAGTCAGGCTCCTGGGGCAGCTCTTCTTAATTGGTTCTAAAAATGTTGTATATTTGGTGATCATAATGGGTCCATTCATCATTTTTAAAAGGACCCGGGTCAGCTCAGATGGTTTCAAATGGTTTCTCAATTTGTCGCTTTCACCAACAGAACATAAATGTTTTCTAGAAGATGAGGATCATTCCTGTTTGCTTTGAAAATTATTTAAATCTATGAACATTTGTTCATCAAATAACCATCAAAACATTTGTTATTCTCATTCTTTCTCTGATCACTAATCCAAACGCCAAACTGTTCATTGATCACCTCCATCTCTCCTCGTTCGGTTTTTTTTTTTTTTCTTTAACGTTGGGTTTCTGTTTTGTCAGCCAGCATCTGGGAATCTCTGTCTGAAGCTTTGAAGGAGAAACCCAACGTGACTGATGTTTAATTGCTACCTACGTGATCAAGGCTGTCGTCGCAATACATCAAATCCAAAGTAATTTCAAGAAGGGCTTGTTCTACTCATGCTGGGGTTGTTTGTGTGGATAAACAAGCCTGCATGCAGCAGGCGCGCCCCCCTCCCCCACCCCCCAATCCTTTGAGATGTAAATTGACTCTCCAGCTGATCTAATCTTCCATATCCTTCACACAAAAGATAAACACACGCCAAACAACCGTCGGATGTTTGGTGTGAGACACTGGCAAGTAAAGATTTTAGTCATTTGCATTTGATTAAGCGTTTGCACATACAATACAGGATGTATATAGTACAGGTAGTCTTCAGCATATGAACATTTCACCTTTTTGATTTTTAACAGTCTAGTATTTGTGGTGGACAGACGTTAAAGTCAGGTGAAACGACTTAACTGAGTGATTATTATTTTTCCGTGTTTTTTTAAACTGATTCCTTTTTTTCTTTTTACTGCCTGTGGGTCTAAGAGGACTGTAATTTCATCTGTGCTGTATGCCGTGCATATAGGGTACATTTGACAATAAAGTTGACATGACATGACATAATCGAGAATGATTTAAACTAAAATACAGGTACAAGTAGTTTCGAGTTATTTGTTGCTTTTATGGTGCCAGGCTGTACCTCTGTAGGAGCTAACGCTGAACTCTGAATGTATTGCTAGTTGATGTTAACTATTGGTCAAGTTAATTGAGAAACGTAATGGAAATAAAAGGGTAATCAAACATAAAGGGGCGTGTCAGACTTTTGATGACAAGAAAGTGACAATTAGTGTGTCATTCATGTAAGTGTGGTGAAAAACCTCAGTGGATTAAAGCTTGGCTAAGCTTCTACACCCCCGAGGAGAAAATTCATCCAGAAGAGGTAGAGATGCAAAAGTTACATTACAGTACTACAGTATTTTATTTATTAACGTGTTGTTTTTGGCCCCGTTATTGATCCTAGTACGTCTTAGTACTTTGACATTTAGAGTAGTAGTGACATTTAAAGGACAATTCAACTTACAAGCAACCTCTTGGAACTAATAGTGTTCGTATGTTGAGGACTACATATATGTAGTGTATATATTACATAGCATATATTATAAGTATATATTTTCTTTTCAGGAATATGTCTTTGTAAACTAACCCACTAAAAGTACTTTTTTGGACATTTCTTTAGATTCATCCACAAGGAAGTCAACCAGAGCGAATTTAAAGGATTAAAAGGGAGAAATCCCAGATCAAAGCTTTAGCTCAGAGGTCCTCCTCCGGCAGACTAATCTGAACAAGACCGCGTCTTAAAAGTGCCGAGTGCTCACAGAAATGAAAAAATGATGAATATTCAAGGCCAGGCCCACCTGACTGTGTCACTTTCCTGCGAACAGTCAGCATCACTTGGCCGTTCCGGGCGGCGTTGGTCATCAGCTCCAGAACTTGTTTGTGGGATTTGCTCTTGACCGGAACGCCGTCTATGCAGAGGAGCTCATCCCCCGCCCGCAGGCGCCCGTCCTTCTCAGCCGCACCAAGGGGCACGATGGCACCGATGTACACCTGAGGAAGCAGTGAGAGAAAAATGTCGACAAGGTTCAGCTGGCATTACGACTAACGGAAATTCACTACTCTGCTTCTAGCCTTTGACACTTCCTGTGAACAAATAGATATCTACTGTCTATTTTGATCAAGTTCCCCATTCTCAAATATTCTTCTGGCTCCACAGGGGATCAAAATATCTAGCATGTCCACAAAATGTCATACAAATTTTCAAAATTAAAAAAAAAAAAAAATTGTTTCAGTACTTTTTGCATGATTAGTGGCAACGTTAAACTGTTTGTTATGCAAAGTTAGTAGAAATTGATGGATCTCATGGACTCCATCCCATTCCCTCATTTATAGCTGCTTGTCCCTGGAGTCCATCCCAGCTGACGCTGGTGACAGCTATCGGACATGTGTTTTTGTGGGAGGAAGCCGGAGGGTTCCCACACTGACAGGGGTGGAGAATATGCATCTCTCACACCCGCAGTCGCCCTCATGGAAATATGTGTTCCAGTTTTGGTGCTATATTACCAACAAGCTAATAGAAATGGACAATAACCTCCTTGTTGAAATAGATTTTTTTTTAGTCTGTTTAGTGTGCTTGTTGGCGCTGGGGTGTCACCCACCGGCTGATCCGGCCCTTCTCCTCCGAGGACTCTGAAGCCGAAGCCAGACTCCTGATTCCTCCTGATGTACACGTCCAGATCTTTAGTATTAGAAGCTGCAGAGTGAAGAGGAGGAGAGAGGAGGCTTCTCATTCAAAACAGCCACCAAAGACACATGGATTATGCTGCTTGTGCGTTGTGTGTCGTTCAGCGTGTGGGTGGGTGTTTTACAAAGCAGATCTAAGCCAAGGCCAGGATTTCTGAAAGTATTTCAGATCAAGAAATAATGAAACTAAAATACTTTGAATTTTAAATAGAAGAGCTTTAGGCTTTACGTCAAATAAAAATACTAAATTATTTAATTTAGCAATTATTGAAAGGAGAAAAGTGGGTGACCATGGGGGGGGGGGGGGGGCTGAAACAGTCATAACATCACACTTACGTTTGCTGTCCAAAAAGGCCTTGGACTTGAGGTAGAGCTCCGACGCGTCCGGTTTGGGTGAAGACGAGCGCAGGACGTTGGCGTGGAAAGACGTCGGATTGGAGGCCGACTCTGGAGGCTGACTGATGGTTTCTGTGCTGCCAATCATCTCCTGACGCTGTGGATGCCCGGTGGGCTGAGTGCCGGTAGGGGGTAGCTGCTGGGATGCAGGGTGGTGCGCCGGTTGAGGAGTAGGCTGGGATGCATTCTGGGAGACGGGAGCCGTGCACTGCGACGGCGAAACAAGCTGAGCCAATGAAAATGTAAATATACTGAATCATGAAGCCAACAACAGCTTCTGTGCTGACTGGTGCTTATGGGTAACCATGACAGAGTTCAAACCTCTTTTCTTTAATAATTCAGCAGCAGTTATATCTTTAGTTGTATCTTTATATCTTTAGTCTCATTCAACAAAAAATAAGTGAATAAATAAAAAAAATACAACAACAGTCTCTTTCAACTTACCGGTTTTAGTGATTTCACAGGAGAAGTCTGACCTGTAAGCCGAAAGTCCATATTTAAGTAGATATAAAATGATTCATTCGGTATTCAGTAACATTACAAGAAGCCTCCACACAAACACACAGGCTGTACTTTCATTCTGCCTCTCGTCTTAACAGGAGAGACATTCATTCCCACATCAACAAGAGACAATTTACGGCTCATTTCTTCTACCCTGCCCTCTCAATCAGTGAGTCATAGTGTAATCGACCAGTAGGGGGCAGTATAATCCAGCAGCAGTGATAGTTTATGCCTCACCCTGTGATGGGACAGGTAGAGGTGACCCTGGCCACGACAAACATGCACAGCTGGTTTAGGGTTGGAACAAGCTGCACACCTTCAAAAGGATTTTGAAAGGCATCACCGCAATTAAAATCAATCAATCCAGCATTTAATGAAGCAGAACCTTGAAAAATTGGTTTGTAATGTGTTTTTGATTGATTCCTTTTTACATATTACAGCGGACTTTATCTTCACAGTCACATCTTAAGGCGCTGGGTGCAGTAAATACTCCACTGGGACGGGTGGGACATATCGAATTTCCAGACTTAATGCAGATTGTGCGAAAGAGCCAAATCATTTCCTGTTTCATCATCTGTCATCAGAAGAGACTTCCAGCCCCTGGGTGGGAGTAAATCTCATCTGATCCCAGGTTGTGGGTGACCCCTGTGACGCACCGTTCATTTTTGTCCTGCAGAGCTGACCTCCTGCTCCTTTTTAACATCGAATACACACACACACACACCTTGGGAAGGCATAAAAGACTCGGCTTAAAGTTGTCAGCAGCACATCAGAGGACGAACCCCTGGAGCTCAGAACCCTTCTGAGTTTATCTGCTGTGTTGGTGAAACACTGGTCTCTCCAATCTAGGCTGCTGCAATGCAGTACAGGCTAACGGCACTGGCCCTTCAAATCAGTGAAAGCTTGAAGGAAGAAGGACACTGATTACCCACCATGCTCCGGATTTCCTCTTTTTTGCCTTCTTAGCACAACTCACCATGTGACTAAGCATGACTTCACCCCCCCTTTGGGAAGGTGCACAGTGGATGAGCAAGAATAGAGGAACACTTTAATTCAACATTGGTAGAAGTTGTATCCGAAAAGCGACGACAGAACACAATCCATCCTGTTATTGATCGATTAAACGCTGGACGTGTGACGTTGATTCCTGCCTCAGCTAAGCAGCTCTTTGTCAGCGACACTCTAACCCATAACGCTGCATCCCTTAAACAAATTCATTCACAATGCAGAGGGTGGGATTCTCACCTGTGATGTTCATTCAGTGCTTTCTTTGCAAAAAAGTGACAGACGTTCCATCACTGACGTAAATCTTGACATTTCAGAAGTCTGGGTCCAAAGCATCGCTCTATCTGCAGGCGCTAACACCTGTTTGTTGTTTGAACAGTAACCCGAGGACACTGCAGACAACATGTCACAGCGACAGCCTCCTAACCCTGCCAGCTATGGTGTCAGGAATGTGAACTCACCTCCTCGAAGCACCAGAACGTTGACCTCGCTTCCTACAGGCAGGTCTTTCAGGATGTCCACCACCTGGGAGTGGCTCAGCGTCTGCACGTTCTGTCTGTTGATCTCTTTGATAACGTCGCCCTTCAACAAGCCGCGGCACCACTGGGCGTCCAGGATCATCTTCACCTTCTGGCCCAAGGGGCAGTCGGCGATGGCGAAGCCGAAACCTCCAGGACCTTTTACCAGAGGCACGCTCACCAGCTCCGGTTGTAACAGAGTGGGGTCGGGGCCTTCTTGGGTGGAAACGTGAGGGAGGTGGTGGTGGTGGTGCGATTGTGGGTGAGGGTGATGGCGGCCTCCATTGGTCATAGGCAGTACTGCAGCAGTCTTCCTGGAGAGAGTTCCTCCATCTGGGACAGTGTAGGCGTCCTGTGGGGTGGAGGTCGAAGGAGAAGGGGAGGTATCCTTGGAGGTGCTGAGGCCACCAGATGCCTCCTCGCTGCTGCTGGAGTCCTCTGGCAAGGGGTAACCCCGACACAACACCATGTCCACGTACTGGTTGACCGGGATGGACTGGAACATCTGCACCACGTCGGCGTGAGTCTTCCCCAGGACATTTGTCCGATTTATGTCCACGATTACGTCGCCTGAAAGAACAACAAGATTGGTTTGTTGTGAGTGTCTGTTTGTCTTCTGTGTAGCCTTGCAATGCATGGTGTCTCTTCCGGGGTGTATCCCGCCTCTTGCCCGTCGCAAGACGAGATCATCGTAATAGTCTAGTCGTCAAGAAGATGAATGAATGAGGACAAAGTGTCTGAATCCGTCAGCAGGGACGACCATTAAGGGACGTTTGTCTGACGCTGTCATCACAATAAGTGACGATAATTAATTAGCTGGACAGTTTAAAGAGAATCTACATCTACTTCTCCTGCTCTGTCTAATATGTTAAGTGAGAGGTTAACCCCGACATGTCATTCTCTTCTGTCTGCAAGGGGAGGGGACTCTCACCCCTGCCCTGGACGGTGGGCTGAACCGTTGACTGGATAGCTGGCTAAGAGCCCAGAGCAGGATCCAGCCCACCTACATAATCAATGCCTACAGCTAAGGTTTTAGCTGGAAATGAGCTCCTGATCATATCGCCATGCAGTGCATGTCCAGAGCCACTACACCGTCCATTAATGCTTCTCTAATAACTCTGCCTGTAAAAGGTTATACTAAATTAAGCATATTTAAACACTTGGCTTCAGAAAACGTATCGTCATAAAGGCATAAACGCAAAAGGAGGCTCCATCAACTTTTTACAGTTCACTGCTCCCTGTTATAACCAAATGATTGATTGATTTCTTTGGGTTTGATCACTTACTCATCTTGGGGAAAATGAATATTGGAAATATACTGTCCAAAGTTGTTTAAATCAATCCACTGGACTTTAAAAAAGTTTCTTGAAGACGTTTCGCCTCACATCCAAGAGGCTTCTTCAGTTCCGATGGTGGCTGGCGTTTTCCCAGCTTGTTAATAACCCTGTGGGGTGTGGTCAGTGCTATTCACATTGCAACGACAATTGTTGAAACCCGTCTGGCTCCTCGACAATGGTTGCTGGGGGTGCCAGGGGGTGTCAAAGGGGGGTCGTTGAAAACGACAACACCAGCCACAATCAGAAGTGAAGAATCCTCTTGGATGAAAGGCGAAACGTCTTCAAGAAACTTTCCTAAAGTCCAGCTTTGGATAACCATGACCTGGATAACTGAGAACCTACACAGACAACAACATATACTCTCTTTTTCACTTTCTGATTATAAGCTGAATGAAGATGTAAAAGTGTTTAATGCAATCAATGTTGATGTAAAGTTGGTCCTGAGGCTCTTTGCTAGGAGTTATTTTAACTGATTTTAACTTTTTTTTAGACCGGCTCCTTTGATGCCATCTATGAACCTGTTTTCTGTGTGTCTGTTTCTGTATGGTGACCCTACATACAACACTAGTGTGTCAAGAACCCATTCAGAGGCCAAGCAGGGAGTGGCTACTATGCGGAAGGTTACCTGAGGCGATCTTGTTGTCGTGTGCAGCAGGTCCGTCTGGAAGAACGTTTTTGACCTGAAGAAACTCGTCAGGCCGGTCTCCTCCAATGATGGTGAACCCAAAGCCCTGGGGGCTTTTCCTGAGCGCCGTCTGAAGGATGGTTCCTTGCAGCTGAGATGGATCTCGCGTGAAGCCCCGACCACCCCGACCAGGCTCATCTGCTGCAGGGAAATAGGAGAAAGAAGAAGTGTGAGAATGACAAGTGGTAATTAAAGGGAAAACGGGTAAAACATCTCCAACAGCCTAATTACTTTAATTACACAGTATTAAACAGCTTCTGTTTACCTACTTAAATGTGTTATAAAGTTCATCTCTGGCAATAAAGAGAGAAATAAAAGTCAGTTGTTCAAATAACTCTAAAATGCAGTAAAGAGCACCATTTATTCTAAAGAGTAGCACATCTTTAAAGTTCACAGGATGACGTGCCACGACTGTCTATGTGACATGTGAGCATTTACTACAAGTTCAAATTAGCAACTTAAAATATTGCTCATGAGTGCTAACTGTTTAAATCAGGGCTTTGAAACTTTTCATGGAAAGATAAACAAAAACCAGAAACTTTCTGAATTTTAACAGGAACAAAAACGTAACCGAAAACTTTATATTATTTAATGTTCTGGAACAGAATCGGTTATTTAAAATAATAGTAACCAGTTCATACTTTTTTCGTTCTTGGAAAAAAAAAAAAAAAAATCTGACCATGTTTCACTTCCTGTCATTCACTCAGTGCATGATGAGAGAGAAGTTGAGGCATATCACCAGCAGTCAAGTAAAAGGCAGAGTCCCAATCATTCTTTCATTTTCACAACCGCTTCGTCTGCTGTCGTAGATCGTGGGGAGCTGGAGCCTATCCCAGTTGAGGCATAGGGCGTGAGGCGGGGGAAACTCCAGGCATGACGGTAGTGCACCGCAAAGCCACACAGAGACACAGACAACCATGTACGCACACACTCACTCTGGCCAATTAACCTGAAGCGCACATTTTTGGAGGTGGGAGGAAGCCGGAGTACCCGGAGAGAACCCACGCAGACTCCCCGTCTCGATTACCTGTACTATATATTCATAACAGGTCAACACTGCAGGCTGTCAATCTGAAAAAAATACTTGACTTAGACATTAACTCATTGACTGAAGCCATTTTCAAAGCAGAGTTCTCTAGATTCTGCTTTGAAACTTTGAAATTTTACCGAAATTCTCCCTCTGATTCTCCATCCTCTGTTCCATAACTGGATCAGCGCTGTTGTGCTGTTTACTGTAGGGACATAACTACAGTATTTAAACTAATTGCCTTCATTGCCAATTTAAAAGTCTTCAAGCTACCTACCTATCAATATTTACAAGGAACGTTATTAACCGGTTCGGGAACTATATATATTTTTTTTTTGATCTAATCGGTTCAAGAACATCAATTCATGGATGGAATGTAAAACCGGAAATGTTATAATTCTGTTTCTTTTCGGAACAAACTGATGGGCCAAAAATTCTGGTTCAAAGCCATGGCGACGTTCACATGGCAACAGTGCGTTTGCCATTGTGTCATTCACTGTTGTTAATTCCACAAATTCTCTCAACACACACACACACACACACACACACACACACACACACACACACACACACACACACACACACACACACACACACACACACACACACACACACACACAATTATTTGCAGGTGTACTTGGCTAATAAATATTCAACTATTGCAAAATGTCTTTGCAACTGGTTCTTTTCACTGCGGTGATAAAACCATCCTGACACTTTTCAGGTAAACAGTTCATTGTAAATTCCCTTTGTGTCGTCTGCAGTGTCTGTAAATAGGCCAACGTTTGTGAAGACAGGCAAAGACTTGACTACAGTGTGTGTATGTGTGTGTGTGTGTGCAGATATGTGACAACAAGAGCAGCAGAAGAGTTGGAAAGCAAGAGAAATTAAAAGTTTAAAGCTGAAGTGAAGCTGAACCAAAGCCCAGCTCACCGTTTCCTGTACATCATGCCTATCAGAATGAGAGTTATGGTCTTTCTCTCTGGCAGTTCCCACACTGATAGATGCTGGGACCGATACAAGCCCCCTATTCTCCCCCCCCCCCGTGCCTCTGTCATCCTCGGTGTCATGTGATCTGATTTGCATAATGGCTATGCAATCGGTTGACAAACGTGACAAATCTGAAGATGTAAAAAAACGATTACGCATGACATTCCAATGACAGATTTGTCAGAGACCCTGGGTGTGTAAATAAATGTAACGTCACTGCATGTATGTTAAAATTGGTCGGATATCATCGTCTGAATATATATGACACGCAACCTCATGGGGAGGGTGCGTGTCATATATATTCATTCATTCATAGTCATTACCAGCTTCTTCCACTGTCGGGGATCGTGGGGTTGCTGGTTAAGCTCAGCGGACTGCGGGTGTGAGGCAGGGGACACTCTAGGTGTCATATATATTAGTGCAATTTTATATTCCTCCCCCCCCCCCCCACTGTGCTTTGTGTTCTGCATCCTGATTGGCTGTATATTGTCAATCTCCTCCGTTCTGTGCCTCCAGTACACCACAGAATACATTCAGCTCGGCAAATTTACATAAATCTTTGATCGCTAGCGAACGATCTGAAGTGCTGGAATGTGTGTTTACAGGTTTTCTCCCAAATAAAATCCACAATGTTGACAAAACGTTCTGCGCTGTCAAAAGCACCCGAAAGGCATGAATTAAATTAACTTAAATTTGTTAGTTCTGAACTCCATCATTATTATTTATGGGAAAATGTTTATATTTTTATTACTCAAACAAATGTTTGGGCCTGAAAATAGGTATTGCTTTCGTGCTATAATACTGGACTTAGTTTTCTACTGAGGTTTGAACATGGAGGGTGCTTAAACAAGAGAGAAAAGTATGAAAATGTTCATGTCTGTCTGAGAAAAGTGTACAATGTGTGTAAGGAGGGGTTTTACAGCCTTAAAACATCTAAAAGTAAAAAAAATAAAGCTGACTACTTCATGGATTTTGGCTATTGCTGGTTATTTTTAGAACGAAGGACCTCAGTGTATATATATAGGGTCTAACAGGGTTAAGCTCCACTGGAATGCCTGGATGGTCGATGTTCACACATGATGTCAAGAGGCTGTCAGCACCATTTCTAAAATGATCACCATAAAGAAAACAATGACAGTGGACCACAGCAAAAAAAAAAAAAAAAAAAAGGGGGGTGGGCTGCACACTATGGCTGATACAGGGTTCTGATGAAGCAGTGGGGGGGACAAAGGGACAGCTTGTATTCTCTGGGGTGAAGTGATTATAAGAAACATTGGGCAGGATTGTCAGCGCTGTAATTATGGCCGAGCACAGTGCTGCGCTTCGCTCCTGTGCTCTGAGGCATCGTCACTGAGGTCAGGCTAGCCATCCTTGTCATAACAGTGCTTAGATGCCACCTCATGCACGTCCACACACTCGCACAAGAGCCATTAATTCTCATTAACAAGGGTGGGAAAGTGCACAATGGGGGCAATTGGAGCTGGAGGCGGTGGCACACAGTGGTAATGCCATCCACAGACTGCAGGGAGGTTCAGCTGTGGGAGAAGTGAGGCAGACAGTTCTATCCGAGGGGCGTCTGAAGTACAGATGGAATACTAATGTGGTTACGCTTTGTGTCTGCACGCACACGACTGTAGAATAATTTTTTTTCATTTCGTGGCCAAGTTTTACCACACGGGGCTTCTGATTGACAGAGATGAGAGTGATTAGGTCGGCCGAGCGGAAGCGTTCACCACAGGTGGTAAATGATGAACAGATGACCCATTAGAAACTGAAATTACAATCATCAGACACTTTCATCCACAGTCACCTCTCTCTCCTCAGTCGCTCCTCTCTCCCTCTGTTCTGAGGAGATCTTTGAACTGCTGTGAACAACTGGTGCAAAAAGCAAATTCAAAGAGACATCAGAGTCCCCCCTATTTCATAATCTACTTGTCAAAACGAATTCCGCTGCCGAGCGAAGCGCTGCTCCATTATTCAAACTGAATATCATTGCATCAGAGGCTATGGGCTGTCAACTGTTGGAACATCTTTCAGAGACGTCTAAAGCATGAAGGAGATGATAAAAGTGCTCCGCCACTCAGAGAACACATCTAATACACCTGCTTATAAAGTCTGTTTCTTCATGGCGCCGTCGACTCTGTTGCAATTTATTGGAGGGAGGGTCACATGAAGCATTATTAACCTGAATGGAAATGGACCCTGTCTGAAAAGGGAACAACTCACTGACTGACAGAAGTTGAGTCATCTGTTCTTGACGTCATGAAGAACATCATGTTCATGAACTTCTTACATAGTTTGAGTCAATATTAGTAAAGGACTTCCAAAGCTGAGAGCACACAGAAGAGTTTCACCAGGTGCTCAGATTTGCAAACACAAGGTACAAACTGTGGTCGACGGCATTAGCAACTTCAAATTCATGTCAATTTTTGTGCTGGTTATAAATTTACAGGACCGCTAAATTATCAGAATACCTGTTTCAATAGAATACATATGTCAATCTGGGCCACAGTGAAGAAACAAATGGACTGACATGGCCATCCACACAGCTTCTATCCTCTCATTTCTATGCACTCAGCATACGTAATGGAATGCTCCATCTCCCCTACTTCAATTCCAGGATCCATATCGCACCACTTCCTGTCTATATTCCAACAGTAAACATTTTCCTTCCTGTGCTGTGAATATTACAGACCTAAAGATTTGTATAAAACTATAATACTCTTCAATGACTGACTGATTCCCTCCTAAATTATGGAATATATTCACTATGGTATCAAAGCTGCTTTTCAAAATAAAAAAGCAGCAGCTTTTTATTATGGGAAAACACTTCTGAGGTCTTGGTTTTTGGGGGGACTCACCTGAGGGCGTGGCCGCTGGTGGAGGGACTGCAGTGGGCACATCAACAGTCATCTTCTTCTTTGCCTCCATTACTGGATTCTCAAACTGGGTTTTCTGGTTTATGTGGCTGTGCAAGGGAGAAAAAGACATGATAGCAACACAAGCTAGCGGAAAAGTGGTTCAATGAAGCTCCAGCCTGTTCTTGCTGGCTGCTCACCGTAATATTAGCATTCTAAGCAGTGACAAATCAGTGAACTCCTCACATCCCAAGTGACGGTTTTTGCCTTTGTATTCTTCTGTGGTGCAACCTTTCTGCCTCAATGAACACAGCCTGTTCACTCTGCTCTTTACCTATAACGCAAATCTGTAATTTGACGATGAGGGTTAGGTTTCATGTATCTGGGAAAAACACACATCTTCCACTGTGCATGCTGTGGGATGAAAACGGCAGCTCTGAGACTTTACGAAAAGTATGAAACACGCAGATGAGTGAGAGCAGTCTCAACCTCAGAAATAAAACATTAAGAGTTGAGTGAATTCTTAGACTTCTGCAGAGACTGGATCAGTAGCGCTGCTCACATTGTTGCCACACGATCTACAGATATGAGTCAACAAAGTGCTCCGTGCTCAGGAATGTGCCTTCTTTCCATATCTGAAAATAAACAGTCAGGCTAAACCAAATGAGCTGCTGTAATATGGGCAATCTCCACCAAGCTAAATATAACTAGCTGATTTGCAAGAGAGCTAGCTCATCTGTGTAATGAGCTTCAGCAGCTGTAACTCGTGGTCATGACAGCACCTTGGGAAGAAGAGATGGATTGATGCCGCACAGTGAATCAACCACATGCTGAGGCACTGATGGTATACGCCGCATGTCTGTGTGTGCATCCAACCAAACGTCGTGCGCTGGGCTCGCGCTACGTTTGACTCATGCACACAGACGCCCTCCGCATTAAGTCTGCAGAGATAAACATTCCCCCTGTCTTTCCTTCGTTCTCTTTCATTTCCTCTGCAGCTTTTGGTTCTCTGATGGCCACACCTCGTGTTTCATTTGCACGTTGGGGAAAGAATAACACTTTGTGTCATGCTGTCACGTTGCTTTGCTCGTTTGCGACTAAATTTGCCAGACAAAGAGACAGAGACAGCCTCTCGGTGACCCTCACATAAACAGAAGAGCTGTCCCCCTCCTCTGCTTGCAGGTCTTCTCCTCTTTGTCCACGGCGATGGGACCAAAATGAAATCTTGTGCCCCTGTTTACACTCTTAATGGAGATGGAATTTCACCCTTGTTTTCCTCTCAGGGCCTCTAACCCGCCATTGTTTTCAATAAACATAGTTGGAACCCACCATTAGTAACTGTACCAAATTATACTACTAACATAGCAACAATAGCATACCTTACTGTCAATTAAAAACACTTTTATGTTAGAGAGGATCTGAATATAGCAACTATTTTGTTAATTTGACGTTGAAAAATTTAGAAAATGTTAAAACAAATAAATTTGTGTTGCGTTCTCTCATCACACTTTAATATCGAATTTTTGAATTTCAAAGTATTTTAATTTCATTGAGTGTCCTCTTAGGCATTAAAGGCATCATCTTTACAGCTTTTGTACCAAGTTTAGATTCAAGCTTTCAAGCACAAGCCACAGATGTTACCCCCCCCCAGCGCAGGAAGAAGTTTACTCACTCTACATAGTAGGTGCCAAACTGTGGGTCCTCGATCTTCTCCCAGCCGTAGGGCAGCTCTGGGGGAAGGACGGACAGCAATTGTTTCAAGTACCGCTCAGGCACGACATGGACAACAGAACGCCTGCAGTCAGGCACAGTGGGTTTAACTACTAGTACACAACAAATGGTCTGCTTTCTGTGTCCCTGTGTGTTTACGCCTTAATATGTATTGTATAGGAGGTGAGGAGAGGAGGAGCAAATGCCGAGTTATTATGCAGTCTCCTTGTAGAGTAATTCCCTTTGGTCTCCTACAGGGTACAACATCTTGAGTTTGTGCTGCTGTGTGAAAAGCCCATGCAGTGCAGAAGAGATCTTAACGCAAGAGGGGCTGTAGGAAATTGCCTTTTGAGAGATGCTGCACTGATGAGCTCACTGCATGCGCCCCAGAAGCCATCAGGAGGAGAGGGGCAGGCTGGAGACCAGGAGTTTGTGCTGTGTCACTGGCATCGCCGTGACCGGGTCTGCTCAGTTGTCGAATTGCCGTCTGTTAGCCAGCACCCACTTCAAAGAAGCAGTGATTTGGATTGTGCATAAACCGCTCAGTGCAGCAGGGAGATGGGAGGAAGTGTAAGTGTGGGATGGGAGACGGTGTAAACTCCCATTTCCACTGCACGCCAGTGGCTCCACTCATTCCACTTGTTTGTGTTACTATTAGGTAACTCCATGGTACTATTTCTTCAGTACTGCCTCCAGTGATGTATGAAAAAGTCACGCAAAGTATGACACACCAGTGACTGGGAAATACTTGGCATAAATGGAATATCCTGAACAGCACAAATCAATGGCTACCACAATCAAATCTGCCCTGATGGGGAACTATCCCAGACAGACCAACAGAAAAGCACCTGAAATTTTGGAATTTGCCCCTGTGGGACTAATAAAGGAATATCTTACCATGGCAGTCGGATCGAATAGAGACAGTACTATGTAGAGGAAATCGGGCTTAGCTACTATGAGGAATGTCTTACCTCCTTCCTCACATTTCTCCGGAGGCTTGGCCTTTTTGGCGAGACGGGGGTCCAACCAGGTCGTGGTTTTGCTGTTGTGACTGAAGTACAAACAGGAGGCAGAGCTTAGATGTGGTAAAAATATTTAAAATATGTTGTTAACTCAGCAATTAGCACCAGCAAACTATCAGGAGACATCTCAACTGAAAAACAGAAAATGTGGCCAAGTTCTAATCTCCTGGGATCAAACTGCTTATTCAAGCAACTTTTGAGGTATCACTACGATTTTTTTGCAAGCGTCAGAGAATCTTTGAGCTAAATGAAAGGCAGGAAAACCTGCACAAGGTAAAGAGGGAGGAAAACAGGAATGCAATAGATCAAAGAAGCAGAGTGACCAGCTGCACAGATCATAAAGAGCAAGCACTGAGGGAACATGGCGAGGTTGGGGCGCCTCATTTGCCCTGTAATATCGCTGGCTGGCACGATGAGCTATTGACTTAGTAGTGAGCAACGGCACCTGGCTCTGTGAAGCGCTTCGGCATTGACTGCCCGCCACGCTAACAGGCAGGTAAACAATGAGGGCCTGCTGCTTTTAGCACCACCAACAAAACCGACATCAAACACAGGGGAAATAAAAGCTTAATCGGGAAAAACACATCTGCTATTGCTGAGCCTACATATAACTTCAACACACGACACCTTGTTGGATGAAGAAAGATGAGTGTGCAGTAGAGAACACTCCCTCATCCCTCACTTTATTTTACTTACTTTGGTAGTATAAACGAATTGGGAGAGGGCTGGGAATACGAATACCACAATGCTGTAATGGGGAAAATAATGGGAATAAAAGAATGCAAGTAGGTAGCAGAAGTGACCATACTTACTCTATGAAATAAACCATTCCAGTCTCCGTGTAAGCCATCTCCCAGTTTTTCGGCATGGGCTCCTGATTATCATCTTGAGGGTTCCATGCACGCAAGTCCATCGCCGCGGCCGACTGGTTGTAGCTGGGTACCGTCTTCTTCCACTCCGCCTTGTCCTTGTGGTCTGTGACCCGGCATGGCAAGAGGGACACAGGCATGGAGACAGAAAGAGGAATGGGATGGGAGTAGGGGTATGGGAGATGGTAGAAGGAGAAGGAGACGGGAGGTGAGTGCGTGGCGCCATTGGAGCTCCTCTGGGCTCCTTGCATGTCTCCCTACTCCTGCTGCTCCTGCTGATTGAGCTGATCTTCCCCCTGTACACTGCGTGGACGCTCGCATCCACCGGAGAGGACGGGGAGTAGAGAGCGAGAGAGTGAGAGAGCACACAGAGAGATGACGGAAGTGCAGCGATTGCCATTGGATTTGCATGACAGCAGCGACTGACTGGGAACTGCCTCCCAGGCAAGGGCAGAGCTGACCAACGCCTCAACCCAGCCTTGAATGCCACATCGCAGCTCTGCGAGCAACACACAAGCGGCTGCATGTATTTGCCTAATCTTGATGTATGTGCGCGGGTGTGTGTGTGTGTGTGTGTGTGTGAGGCTCTTACATGCAGGTTTTTATCTGGCTGTGTATGACCTAGCTTTATCATCGCTCGTTCTGTTTGGCTGGGTTATTCAACGGCAGGGATGGAAAGTGACAGCTGTTGAATGGGAGAAGCCAAGAGTTTTTTCTGCTGAAATCAGGGGCCTCCTCTTCATCATAGAACCAGGAGGGGTTTGCTGCATTTACAAAATCAGAATTGATGACTGCATACAGGCATTTGCTCAAGGCCACGGCAGCTTTCAGCCCTCAGAAAGAAAGGAAGTACACTGGGCTGTTGTAGACGGGGGCATTTGCTGTTGATGAGAATGTTAAAAAGACTCAAAAGGAAAATGTCTGTTGGCGGTAATGCATGACTATTATTAAATTACCTTTGAGGCATGGTAATACATCTTCTGCCATTCCCTTTATTGTGCGTACTCCCCACTTAAACAACTCAGTCCTTCCACATGCTGTCAAATGTAAAATATACCGCATAGACAACTCATAAACTACACAATTAGGAGTGACATCCTTCTATAATTAGAGGGTTTTTTTTCTCCGTGGCTGTGCTGTACGCCGTCGTCACAAAGATGACGAATCCCTGACTGTGTTTTTCTTTTGCTTTCAGATGCGAGGGGAACAGTCAACACCCCCACCCCCATCATATTTAACCACATTACAGCACATACTTCACTTGCTTATGTGAATGCTGGGTGTGTTAATAGATGCTCCCATTACTGGACAAGTCATCCTGAGCTGATGAGGGAACATAACCTCTATCATAGATGAGTGATGGCGCCTAGGTGAAGTCAAAATGTGCATAATAATGTAAAGATAAGCGAAAATACTGTCTAATAAAGATTGATTCTTCTTCTTTCATTAATTGTTCTAAAGAATCAAAGAAATAGTCTTAATGACAAAACTGGAAATGTCGTATGCAAGGATAATTAATTTTGCTGCACTCTTTTTGTACAAAGGGGTTAATTTGGCTAACGAACCAACAACCAATCCAGGACAGCGTATGAGGCTGGTCATTGAAACCCCAAAAAATGGCAGGCAGTTGAGGGAACCTGGACCGACAAAGGATCAGAAGTGATTTCCTTCGAGTGGCTTGTAAATGGTGCTATTTTATATAGACAACAATTATATACCATGTTCTACGAAGAATGGGAGCAAAAGTAAAGAATTGCGTTTATCCTTTAACAAACAAATTATTCCAAAAGAGGATGTTGATGTTGGGATGACGGTCATGAAAAGCCGTCTGAAATGTCTTTTAAAAACACATATTAACCAATCTTATTTAGTATGTTATACAACCAATTTGTTTTTCAAAATGAGAATTAAGCAAATGATCACACTCTGGAACGTTCACGCTTCACATCACCAGCACACAACTTTGACAACAACCCTAACTCAACCATTGTTCGGTACTAACACGACTGGTTCCACATTAAAGACGGTTGAGCGTTGCCTGAAACTTGGCCTGTTTCGTTTGTGCCACAAGTCGTGTGAGGACATCCTTGTGAGGGAATCAAACAAGGACAAATTCTATCTCTCCAACTGGGGGATTGCTTCTATTGATCTCACACTCTGGAAGCCTCTTTTGATTTAGTGCTGACCTTGCATGCAGAGGAGATAATCCTAAGGATGTTTGTTCGGTGAAGAGAATGATAACGGGCGAAGAAAAAGAAAGGCATGTTGTTTTGCATGCTGGAAATAATAAGAACCGCCGGACAAAACTAAATAAATTGAGCAAACAAAACTACTGAGGCTTTAATTGGAGGAAAATTGGTATGGAGCAAATTTGAATTATAATGAGCTGAAAGAACTGAAAACAAGAATGTCTCTCACCTCCGAGGCCGTTGGCGATGGGAGGCCTGTCCTCTTCCTCTTCTTCCTCTGGTGCGGCGCTATCCTTTCTATCCATTTTGCTGACAGAAGGGGTTCGTTTACGCTGGACCTCCGTATCAAACTCTTCATCAAACAGGACCTGATCCACCAAATCTGGCTGCACTGGACTGGGTTCAGCAGGGGGCTTTGGGGTCCCATAGTAGTTGCCTGGGACGAGCAGACAGAGATAACACAATCTCTAAATATACGCTTTAACCAAGCATGAAGAGATTTCGCCTGACTACAGGTTACCTAAACATGCTCCCTACATAAGCTCGACCTTTCAACCCACATCCCAACAGCTCCCAGTGGAATCATTTACCCACCGTTCTTCAGAGACATGGTTGATTTTGCTGAGTGCAGGAATACAAGAAGGTATCCACAGTTAACCCTAATCCTAACCAAGTACAGGGCACCGCTATGAAAGGAAAACACGTTGGTACCAGATCCAACAAAGACTGTCTGACGGCAAATGGTTGTTTGCATTCCTTTCAAGACAGAACAGAGTCTGGACCTTAGTTACGAAGCATATCTAGTAAGTGTGGTGTGAATTGGGGTCCCATAGTAGTGGTCTAACTCATTATTTGATCCCCTGCTAATTTGGAAGTTTGTCCACAGACAAAGAAGTGGAGGACCTACCATTTTTAGAGGTAGTTTTGTTTAATTGTGAGAGAGCAAAAAAAAAGAAAAAGAAATCACAAACACACAAATCCAGAACAACACATCACAAAGACATCATGAAATGATGAGCATCTTCCCAACGATGCAGTGAAGTTGGCCTTAACAGTACAACACACAACAAAAGCACCTCCACACTTGACAATGGAGATGAGGTCATAGCCAGCATTCCTCCTCCTCTTCCTCCCAACATTGTGAGTTGCATTGTTGGGTAAATGATGATGTCCTTGGACAGCGGTGATCTGATTGATCAGTTACTTCTGTGGATAGTTATAGCAAACTTGTCCTTGTGGACAAACGTCTATTAGAGCCAGAAATCTCGCTGCTACCCAGAGATCAAATTCTTATTTCACTCCATCAGATGCAAATCAATTTGACAATTTATTTTTTTGGTGATTTTCTGCCTCTCACTGTTAAAGTAAACTTCCACTGTTAAATTCCCTATCAGTGAGAAAAATTACCAAGTCAGTGGAAGATGAAATCATTTCTCATCCTGCAAAAGCAATGAATCCATGATAGTCAGACACCTAAGGTAACACTTAGAGGCAAATTGGTATCAATGTTATCGCTGGTATTTGTTATGTTAGTGTGGCAAATGTTTTTTGAAAACTTGTCCATTATGATCTGATGGGGATGCCATTGTGTCCAAATTCCCCTATCCTGCAATTACTAAGACTTTAATCCAGATGATATGGATCCCCATCAAAATCTGATGGACTGTTCCTTGGACTCTGCCTCTGCTAACAAATTAGAATCTGTCCTGTTACTTGATTGCCCAAGGAAATTATTATGTGTACTCAGTAACTAAGTCCATTTCACAGTAATGAAATCCCTCATCCAGTGCAGGGAGTGGTACAGGTTTTCATATAAGAGCGGAGACCGTATCCCTGGCAGGCTGAAACATATGAGTGGGATAGTGAGACGGTTTCTGAATTGATTAGATGGATTAAATTGTGTTTAATTTTGTTTGTGTTTAATGCATAAGGTTTTATGAATGTGATCATCATGAACGCCTCAGACCAAAGCTGAAATCCTGCCTCTCTGGATGTTCATTTTTGCAGCTTGGGCAGTGTGACTGCAGCATTTACGCCTAGGTAGGATGTCAAGTACTGGATGGCCCCTCTGAGTCTATCAGCTTGCCTTTGCTGTCATGTTAGCGCCTGAGGCAACAAACAGTCTTATTCTGCAGAGTGAAGCTTCATCATTCCTAAACTACAGGAGAGGGGTGACCCACTTTGTCACTCTACCTTCTCCCTCCATGCAAGAGAATAGGGAACAACAGACAGGATGCAAACTTGAAAGAGCACAAGAGGTGAGAAAGTAGTTGGGAATTAATGGCACCCAAATAGAATCTACGGATGTTCTGGTTCCCAGGGGAACCAGAATCTCTTGCCGTATGTTTGAGACGACGTTGTTTGAGTGGCTGAACACTGTCTGGTAATGGTGCGACAGGGACTAGACAGACTCTGATGAAGACAATGGAACAAAGGATGTATGGGATGGAGCAGAGAAAATGTTTTAATGTCTTTAAATATTTTCATGTATTTAAAGCAAACGGGACATAGATTAATTTCCTTGAAAATGTAAAGTTATAGACGATAACGGATTAAATAATTACCTCCATCTCTGTGTTTTAATTTATTCATGAAATCCTTTATCAGACATGTAATATACACAGTGTATTCTAAAAGAGTGCTCATCGAGGGAGTTAAATCAGTGGCGGTAATTTTCTCGATGCTCTAAGAGTCGCTTAATAAAAGTAGCCTCTGCAAGTCAAGGCCAGGAGACACCCAGATGGATAGAGACGTAATTAGACTGTATTAAAGAGACAACATGAGCAGCAGGCAACAATGAACATTAACAAGTTCATCCAGTCTGGAAGAAAGAATTCTGTCACATGTCTTAAGACAATGATGGAATCTCAGACAGCTCTTTATTTAGTTGTGTTTGAACGTTTGAACAACTTGCTGTTTACTTTAGCATTCATAGTATTAAAAAGTCCCAAAGAACTCTGCAGACAAAGTTGAGGACAGGTATGAACATCCTGTGGTTCTGCCTGTCTGCCCCTCTAACAAGAGGAACAATCACATGTATGCATTGCCATGCAATGATTAGTGTGTGCAGTGATATTACTACGTGCCACATGTCATTAATATTCCAATGCAACAAAAAAAGTCTCCCTCTTTCTTCTGATGCAACAATTCTGAATTCTGTGTTTTCTGTTATCAAAGCCACAATTAGATTTAATAATTCAAAAGACGGCAATAAACACTTGCGATGCTAATGGATAAATAATGCATAAATAAGTGACTGAACAGCTTAAGAATATCAAGTGAAGTAAAAGAGAACAAGGGTGGGACATAAGAATCACAACAGACAAAAGATTTTCAAATTTTAGGCACTTCTGCTGGAATATGTCTTTATGTTTGTCTTCTTGGGAAGACAAACCCATAAAAGAAAAGAGTTGGCTTGGAGGAATTGAGCCGATCATCATCATCTTTGGACAAAAGCTGGACAAAACGATGGCAGTTGAGGCACAAACAATACTCGGGCTCCATCGGCTCTGACTTCAGTCAAACAGTGATTTCGGAGCATGTAGTTTTACTACTGTTTCTTCATCAATGACCCACCAATGGCAGATCAGCAGAGACAGAACCAGGTGGTTCTCTAAATATAGACGTTGGAACAGTTCACCCAGTGACGTAGTCGCTGATGCTACGCTCTCCAGACCATCAGATGCTCTCTACGTAACGAGAGCAAGAAGAGAGGGAATACCAGCCAGTCAGTGATGCTGATGTGTGATCTAAAACAGGTCCAGTTATCAGGAAGCCAACTGAAACTTAGTCCTGATGACATCACATCCCACATCACTGACTGCTCCGGAGCAACTGCCTATTCTTATGGAACAAAAGGAGGAGCCACCACTAAACCTATAACTTCCCGTGACCGTGAGAGAATTCCACAGCTGTCGATAAGGGCGCTGGGTTCAAAATGTCAGCACGGTGCAAGTCATACCGCGAGAGGAAGGATGATCATAAGAAGCACAGAATTACGATGCAATCTTCCCACAAAGTGCTCTCGGCTCAAGTTTCTGACCTTTAGATTCTTCAACGTGCGGTGCCGTCACCGCCCACTCACAAACATGTCAGCTACGAGGGCTTTTCAAGCAGTTACACAACACACAACATGTGCACTGTTCGCTCCCTTAAACAAAAGGGAACCGCTGCTCAGTTTGGACGCTGGTTCACATTGTAGGCTTGTTTCTAGAAATAAGCTAATCACACTAAAATATTTGCTCATCTATAAGTTGGATCTTCCTTAGCTTTAGTCAAAATAACAAGTCAATGTCCTTACATCAAAGCTGCTTTTACAGACCATGGGGGGCGACATGAGGGCATTAGTTTTACACCAAAGGGACATTTTTTCAACATGCTTCCCATTGAAAAAAACCCCAAAGACACTACTGAGGCCATGTGCGTTAATGTGTGAGACACAATGTGCATGTCTCAGTGCTGATGTCAGCAGCAGCTGCTCATGTATCCCGTTTCCATCCCGTGAGAACGGGAATAAAATGCCAGTTTCCTCCCTGTAGTTTTATCCACAAAGAGAACGAAGCAGGAATAATAAACAATAAGAGTTGATGAAATTCTTCAGAGTCGCTCTGGCTGAAGGAACGACTGCTCGTGTCATCGTGATTTTACACTTTGGAATGTTTGCAAATGAGTTTCTGGTAATGCCTTCAAACACAAATAGTAATCGGAGACTCCCCCTTATGCTGTGGAAGTTTAGGAAACTCTCTCAAGGGTCTGAAGGCTGGCTCGGCACCCCCTCCGGTTCCCCTCCTGTCCCATCCACTTTGTGTTCATCTGCTGCCAGCCGCAGTCACAGACCCCCATTAATCACTGAAGATGGGCTTCCAGGCTCTTGAGCAGTGCCCAGTTTGCCCAGGCCTTGTTACTGGCTGCCAGCACCCCAGGCGGGTACAGCCCATCTTCTACTCCAGTCTTGGCACAGGGTTCGGCCCTCTTTGGCATGAATGCCCAGACTTCACAAGCCAACCCTCTCAACCCTGCATCCTTTGACTCTCTGAGTTCATCTCCAGTTTTCTCATGAAGCTGATTTTCACCATCGGAATCCTTTTATCTCTTTCATTTCTTCGTCTAAACTTTGTCTCAGTCTTTTCGGACTTCCTGTTCTCTTATGTTAGGAAGTGTTCAATAAAAACGCTCATTTGTTATCAATGCTGCGGAATCCAGACTTTTTTTTTTAGTTTTGATCTTCAGCTCCCTTCCTCCTTCATGAATGATTCATGCTACTGGCTTTTTTTGCAATGTACAAACTGAGGAGCAGATAATTGGATATGTCCTAATTCTCAGAGATTCAAACACAAAGTACCAAGGTATCGAGTGGTACTCCACCTGTGACACTTCTTCTACAGTCCTACGACCAACAGACCCCTTTTTTTTTGCTGCTCAAACTTTCCCCTCCACATCACCAATGGCTGAGACCACATCGCGTAAGACTTGCTTGGATTGGAGAATGAAAGGCTTTTTTTGGAAATGAAATGGACGGGTCAAAACAAATAGCATATTCCTTTCTTTAACAACAATGTCCTCCTGAAATGGCTCTCAATTACTGGCTAGCGTTACGACAACCAGTCTGTCAAACATTCATCGTCTCAGATACTGTCCCCAGCAGAGCCGCACTGTGTTTTGTGAGTGAGAACTTGAGCTGTTTGAGATGTGACTGAGCCACCGGAGGTCAAAAGTCTGGGCATCACTGATTAACTTTCTGGGGGCTTCTAAATGAGTCTTGGGTCCACATGCAGTATCAATGCATTAAACAGGGAAGGGCAGAGCAGATCCATTATTCATCCTGCTGACTCGCTCAGGTTCAGGGATGAAGGGCCAGTCTCCCAGGGGTTAATGCGTGGAAGGGGGGAGCTCTAACACAGACAACAGGATGAACTTGCTTTTCGCCACTAACTTCCCCTGGGGATATATTATCTTGGTTTCCTTCACATTTATGGTGGTATTTTGATGACATGTGCAATGTGTTGACTTCACCTGATGACCTGCGGTGAACAGCTCAGAACTAATAACAAGGACAAACTGGGGGATTCATCCTCAGCCAGGTCCTCAAGGCAGATGAAGACAGGACATTGCGCTCACTTCTATTTCTGTGCTCAGATGGTTCTTCCAAACTTCCCAGGTCATTCTGTACCACCTCATTTCTTTTCACTTTTAATCTGCTGAAAGTTAGTGGCTGCTGTGAAAAAACTAAACATGATGTACTATGAGATAGATGATGTTAACATTATTTCAAAGACAAACTTCTGTTTCGTTGATCCATTCTGTAAAATAACAAACCCTCTTTGTGTGAGCTTATTTGGTATCTGGTTTTTGATGCATTCCAGGTTTACCAAAGATTAAAAATACAGGCATTTTTTGTCAACTACATGTATATTTAAAGCTCCTTTAAAATAAGAAACCATCCTCCTAAGCAAAGATTATTCCTGTTGGTATTAACAAAGTTAACAAGCCAATGTTAAATACAGGCCGGTCCCAAGGCCGGATAAATGCACACGGTTGTGGCAGGAAGGGCATCCAGTATAAAAAACTTTGCCAAAAAAATATGATTGTCCATCAGCAATGGACCAAGGATGACGCACTGTGGAGCCCCCTAAAGGAACAAGCTGAAAGGAAGTTTGAGTTAATGTTAGGGTCTAAACATTAAGTCATTGGCAAAGTTCTTGGTCTACACCTGCAGACCAACAACTTTGCTTTCCCAAACAATAGTCTTACATATTATAATATCATTATTAAATAATTACAAAAAAACAGACACCACCACAACACAGCAGGTACCACTGTTGCCTCACAACAAGAAAGTTCTGAGTTTGATTCCTTTCTGCAGAGTTTGTATGTTCTCCCCGTGTCTGCATGGATTCTCTCCGGGTTCTCCAACTTCCTCCCACCCTCGGAAATGCAATCAGTCCAAATTGTCCGTAAGTTTGAGTGTGTGCCTGTGGTTGTTTGTCTTTCGTCTGGCCCCAGGATGAGCTGACGTCTCATCCGGGGTGCACCCCACCTCTTGCCCACAGTCAGACAATTACAGTCTTTTCCTCTACAATAACATCAATGAATAAATATTCAACAAACATTTAAAGCCAAAGTTCATTGCTCGAGGGGAAACTGGATCCAGGTAGATACACCCGATGTATTTTTGTATACCACTTCATAGCAGCGTGGTTGTTAAAATCCACCTTCTTGTAAGACTACGTCTATCTCATATTATCATAAGCGTTGCATCAACTCATACCATCGTAGGTGCCGCTCTCCAGCAGCAGTCCACTTTCTTCCAGGTCACGGAATTCGCCCACACTGATGAAATTGTAGTCCACTCCGGCAACCTCCCCCTCTCTCGGCTGACGAGTGGTACCTGCCAACAACGACATGGTTAGTGAGAGGGAACACGCAAATAGTGGAATATGCCATTCTTTAACATGGAAGATGGTGGGCGGGGCTCAGAGGGATATGACGCAAGTCCAAATATGGCAGCTCAGGGGTGCATCTCTGTCTACATCATGAATAGTCAATGGAGCTGGGACCACAGAGCTACGAATTCATTATCAAAATGTGCCATCAGCAGCACGAGTATGACTGATGGAGATGATGACGAACAGCGTATTAATTGCGCACGTACAACAGAGCCTTTTTCTCTTTAAGGATGCAGTTAGAAACAACACAGTGAATTCAATAATTAGTGATCGAGACTCACATTGAATCCTTCTCTCTTTATCCATGTTCATCACATTGGCTTGCATTTAATAGACTATATGGACTTAATGTTTAGTGGAAGTGGACTCTTGTTTATACATGAGACACAAACACAGTGATCAATACTCACTGCCACAGGAGGCTTGTTCTACTGCGCAAATGTGCATAGAGAGACATTTATGAATGGAATGAAATAATGGTGATGACGGCTGTGTAAAAAGGAAATGTCACAATAAATGTTCAGTATGGAAGCGGCTAATGCTATCATAGAGCTTCTACATTCAATCAGCTGAGTGGCTGTTAGTAGTGCCTGTGTGTGTGTGTGTGTGTGTCATCTTCCATTCAAGGCTAGCTGCTTTATGTCTCAGCCTCTCGAAGCAACAGCAGAAATGAGCTCTAACTCTGCTCACCATCATTTCACATGTTATCACCGCTCTGCTATCTGGCTGAGCTGCAGGCACAAGGGATTTGAACCCAGAGTTTAATAAGAACCTGTTCCCATTTTTCATTTTCTCCTAGTGTCAAAATCCACCCTGACTGCAGCGTAATCATTACATGTGAAGCAGCGACAGTCCTTCATGGGTTCAAACAAAGAGATGGGGACAGACATCGAGGCCTCAGGAGGAGATGTGAGCTCGATTGCTGGTGGCAATGTGCTTATTTAATGCTTTATTGTTTAATCAGCTACATAAATGCTAGCTGAATGTTACAACAGTTTTCCTGTTTTTGCGGTTCCTCATCACAATAAACATAACAAAGAGGTGGAGTTGTTACCCTGACCCAGAGCACAGATCAACCTACATGTGACGGAAATCGACTCGTGGAATTCAGAATCGTGTTTATTAACAGTCATTTTTGAAATACAGTAATCCCTCGTTTATTTGCGCTTCAAGATGCACGGGCATACAGTATCACGGGACTACCTACTAAAAAGTAGGTAGTCCCGTGATACTGTATGCGCATGCTATTGGCTGACAGCATCCGGACGTGCGCTTCGTCCCGAGACTCATGGAACGCAGCGCTAAGGGAGCGCGTGTGTGCGTGTTTCTTTATCTCCTTGTAGCTCCGAGTTTGCCCTGCCTCAAGCCTGGGGAGCTGGGATAAGCTCCAGCTCCCCATGACTCGCCGCAGCGGATGAAGCGGTCAGAAGAATGAATGAATGAATGAGGGATTACTGTATTAAGAAAAACATGGTTTTCTGTAAGTCTGAACGAAACATCTTTCATCCATTCAAATGACTCTGAAATACCTTAGTTAAATATTAGGGTTAACACAAATATTAAAAAGCAAAGACAGGAAGAGGGAGCCATTGATTCTGATATTCTAGATAAAAGAATGAGAAAAGAGACCAAACCAGACAATTTAATATGAACCAAGGGTGGAAGAAGGAGTTAAAACTTATCGTGTCTCTAACTAGCAAAAACAACATTTCACTGCTTGGAAAGTTCAAGAAATATTAAAAAGTATTTGACATCTGCCAAAACATCGGAAAACAAACCAAACAAAGCACCACAAAGAATGTTCAAACTATAACAAGAATAAAAACAAAAACGAGCAAACAAACCCACGACTCTGATTTGGATGTACGCAGAACATTTTATGAGAAAATATCTCACATTTTTTTCCCCATTTATGCTCCAGAAAGAAATGTGACAAATGAAACCATTCCTGTACCATTCGTTGGGTGGAATAAGAAAAAGATGATGGTAAGCATCAAGTTTGACCTCGTAAAACGTCTATATATTTCCTGAGGCTTGCTGGCCTGCTTCTACCATCTACAGGCCTCTGTGGAGGCTTGGAATGTTTCATTCCTCTGTCGTTGGACAAAGATCCTACAATGAATAAATTCAAAGCTGCATTCTTTTGTGATAGTGGCTTAAAAAAAACCTCCTTCAATGAAACAAATCACGTCTCGATTTCTTTCTTATCTGATCACCGTGATGCACCAAATACGAACGCCTAGGGATTAACAGGAAAAGAAAGCCGATTGGCAGTGGAGACGGGTTTGGGTTGAGCTGAGCTCTGAGGGTTCCCAATGCTCCAGGTGTGTATGTGGCTTAATGAAACCTCCCTGTGTTCAGCGGGAGGGAGAAGACACGCTTCCCCTGCTTGAGGTTGCCATTCGTGCCACCATAATGAGCACAGCATCACACTGTAGCTGCTATTTAGACTCATCACACGGTCTCTGTGGCTCAGTGTGCTGTGATGAGGCCCGGCCCCGGCTGCCATACGCGGAGCGTTCCAGGGACATATGCTGATCTGCTGAAGCCAGACGACAATGTCTCGCATGGGATACAATTGGCACAAACTTTTATATCTCTGTCATGAATCACATGTTCAGAATTGAGGAAAATGAGAATTAGGGAAAATGAGCAGAGCAGTTAAGATGAAGAGATTGTGACGTTGCTGCTTTCAAATGATGAATATTTTAAATAAAAATATACTCCAGATTACTGAAGTCATTTTCTGCAGGAAAACTGGTGTGAAGATGTTTTAGTCCTAACTACGCATTAATATACAATTTTAAAATATGCATATATAACGCCTTGCAAGAAAAACTTTGAGACAGAAACACTAATAAAAGAACAGCAGTGATTAATAGACAAACATGCAACTTGCATCACTTGGTTTTGTTGTTTATTGTATAATCTCCCTAATAAGAATACAAAACTTTCCGTTTTGTATAAATCAAACTTAAATCGTTTGTTTCATTATTTTGAAACAAACGATAAAAGAAACGTACAATTTTTATAAAAATCCACAGGGAAGGAATTAAGGATGGCAGAAATAGAGCAGACCAGTCTCCATCTGGGGGTGGGGGGTGGGGGGCAACAAACAGAGGACATGCAGAGAAAGGATGCTGAGGAGCCTGAGGCGGGGGGAGATACTCACAAGGAATGGTGCGCAGGTAGAGGTTGTCCCTGATCACCTGCTGGAGCTTATGGTCCAGGGAGCCCTTCTGAAACTGCAGGCTGAGGTAGTGACGCAAATCAGTATTCAACACCTTACCTAGAGGGAAGGAAACAGAATCTGGGTCAGTCCATCCCATTGGAGAGCACCTGCATGGCGCCCACACAAGGGGTTTCATTTTGAGACTATTAAAAAGGCATTTTGAGATTTAGATTCATAACAAACTACAAACTGGTCCGATGAACCGAACAGTCCTTGTCCATGCAGGTATACTGTGATGGCTAGATGGTAAGTGATTGGGACAGCATGTCAGAGCTACCATGAGACGAAAGTAATGCTTGCAAGACAAAAAGTAATTATAAAAATTAGGACTGTTACTGCTCAGCATTTAAACTTCACTGTGAGGAAGAGGAGATTGTGCAACTTCAAGGAGAATAGAAATGTGTTATCATCCCCTGAGCTTCACAATGTTAGAGAGAGGAAGGAGGGGACAACGAGAAAGAGAGAATGCCTTTGAGATGACAGAAGAAGCTCCCCTCCTTTGCAGGGCGGATACTCCTTCCTATGTGCATTGAATGTGGCTCATTTACATCTCGAACTTCAATACCAGCTGTTTTCTCAGACAACTCCCAAAGTGAACATTCATCTGTGCTCTGGTGTCTCCTTCCTACAGAAAACGTGACAATGATCACGCCTGTATCCGTACCTTTCAAATGTCAGCTCTCAGTTCTACACCTGCAATGTTTGTCATCTTTGACATCCAGTAGATCCTCTCTATAGAGCAAAACATGTTGGCAATAATCCCAGCAATGTACAGACACTGAGACTGCACTAAACCACAGCAGAGCTCCTTGCTCATCGACCAACATCCACTGCAACTGTAAATAAAAGACTTTTATTGCTGTTGGCTTATTTTCTTGATTCCACCACTTCGCCAGTCTAAAACGTCCAATCTGTTCTTGAACGTGTGAAGAAGAGATGAGATTTCCTCTTGTGAAAGAGTGACTGAACTGATTTCTCACTGGGTGCGAACACAATCCAAAGCTTTTTCCGTGTCTGCACAAAGATAAATAGGCTAATAATTCAAGTCAGTTTGGAATTTCAAGGCTTTCAAGTGTGTCTACAGCTTTCCTTTGTTGGAACAGTCCTGCCACTGCAGGATGCCAAAGGTAGAAGTGAGGATTGTGGCCAAAAGAAGCATAGCTCTCCATTATGTAACTCTATAGACTTTTTACTCGTGCAATGAATGTGAGGAATTTAGGTCAAGGAAACAAAAGCTGGGTATAGCTATGCAGAGCAACTGGAAAGCCGCGAGCCTGTGGTCCATGTTCCCAGAAGCTATGAGACATGAAAAACTCAAAACACATGCAAACAATATACTACCCATTCCAGGTCAGGCTTTTTCCCATGTTGAAGGGGGTGGGAATGTTCACAAGCCCCCCCCCCCCCCCCCAGCATATTTGGAAATGCAAAAGTGGATTCATTTTCACACACAGCCTTGACATATCATGTGCTTTTTGTGAGGACAACGGTTTATAGGAATAAATTAATTAAATCATCAATTATTTACCCCAGGATTGGTGCAAACGAAGGGCAGATACCCCTCCCCAGGTCAACAAAACCAATCTCCCCATTCTCTCACTCATGCAAACAGACACAAACATGCAAATAACCTCCTCTGCCCAAAGCAAATTCCCACTCAAGTTCTTCTAACAGTGTAATCTTTGTGGTCCACTTGTCCGCTTGTCAGGTTGCGTTAGCGTGCTGCATCATAGCTACAGCAACGGAGGAAGAGAAGGAAGGGAGGGGGACAACATCCCAGCCTCTCACTAGGTTACAAGGCAGCACATCACCGGCCTGTCAGGCTGGTAGTACAAGATATGTGGGGCACAATGGAAGTCTTTGTGCCTTGTCATCTGGCTCGGCTCTCTCCCATGGGGGGGGCTTCAATTGAAGGACGGCAAATCATTAAAAACAAAGTGAGGGAGGGCGGGCAGGGTGAGTACAGTGTTTGCAGAGAGGATCAGTGATACAACTGACTCACCTCTCTGCCTGCCTTTACATCATTATTCTCAAACTCTTTCTCTGGCTGTGCATCCTTGTCTTCCTTGCTGGGGAGGCAGATCCGCACAGGGTTCCTCATGCCTGCGTTCAACAACAATTATGGACAGCTTCCATGTGTTTTCTCTCTTTCCTGCTTCCACTGCAACCCATTTAACCTTTTGATATAACTCGTGTCCAAGCCTTCAAATTCAAGTGATGTGCAACTACCTGCCTCTTCAATCCACCAGGATAAAGGCAGACAAAAACAAACCATCTTTTTATTCATTCATTTTCTGAGCTGCTTCCCCCGCTTTCGTGCGTCACAGGGGTTGCTGAAGCATATCCCAGTGGATTTACAGACAAGAGGCGGGGAGGCGCGCCAGACATGTCACCAATGAATCGCAGAGCCACATGAGAGACGAACAACCACTCCCACTCACACTCACACACACACACACACACACACACACACACACACACACACACACACACACACACACACACCTACGGACCTGAAATGCATGTTACATTTAAAAGGAATGGGAAGAAGCACATGGAATATGATGCGCGAGTATAGCAATAAGAAGTCATTTAATTAAGCATCTAAGGAAGAAAACCCCAAAATTGAGCCCCTCTTCATCACACATTCATCCACAGAAATGAAAACAAAGAACATGTTGCTGTCCATCATCCTCCCCCTGCCAATACGTAGGTATCTGCTAAGGGAAAATGCTCGTCTCAGCTCACATCACCATCTGGCATTTACGGTAAAAGATGTCAAATCAGCTGAAGTCTGTCAGACAAGAACCGGACAAAAGCCTCAGTCCTACCGCTTTAAACAAGTCAGGCAGCAGCACTATCTTTGAACAGACTGTTTGGCCATAGAGTACAAAGTCTAAGGACTTACTGTGCAGCACAGCAACATCATTAAAAAGTCAACAAGCTTCAGGAAAGATAAGAAGCCAATGAGATAACAGCCAAAGGAGTAGAAAAAAATATCAAAGGATCTACGTTACATGACTCAGTGAGCTTTTATGTTCCATTTTGAGCTGGATGCTAACCTTTGCATGTCAACACGGTCAATGCTAACATGGTTATGTGTGGTAGATTTTAATATTTTAGCTTTGCATGCTTGTATTTTAACACCCAAAACAACAAACACAGCAGAGCTAACAGGGCTAATAGGGTCTTGTAAATATTTGATCACAAGCCAACGTACTGGACAAATTAATCGATTTGTTTTGAGGTTGGTGTTGGATGAATTTAAAGACAGGTCTGACATGAAAGTCCCCCAGTGGTCATTGAGATATTTCACTGAAATAAATCTAAACCCCAAGCTGAAATCATTTCTGGGCACCATAGATGTCTGCTCTTAATTTGATCCAATAAAAAGCTACCAAGATATTTTTGTCTAGACCAAAGGTTTGTCCCAAACACTTACGGAATCAACTGTTTGTATGGCTAGACATCAAACTAGTGATCTACAACTACGATGAAATTAATGAAATAATATGCAGCTTGACAAACAGCAAGAAGATGGCAGAAGGAAGCTGGGCAAAAACGCTTTCAGACTAGATATGCTTCTGCAAATTACAAAACAGTTTTTTGTTGAATCCCTTCAGCTCTGCTCACTTTTTGAAACACTGGTTGACCTCAATTAAGCAGGCACAAAACAATCTTGCAGTAAAAATATTTACCCAAGCAGTCTGTAAGTAGGCAGTTAAATTACAATTGCCTTGCATAGACACAAGGATTTCCCCAAATGAGAGCGGAAGCAATGCGGAGTTGTCACCATCAGGGGTGACAGTGGGCGTCTAATGAGGCAGTCCTCTGACAGTGGTGCAGTGAGGAAGCCCCCGCCATCTGCTAATTACCACCTTGTTAGGTTCACTTGGCAATTCAGGGTAACAGGATGCTCTCCATCGTTCGAAGTGCTTCACAGAGAGTCAATGGTTTGTTGGCATACAAAAGATATTCTTCATGTTCCCCTTGAAATGGCAAAGACACAAATGAAAGTTAAGTCCTTTCTTTTTTTGCCAAAGACCAGCCCAGATAGAAAGATCAATGGTGTCATTGTGTCTCCTTTCGTTATCTTTTCACTTGTGTAAACTGGTGTTGTTCATTTTTTCTTGTCTTAACCCCTCATTTTTAATTTTGTTTGAAAATTGCATGCATTAATCTCTACATCTTTTTTAACCTCCTTTTTCATAAATCCCTTTTATAGCATACTGATGACATAACTGTTTGAAGGGTGCCATTTAAATAAAATAAACTGATGCTTGATGAAATTGACAGTTATAACCCCTCCCGAAACACTTGCCCTTAAAATAGAGGGGGTGGTGTATTTTCTAGTCTGAGAGATCTATTGGTCTATGGCCTCTATTTGGGCTGACAGACTTAATTGGTCAACAAACAGTCTATGTGAAGTCAATTAGCAGCTGCAAAGCCAGAAAATTGTGGATGGAGTTAGGCTTTGGGATGAGAAGAGCTACATGAGGGAAATCAGTGTCCCCGACCACCCCTTCTCCCCCCTTCAAGTTAGACACATCCCTTTTAAGCCCCAATTACCAAGACTATGTTTCAGTTAGAGGTCAGTCTCCACACGCGTGATTTTTGGTATACAATAATCAACCTGAAAGCCTTTAATAAAACGCGAACTTTTCCCACCGTATCACTGATATGTTTCTTTACAGGGCAGAAATATTATCCTTACATGACATCGCTCAACATGGAGAGGAAGAAATGCTGGAGGAGATGCCGAGCTACTCTGCCATAAGGACAATGACATTAGCTCTGTATCCTACTGTGGAATTGCACCATTACCTTCTTCAGCGAATAACTGAAAGGAATGATCTTACTTCACATTGGGTGGAGGCTTAATGTTTCTGGCTTATAATACTCAATGTGATAATCATCAGCTTGCTTGGCAATAGTCAAAGATGGTGTCCCAGAGCACTCAAGATTCATAAATACTGTATATTCTTGGCTCGAGATTCTTTGGGTGCTTTTGTTGGCTGGCTTTACTAAATATCCATTAGTAACATGTGTGATCAAACTGGCTCAATGCTCTCTTGGCCCATAATGGTACACACCTATTCTGTTAATACAAAGAGCATCTAAAGATTTACAATTTCAAACCAACATTGGTTCATAGATGGTTGTGATGAATTATTTTTAATACCATTTACTCCCATGTCGCTGTGTTACAGCATGTGGCAACAGTCTCAGGGTTTAGTTTTTTTCCAAACAGTGAGATGCGACCTTGAAATTGTCCTGTCTAATCCCATTGCAGCTTAGAGGAAGGCAATTAACAAGAAGGTGATATGACAGAGGTACTGTCTTTTGGATTCTTAGATACAGCACAGTAGTGAAAGACCATCCAGTGGGGGCTGCAGTCTTCCCCTTCTGTCATCTTTCAGACTGACAGAGAATGACATTGACATCTCCTTCTGCCAATATCCAGTCAAAGTGACAAAGACCACTATTATCTTCCCTGCAATCTTTCTGGTAAAGTACAGCTCAGCGGACACGCCCATTCTGACTACGGTGGACGGAGCTTTGCTGCCCATAGCTGTGAACAAAGCATAGCATTGAAGCACTGAATTTTAGTATGTCAGCAGGTAAATCCTCACTCTTATAGTTTTGTTTTTTGGTTGCCAAGAAATAAAATGCCAGACAATAGATAATGACAAACCGTCATGTTCTGGGATGGATCCAAAAGAATTCTTTAATAATTCCTTGACCTCTAGTAACCATGAGATTCCTGTTTTCATGTGAAAAATTTTAATAGCTCTCAAATGGACTACAATGAAAAGTTATAAATTAATTATCCCCTAAGAAAGAGTCTCAATGACTGGTTATTAGTAAGGACAGCAATGAGGGTTAGAATTATAGGTAGGTATGGGTTAGGGGGTTAGTTGTTGGAAATAAGAATTTAGGGATTAGGGGTAGGGCTTCAGATTTAGATTCATGGTTAGAAGTTAGAGGGTGAGGGTAGGGGTTCGGATTAGGGGTTAGGGTTTGGGTTTGGACTAGAGTTTAGGATTTAGGGCTAGGTGTTTCAGCTGTGACTGGCTTTTAGAGGTGTATTGTTAACCACTGTGAGCTCACCTAAAAGTTCGCTCTCATAGGCTTCAGCCCTGTACAATAACCTGAAAATTACTTTTAAAATCTTACAAATACAAATAATATGTATGAATATTACGTCTGCAACCTAAAAGTCACGAACCCTTAGTCAACATCACGAAAACCGGAAATTGTAGCTACGCTTTGTCACCTAGATGATATTATTTAAGACAGACAGCCTGTGAGAGGTGATGATGGACAATGGTCGGAAGCTCCACTGATATTGGCTAACGAATTGATCTGTTCACTCATCCCCCAATCACCTCCAGGACGATCTCAATAAAAACTGCACAATTAGACTGGTGCACTGGCCTGTGTCCATCTGAGTCAGTGCTGAGATTCATTTAAGTACACCACAGAAAAAAGAATGACTTGGGATCCAGTGTATGGATGGAAACGGAAAACGCACATGTCATGAGTGTCAAACATGAGTATGGTTCTATGTATGTATGTATGCATGCATGTATGTATGCATGCATGCATGTATGCACATGGTTACTGTTCCTCACACTGGACTTCAGCTGCTGTCTGACGGTTCACGCTGGGTTCTGCACATTAGATTAGAATCAGGTTTGGATTTGGGTAAAAAGCTGGAGAAGCACATTTCCTCTTTGCCCCATTGTTCACTTGGCTGATCTGCTGTGTGCAGGCCATCTGGATGTGATGCAGAGAAAACAAAGCTCCCGTCTGCACTGAGCATCATCAAAAGCCTGCTTCTGTTTGCTATTTCTGTTGCTTGAAACCTCCGTCTGTCCATCAGTAAACAGACACACGTATACCATACACCTGCCACACAGAACAAATTCCCAGAGCGGCAGACAAACTTAATATCCTCTCCAACTCCACCTGAGCATATATGTGAAAATAATTTTCTTCTCTATGGAGGAAAGTGATCTTTCCATCCCTGTTGTACAGGGAGGGAGACAAAAGGCTTTCACCACCATCCTTAGAGCAGAGGAAATGAAAGGCACACAGATGAATGAATGTATTAGTTAGAGATCTGAACATGAGGAACCATATGGAGATACATGCAGCATCAGCCTCTGTGGATTCCAGTGCCGCAGAGAAAGTCAAAAGACGTACACTTAGCCTCAATAACGTTCACTGACAATATGGCGTCTGATGCATCAGAGAAAACCACAAGGAACACCAGCTCTCTCTTTATGTTCCCTGTAACACAAATAGATGCACAGGTCTGGATCTGTACCTGAACAAAGGCTGCTGGGAGGTCAAAAACATCCACCTGGTAAAGTTACATATCAGATTTGTATGGTGGTTTCCAATGTGGCGTCACTCAATTGCTGCAAAGATGTGTGTGAAGAAAGACCTCCCTTGGTACAAGTACATGATGAGGTCGTTTATAAAGACTCCACCCGAGCAGCTCAGCTGGATGACGTGATGTTTGCATGTCTTGCTGCTGACCTAACCCAGATGTTGTGTGGATTTCTGGATTCACACACATCTCACACAAAAACTATATCTGCACACAGTAGCGTTGAAACAGTTGTATAATTAAAGACTTAGTTCATTCATTTTAACAGCCATGAGGGCTCTGGCCAGCGTTCCCTGGCATACCTATGATTTGTACAGAATTGCCATTAATGTTTTGCGTTACTGGTCAGACTAAGCAAGCAAAGAAAATCGCGCTCCTACTTAATGTGACTAATATAATTTTATCACAGAAAATTTCTACTCCAGTACATTTGCATATTAAGACTGCAGACAGGAAACATGATAAATTATATTATTGTATATTGGCGAAATTTGAACTTTGATATAAACTAATCTCCCTGATTATCAGGTTCCAGCACATCCTGCAGACACTTCCTGTGAACTAAAGCAGAAACAATATTTTTTAGTTAATGTTTCTATCCAAATAATAGGCGACATTTCTGCACCACTTCTCTGAATTCAACTTTCTGACCTGATATCACACTTGTAATCCTTTAGACTTTTTCTTGAGAATGGTGGGGGAACAGGTGGAGCCATTCAAGCTGGATTTCAAGTTCAGATTGAAACCTTGAACCCTTATTTGTCGTTCTTGGGCAACCAATTCAGTATTAAAAGCCTACAGCTACTAAAAAAAAACCTTAAGGGGAGATGGTCAGTCATGTGTTTTGTAAAAACAATTTTTTTTTCTACAACTTTTTAATTAATGAAAAATGCAATTGAAATGTGCATATCTTTAAAATGGACAAAGAAATTAACATGAAACTTGTATCACATGTCCATGAAAACTAAAACCTAAAACTCTATATACCTAAATCAGGATAACTGCAGCTTGGACAGCTTTCATCACTGAAAATCCCAAAATGGTCTTTGGCTGGTCCTTTTCTTCACTTCCTGCTGTCATCTGTGGCTAAGGCTAAGAAACTAATTCCAGGTATACACACACCATCCTGTTTCCATCATCCATCACTAGGAGGTCACGTTGGGATGGTGTGCATGAAGAGAAACCACTCTCCTACATTACATCCATCCATCATGTGCAGAACAGGGTACTCGCATAACACTTCAGTGAGTCGGCTGGCTGGACTTGAGTCATTTCAGCTCTCTGTCCACTAACATCCCTCTTCTTGAGAGATGTTAGGGTCCTGGGGTAAAGGTCATGGAGACAAATGGGTAAGGTGTACAACTTTACGTTAGCCGCAGGACCCTGATATTAAGTCAGTGATTTTTTTGCATGGCTTTGAAAGCATACACAACAAAAGCAGGGCAGATGCCCTGGGAGGAAAGAGAAGTCAGACCCGCTCCTCGCAGCAGATGAAAGGCTTCAGCAGCCAGACGCAAGTCAGGAGATACAGAGAGAATTAGAGGCCAAAGCTTCTGGCTGCTGAATGTCAACGATTTACCTCGTGCTGGTTTTCAGGCTCTATAATGGCTCAACAGTTTGTTTCCCAGAGCCGCTGTTTGTTGTGTTGAATAAATATGTCTTCTAATGACTGATTGACTCGTGGAAGGGGAGGGGGTGAATTCTGTGCGCTGACTCTTCTTCAAAGGCGAATGAAGTGGTTGTCTGAATCGGCTTAAACCCTTTCCGTCAGCAATATGGCGTCTACTAACACTTATTCGGATTACGGAGGAATCTCAAGATTATATTCATGATTAACTGAGAAAATTGCAAAGCCACAGCATCCAAAGTCATATCTTTACATTTCTTCTATTAACCAACAATCTAAAGATTTATTACAAATGATATAAAATATTAATAAAAAACATCAAGGGTGAAAACTGCTGAGACTAAAACTATGAATAGCAAAGAAAACCAGTGAACTTACTTGAAGATGAAAACTGTCAATCGATATTTCGAGAATATGTAAATACACAAATGTGAAAAGCAACATTCAAGAAACCAACTATAGGATGCACAGTTTTACATCCCTCAAAAAGCCTTTTTTCAAATTTCATTGAACTGTGTTAGTAGCTGTTGAGATGTGGATAAAACATACCCCCTTACATACGAACTGATGTGGACACCCTACATTCACCCTATATTTAATCATAATGATTACAATATTGTATCCACAACAGCGATTCTCAAAATGAGGATTCAAACAGCTCCTGGTAGGTATGGTTACAAATTTGATTTTCCACAGCATTTGTTTTTGAGCATCTTGAACACTGAAGGGTGTTTCTGACAGGAATCCGAGTGTGGCAGGAAAGAGTCGGCGTGACGTGTGAGTGACGGCGCCGCGCTCAGCAACAATCCAGTCACAACTGATATAACAAAGCAGAGTCGTCTCCCTGTCCATCCACAGGTCTTACTTATCAGTAGGACGTCAGACAGCATGCCTAAGCTTTCCATGGGGGGGGCAGATTTGGAATATGTGTGTGTGATTCATTCCGTGTGTGCTGGTTCTTGCTGACTCACTGAGATGCACAAACAAAAAGATGGGTCACCACTAGAGAAGCAGGTCTGAGTGAACCTAATAAAAATCCCACTGAAGCAGTGGATCGGTATGAAGTAAAACACGACTCCCATCCGTGGTTGGGGTTAGGGTTAGGATTAAAACATAACGATATCAATGTAGTTGCAGGAGAATAAACAATGATTCTCTCCAACACTTGAGTGTCTAGTGATGCACTGACATGCACTGACATAAAACAGTCATACAGATTAAAAAGCTCCACAGTAATAGGAATCTGCAAACATTATAATTATGTCAGTCTGTATTTTCATGGCTTTGCACCACAGGCTTGATTTTGTATTACTGTTATCAGCATGAATGACAAGTCAGACCAGAAGCAGGTGGAAAGAATCTATTATGGCTGATGAAGAGAGGCAGCATGCTTTTGCCGTGCAACCCCTAATTTTACAATAGTGAATTAACACCAATCAGCAAACCCAGGTGGCATCTATGATTAGCTAATCTACTGAAGCATGACAAATGACATCTGTTCCACTCCACACCTTGCCAGGTTTTACATACTGCAGTCAATGAGGAAGAAGAGGAGTGACATATTTTAAGATACAACATGAAAAAAAAGACAAGCTTGTTCGCCTCATTTGAATCCAGTCATTTGAATGAACAGTGAGAAGGGGAGAACAGACAAAACTCATTCGAAATTAAATTTGCCGTGTATGACATCATACAATCTCTGAACCTACTCCAGCAGCCTCAAGCTAAAGCTGGAACTTCGTAGACTTTCTGTATCCCAATTAAATACAAACCATCTCCATCCAGAGTAAATGGAAACAGTAAAATCATGGGTAGATGGCTGTGTTCCAAACAGAAATACAAGTGAACAAAGATTTTTGCATTTCAACAGTTTACAGACACGCATCATATGCAAATGGATAATGCTTGTATGATGTTTTCATCTGGTAAGATCAAGCCCACTATGAGCTTTTCCTCATGAATGCAGAGTTATTCCAAAGACTAAAGAAGGGTGCATGAAATGTGAAAAGAAAATCAAGCTCCAACCAAGCATGTACAAAACAAATGAAGTCATTTTAAATTGAACGTCAGGAACTTTAATCAAAACAGGGACTAATATCTGTCGTGTCCTGTTGTGAACTGGTTTTCTTTCAGGAGCAATGGATGAGAGAAGAACCCAGACAGGAGGAACTAACCACAGACACAGATCCTGTTTTAAAGGAAATACAGACCAGGAGGATACGGCTCTGCTCTCCTCCGGTGTGTCTGAGGACAGGTGATTGACATCAATGGTCGATGTTTGTAGTCAACATCAGTGTTCGACATCGGTGGTTGATGTCTGTAGTTGACATCACTGCTTGACGTCACTGAACAATGACAGTGGTCGGTGTCAGCAATTGGTGTAAGTTGGATGTCAGTGGTCGATGTCAGTCGTGGATGTTAGTGGTTGGTGTTGTGCCAGTGGTTGATGTCAGGGTAGGTCTCAGTGGTGGATGCCAGTGGTTGGTGTCAGTGGTCTCTTGCCTCCCCTCCCGCTCCTCACACTCAGATTCATGATATTGCAACACTGCTATGAAAAATGATAACGTTGGTTTTGTGGTTTTTGGTGAATGACAGCAGGGGAGAAAAGCAAAGCGGTAAAACAGTAATTGAATTCTTCAGTGGTAGATTTGGAACAGCAGCCCACGTTGGACGCCGCTCACTGAAGGGTCATTTTGAATGAGAAATAAATGAACAGAAAACAACCGATAGAGGGGTAAGACGGCAAGAATGACAGACGGGTAAGATGACAGCCTGTCAACGCTGCCTTCAATCGCAGTGCCACTGACTTTTCACATTATGTCAGGCTGCTTAGCATGTCGTCCACCTTCATGCTACATATAAATATTACATACAGTGCACATACAGCAGGAGGTTCACTGCATATGCTCTACAGATAGAACAAGACAGAGCAGGGGGACGGCTTCACTGTGGACTTAAACTAAGAAAAGGAAGTCTTTAGTTTTTTGGACAAAACATGGGATCCTTCATGTTTTACCGACTTGCATTTTAAGATTCGTTTTATTTCACTTCAGTATAAGGAGAGGCAAGCATTTAAGTTTCTACCCTCACATTGGTAATGGATCATTTGTGTAGAAACAATGATGTCGACTCCTTAGGAATGCGTTCCTTCATATGATGTAAAAATTCTCCCACTCCAAAGCAAATTTTTGAAGAATAAGCTATAATAATTGACAACACATGCTGGAAGCAGGTGATGTAGAGAAACAAGGTGCTCTCAAGAGATCCAAAACTGGTTACTGACCAGTCAGCAGCTTTGATACTTTACGGTCAATATGGTATTGTTACATGTTTTTATATACAATGCAGGACTTGTATTTGTATTAGAGAATTTTCATTGTGTTATGTGAGTGGCAAATGAACTAAATAGTTTTGTTCATATAAAACACAAATGGAAGATACTGTATTCAAGACTTGGCAAACAGTGCTAAAAACAGACTAGCTGCAGGGCTCAAAAGCAGATGGATACAGTTATGGTACATTTCAAAAGCACAAGGATAATAATGGGTTAATGTTTGTAATCCGCCTCATGTTGCAGGCGTTCCTATATGTTCATGTTCTAGTTCTGTTGATGTCCATGCGGCCTGCTACATTATATTTCTTTAACTATGAGGTGTGCCCTGACTTTTTCTCTTTCTCGCAGATCAAGTCTTTCTCACAAGGAGTACAATCAGACAATCTGTTAACACGACACCCACTCCTCCATTGGTCTTTAAAAAGTAGGTGTTGAACAAGTTAGTTCAAGTGGTTCTTTTTCTTTTTTTTATATTTTTATTAAAGCATTTTTTAATTTCACACAACATAGGATTCCAGCCAAATGAAATAGCGTATATAAAGAATTTTTTTTTTAATTAAAAAATCAGGAACCCATCCCTCCCCCATGCCCCACACATTGAAAATAATAAAAATAAAAAATAAAAATAAAGAAAAAAGAACGGAAAAGAAAAAAATAAGAAAAATACAAAACAGGATTATTCCTCTCTTGCTCGATTAAGGCCTTTAAGACATTTCAAAGGGTCATTATACATGTAGTGCTGGTAGTAATTCCATAAATGATCCCCTTATTTTTTGATACGTTGCTGATTTCTTCCTCACGCTACACAGATCCTTTCAGGTGTGCTATAAGATGCAAGTTCATTCAGCCATTGTCTCCGGGAGGGAGAGAGTTTCGTCTTCCAGTTCTGTAGAATACATTTTTTCTCTGCTGTGCTAGCTAATAGTATAAAATATTTTTTAGTATAACATACATTAAGGGCCTTTATGCCACCAAAAATCCAGATTTTGGGGTCAAGAGGAATTCCTCACCCCACAACGTCTGAAGGCCTTTTGTATGGTATATAGATTTACTAAATAAGTGTTCTTCTAGTGGGGATTCCAGTGGAACTTGTGAAAAATCTTTGTAGCTCTTGTGCACTCAGTGTCTAATTTGAAAATATTTGAATAGATTGTTTTTTGGAAGACTGAAATATCTAGAAAGTTCATCAAAGGAAGAAAAAATATCTTCTTTGTATAAATCATTGACTCCCCTTAATACCTTTATTAGTCCATTGTTTTAAAGTTCTGTCTGCTATCTCGTGAGGGTTCTAATGACAATATGAAAACAAAAGTTTTCTATTGATTGCTGTGTTTTTCCAAAGTTGCTTGTTTGTGTGCATTATTGAACTAACAATGCATAAATCAGTATTCCTGCTCAATGAGGGTTCACAGAATATTTCCAGGGACAAATTTAAAGCAGTACCATGCTAGACTTGCTGCAAAGTGCTGCGTTTAATCTGTTGTTTCATTACTAGACTGCTTTCAGCCCCAGGAGTTGTTTGAGGGAGTAAAGCATCAATCATCTCGACGCCTTGTGGGGATTACAATCCTGGTGACTGTGCAGATACACTGACGAGGTTGTTTTGTCAAGAAGTAAAAGCAGTGTCACAATACATCCTGTCGGGAGTACATAGTGCCTCAGCAGTGAGACCGAATGCCTTTTATTTCATTACAAATGGGGTAGCCGTGTTAAAATGTAAGACTTCCTTCTGTTTTAACTCAGGCAACTATTCTGCTCCTTTATTTCACATTATAAATACTTGTCTTGAAGGCAGCTCCATCCATAATGATGATGATGAGGATGCAAAAGAACATGATCACATGCTGATCTCGATCTGTGGAAAAGGGTTTTGCATTTTGTTAGGCACTCTGCTGCTAATGTCCGACAGAACGTCATCACTGAGAGGAAAATGTTAACATCAGCCTACGTTTGAGAGCAGGGTTCATGCTGACAGGTGGCATCACCATGTCTACTAGTAGCACATCTTTTGAGAGCTCAATTCCATTTCTAGCCACTCCTCAGCACTACGTTTTACAGCTGAAACCATTTTCACTTGTCATTGTAAGACAAGTATAAAATAACAAGTGCTAGGCTCAAATCAGCAGTGACACTGGTTGAGTATCTACAGCACTAGCACCCTGAAAACCATTCATTCGCTCATTTTTTTTTCTAAACCTCTATCCTGTGTGGAGTTTTTCTTTTCTGGGGTGGCTGCTGAACATGGACGGCACAGCACTCCCCCCATATGGCTGTCAGATTGAGAAACATTTATGTTCAGAGCAGCATTTCTTTGGGAGTACACCAACCATTGAGAGGACGTCGTTAATGCTGCTCAGATGATGACAGAGCTTTGTTTCAACCTATTGTTATTCCTCTGTCCACACAGTACTTAAGAAATACATCAATACCAATATATAATATTTATATCCATGTGTGCCAATTTCTCCAGCCATACATGACAGAATCATTGATGCACCTACCGGAACACTTAATATACAGTGGGGGACATTCAGTTAAATTTTGAATGTCCTTGCAAGCTGGCACCAAAGGATGACTGAATTCACACACTATAAGGTGTCATGGGGTCACGTCTCTATACGTTTGGCTGTAAGGTAGGGGGGTGTGCCACCCTACATGCGACCTCCTGAGCAGTACACCAGTGTGGCCCCTCCACCCAAGAAACCAGCAGTCTGACCACTATACCTGATGGAGCATCATGAGGTACAAATAACTATTTCCTGCATGACATTGGGGCTCAAAGAGGCAGACATGCTCAAAGGCAAACACAAATCTACTGGCTTCTCAAGTGCAAAGAGGGAATCAGTGAAGGAAAAAAACAACTACACCAATAAAACAAGCATACAAATACTCAGTTACAAAGATACGACAATAAATCTTAGAAATAAATGACTACAAACTCAAACTAGTCTAAATTTAAACGCCACTCAATTCTCACTGGGTAACAATGCAAATAAAACCACTGTAGATACACAGTAAACGCACACTTTCAATGTGTTGAAAAGAAAATATGAATCTCACCTAACGTGGTTATAGCCAGACAGGAAGCAAGAAGAAGGACCCACATGAAAAAAGAAGCCCTCACTAAACAAAGTTATTTTTCGAGATATTTCCTCAGACTGACCCCTGTTGAGGTACTGGGGCACTAATTCAATACTACAGGTGACGTTAAAGTAGAGAACCTCAACCAAGCTTGAAAGCTGCCATGAAAAAAAAAGTGAAACAAATGCATGATGGGTGTGGGGTTGACGAGTGTGCTGTTGATCTGGCAGGAAAGTAGTTTATGGTAGGCCATTAGCAGTCTGACAGATAACACTCCAGAAAACTTTCCTCTATTGTTAAAGAGTACTGTGTGTAGTGTAAAAACTCAACACAGCTAAGGTTTATGTACACTTATTATGGGTTGCAAGTGGTTTCCAAGGGTACCATACCAAAAGCAGTAAAATGGAAATGCAGTATCACACAGAACCTATAACATCACCTTGAGAGCTTTAAGTTCAGTCTGTGGAAACAGAACCGTCCTCTTATTACTTATTCTGCCTATATTTTGTATCACCTAACCCAATACAGAAGACCATTCACAAAAAGACAACAAACTGGTTCTTTTGTCCTCTTGTAACTGTCCCTAACTTTAAAAACACCAACATCTGTGCAAAGTGTCGTCTACCTACATGATTACACATTCAGCTAAATCCACCTCCACCGAATCCCTGCCCTGAATATTATAACAAGAATTCATTCAGAACCAATAATAACAAAGGAAGTGGAGGACAGAGAAAGTAAAAAGAAAGGTCAGATAACTTGACTTCTACAGTATTTCTCCAGGACACATATCCTCAATCATTTTCAATCACGATGACATCTTTTTCTGAATCTTCACAGATAGACAGAAGGTTCCATCTCTGACTCGTACAGCTGTTGTTGGAGACCCTCATCAATGTCAGAAAGGTTTTACTCCTTATGTCTGTCATGTTTCTATGAGTCAGACAGATTTTAGACGCCAGTTCTCTCTCAAAGTCCTACAGCCTTCCTCAGAGGGGGGGGGGCACCTCAGATAAATGAGTCCGCCTGCAGACAGTTTCTCCTTGTCATTACTCAGTGACTGAGTTGGCAGCAGACACTTTTTTAAACTTGCAGCCTTTCTCCACGTCTTCCTTTTGAGGCACTTTGTTCCCCATCCATCTGCTGGCCGTCTCTCACATTCATTAATTCTGCCGTCCCCAGGTGAATGCTTGCTGTTTCCATGTGATTAAACTCACATGAACCACCAGGAATAAATAGAACCTCCTCACAGGACACTGGGGAGGGAGGAATTCAATACAAAATGCTGACAAATCTTTCTGATCAGAGTCTGAGGGACCGTCGGTGGACTCCGATACACCATTTGACTGAAAAGAGAGGTAGGGCACTTAAAATGTCCCAGCAACCCAACAGCAACATCATTTACTTATTCATTCATTACGATGGCAGACGAGACAATTACAATGGTCTCGTTGTCCATCTTAATCATCTCCTCTTCATCCACTTATCTGAAGTACGGGTCGCAGGTTTTCTGGAGTCTATCCCAGCTGTTTACGGGCAAGAGGCTGGGTACACCCCAGATGAAACTGCAGCATATATTAAAGTCAACCCTAAATCTACAGTACTCATATCAGGACAATGATTAACCAAACTTTGACATTTACCACCTGTCATATCTTTTCTTCTATCTTCAGGCCATTCATACTTGAGGTACCTCCTGCATTTCAGCTGTCCTCCTCTCTGATTGGCTCAGGGCTCCCTTGCAAGCCTGTCAGCTTCCATCACTGCAGTGATTCAGCATGTTGACCAGCTGTCTTCAGAGAGGTTGGGTCTTATGAGCCAAACATCCCAGATCAACAGGGTCTAGTGGTCAGACATTAGATTGGCTGTTTCAAGGACAGGTGGGGACAATGTCAGCAAGACTGATCTGTCCGTCCTATTGGCAACTGTGTTCATGGGATAATAAAGCCAAACAATGATGCCGATTTTCTAGAAATTTGCTCTCACTTCTGTCATTACTGTCCAGGGGGGAGAATGGAAAGAAGAGCTGCCAAGGTCAAGAAGAGGTGACAGAAATAATGATTTGAAAGTGTATGTATGATTGGTGACAGATTCGATTCACATTTTGATTTTGTGCCTCATTTAAATGCTATTTCCACAGAGAGGAGAGCCAAATGGTGTTATCGCAACACAAAATATGATAGCTATGAACACCTTTGACTTGAACAACCTGTTTCTGAACCTGTGATACAACAGAGCATTCTCAGCCCACTATTCTCTTCTTTGCTCTTCAAGTCAGTATTTAAAATACAGTGTACTCTATAATAGCACCACTTTACCTCCTCCTGCTCCTTAATCCTGCAAGACTTCTGATTATCCCTCCAACCTTCATTTCATATCTCTAACACTGCTAATCAGAAGCATCTGGATCTATTTTGCCTTGGTATCATGTTGTGATATTTATGCAGAAGTTTCGTGTCTGATTGCAGAATAAAATCCCTATTAAAATGTGGCAGGTATGAGTAGGTGTGAAGCAAAACATTGTGCAAAGAATGTCTGATTGTTTCATCAATTTAGAGAAACGTGTTACTTCGCACAGCAGAATGTTTCAAATATGGAATAAACATCACCCCATTACAATTGTACATGTCTGCACTATATTTAAAACTAAACTTAAAGGGTTAGCTAACTGTTTTGCAAGTACTGTTCCTATTTCCTCCATATGTAGCAAACTCAAAGATTCAAATCCAGTCAAACTTCTACACCACCTTGTTGATAAAAAGATTTCTACCGTGGCTTTAAACTCAGGATCTCGTTCCCAACTCTTAATTAACCACAGCTCTTCTAATGCGTCACAAATAAGATGAGTCATGTTACCAGAATTTAAATTTGGTGAAGCAAAGATGTAGTGACATGTCTTTCACATAAATAAATGTTTCCACAGTAACCACACAAAATAAAAAAGGAGGCATAACAATAGAATGCAGTTCATGCATGGAAAAAGTGTGGTAAAACTACAGTTTAAGAGGCTTGCTTCTCACTTTAAAAACACCTTTCCATGGATGCAACAAAAAGTCAAATTAGCAAGAAGAAATATCAAAGGGTACGACTGTTTATTCTAAACATGTGTGTGAAGTCTGGGTAGCGTAATTTTGAAATTCCATTTTTTTAAATGTATGCTTCAGACAAAAATAATTAAAGACATACAGTACCAATAAAAAAATTTCCTCCAGGAGGATAAAAAACAACAACTGACACTACATACCTCTTTCGACCAAGCACAAAGCTCCACTTGACACTTGACAAAATATATCGTTTGATATGTGGTTTTAAAAAGCATTTGTCCTCATTTATTGATCATGTTAACATCTTTAACTGTAGACGCATTAACTGAACAGCTGTGACAAAAAAAGCAGTGCACTGAAGGCTATTTTTGACTCCATGGAATATATTGTGTATTTTCCTCCTCCGCCTTTTTCACTTGTCACTTAAACTCTATTGTAAAGCACAATGAGTCCAAACACAACAATGAAATAAAACAACAATGAAAACCACCACCAAAAACACAGGTAGGACACACAAACGAAATGTATGGGTGACATATCTTTGTGCTGTCAAAAACTATTTTAGGCACTGAAGTTCAGGCAGCAGTGGAATGTAAGAGGTGACGGTTTCACCCATTTTCCACATTATTGTTGATTAACAACAACCCATTGCAGTTAGTCGACTACAAACCCACGCTGGACTGGAGTCCAAGTCAGAATGAAGAATTTTAAGCTCTGTGATTAAATGAAATTGTGTTGTGACATTGAGTTTATACACCTTATGAACAATGCCCCCCCCCCCCCCCCCCCCCCCCCAGGTAACCATCCGCCCTCACCAGTCTGCAAAGACAGTTTACTGTTTGGACTTCCTTTCTTCGCCTGCAAACACCATCCTTATACAGCATATCTCAACTCACTGTAGTGTGAATTGTAAATAGTCTTTCTGTTCCTATTCCTATTCCTCATTCTCTATTATTCTCTTCCACCTTTCAATGTACCGACACCGCGTCAAGTTCCTCGACAGTCATTTTTACTGTACTTGGCAATAAAACCTTTTCTGATTTCTGATTTATCTTTAAAATTCAATTTTATCAATTTCTTTTCATGTAGCAGGGCTTTAAAGAGTCCCCTGAAAATGGTGTTCCATTGTGTATCTTTGGGCCACAGTGAGCATATCTTTGGGGGTACATTTGGGCCACAGTGGGTATCTTTAGGCTACGGGACTACACTGAAAACAATCTATTTAAAGGGGTACAGATACTGAAGGTATTGTAGAAATGTTGGAGGGACTGTGACATAGTCCTACTGAGTTGCCGCCATGTGAAATTGCTCATAGCTGAGCCATCACCTTTCTAGATTTTTCTACCAATGGACAAAGTTGGCTGGATTTCATTATTACCAGTCCTCGACCTCTTTCGCTGGGCCGCCTTCACCCACAAAGACCTGTAAGCTGTCCTGGGTATCTGTGGTACCAAACCTGCTGCAGGAAACAATGCAGGAAAGGTCAACTTCTGCACATTTTGAAATTCTACACACATTCAAAAAAATTTAGCTGGAAATGAAGATCAGCCCCCACATAACAAAAAAAAACTGCACATTGCTCCGAGCGAGGTGGAGTGCTCATTTTTCAGAACTCCAGATAAAGCAACCAAAGCAGTTTTCTTGTTTGTGTCATGAAGATCAGTCGGAGTGGAAGCCCGGTTTGATGGCTGCATCTGTAACTGGGCCAGAAATGAGCTCTGAACAGATTTTTATTCTATTTTATGAAATAATCCTCTAAGACTGAGCAGGACATTCACAATGACAAATGTTTTGAGTGTGGAGTATGTATGCTGGGATGATCACTAACCCAATCGAAAGGAAGCTGATAAAAATGTCTGTCCTTTATTTAACATTGGTCATTTTCCCTGGATCCAAAGAGATCAACAAGTAGGACAAGTAGGTTTAGAGTAATACTAATAAATCAATCTCGTAGAAATGTTCTGCCTGCAGTAAGTTACACCTGGCTCGTTTTACACAGGCTTACAGCTTACTTGCATGTCCGTGACATGCAAGCAGTTTGGATACACAGTAAAGCCGGTTCACAACACAATCAGTCTACACGCACAGACGCCAATCTATCAGAAATCAAAGCATCAGCTGGTTCCGACCAGGTTCTGAATGGACAGGATGACAGGTCTCCTACTTTTAGGTGCAATCAGAATAGGGAAATTAAGTTTAGCAGAGATTAACACTAGAACTCCTGGCCTTTTCTGAACTTTCAAGAGCTAAGTCACTGCTAGCCAAAGGTGCCTGGTATGCTACAATTCATTTGCAAATGTGGTTGACACCTGAAACAACAGGCAACCGGGAGGCAGGGGGGTGGCACACCTCAGACTTACGTATCCTCTCTGGGCCCTGGCTAGTGTCGGGGGTGGAGGTAGGGCTGAGAGACCAGGAGAGCCAGGAAAAAAAACCCTTGTGTATTGATCTCTTCCTAAGACGTTTGTGTAGGTTCTCAGTTATTCAGGTCATGGTTATCCAAAGCTGTTAAAATCAATCCACTGGACTTGGATTCAAGTTTCTTGAAACCTAAAGTCTACTGGTTTGTTTTAGACAGCTTTGGATCTCTTCCTGAGATGATAAAGTGAGAAAGAGATTAGGTTCCCTTGACAAGGCTCAGCATGTCCTCGTTTAAATAACAATAGTGACTGTTCACAGGTGATTAAAGGTGTCGATAAAAACCTTCTTGCCAGTCGGCTCGGTTGTAGTGAATGAGCATCCTTCGAGCCAAACGGCTCGGCCATAGGCGAATTTAGCACAGATTAATAATAAAAAAAAAAAACTTTTTCAAAAACAAACAAACTTTAAACGTTCAGAAATGTTTCATCATGCGGCCCGAGCATGCAGCATGTTTTGCCCTCAGGAGTTGTCCTTCACGAACAGGTTATGACTGTCATTAAGGGGTGGAGCTGGTCTGACACCACCTGTTTCAACCCCACCCATCACAGGACTGAGCCTTTAAATGAATGGATGGGTACTGTCGGCTGCATATCACTCCTGTGTTCTGACACTGATGAAATGCTTCAGCGACCACTGAGGAAAGGGGTTAGCATCATATTTTACCCTCACCCCGGAGGGGGCGGTAGGGACCCGACCACTTCGTCTGAGCGCTGTTGAAAGATGAGAAACAGCATAACTGACTTTACTTTAATGCAACAAGGAATGGTGGTGGAGTTCCTCTCGTATATTAACTAAAGAGGAAGGACTCACAACCACCCCCTCACCCACACCCACACAGGAGGTTTTCTCTGAGGGGACACGTAAAGGTGGGGAGTGTCGACTGAGAACCAGTGAGTAAAGAAACAAAACTAGAGCATGTGAGATGAGGGGGGGGGGGCTCACCTGTGTCCATTAGCCTGATACACTACATCTACCTTCACATCAGAAGAATCGATTTAATAATCATGATCATCAGCAGTCATCTTTGACTAACCCTAAACAGTATGGATGTACTCTCTGATACGGTGTTCAATGGAAACAGATGCGCTGGTAGTGAATATATGCATGACAGAAAACTCCCATTAGTTGTTTGCAAGCAGATGGTGAAGAGCTGATGATGTGTACCGCTGTTCATGCCCAAATTCATGTCTTCTGATTGTTGTGGCTCAAATCCAACTTGAAAAAATGGAATATTCATCCAACGAGGCTTGAATATCATGACATAGTGCACATGCACACAATATCTATGCATACAAATTGTATATATGCACACACACAGTATATACAGACAAATACATGTGTTTACATGCATGCATGCACACACACGAGAAGCTAGATTGAAAAAAGTGCATTAATTAATATCTGACAAAAAAGCTCCTTATTTATCAGTCAGTCCTGTTAATTACAAAAATGGTATTACTGATTTTGGGCTGGCTTTGTTATCTGCAGCTAGAACTAATTAGATTCAAGATGCCACTTCATTTAAGAGCCCATTTTGGAATTCTCCACACCATTAGATTGTTAGTTAGGCCTGTCAATAGTTTATCAGGCTGTTATGGCAGAGAAAAAGAGGAGCAGGATAAACTAACAAGAAGTCTGACAGCTAGCCGCAGGCTTTAAAGAACCAACGGATGTAAGACGGAGGAACCCAAGGACCATAACGTTTTCCGTACCAGCCGTGAAAGGAAAACTTTATATGGTGGATTATGCGAGCAGTAGAGGATAAATGGTGCCACTCATGATGGCCAAAGTCACACAATATGAAACTGTCAGACTTTATGCTGAAGAGGTGTAGAAGAGACTCTGTGGATACAGATCCAGTATTCCTATTCACTGCTGCCCCTTTCAAAACCCCCCATCAGGGCTGTGACAGTTCTGGCGGGGGGGGCGCCACCTTTCAGCTGCTATCTGATATGCAGTCATTCAGGTTGTGCAGCATTGAGAGCTCTCACTGCCACAGAGATCTCCCTTCTCTCGCTCATCAGTCTGAAGCCGTTTCCTTCCACCGTTATCTCGTTTCTGTCCATCCCACTGGAAACTTTTCCCTCCTATTTTTGCCCTTTTCATTCGTGAGCTTCTCTTAAAAACATCAAACACTTTATCTGCAATACCAAAACAATATTATTACCATTATCTCATCCCACAATCCAGCTCTGAAAGTCTGCAGCTCCAACTCCCTCCCACGTCATGACCCGTTTGACACGTGTGCTAAATGACTGCAGTGGTCCAGATGTTACCTGTGAGCAGCTGGAGGCGCCGCCGCCAAGGTCAGAGTCACCTGACCTGTACATTAAAGGGACTCCACCTCGATAGAACTTAATTGCTGACTGATGTGAAGACACGCTAAAAAACATGTGATGCATTGTCACGAGTTCATTTGTAAAAGCAGCCTTTGAAAATGTCTTCTCCAAGCTCAACCCACTCCTCCTACCCTTGAATGAGTCAACAATCGCATCTGCACTCCGCCATTTAAAAAAAGTCACAAACATGGAAATAGATGATAGAATATTTTTAGGATTGCATCATCATCACAGATAAGAAGGTCAAATTCCATTTTTCTACTCGGGTTTCATCCCAGGGCTGGTAGACATGATCAGCCAATGAGTGACCACTGGCCAGTCATGACGCAAAGAAGCCAAAGCCCAGCCAATGAGCCCGTTTCCCTTCCGCTGATTCCCCCCACCACCACCACCACAGATATACACATGCATCAAACACACACACCATCGGTGCCCTTAAAGTGGTTCAGGGGAGTCAAAGGAGTCAGTGTCCTTGACAAAACCGGCCACATCCCTCGGCTGCTCTTCCTCTCTTCCTGTCTCATATATCCTCATCGTCGTACCTTTGCTCCGGCTACAGGAGGATGAGCAGATAGAATACGGTGGGTGGGGGGCTCAACATGGAGCAAGGCACCAAACCCCTCCCAAGAACACCCTTTACTTCATAACGCCAGATGGTCTCTCTTGTCTGTGTGTAGTTTTCAAAGAATTTCCCCCCCCTGAGTGTTCCCTGATGATGGAGGTGCCATGGACACCAGAGTTCACCAGGGGTCGCTTCATGGACTGGGTACCCAGCAGGGCAGCAAATAGATGCAGAATATACACTCAAAGGCAGGTCCTCTCTTTCCTCGCAAAATCAATCCGAGCCACATAAACCCTTCATCCAGTAGCGTTTAGCAGCAGCAACATCAACATGCATTCTGTTGCACACGGATCATACATTAACATTCAATCTCAGAGTAATGCATGATCAATGGCTCCAATCAATGGCTGCCAAAGTGCTATTTGATTGGGTTGTGAAATGTGTGATAGTTAAACGTATGATAGCAGCACCCAAAGACAGAGACTGACACATTTAACTCAAGCTATAAATCACGTTCGTGAATAGGATTGTATAAAACATACATGCTGCTTAAGTATGAACCAACCAGAGGGTGAGCAGCGAAATGCCGCTGATGCCAACATGCTCAAACTGATGCAGCTCACTAACTTAGTTCTGTGTGTTAGCATATTGACGTTCGCTAACCCATAATGGTAGATTATGACGATGAACAGCATCCTGATCACAAATTTCACAGGACAAGTGAAATCTTTGACCTGCTGGTAGCAATAAGGCAAAAGTTGGAGGACGGTTAAAATCTGCATTGTTGATCCTCTCAGGACAATGAATATCTGCGGGAATTAATGGCAAATCAACGTGTCTTTTCCAGGTTTTAATGTTGGTCTGTCTCTGTTTAACAACAGATAACTTTAGAAAAGGTCCGAAGGGCCATTAGTGTAGCACAGATGCTAATCTACTTTATTCTATCCCATTAATTCTGGATAAAACCCAATCTTCTGTCATGTTTCCATCCTACTGGGATCTCCTCAGGAGATGCCCTTTTAATATCTCAGCTGTGATGATATTAGATAAAGATTTGGTTTCCTTAACCAAACCAAACTGAGCTCTTTGGGATTAAACAGACACAAGCGCAAAAATTCCGAGCTGGACATGACCGCTTCTACAAACATCCTGCTACCTTTTTTTGTCCATAAACTTTTAGTCGTTAGAATTCCAGTATTTGGCGGCGACCCACAGGGATAGTGTTGCTCACATGCTTGGAGGGGCGTCGGCTGAATGTTGATGTGCAGCGGGCCTCAGCTGGTCTGCAGACGTCACTTCTTGGAGCCAGTGGGATGTTTGTCCATTCCCATTCAGACTGAGGAGATGGGCTCAATGCAGATCATATTTAAAACCAAACCTCATCAAAAAGAGACCGGTACTGCCCACAGTCCCGATTCCTGTTACACAACAGAATAAAACCCCCAACACAAACACGGCAGAGCTCTCAGTTGTGTCGTCTTACTCATGCTGATGACAGTTTGCCATACAAATCTCTCAAGCAGCCTCATTTCACCTCATCTGAATATTTATGAATGTTGTGAGGCGGCCACATTCCATTATCTGGGAGATTGCCTGGCATGGGGCTCCCAATCCTTTCACCTTCTGTTAGAGAGTCTTGCACCTCATCCAACTGCAGTCTGTATTTGGTGGTGCCGGGCTGCCACCAGCTTTGTCAGTGTTAAGGAAAAGCAGAAGCAGAAAACAGCATGAAAAAAATCTACACAAGAGACATGAATGGTGTGTTTAAAATACAAAGCCTGAATTAACTCGACTAATTCTCTGAGGTGCACCCTCCCCAGGAGAGCCAAACCTTTAGGGCAAACGTAAAACAAACGCTGACCAATGGGAGGACGCAAGGCGACACACCGCCGCGTTGAGGTGGTCAAAGATCTACAGACACAGGAACAATATTCCCATTGTTCCCTGCTTGGATCGAGGTGGGTGGATTTCAAAAACATGTTCTACTCAACCTGCTGAAAGCTCACACTTGCAAGTATGCAAGGGAAAGGCTGACCCAGAGCCTGATAAGAATCAGATCCAGCAACAAGGTCTTGATAGCACAGGGGTGTGTCCCCGATACAGAATGGTGGAAAGGTTCCTGCAGGTTTACAGCTGATAAGGTTTTTCTATAAAAGGAGCTACTTGAAGAGCTACAAACACCTATGCAGTTTTCTAAAGCTGACTAGCAGCATACCTCACAGGGTGCAACTGTGGTCACACAGATATTTTCTATGACATGCAGCTCTCTGAAATGTGTTAGTCACTGGGGCAAAATATGCATATTCTCCCTCCAAGGCCAAGTCGTGTCTTTATTTAGAGTGGAACAAACATAAAAAACAGAATAAAAGTTCTGTCACATACCCAAAGGAAAAACTGAGGATTCACCCTGGCAAAAGAGGAACAAAAGAAGTGGTGCAAGTTTGGAGTAAATTAAGGAAACACACAAACTTTTAATCTGTTCAGAAGCCTCACTTCTCATAAAAAATTTATGCCTAATAAACACTTGATCCTCGGCTTGGACGTAGTCCACGCCAATGTTTCTGATCTATGGTCACGTCAAATGTTGGAGGTGTGGCTGAAGCCCTGCTGGAATGGATAAGGATGGGTCTGAGAGCAGCAATAGCCCACCAATACCTGCCGCTTGCACGATTATGCAACCACACATTCAAAGTCTCCATGTGAGCAGCCAAGCACCCTACCACCCCCCACCCCATACAGGCATTTTAGCACCAAGAGCAATTCATCCACAACACTAATGAATCTGACACCGTTAATTCCACACACATACATCAAACAACTGGCCAAAACCACACACACACACACACACACCGTTTTGATGGAAATACAAATTCAAGTGCAGTGATGTGTGGCGGGGCGGGGCCTGTTGATGATGCTTAAACACACCCTCAGACTCGTATCCACAGCAAGCGTCAAGGTCAAGCAGGCGAAGCCAAGCCGCCCGCGTGCGCCACATTAGAATGAGCGCCGCCTCAGAGCGACATGCATCGCACACGGCGCCACAGCTTGTCAAGTCATCGGGCCACAATGAGGTGACATCTGAGGATCCGGGGTTAAAACACGGGCTTTCACACAGTGTCAGTTCTCTTTGCTCTTTGGGAAAACAACCTTCCCTAAAATGTCACGACTGTCAGTGGAGTCCTTCTGCTGGGACGAGATAAGACAACAATGTTGCCTCAGATGGTAATTAATGCCGTGGCTGTGGGGGTGTCGGGGTGAATCCTTAAAAACTACAAAGGGCATGGGTGGTTAAAGGGGCAGGTGTGTGCAGGACAGCACCAACTCATGTTTAGTATTCTACCGGGCCCAATTATAATTGGACTGTGACAACAACAGGGTGAGAATGCTATGTGAGAAACCTGGTGCAGCGTCACAGAATATCTGGACCTGCAAAAAGCTACTTACAGGGAGTTCTGAATGTACCAACACAATTAGTCCGGAGAGACTATTAGTAAATTGAATTCTTCGTAAATTATTAAATTTCAATATATAATCTAAACAACAACACCCAACAACAACAGTCAGAGTCAGCTGTTGATGTTGACGATCTATTGTACGGTGCTGTAGCATGTAGCTTACTTTTAGAGTGAAGAAGAGGAGGGAAGAGTTATTTTCGGACAGAGGCCGAGTTGTCATCAGAGAGATGGTCACCACTACCACTGTCTTCATTAGCCTATGCTTTATTATCCATGATAAACAGTAAAGTATCCGAGGTAAAAGGGCTGACGTTCTGAGATCCTCACAGAGACAACGAACAAAAAATAAACAATTATGCAAACAAAGAGGGAGAGACGACTGTTGGAGACATGGGCATCTAGCAGTGCTGCTCAGTGGTGGTTGTGACAGAAAGTGGAACTACAGGACAATAGTTGCATTTCGTGGTGCGTGTTTGTTTGTATCTCCCAATGTTCTTAAGACGAATGTTCGTATGTTGAGGACTACCTGTACACCTACGGCGGTCACACAGATGCCTTGCAGGAACTACAAGAGCTGTGATTTGTCAGTTTCACCTGTTTGATGCTGGTGGGAATAGTAATTGTGATGAACAAGTCGTACACATCCAGCATTCACAACCCATTTACCACGGGAAGTACATCATGATCAGGGATCCCCGCAGAGTTTTTAGCCCGTGGCGGAATGAAACTCCACCCGTGTTCATCTTGTGCAACCATATGCATGTGGAGTCATGGTGCAAATGGTTTCACACTGATGACATGAACATGAGGGAACATACTTATGTTGTCGAATGCAAGCCAGCACACATCATCAAGACAGAACACAATGAACTATGACACACACACACACACGTGTGTGTCAGTGTGTGTGTGTTTCAGGAAGAGAGCGATCTAAAGACAACATGGGCTTCACTGAGTCCCGTGTTGAGTAATGACGTAAGGCCTTGACATTCCCACAAAGCTTTTTCGAACACAAAATTCTGACATCACAAAGTGAAATGATCTTTTCAACTATTGAAGCATTGGGATAATGTTTGACCCCTCCTTCCCATGAAAAAGTCATGTTCCTGGGAGACAAAACAGCTTCTTACAGGCCAGGAAGAAAAAAAACAGGAGGGGGCATGGCTTTGAGACACCTGGATGCAGGTTAAAATGGCTGTGCTGCAGCATCATTAAGACTGCATCACATCTCCCTGGGAAATCAGGGAATGTTCTACAGTGTGCCCTCGTTCCTCGCGGTTAATGTGGTCCAGGAACCACAAGCGATTAATGAATTCCGCAATAAAGCGACAAACTATTTATCTTAATATTTACTGTAATATAACATTTATGAACCCTTCACATACTGACATGAAACCACCTTCTATCTGTATTACCTTTCCCAAACTCTTATCGACTGTTTAAAAGCACTTTTGTGTCTCACGTAAGTCCGAGACTCACGGAATGGAGCACACATCTGGATGCCGTCAGCCAATAGAATGCACGTATGGTATCACGTGACTACCTACCAAAAATCAATGATGAGGTGAAGTCGCGAGCGTTGATGTGCAAATGCGCGAGGGTATTGAAATAAACTTGTACCATAACTGACAGTCAAAGTGGGGCCCAGGGGGGGAGGGGGGTACACGCTTCATGACATCTGGATTTCATTTGATAAACTTTAATTTTATTGTATCTTGGCAGATAAGATCAAAAGTGAATGACATGAATTTGTCTCAGATGGTTTTAAACTCTTTATCTTAACCAAAGACCAAGACTTAAATCTTTTCAGATCAGTCTGGTGTCTTTTCAGCATCTGGTGCTGCAGACAGAGTGACGTAATCCACAGCTACAACTACAGCGTAGATTAAGAGGCCAAAGCACCAACATATCATCTGGCACAACTGCATTTCACTGAAGAAAGATAGAATAGCATTAATATTACTATAGAATGTGGTCTGGGTTGTACCTGTTGATTTCATACCTGAATACAAAACAAACAAAATCCTCAGCAGAACATAACCTTTCTGAAAAAAAAAAAAAATCACATCTGGAAACTTTTAGATCCTAAAATCAACCATGGAAACATAAATAAGTATTTCAAAGAAATTTGATTCAGTGTTTGGTGGTTGTGTTTAAAATGTTTCTAATGACTTTTGAATTGTGAGTCACTCAGTTTGACCCATATAACACAATCCTCTTATTTTTCTCCAGTAAATGTTTCAATCGTTCATTATTGTTATCGGTTTGGCTAAAATTGTCTGGAATGTTCTGCATTTGCAAACATTTTTATTGTTTTTTTTTCTTCAATTTGTTTTTCCTTTATTTAACCAGGAAGATCCCTTCGAGATTAAAAACCTCTTTTTTCACAGGAGACCTGGTCAGAACAGAACGCAGCAATGCAAACTCTATTCCAACAAGTAGGACGCTAAATCAATGAAAATCACTGTTGTGGAGTCAGCTTCCAGTACTCCATGTTGGATTGAAGGTGGGGGAACAGAACCAAATGTCCAATGAAATAAATCTTAACACATTCCAAACAGCAAAACATCTGACATAATGAGATATTGATTTGACAAACATGTTTCCACAGAGGAAAATCCTGTTCGACCTTTCAGGAAACATGCACTATGGTGAGAATAAAATTTCTGAGGTAAAATTAAAGGTTGGATTTGATACTGGTGTTGTGCGTTACCCATAACACCATGGTGCACAAACCATAACCCATGCACAAGGACAGAAGACACTGAAAATCACACGCTCCTGAGACAACACACCCTCCTCAGCTCTACCATTAATGAGGGAGGGCTGGTAATGAGAAAATAAACTCTTCCTCCAGCAGCTCTTAAATAACAGTCGGCAGCAGCAAACAAGGAGTCAGAAGGGAGGCGGGGGGTGGCATGGAGGTGACAGAGGTTGTAAACCATGTAATATCAGAGACAAGGACCGCTGGGGGAGAAGGTGAGGGAATAGCAAGAGGAACAGACATGTCAAAGGCCAAAGAGGAGGAAGAGCACGGAGCAAGGGAAGCAAACAGGAAAGAGAAAGGCGCTGAACAAGGAGACGAGAGAAACAGAAGAAAGAGCAAGTGTGAAAACCCCAGCAATTACCCGTTGTACCATTTTCTTGTACCCTGGTCCATCAGCAGGACTAATGGAGGGGGGGAGAGGGCACACACGCCATCAGTTTCATCAGCACATCAACCTGTGCTGAACAACTGGACACTTTCATGGGCACTTTTTAAACATCACCACAAAAAGACGACGAACAAACAAAAGAACATTTGATCCCTATTTTCATTTCTTAACTCCCCATTTTCTGGTAAAAAGTATGAAATCAACTTTTATTTCAGTGGAACTGCTGGGTATACATTTTCTCCCAGGTCAAACAAAGACGGTATTCTAGTGTACAGTCCCTTTTGGACAACTATTTAGCATGTATCCACATCAACAGGTATAAACTGTATTGGAACCGTGATGAAAGGCATTGCACAATGACCCGGGAGGAATCCTGCACTCAGGAGTCTCCTTCACATAGCTGTCTCTGATGGAGGTGCTGCTGCATCAGGGAGAACGGGCATGGAAAAGGGGGAGGATTACGGTCAGGCAGAATCGATCCAAGTTGGAAAACAAGCCCAGGATGCAGGACGCTGTGGGGGATGGATGCTCCATTGATTTGATCCCCATAGACAGAACAAGCACGATTGTGTTGGAAAAGAATGGATCAGATAATTCATGGATGTTAGATGGGCAGAGTAAGACAAAGACAGATCGGACCGATAACAGGGGGGCCAGTAACAGGAAACTGCTTGACATGAATTAAATGTTACAGCAGCTGCAGAATTTACATCAAGTCTGTGTCCATCTTAATGCTGACTTTGTGGTTTGATGTAAAAATAAACCCCTCCAAAAAAGCTCTACAAATGATATAATAGTCAATTGCAATTACCATGGAACAGCATGCTTGGAACAAAGCCCAGCCATAATCTGGGCAATGTGTGAACCAGAAGCATCAGTAGGCCTGGTCATGTAATCCCTCCAAAGAGCAACAGTCGAACGCGACGCTACAAACCGCCAACAAAGGTTTGTGTTTGGATTGAACGTGAGCAGCAGGTTGTTTTTCAGCTGGCAATGGTAGCATCCTGCTGGAGCAGATATTTAGCTCAACAGTCACAGATGGAGACTGATGCTGACCAGATTGTATCTCTGCCTCCTTGAACAGATTTAAACCTGCATCATCCAGGGATTACAGGCATCTAGTTGAAAATTGGCCTAATCCAAAACAAAGCCAGGGGGATGTTTTCTTGTAACTCGTTAACTGGGGGGGGTGACCCCACGCAGACACGTTTTGACAGATATTTGTTCTCGCGCCTGATTGACCGTGGCCTCAAGACGCCAAAAGACGGCGTCAGCCGGCCAGGACTGGACTGGATGACAAAAGAGCAGCATGACAGAAGCAGAGAGCCGAAATCTGCTGCAGACGGTTGATGAAGTGGTTCAAGAGTGTAAAGCATTCATCATTTAAATAAAGATTTATCACCTTAATTAACATTTTGCAAAATACTGCATGTTATTTTCAGATTATACCATTTTTTTAAAACAATTCTACTATAACATAATTAAATCATGTTATACTAACATGATTTAATTATTCATCTTCGATACCGGTCTACAAGCACAGCAACAGGCTGGAGATGGAAACCTCTATCAACTCCACTGTATTATTGTCCCTCCACCACCTCCCCCTCCTTTTCCCCCCAAACTGGACTGAACAGGACAAGATCCAGTCATGCAATGGTTTTTTTTTTTTGGTTAGGATGGCCTCTTCTCATCCCCTCTGGGTTTCAGCGACATGCTGCCAATTAGCCCTGGATTATAACCCAGGCTTGTCCTCCTTCCAGACCTGTTTACATAATGGATCAGGGGTCTGACATATGTCCCCCGAGCCACAGCCCACAGGTGACAAATGAGGCAGAAAAAGGGCAAGACGGATTAAAGACGCACCGAGACAATGACAAGATCAAGATGATATTCATTTCTGACCAATCTGTTATCACTAAAATTGAGTCATTTTTAAATTTAAAATTGACCAATAAAATTTAAAATTTAATGACACTACTGCCACCTTTTTGTGGGCGTAGTAGGAGCATTATCATAATTATTCATTACCACCAATTAAATCTACTTAAAAAATTTGATTATCTAATAAATTGATTAGCAGATTTATTAGAACCTCTTCATTGTGGTGAGAACATTTCAGTAAATGTGAGACATTTCAAATAGTTTCCATTTAATTAACCATATTGTACCAAGTTGTCTTTCAGTCTGATATAAAACTACTGTCTTGGATTCTTCCCATCCGGGTTTCCCTGGGATAGGGATAGGGTTACCATCTCCACTTGGACTCCGTTTGTGATTTTGTTTCACTGTCTTTGCAACTTTAAACCCATTCTGCACCGAAATGCATCAACATCTTCCTCATCAGAGAAAGCCTGCTTAACATTTCTTCTGTATTTGTTCTTGCTCATTGCAAACTACAACAGGACATCATAACGTTTTAAAGTGTTGCAGCAGTCACATGGCAATGACTGGAGTCTCGACCAACACAAAACATCTGGCACGAAAAAATCTGAGCTTCAAGTTTTCCGGCTGATTTTACAGCCGTCTGGCTACAGACCTTCTGTTGACACTCAGACCAAACAATGAGCTCCGACTAACTAAGTTCTATTGTTCATAGTCATGCACTTAAAGGAATGTCAGAGCTCCTCCCAAAGATCGCTCCCCCTTAGAGCTCAGACCCAAAAAGCATCTGTTTCTCCTACAGAGTGTTTCACTCTGAAGTTCATGTGGCGCTTTAGATTCCTCCAATCTTGCTGTGCAGTTGGAGGACAAAAAGAAGAGGTTGATTCCCGGGAGCTCTGGATGAAGATAAAGGTACCAATTAAGAAATGAAGGGCAGGAAAACAACAGTGGGGCAAAAGAAGGGTAACGGTGCAATAGGGTAAAAGGTGTAAGGCTCTACCCCACCATTTTAAATCCTCCTGTGTAGGTCAGGGGGCTCCATTTCTTTTGGGGATCAGTCAATACTTCTTCTGTCAGTCCCCCTTACTTCACTTCTACTGAATGAAGAGTGGAAATACCTCGGGGTCAAGAAGAACAGGTATGTGCCGTTAGAAATCAACTTATTAAAGTTGATTTCTTCTTCTTTTGCCAGCTGCAGACGACGAAATGTGTTCCTGTTCTTTTCTAAAAGATCACCCACCACACAATTTGGAGGCCTTTGTCCATGCACATTAGTGTGTCTCTAGATATCAGATTTTTTTTGTTGTTTTTTTTGCCTCGCGTGCGATGTGCTAACTGCTTGATGTCCATGGATTGAGTACACAGCAATGGTTACTCATAAATATTGATTAGTAGTGCTCATAAAGACTGACCAGAGATGTAGATCCCGGCCCGCTCGTCAGTACTCAATCACATTTTTGCCCTACAGGATCTCTGGTGGTGTGATTCTAATGAAGAGCAAGTTGCAGTTGACTTTTGCACCTTTAAGCAACTTTACCCAGTGATGACTTCGACAGGTAAACATTTAGGAAAATCCCAGTACTTTTCATTCACCTCCTTTCTGACTTGTCCCTCAAAATTACAAGAGGTAGTCGCTGAAATTGTCTATCCAGGAAGAGGGGCACAACTCATCACGTCACCAGTAGATAAATTATGTTAGTGTTACAATAAATATCTTTGACATTTACAATGATGATTCTAAGTAAACACAAGAACAAGATGTACAAAAAGAGCAAATCTTCCACTACAGGACTGTCAAGGATAAGTGGCTCTACGCCCTCCCTGAAGTCTGAGCCTGGATCAGGACAACAATGGGCCCCATTAGCCCGAGTTCCCACCCTCTTTCAGGAGAGACATGCCCCCTTGTTGTGTAATTACCCTGAAAGGAGACCCCCCCCACCCGAGCACTGTTAACGGTGTAAGGGAGGCTTTGGCCTGAACGTGATTCAAGAGCCAAGGAAACCAAAGTCAAAAACTACGTATCATTGGCTTTGTTGTTTTTTTAATGGGTTATGAAATCAAGCCGGATGAAGATTTACAGGCTGTGAAGCCAATATCTACTGTACAGCAACATCCACATGTTGAACACCAGCTGAACGCCATGGTTATTCATTAACGCCACTCTCCGCCGTGTCCAGATCAGCTCAAGTTCAAATCCGGCTTTGTCGCTTTCGATGACTCCTCTGAGGTGTTCGCCTCAGCAATGGGGTTTCACACCTTGGAGGGGTTTCGAAGAAGATGTGGCCGAAGCTCGTGATGCAGGTGACCTGCAGGCCAACGCAGCAGTCGGAGGGGTTGGATATTGGTCGGGGGGGTTGGACACAATGTGGAAAGAAATTCTGAGGGTGTCTGGGTGTTGGTGTGAAGACGAAAACATGAACTGATCAGATGACTCCCTACAACACAATATAGCATTCAATTTAATGTGGTCAGTATTCGTTAATCAATAGTCAATACAGTACAACGTCAGGGGACACATACACACATTCCAGCCAGTCATCACTACAGGAAGATGGTTTCCAATTAGGTGTTAAAATACAGAATACATGACCATCATCAGCAGGACACACACACACACAGCTGAATGACTGGTGGGTGGGCAGTCATTATAAATGACAGGCCGTCATTCGTGGTGATGCTGATGATTTCATTTAGCCCCTCCCCACAGCCAGTCGAAGGCAAGGCTCTTCTCCTCCCAGATGGAGTATAAAGGTTTGCTGAGAACTCTTCTCCTAATCCTCCTCTTTCTCCTCCACATATCTTTCCTCTACTTTCACTCCATTCTTCTCCACTGACTTGAACCAGCCTGCAACAGAGAATGTCAAATGTCTCCTTGTCCTCATTACGTCGCCTCCCCAGCGCCCCTTCCCTCCAAAAAGGTTTTCATTTCTCATGCACTTGCGATGAGCCCCCACCCTGCTAGCAAGCACTCTTATTATCATCCCCTGACTGATACACCTCTTTCTGTTTGCTGACGCAGACGTTTCATCATCAGTCGAACACAGAGACTTTACTCTAAACCCATCAGATGCTTTGCATTCTGCAGGATTGATAGGGAAGGCTCGTAATAGTCTCTGGAAGGTGCCTCGGAGGAGCGCTGGATAGAACGGGATATGTGAGAACACTGGGAAGCAGATTAAAAACATGCAGAAAGGAAACGCTTTCAAGCTCCACGTCTAATTGCAAACAGAAAACTCAGCAAAGCGGGAGCTGGAGGCTCGTGTAGTTTGACAGAATATCATTTCATACTGCAGCCGTCTGCAGGAACGTGCATTGACGCAGATGCATCTGCATTAACATGCATTCACGCAAACAGCTGCAGTGCTGCAAGAGGAAGTCAGACCCGCTCCGTGAGATCACATCTGTGTCTGGGATCAACGAGTCCACCGGGTCTCAATGCTCCACTATTGTCCAACACAAACACACACACACACACACACACACAGGACGTTACCTGTCCTCAGCTGAGTGGGCTTAATATGGATGGGGTCATTTTAAACCCTACACCGCTCACTAAATCTTTAAACGCGAGAAAGAATAGCTGCTATTCCCATTCCCAGGGCCTTCCTGTGTGGGGGGAGTAACCGATACCGTTTGGTAGTCAGCTGATACTACGAGCCTCGATACAATCTCCAGCAATGCCGGTCGTCAAGGACAGGGACAGATGGAATGCATGGTTGTCAGCGCGATATCAGAAACAACACACATGACGAGCATCATCATCGTCATCCTCCAGTCTGGAAAAACAGGCTCCGGCTGGAAACACTACACGACTTAGAAACTCCCCGAAACCAATAAACAAGTGTGGCTAGTTTCACGCACACAGCTTATGGTTAAACCTCCCCGTGGAGACAAAAGGGAGGCACAGAGGAGTTTCTCAATGCCATGGAAGTGGTAATCTCATTTGCAGCAAAGTGCACCTGCTCCCTATACGATGACGAGGATGCTCGCGACGTAGAGTCAAGTCAGCGATGTGAAAAGCAATAATGCTGCAGGTCCAAATGAACATCTTTTTATGTTTATACGCACTACATTAGGGGCAGTGTTCAACTTCCCTTCAAAGCAACCCTCTTTCCTGTGAGGTGGGGGCTGCCCGCCTGTCAGATGAAGGGCATGAAGCCTGCTCGACATTAGCCAGCTTCACGCATCCACAGATGAGCAAGAGGAAAACAGGACAGAGGACATGAAAGAAAGGAGGAAGAGAATAGGGGGGGGGTGAGGGGAGTGAGGGGCCACTTATGCGCCCTGCCATCCTGCATCACCAAGCAGGCGGTGATGGATGAATGGAGGCACATCTCGATAATAGGAGCAACTTTCACAGAGACGAGGATCATTAGGCGAGTAACAGCGGCTTTTAGCGGGAATGGTGGACGCCTCCGAGTACGTCTACATCAGTGGGTTCAATTCTATCCAGTTGATCTGGCTTCATTTCTTTAACCAACAAGCGATGAGAGACGACGTAATTCCATCCAGCATCTGATGAAGGAATTACTTGCTTGATGCTGGTCATCAGTGATTCATGCAAACTTTCCTTAGGTGACAAATGAAGCCGCCTGTATTTGCATGTTGTATTGCTGGCGATCCTTGTACCGTGGAGGTAAAAACGAACAATAAATCAGGGTAAACAAACAGATGGTGAGAACAAACAGCGCCAGAAGAATAGAAGGGTTGGGATGGAACACAGGGATCAAGGGCTGCACAAGCGGAAGCTCACGCTCTATCAGCACATGACATATCAAAGCTACATGGCTGTTTGTGTGGCTTTTGGCAGTTTACAATATTCATTTTGACGAGTTGCACACATCGTATGATGCCTGTTATTATGCATTTTCTTTTCAAAAACCCTCCATGTCTGTTTTTTTCTTTCAATTCAGGTTTGATTTTCTGAATACGTGAAAGCTCTAAGATGACGGCAAGTCCTTGAACATGCGAGAATGAAGCTTTTAAAAAGTGAACAACAAAAATGGAAATGAATGAAAATCAATAATTGTCTAGAAATGTCAAATGCAGACAAAAAGGATTAGCTTCTTAGCGAAAGTATGAAAGAACCGTGTCTGGCTGAGTTTAAAAGTAGCAGCAGCTCCGTGAGAGCATCACTGCTGTAAAACCGTCGGATGTCAGCATGGTGTCGTCACAGAGGCCTGACTCTCAAGCTGCCATTTAATGTGTGACTCACTGTAGAGGTGATAAAGCCATCCACTGCATCACCATGTCAGTGATAAATTATCCCTTATCTAATTTGGGCTGACACTCACACTTGGATGCCTCTGTTGATGGTGGACTTGATGGTTGATTTGTTCTTTTGGTGGGCCATGGGGATCCAGGGGGCCTATTAAGTTTTCATTCAGTCATTACAAACATCAGTCCTGTGATGAATCAACAAGGCCAATGTTAGAGACCAAATGAACGACTCGCCCTCTTATCCATGGAAGCTGTTCAATAAAAAAATGCCATAATGCCACTAAAAGCTTGAGCTGCTGCCCCTGATAGATTCTAACAGCTCAATGGAACCTCAAGTAACCAACAAGCCTGGTACTGCATCAAACTACACCATGAAGCATCAGGGAGGGCAGCAGATGTGATGTTTTGACTCGTTTCAGACGCCATGATTCCAGGGAAGACCATTCATTGGCGTAAAAACGCAAAGCTACTGTGGTGCTGGAGGGTCATCGCGCTGACTCTAGATTGCCTGCATGCTTTGTGACAACAGGAAGCGTTCCAGCATGGAGCTGACTGGTGCCGACCCGCTGGGGGGTCAGCAGGTCAACAGACAGCTGAGTGGCCTGTCAAGAGCGACGTGATCGTCATCAGTCACCAAGTTTTATTTGTATGTGGACTTGTTGCTTGTTTGCACGTGTGTTTCTTTCTCTACATAGCTGCACCAAGGCCACGCCGCTTCAAAACAACTTTTCTTGTACAGGACATGAAGAAAAGATGATGAGGACTGGCAAACAAACCATGGGCCAATTCTGGAGAGACAGCTACACCTAAGAAATAATATTCAAGCTAAAGACCCAAGTAGTTGTTTTCTACCCCTTCTGATGGACCATTTGCTTGTTTGTTTTTGTTTGTTTGTTTGCTAGCAGGGTTACTGAAAACAACCCAATATATTTTCATGAAACAAGACTACAAACAAACACACAAGAGATCCGGCGGTTTTGACTGAACCTTGAGAGTAGATGTTCTAGAATTGATCCATTTAAAAGGGGCAGTTTTTTTGATAACTGCAGGTTTGTCCTTCTTTGACTGGTTTGGGGTTAAAACCAGTCCAAAAAAAAAAAAAAAGTTGTTTTCACCTTCACCCTGCACATAATGGTTTGCTGTATTTTGGATGAGGTCTGACATCAGAACAAACTATTCATTTAGTCTGATATTTGCAGAGTTATTTTGACATGTGAAATCTTAATCTATGAGGTGTTAAGGCTACGTTGCTTGGTGTTGGTTGTCGCAGAAAGGGGAACTACAGTTGTCAGATATGGCTATAATTGGTTGTTCGTATTTACGAATGTTCGTAAGTCGGATGTTCATATCTTGAGAACTACCTATATCTCTAGAGAACAATGTAAAGACATCAGTTGTGAAAGGGCATCATGAGGACAAGGTTTTATATGAACCCTGTGTGTTTGCCAGAACCAACATCCGCTGGTAACCAGACACTGGTGGACTTACAGCTCAACAAAACCAAAATAACTGCATTCCACAGATGATCGCAATTCCCAGATCAACGCTCCATAGGGAAGTGTTCTACCAATAAAAGGCATCAGAGAGACTTCAAGGAATGTCACGTTACTGGTTTTGACTCATTAAGAAGAAAGTCTGTAACACAATACAACACAAGTGCTACAACAACAGTTTGTACTGTCTGTTAGAGAGACCCCTTGAAAAATTACAGGCGACATCTGACAGAGGCAAACAAATGTCTAGAACCATCCCATATCAGAAACAAACAGGACAGACCATACCAACGCACCTTGGATTATGTGTCCAAAGTCAGCAGTCTGGTAGACAGGGCATGACCTCTCATGGTAATTACTTCATGGTAATTACTTCATCCCAAAGCTCACTGCTGGGGAGTGAAGGAACAATGGCAAATAAGGCTCAAGTTGTATCTGTGGAGATTCTTAGTCCACCAGGTCATTGAAGGTCTCTGTCAGATGACAACTGGACTAGGAAACCCTTCAAGACATTTGGCCTCCAGTTCTAGTTCAGAAGTCCGAGGTTAAGTGCTGCAAAATCATTTTATTTTAGAATTGAAAACATCAAATTGGTACTCATTCATGTCTGTTTCTTGGTTTATCAGCAAACCATGCAAAAACTAATGGAAGTATTTCCACAAACCATTCAGAGACAGACACGGAACGACTTCATTACTGTTTGATGCAGATGCAAATAAATAGGCTAGAATTTTTCTCCTCCGTTTTATTTCCAACTCTTGGATGAGGCTTTTTTTTAAGATTGTTTATCTCCCCAAGTATGCACAACAGAAGTGATGCTCAAACTATCAACAAAGTTTCTTGGAGATCAGTTATACAGCACCCCTTCAATTGTGGCACAATAAGAACAGAAGCAGGAATTTTTAACAACTTTACTGTGAAAGATTTTGATATTTCAGTCAGTTTGTTAGGGCTTGGTGGAGGCAAGTTACTGAATAATTAGATAAGTTTAAGTGTATTTAAATGATAAAGGTTGGTTTCCAGTTCACTTCTATCACAACATCTCCTTGTTTTTACAAAGAACCACACCTCGAGGGTTGGACTTGTTCATAGCATGAATCATTTTGGAAAGCAAATAGAGTCCCTTGCTATTGTAAGGCCGGCTTGAATGACAAGTACGAGCGAATGCTCCAACAATTACATAAGTGCAACATTAGGATTGCAGCAAGACTCGTCTTTCCACTTACTTTACACAGTGAGTAAGACACATGTGATCTTGTGAGTCAATTTGCCTGCAAGTCTCAATGACTGATGGATATGCTGCTGGAGCCCTGAGGCAAAGTTCTCAACAACAAACACAAGAGAACCAAACACAACTGCAAGTCCACCTCTCGTTTCAGGGGGCACAAAGATTCTGCAAAGTGTGTCCTGTGATTGGCTTATTAGCAGACAATAGAAAAAAAGATACTGAGTGGAATAGTGAGATGGCTGGCTATCCAATCGTAACCAATCACTGGTCACTGTCAGCTAAATACACTGAAAGCAAGACATCTTCCTGGCGTCCTTGACTTTTCCAAAAGATCGAGCCCTCAAGCCCACGCTGAAGCTCCGGATGCATCGGCTGCCCTAACGGGTATGAGATTGAAGCCGATCAATAACCTGTTAGAGAAGCTAAGGAGCAAAGTAAACCAAATTGGTCAGGCTGAGATACTGATGCTCATGCATTCTAATGAGGACACTCAACGGACCTCATCTCCAGCAGCCTGACATCTCACCATGGAGGGAGAAAGGGAGCATGCCATGCATTAATGACACGGAGAGTACATAGCTTCAAGCCGGCATGTCGTTTGTATGTATGTGTCTGAAGAGCAGTAAACTACCTGCTAACATCCTGTAATGCTAATGATGCAAACTTAAATCAGTCTAGCTAAACAAGATCACACATGACCCAAGTCCGTTGTACTTTACTGCTTCAAACAATGGTCCGACATTAATCACCCCAGATTTCATTTCACACAAAGGCCAAAAGCTCTGACAGCAGATGCTGAGAGGTTTGCTACTGTGAAGGTGCGTTTGTAGGGGTGGGGGGTGAGCTTCAAATCCAAGCAGAGCTGCCAGAGATCGATTCTTTCAGGTAGTACAGCAAATAAACCGCTGAGTGGGCTGCGCTGGCAGAATGAGTATTGATGAAGGTCCATCAGACCGGGCACAGGGCCTGGTATGGAAAGTCGCAGCCAAACAGGTGATTGAACTCTGAGGTTCAGTCTTCTCACTTGATTTATGACCTGGCATGTAATCAAACTTCCCAACTATAGGAACAGTCTTCATTTGAAAATTGCACTTCTCAATTAACCCTCATAATTTTAAGGGAGAATAAATACAAGGAACTTCCTCAGAACACTTCTTCAGCATCAGAGACCAGCCAGAGAGGATGCTCTGCAGCATTCAAAAGGCATGCTGATGGAAATTAGCGCTCCACTGCTACGATTGTGTTTGCTTTCAGAGGAAACGGAAGTCACGTCAGCTGCGTCTTGATTTTTTATTTTCATATATGCAGGAAGCTCAAATTAAGATAAGACTGACATCCTCGCTGAGCAGCGACAGCTAGAATCAATGCTAGCATCATGATGAATGGTCCTTCTTTACCCAGTCCTTTTCTCTTCAATCCTCTTGTTCTTTTTCAATCTTTCCCATCCTCCTTTTGTCTGACCCCATTTTCTTTCCATTAACCCTAACACACCCTCATCTTCAATCCAACAGATCCTTCAAACGAGAATCCTCGTCAGGACAAGCTGCCAGCTACCCCTCCTCCCTCTTCCTGACTTTACCAGACCGTTTTAACCCTCACCCGGCCCAGACCATCTTCTCATGGTGTGCGCTAATTGTGCAGTCAGTGATCAAATAATCATCCCTTGTATGTATCCATCCCTGCACCTGTGTATTGATTCACAATTTACCATCTGAGTCACAGTCTGATGCAGCACAAAAGGAACAATTCCTTAGTTAATCTGTCCGCAGCAGGACGTCCTCCAACAACAGACTCAGATGGTGGCGCTTTCCTGCTGAACCCACAACAGCATTCAGAACCAGCAGACCGCTGCAACCTGGACACCCTCTGCTGCACCTGTGCTTCATCTGGAGGTTGGTGCCAGAAGCAGACATGGAGGGAACAGGAGCAACACTATCAATGATGCCATTTTCCAGACGTGCATCAAACTTCACTTGGTTTAATGCACAGAGCAGCGTTTCTACCTCCATGCCGTACATAGCAGAGAATGGCTCCCCCTTTCCTTCTGTATGTTTCTGAATGAATACATAGATAGTTGAAAACATCAGTGTGTCCTTGCTCACTTCTAAGTGTTACATACCATTTTACAGTGCGGTCTCTGAATGTCTTGACAGCTAACCGTTGGGGTTCCTTTTTCAAACAACCCCCTACATCCTCCTGCGACATAATCCTACTGTGTTTGCTAAACTTCACAGTGCAACATGAAGTGCCGTTCCTCGTCAATTACCCTACAGTGGAAATGGGTTGTGTGTAGGGCTCTCCCCAGGTCCACGTGGATGCTCATGTAGGGGCTGCATGCTGTGTTGTATTCTATAAGGAAAATGCTTAATGTCAATGGAGTTTCTATGCAAACACGGAAAGCTGAAACTAATATCCCTCCTCCAGTGTGAGAACATTTCATTTGACTGGGGGTTAGATGAAAATGAGAAATTGATATTGATGTGCTGCCATGACTAACCTCAGGTACAATTCTTGCTTTGAAAGAGGGGGCAGACAGGAAGGCCTGGGGAGTCCCAATGAGGTGTCAAACTGAATAAAGAAGAAGCAGTCTCTGAGGAGGAGTTGGTGTGTCTATAAATGACTGTCCACTTACAACAGCGGCAACCTGGAGACACTGCTGCCGATGGCTGCGCAGCAGGACCATTCACTGACCAGAAAGAGGCAGTCACGGTGAATCAGCGCACACTCATCTTCACTGCCTTTATACAAGCCTGCCAAGTCATGGCAGCTGCCAGTGAGAGGTATGGCTCATTTGAAAAACGCCATCTTTGTTTCTGGTCAGTCCGTGACCGCAATGCAGCTCAAAAAGAGAGCATTAGCATTAGCAAAGAAGACCAAAGAGGGATGCCCGCCGCTGAACATCTAGAGCAGATTTAGGGAGCTGTGCCATTAGCTCACAGCTCCAATGTGCTAATAATGTAACAGATTGTCTTCATTTACCTCCTATAATTAAATTCTTCGCCCATCACGCACTTCGAAAGAAAAGGAGACAAAATTGTATGACAAGGAGGCAGACTTGTAAACCGGTGTTGGATAGGGGGAATATATGCTCCAGAAGGAGACTGCTGCTCTAGGGCGGAATGATAAAGAGTGGAAGGAGGGGGCATGCTTTGGTATTCATAGCAGCCGCTGGGGGCTTGGGTACACTCTCCTGCTCACGCCGCCTTCCTCGCAGCTGATACCGCTGGAAGGGCGGAGAAGACTGACGGGTTTGGAGAATACGCCAGGAGAGCAACCAGTGGGAAGAAATGATGGGTGGATGTGACATCAGGTGCACAGCCTCAATGTGCATTTCACATTAATGCGCTCACAAAGAGATGCTTTCATGATGCCGAATGTTCGCCACGTTTAGAACTGTGGGAGAAGCGTGAGGCCGGGTTCCAGATTTCTGTGCCCTCTAATCGGTGAAGAGATGAGGACATACTTCAGTAAATTAAACACACATTTTTCATGCTTTGTTCAAAAGCACTCCAAACACAGAGTTGAGACCGTCTTTAATTTCTGAGTCAAACCTGGCGAGGCAGGTCTGACAGGAGCAGCCACTGGATCGGAAGTTCGACTCACCAGAACCTGAGACATCCCGTCAGCCGTCCTCAGCTGGTTTAGAGCAGCTTAGTCACAGAAGGCCCGACTGCGCCGTGGGGGGGTAAACCACATTAGCACAGACTGTGCGTCTTGCTGCTCTGCTGATGGCAAATGTTATAACTGTTAACCTCAATGTGACAACACCAGCGAGACAAACAGAAGACAGTGAGACGGGTCTACCCTGGAGACAGCTGCAGACAATCACATCTCAAACCTCTGCAAAACCGCTAACATAAACATCTGAGGAATCTGACTGTTATTCTAAAGTATTATATCAAACAACGCTCATCAATACCTGGATCCACCCAAAAAAAATCTGCAGAAAATTTCATCAAAATCTCCTGACACACTTTTCAACACATTGTCTAGACAAACAATACAAACAAGGTCGATCACATAACCTCCTCCAACTCTCATGAGTAGAGGTCACACATAAAAATATTCACTCTGTATAAGCATCTTTAAAAAAAGAAGTGGAACTGTATTTTGCTACATTTTTCTTTTCCTCTAGGCAACATAAGACCGCCGATGCATTAGCAAAGGATTATGACAGCAGGAGTTATCTCCAGAATCTGCAAACTATAAAAGCCAAGAAACAGAAGCAGATAGTCCATTGATAACGACCCAAACAAGCCAAACTGGAACATTAAAACAGGCTTGATGAAGAGTTTTTGTTGTTTTAAACAAAGCAGCAAAGGAATATCTCGTGCTCTTCTTTGTCATACCTTGTGGTTAGCACAATACCTTTGAGGTTTGCTGTAGCTCGGACAAAACAAGACATTTGAAAATGAAGCAAAATTAAAACTCTCCATCAGAAAATATCTCCTGGGATGCATTGAACTTCACAGGCCGGTGATGAGGAGGCTCCTTTGGGTTGCCTCTGTTGAACATCTAAAGGGTGGAATAAAAACCTACTGCAATTATCTCCAACTCAATAATTCACACTTATTGTTGCCCAGATTCATCGCTCCTACAAAAAAATTAAGTGCTGGTAAAAAAAAAAAGGAACAAAACAGCAAGATGCTCATAATACCACAATAAAAATGAAGCACGAGATTCTTCATGCTATATTTTCTAAATGACATGGTAAATAGAAACTGAGGACCGCTCACTTTGTCTCATCTACTAGGAAAGTGATTCTGAATGTGAAAACCATGCTGTAAAGTAAGCACATGCTTCATGGACACTGAAAACAAACATGTTTCTACTCCAGAGGATAATAGAGAATGTTGACAAAACCTTTTTGAACAAACAGCTGACATTGAAAAAAGAATATACTATATTCTTTGTTCAATATTTTTGTTAAACCCAGCAGAAACCTTGTGTACCTTTATCAAGACTGGCATCATTTCTCTTTGATACCACACATCATTGTTCAAACTATCATAGTGCATTTATCCTTGAAAGTATTTAACAAGACTTACTTGTTCAAGCATCAGACTTGAGACCACAGCAGACAGTGTGAACTTTAATATCCTCTGGCCATCTCAGTTAATGATTGTCATTATTTATCTTTCAAAGATTGAGAAAACTTTCCAACTTTCTTTCCTCAGCCTCTTTAATTGGTCTGATTTGTAAACCAAAGTTGCTCTTGGGAGCCGGGCGCTAAATGGTCCATCCATTAAGCTCCACAAGGCAGTAACAAGGAGATCTCAATTTGTTTACAACATTAATCAATGAGCTACCCCCTCACAAGCTCCAATACGTATAATATGTGTCCCCTCTTAGCAGTCCTCTGAAAGTGAGCGCCGATCGTGTCGCTGCATAGCGGCAGCATCAGCTGGTCTGGAGCCGGTGCACTGCTCCAGACAAACTTCTGCTTCCTGTCCTGGACGCTCATGAACTGGTACTTAGAATAATAATGTGGGCTAGTGACAGTTTTTAAGAACACTTATTGCAGAGACTTTGTAGAATAAAGATATTGAGTGAAAAAACAGCATCTGTGATGGAATGAGTTTCAGAATTAGAAGATTTACAATAACGGAGCAAAGGGAAGAAAATAGTGATAAAGAAGATGGACAAAAACTGATGATGAGGAATAAACAGCTGCTTGTAGAAGATAAAGACAAACTAGGAGAAATGATATATGGTATATGGACCTCCTTTAAGGGACAGAAAGCCAACAGAAGTGAGTGATTTGAAAATAAACACCATGAACTGAAAACCAGGCTGCAGTCTTATCCACGCTCGCAGCATCTGTGGAGGATGGAAGTTTTTACAATCCAGGCTAGGCGGCTATCATCTGATCTGCCCATCAGCCTCCATGTGGCACAGCGGACTCATCAAAGATGGATGACGTATGAATTAACCATGAGGGGGGGGGGGAATGGGGACGCAGACACATGGCGAAGTCCAAACTGAGCCTGTGATGATGCTTCAGTGTCGCTCCAGCGTGGCGCCTATACACAGCACGTCAGTTAACACAAAATGTCACATTAGCTTGTATGCATGTTTTGAAGTCTAAACACAAAAAGGAGAGGTTGTCCGATCATGTGACACCGCCAGCCAATCAGGGATTCATTCTGGATAGGGACAGTACTGATGTGATTAGACTTAACCTCACCTCCACAGTCTAAGCTGGCACGCCAACCATTAACATTCCCCTACTTGTGTTGAGCGCTAAATGCCACGCTCATCCATCCACACACACGCACAAACACACACAAATACACACACACACCTTCTGTCCTGCGTGACTCTTATTGCGCCGTCAGTGTGTTTTGGCTCATTTAACACATTCATCACGCCTGTGAGGCTTAACGAAAGGAATCTACCAGACATAAAGCCAATCAATACGCTTACAGAGAATTACTACGACAAGGGAAAAGTGTGTGAGTGTGAGTGTGTGTGTCCTGTACATGGATGCAAAATGATTACAGAGTTCAGACAAAGCACTGTATGCTTAATGACCCCTGGAGGCCTCCGTTCTAGTGCATGATGATCCTGGAACAGTGAACACCTCCAACACGCAAAGTCCCTGAGGACAACCAACACCACGCAGACGCTGCATCAACTCACTGGAACGCTGCATGGATGCAGCCGCTGAAGACACACTTAATGCAACATGATCCGACCAGCCACCAGGTGCACACACACACCTGATCCTTCAACACCACCACCCCAATCCTCTCCAATTTATTCATGGTAGTCAGACCTGGTCTAAACGTCTCAGTGTTCAGGTTGTTACAACACATGTTTATGCAGTTCAGTCACGGCAAGATAGGGTTAAGGTGTGTGTGTGTGTGTGTGTGTGTGTACGGGTGGAGGGGTTAGGGTTCAGGTGTGTGTGTGCACTGGGTGGAGGGTTAGGGTACGTGTGTGTGGAGGGCTTAGGGTACGGGTGTGTGTATGTGTGTGCTGGGTGGAGGAGTTAGGGTTCGGGTGTGTGTGTGCTGGATGAAGGGGTTAGGGTTCGTGTGTGTGTGTGTGCTGGGTGGAGGATTTAGGGTTCAGGTGTGTGTGTGTGCTGGGTGGAGGGGTTAGGGTTCGTGTGTGTGTGTGTCTGTGTGTGTGTGTGTGCTGGGTGGAGGGGTTAGGGTTCGGGTGTGTGCGTGTGTGTGTGCGTGCGTGCGCGAGCGCGCGCTGGGGTAGAAGGGTGCGTGCGTTCAGCATCAGAAACGTGTCCCACACCTGGCTTGACGGTCTTCAGCCGGATGGGGTCCCGGAAGTGGCGAATGACAGCCAGCGTGTCCCGGTTGGTGAGCCCGCTGACGGGGGTCCCGTTCACCTCCAGCAGCACATCACCGGTGCTGGGGAACCTCCCGGCGTGACAAACCAAAGCTTCCGACACTATGTTCCCGAGGTAGGGGAAGTCTCCCATCTCCGCGCCGCCTCGCACCTCCACCACCGAGACCAACTCCCCCGAACCCCCCCACGACACGGTGCACTCCTGCACCTTGGTGGACCAGTGCTTCTTCTTTTTCAGTGTCTTGGACATGGTGGCAGCTCCTAGTGAACCCGGAGGAAAGTCCAAGCACGAGTGTTCTTTAACGCAAAACTCGCCCGTGGATCCTAAGACGCAATGACGCACTGGAAAATCATGGCAGGTCACAGGGGGAACGGATCACCAGTCAGCGATGATCGATCCTTCCATTGATCAGCACCAGCATCACCTGCCTGCGACACCAGCTGCGTTGGTGAGGTGCTGGTTCCGACCCGGTTCCCAGAAGAGAAACACCCCACAGCCGCTTCCGTCACGCCGGAAACCACGATATTAACCTGCGCCCCAAGAAAGTCCGTCAGGTCCGAAAGCGGGACTATGTTCTGCTCCAAACCGGGTCTGACTGAATGTAAAAGACTGTTTCTAGTGGAACAAGTCGTTTCGGTGCTCGGTTCGGTGTCGGGTCTTAATCCAACGCGACCACGGGAACAACTTTGCTGGCGCACCTGTCCTCTCCTGCCGTTCCCCACGGTGACATCAGCCAGGCAGTCCTTGGAAACGGCAAAACATACGTGACCGTCCTACGAACCGAGCGGCGGTTCGGTTCTTCCCACCGGGGCTTCTGGTTCTCCGGTTCGAGCTCCGTGCTGTTTTCCGCTTCTCCAGCGGTTCCGTGCGGAATTGTTCCGACTACAAACCTCGAACCAGACGACAGCCTCCAGCTTCACTCCACAACTTTTCTGGTCTTTTTCCGTGTTATTTTCGTGATTGCCAGGGGTTCCGTCCAATCAGACATTGGGGGTTGGTCCTAAACTGTCTTCCTTGGATCAATAGTAGCTCGTTAGGGGGCGGGTCCTCAGAGGGATGGGAAGCGCTGGATTTCGTTTCCATGCTGTGTTTAGCAAGGCGGAGTTAGACCACATTTATTCATGTGTTGGAAATGTTTGTGGTAACTTCGGGACGACGTTGGTGCAGAAGTGTGAGCTGTAACTTCTGTTTGATTCTTGATGTGTTCCATGAATGTTCTGACCCAGTTGCTGATTCGGAGGTTTGCCGCCTTTCCTGAGCCTGTTGAGGAGATTTGTGGCGCAATTGTACCCCCTTGTGTTTCAGTGGGGAACACAACTCCTGACGAGACACTGACAACACAAACACACACGCACACAGGTGTTGTTTCATTGATTGGACACCAGAACGCCCACAACAAGAACATATGAGTAGACCCGATTTAAATTTCCTAGTTTGTGATAAATGAAGTACCTCTATCTGTCTGTCTAACTATCTATCCATCCATCTATCTTTCTATCTATGGGTTAGGGTTTACTCATACAGGTATACTTTCCAGACTGGGTTAGGGTTAGAGGTAGGGTGGAGTCTACAAATCAGTCTGTGTATGGGTTACGGTTAGGGTTAAAGTTCGGGTTAGGGTCTCATCATGCAAATAATGGGCTAAGGTAGGGATAGGGTCTATTCATACAGGTCTACATACCAGTCTGGGTTAGGGTTAAAGTTAGGGTTAGGATCTCCTCATGCAAGTCTACATACCAGTCTGGTTTGGGGTAGGGATAGGGTTAGGGTTTCATCATGCAGGTCTACATAAAAGTCTGGTAGGGATAGGGGTAGAGTCTACTCATACAGGTCTAAATTCCAGTCTGGGGAAGGGTTTTGGGTTTGTTTGGGTTGGTTCTGTTTCTATTCTTCACTCTGATGAGTCAAAGTTGGCCTGGTGGGATTGAAATGTTTTGTGAAGGTATGTTCTCAATCTCTAAACTCTAATCTGCTCTAAACCTCCTGATGTTATCGGTTCTGGTGGTTTAATGATTAACATTCAGCTGTTGGGTCAGCGCCCTGGCAGCCGCAGCTGCAAAAGCTGCTAGCTTCTGATTTTTGACCTCCAATACTTTTCATGTAACGGTCAGAACGTTTGGTGACATGCACTTACAAGAACACTGTGGTTAAGGGGTCAGGTAGGAGAGTTTCTGAGCACTTTCTACCATCGTGACTCCCTGTTTGTCTCCTAGGGACAGACGTCTGGTGGTGTCTCCTGAATGTCATGTGTTCATAGGATCTGGCTTTTTCTCCGGTGTGAGAAATGCCAGCAGCTCCTCCTGGATGTGGCAACGACTCGTCTCTCCCCACATGTTGTGAGTTGTACACATGGATCTCATTGTGGTTCAGGTTTCTTACGCTGAACTGCTTCTTCCGTTTCTCTTTGTGTAGATGACGAGTCATCAGGTCACCTTGCTGTAATTATCATCCCGTCTCTGTTGGCTCTGAGCACCGTTTTGGTGGTGGCTCTGATTTTCTACAGTCTCCGCAAAAACCAGAATAGAGTCCAGAGATCTGTAACTCATTTTATAAATGGTATGAAGTGTAACATGTAGAAATTCCCTCTGCAGCAAGCAATGGATCTCAAAAGGCACTAATTTATCTCTGTTTTTTGGTTTGTTTTTGTTTTTTTCAAAAAGCCCAGCAGAGTGTGTCCACGATCGAGACTTGTGGTCACACTTCTAAGATTCAAACAGCTTTGGGTCCCTGGCAAATCCCCGAAGATTGCGTCCTTGAGGAAGTAAAGTTTTGGCAGAAAGGTCGTTATGGTCCTATTTGTAAAGGTTTGCTGAAGAATTCAAATGGAACTACTTCTTCTGTGGTGGTTAAATGTCTAAGAGGTACTGCCAGTTTCATGTCATGACAGGATTGTTGGTGTGTTCAGATGATGCCAGAAAACTGTACAATACCTCTACCAGAGTTATGATCTAAAACAGTTCACGTCGATGATCGGGTTTCCTGTCTGTAACATCATACAGATGGCACCAAACAGCCTGAAGCTAAAGAGTTTGTGGGGTGGGTCCAGTTTCATGCTACAGTCTGTAAACACGACAATGTGGTCCGAATGCTGTGCTGCCAGACCAAACGTCTGCCCATGTATATGGTCCTGGAAGCCTGCAGCCCCGGGAACCTCCTCCACTTCCTCTGGACACTCAGAAATGTATGTGCATTCAACTTGAACTCATATTTGCTGATAAAGGTCATATTTAATTCAGTGAAGTCCTGACAGACAGGGAACAAAACATCAGCTTGTTTTTCTTTACCAGAACGAATGAATGAACAAATGAAATATTAGTCAGGTTAAAGTGTTTTTATTTCACTTCTTCAGCAACAAGCGGCTGAATGCTTCGCAGTCCTTAAAGATGAGGTACATCAGGTGTGACATTACCCTCATGTCGGTGGGTGTTTTCAACCGAGCTCTTCTTCTTCTTCTTCTTTTCCTTTTGGCTTTTCCCTTCAGGGGTCGCCACAGCGAATCAACCGCCTCCATCTAACCCTGTCCTTTGCATCCTCTTCTCTCACACCAACTACCTTCATGTCCTCTTTCACTACATCCATAAACCTCCTCTTTGGTCTTCCTCTAGGCCTCCTGCCTGGCAGTTCAAAACTCAGCATCCTTCTACCAATATATTCACTATCTCTCCTCTGGACATGTCCAAACCATCTTAGTCTGGCCTCTCTGACTTTATCTCCAAAACCTCTAACATGTGCTGTCCCTCTGATGTACTCATTCCTGATCCTATCCTTCCTGGTCACTCCCAGAGAGAACCTCAGCATCTTCATCTCTGCTACCTCCAGCTCTGCCTCCTGTCTTTTCCTCAGTGACACTGTCTCTAGGCCAAACAACATTGCTGGTCTCACCACAGTTTTGTACACCTTTCCTTTCATTTTAGCTGAAACTCTTCTATCACACATCACACCTGACACTTTCCTCCACCCATTCCATCCTGCCTGGACACGCTTCTTCACCTCTTTTCCCCACTCTCCATTGCTCTGGACTGTTGACCCCAAGTACTTAAAATCCTCCACCTTCTTGATCTCTTCTCCCTGTAACCTCACTCTTCCACTTGGGTCCCTCTCATTCACACACATGTACTCTGTCTTACTGCGGCTAACCTTCATTCCTCTCCTTTCCAGGGCAAACCTCCACCTCTCTAGCTTCTCCTCCACCTCGTCCCTACTCTCACTGCAGATCACAATGTCATCTGCAAACATCATAGTCCATGGAGATTCCTGTCTAACCTCGTCTGTCAGCCTGTCCATCACCATAGCGAACAAGAAGGGGCTCAGAGCTGATCCCTGATGCAGTCCCACCTCCACCTTGAACTCCTCTGTCACACCTACAGCACACCTCACCACTGTCTTACAGTCCTCATACATGTCCTGCACCGCTCTAACATACTTCTCTGACACTCCAGACTTCCTCATACAATACCACAGTTCCTCTCTGGGCACCCTGTAATAAGCTTTCTCCAGATCTACAAAAACACAATGCAGCTCCCTCTGGCCTTCTCTGTACTTCTCTATCAACATCCTCAAAGCAAATACTGCATCTGTAGTACTCTTTTTTGGCATGAAACCATACTGCTGCTCACAAATGCTCACTTCTGCCCTTAGTCTAGCTTCCACTACTCTTTCCCATAACTTCATTGTATGGCTCATCAGCTTTATTCCTCTGTAGTTGCCACAACTCTGCACATCTCCCTTGTTCTTAAAAATGGGCACCAGCACACTTCTCCTCCACTCCTCAGGCATCTTCTCACTATCTAAGATCCTGTTGAACAACCCAGTCAGAAACTCTACTGCCACCTCTCCTACACACTTCCAAACCTCTACAGGTATATCATCAGGACCGACTGCCTTTCCACTCTTCATCCTCTTCAGTGCTCTCCTCACTTCATCCTGGCTAATCTTTGCTACATCCTGGTCCACAACAGTCACCTCTTCTAGTCTTTGTTCTCTCTCATTTTCCACGTTCATCAACTCCTCAAAGTACTCTTTCCATCTTCCCATCACACTGCTGGCACCTGTCAATAGACTTCCATCCCTATCCTTAATCACCCTAACCTGCTGCACGTCCTTCCCATCTCTATCTCTCTGTCTTGCCAGCCTGTATAGATCAGTCTCTCCCTCCTTACTGTCCAACCTAGCATACAAGTCATCATAAGCTTCTTGTTTGGCCTTTGCTACCTCTACCTTCACCTTACGCTGTATCTCCCTGTACTCCTGTCTACTCTCCTCAGTCCTCTCAGTGTCCCACTTCTTCTTAGCTAACCTCTTTCTTTGTATACACTCCTGTACCTCCTCATTCCACCACCAAGTCTCCTTATCTACTTTCCTTCCAGATGACACACCAAATACTCTCCTACCTGTCTCCCTGATCACATTAGCTGTAGTTGTCCAGTCATCTGGAAGCACCTCCTGACCACCCAGAGCCTGTCTTAACTCCTTCCTAAAGGTCATGCAACACTCTTCCTTTTTTAGCTTCCACCATTTCGTCTTCTGCTCTGTCTTTGTCCTCTTCATCTTCCTCACCACCAGAGTCATCCTACACACCACCATTCTATGCTGTTTGGCTACACTCTCGCCTACCACTACTTTGCAGTCACTGATCTCCTTCAGGTTACATCGTCTACACAAGATGTAGTCTACCTGTGTGCTCCTACCACCACTCTTGTAGGTCACCCTATGTTCCTGCCTCTTCTGGAAAAAAGTATTCACTACAGCCATTTCCATCCTTTTTGCAAAGTCAACTACCATCTGTCCTTCTGCGTTCCTCTCCTGGATACCAAACCTGCCCATCACTTCCTCATCACCTCTGTTACCTGCACCAACATGTCCATTGAAGTCTGCACCGATGACAACTCTCTCACTTCTAGGTATGCTCTGCATCACTTCATCAAAGTCCAACCAGAATTTCTCCTTCTCCTCCAGCTCACATCCTACCTGTGGGGCATACCCACTAACAACATTGAACATCACACCTTCTATTTCTAGCTTCAGACTCATCACTCTATCCGACACTCTTTTTACCTCCAGGACATTCCTAACAAACTCCTCCTTCAAGATAACTCCTACTCCATTTCTCTTCCTATCTACACCATGATAGAACAACTTGAACCCTGCTCCTAAACTTCTAGCCTTGCTACCTTTCCACCTGGTCTCCTGGACACACAGTATGTCTACCTTCCTCCTCTGCATCATGTCGACCAACTCTCTACCTTTTCCTGTCATAGTTCCAACATTCAACGTCCCTACTCTTAGTCCTATACTCTTGGCGCTCCTCTTCTGTTTCTTCGTGCGAACGCACTTTCCTCCTCTCCTTCTTCGACCAACAGTAATCCAATTTCCACCGGCGCCCTGTAGGTCAACAGCGCCGATGGCGGTCGTTGTTAACCCGGGCCTCGACCGATCCGGTATGGAAGTCATATGTTTGATTCGCATCTTTGATTTGGCAAAAGTTTTACGCCGGATGCCCTTCCTGACGCAACCCTCTGTATTTATCCGGGCTTGGGACCGGCACAATAAGACACTGGCTTGTGCCCTCTTGCGGCTACATTGTTTTCAACCGAGCTCACCTGAACAAATACTTTTAGTTCAAGACAGAAGAAGATTACATGAGACATATTTTATAGATATAAAAGTATGGATGGATGGATTGGATGGATGGATGGATGGATGGACGGACGGACGGACGGACGGACGGACAAACAGACAGACAGATAGATAGATAGATATTTTATTATTCCCAAAGGAAATTAAGTATGTCATCAGCTCTCGCACATTTACACATTCTACAAGACAGCACAGCAGTGAGTGAAGAAATAAATACTGATAACCATAAATACACACAAGCGGACTCTATGTGGCCCTGGTGCAGTTCCCCCTCTTGTGGCCAGAATGAGTAACACAAAAACAAACCCATAAATACACAAACTCTCACAGACAACAACAGAGAAATGATCAAACCCGCCTTCACCTCTTGTCCCCCCCAAAAAATATAAATTGAATGTATCTCTAGACCAACTTCTCTTTTGTCTTTCAACAAATAACGAGAATTGTTCTTCCCTCTAGAGAAATTCAAACACAGCAGATCCGTTCTCTGAGAAGTCTGTGTTTCTGGTAGCAAAGCAGGTTGCTGCTGGTCTGGTAAGTTTAATTGTGACCAAACAGTTGTACTTAAATGAGACTGTTGTGATTCCTTGCCATCACGTAGCTGTTGAACAGTTGGGTAACAGTCTCATTAAAATAGTGTTTCCCTTTGTTTAGAATGAAATAACTCAACCTGGGCATGGTTTCTCTCCCCAGGATTATCTCATGTCAAACCACAGACTCGTCCACGGTGATGTTGCTGCGAGGAACGTGTTGATTGGACCGGGCCTCTCAGCCCGGATGTCCGGGCTGGGCCTGGCCTTTTCCGGGCGCAGAGTGTATAGTGCGCTGAAACACAGGGCAGCAGAGGTGCCTCTCAAGTGGAAAGCACCTGAGAGAGTTCTGGTGCAGCTCAGTATCGACAGGAGTGACGTGTGAGCAACTCTAAGAGACAACACGAAATCTTTTGCGTGAATAAGACTTTTTAAAGAACATGATTTTGTGAATACTTTCTTTTCCCTATAGGTGGTCGTTTGGAATCTTACTGTATGAACTGATTACTTTAGGTAAAGCTTCACACGACTTCTGTCGTTCTGTTCACACTTCTAGAAGCGTCCTTCACCAGCAGGTGACACCATGCCTTCTGTTCCGTCCTCAGGCTCGCCTCCGTACCCGGAGCTGGAGCCTCTGGATGTGCTCCCTAAACTACAGGGGTCATACCGGATGGAGAGACCAGAGAACTGTGGGGTGCCTTTGTGAGTAAGCTGAGTCAACTGGCGCTCATGGAAGACGTGGCGTCTCTGTATAACGTCAGGATGTTGTTTTTAGGTATGACCTGATGAGGTACTGCTGGATGTGGAGTTTCAAAGACCGCCCTACGTTCTCATCCATCATTAAGCTGCTGGAGTCGTCCGTCCATCGAGCAGCTACTGAAGCCATTTCTGTTCCTGAGGTCATGGACAAGCGGGAGTATAACAGACAGTCAGGGCTGCTCTGATTGGCTCCTGTGCTGCCATGTGATGTGATGTGAAGTTACTAAGTGGCTGCAGTTGAATTCCACGTCTAACAACAATGAAAAAAGGATGTTACATTGCTCATATGCTGAGAAACTGAATTAACTTATAACAATGGAGAGCTGTTTTATTTAATGCTTTGAAGAAATCCAGGCTACAGGGTAGAAATGTTAAAATCCAGGTTTCTGCCAGTTTGACTTTCTTACCCGATGCTCAGCTGCTCTTTGTCATCCACTCAGGTTGTTTGAAACTTTTTTGGCTGCATTTATTTCCTGGTCTCTGTAGCAGGATGATCCGCTCTGGCTGACAAGATTAAACAGATCCCAAAAAGTATTCCATTCACTGACCTCAAGGTTAGATGACCTGATGAATGCTCACGCCCATCGATAATCCTGCTCATCCACAACAACATAACTGTTGTTGCCTGTTCCAACAACCCTTTCCACAGTGTTTGTATGTCTTAATGCTTCTTTACAGGCCTTGTGTCTCACAGCAACACAAACTCAGGTCAAGAGAGTGAAACGCCTCTAGAAACTTTCTTCAACTCCAGTGAATTGATTTAAAGAACTCTGGATAACCATGACCTGGATGAATTAGACCCTACACAGACACATAGCATGCTCTGAACAATAAGCTACTAACACTTGGGGTGAGCGACACTTCTCCAGCTGTGGTGCCTGTGGTCCCCTGAACATGTTCTCCAATGGTGCGTTGGTTCTGAGATGATTTACTCTGAACATGTTTGACAGATTTTTTTCTCCAGTGTATTTATGCAAACGGGACATAATGGTGGAGCCTAAGTCACAGACATGTGGTCGGTGACTTTCATGTTGTATGCATTCACAGTCAACGACTGGAAATTATTCCGTTGTGGTTTTAAAGAAGAGCTTAAAGAACACTGGAACAAACTGAAATTCATCCGCTAGCATAAAACATGGGATTGATAGAAATATTTTACATCTCACATCTTCCTAAAACTTTTAATAACAGCAGGTAAATTTTTAATTTCTAAAGCAAAATAGTGGACTCTGGAAGACGAACTTGTGGGGGCGTTGTTTCTTGCTGATCATTGGATTTAATGAACATAGCTCCTGTAATCTTATTACATTTTAAACTGGCCATCCTTCATAACAAACCTTTTGGCCTATCCATGTGCTGCTTTCCATTTCTACTCAGGGTGCAACTTTTAATTGGCAACAGCTGCAGATCTGTGATTTACAGTGAGGACACGAACATATAACCCTCCACACGGACCCTGACTTCCATTCAGAGAACTGATTTACTGCATATATCTGCTTGTGGCTTGTCTTTACTTCCTGTCTCTGCTGGGACAACAACATTGGCTCTTTTCTACTTGACTGAACTCTTATGTAGTTTCTCCAAAATTCCAATAGAGGGCGCAAAACTACTGTTGGAGCGATCCGAATGAATCCAAATGAACTTTTAACAACAGTAAATACATTTATATTTTATTATTCATTAAAATGTTGAGCGGATTAAAGGAACCTTTCAAAGACATCCCAGACTGTTAATCAAATAATAAAGAAGCGTTTGAATATTAAAGTTATTGTCGCGTGCTTCTTAACTATGAGACATAAATCGTGATACTCATTTAAAAAAGACAGCGATGCACTAAAAAGTCAGTATTAAAACACAACTGTAGTTTTGACAGCACAAGAAGAAAATGACCTACTTTAAACTCTGGAACTGCTTGAAGTGAGAGAACAACTAGTTAACAACTAGTTAACTCTGGTTGTTGGTTGGTTATTTGAATCCAGATGTTTAGATGACTCCTCGGGGAGCAGCAGTAAACAACGACTTTAGAGGTAAACAGACTGATCCATAGATCAACTCATTGCTCAGGAATAATCAATTCAACCGGTATATTTTGTCCGTAGTAACTCATACAAGTTCCAGTCATAGTAGTATTTGCTGTCTAAATACCTGAGAAGGTTTCGTTCGACTTAATAGGTGCCCAGATCTGGATCTGGAACTGGATCTGGATCCCATTTGCGTCTGAATCTGGATCTGATCTGGACCTGGACGGTCATATTCAGGGGCTTGTTAGCTACCAGTTTGCGCAGTTTAATGCGGATTTAAATGATAAATCCGGGTCAATCAGATGTAAATGGTTTTCACAAATAGTTTGGTTTGAATAAAACTTTATTGAATTAAAACACAGGGAGTCATTCATAATTCAGCATGTGTACCTGTAGAGGAGCAAACATTGAAACTTTAAAAGTGGAGAAAGATTCTCTTTTTTTTTTTTTACTTAAAATCCTTTTTACGTGAATCTCTTTTGGATTCTGTGTCAACGTGATTATTTTGTAATTTGACTTTTATGAATAAACGTGATGTTAATCAAAGGACACATGGATTCCACTCCGCCTCTTACTTTTCTTCTGCATGGCTCTATAGAGAGAGAGAGAGAGAGAGGAGAGAGAGAGAGAGAGAGCGAGAGAGAGAGAGATAAGAGAGAAAGAAAGGATAATCTCGCCTAGCTCTCTATCTCTCTCTCTCTCTCCCTCTCCCTCTCCCTCTCTCCTCTCTCTCTCTCTCTCTCTCTCTCTCTCTCGCCACCCCCCCCCCTCCCCTCTCAGTCCCGGTACAGGACCTCCCAGTGACTTTGCCAGACTGCATTTAGCCCACAAGTCCCGAGTTTCTGCGCACGGGAGAAACTAAGGTTCGGAGCGACCCCCCAACCGAAGAAAAGAGCGATCAGGGATTCGTTGTACCTGTTGATGAAGTCCCACCGGGCGTGGGACAGAGGAATTTCCTGCACGCAGAAGAAAAGACATCACACCACCCTGGTGTCCAGGAGGACTGAAGGACCTTTGCTTTTCCTTTTCCCCAGCAATTGCATCGCTGGTTCGGTGGAAAATGGGCCGTCCGCCCCCCTCCCTCTGTGGACTTATCCTCTGTCTCATACTCTCATGCCAGCTGGTGACGGTAAGTGGTCCCAACTTTCTCTTTGCCTTTTAAGCGCGCCCTGAGTGGACCTGACTTTCATTCAGCCCCAGAACTTTTCCCTTAAAGACAGAAGACAGTTCTGGTTGTGGTCCACTCCAAACACCCCCAGACCCAGCACACGTTCATACCCCCAAGATGCTTCTAAAAGTAACATGGTGGTCTGGAACTCAAGCTAGGGCTAAGTCTGTCCCTGGAAACAAGCTATTCATAGTGTCCCAGCACTAAACCCTGTCAAGAGTCGGGGTCCAGACTGCCTGTTATCATTCCGTCTGGGGGGGCTGAACAACACCTGAAAATGATTTGTTCTTCCTATGTGTCCTCACACCTGGAGGGGAGAGTTCTTTCTCCTTGTCCATCAGAAGGAGCTTCACCTCCTCTCTCGATGTGTTTCTCCACACCTGGTGCTGCAGCCCAGAACTCAGGAATGCTTTGGACCTCTGACCCAAATGCATCCTCTGGTTCTGTTATCAGAACTCTAACCACCCTCTGTCCTTACTGTTTTTTTCTCTTAACTTTAAGCATCAATTAGTAGTGTCTGCATTGGTTGACACCACCCTTCTTCACAAGGTCTCCTTTGAGGAGCTCAGAGTAATGAACAGTCCCTTAGTGAAATGACTCTCAGCAGGTCATCGGATACCTGACTGACTGTTTCTGATGTCCTATTTGCACACTGGGACATTTTTTTTACAGTGTAATTAATGGTAATCAGTTGCAATCGGCTATATCTGCTGCATGAATCATACAGACAGTGAGCACTGCTTTTCTGCTGAAAATAGACCCCCTACACCACCACCCTCCGCCCAGCATGAAATCCCGTCTGGTCTGTCACCTTCATGCCCTTCAATAAACAGAGCTGTCATGGCTGAGGTATCCGGCTCCTGTGGTTGATTTGATCCGAAGCGAAGCCTTTCTGAATGATGGACAAGGCTGAAATCTGTCTTCCACCTGCTGGACTTAGAGAGCAGGAGCGTCTGAAAAGACTGGAAGGTAGAGTTTAGGTGATACGCAGGTACTTCCTGTGACTGGAGGGATGCGTTGCTTCAACTAAGGGTGTATTACTGATGTTTCTTTAGTAGCACTGATCCTCAAAAGCGCACCCGTCCCCAGAGGGGGGAGGCAGGGAGGGCTCATGTGTCACCTCCTGACGGTGAATGGTAACAGGAGATTTTACCACAGTCTTGACTGACTGCTAAGCCAACAATAGGAAAGTAATGAAATGATCTGGAACTGCCAGCATATGTTTCCTGCATTACGACTTTGAGCTATGGCAAGCCGACTGCCTCTTGAGTCGATGAAGCATACGTCCCGGCGTTCCTACGGGGCCCCCCCTGGCCCCCCACGGAATGTCAGGGTCATCTACATCGGCTCAGACAATGAAAGTCATTAAAAAGTTGTGGTGGGGAAGAGCTCTTGTCAGAATGAGCCCCCAATAGCTCTGATAGAAGCACAGTGTTTGATAAAAACTCTCACAAATGGGATTTGGCTCAGTGTTTGACTCAGTGTTTGACTCAGTGTTCGACGGTTCCCGGGGGGGTCTGGCTGGTCCTCCTCCACCATGCATGGGAGACTAATTACACTTGGTGGTGCATGATGTCAGCCCCACTGAGTGCCGCTGCAGACAGTTTTGGCTCAGTGACTTCTCCCAGTATAAAGTGTCCCCTGGCTTCATGGGGGGGGGTAGTAGGTTTTGGGGGAGGGGCGGCCTGGATTCCTATAAATGACTATACAGTCTGCAGAGCATGTGTCACTGGAGTAAATTGCTCTCTTTGTCTTCTGTGCTGCTAAATGTCGTGCAGCTGGAGTCGGATCTGAGGGTTTGTTCAGACTTTGCTGGGTGATGCGTGGACCGGGCGAGTCAGCAGGAGGTGGGGGGTAGGGGGATCCTGCTGCTTTGTTGTTTGAATGGGACTCGAAGCACCAGGTAGCCCAGCCCAGAGTCCCAACAGTGCAAACAGCAGCCCCACTCCACAGTTTGAACAGCAAGGAAGGGCTGCCCACACCAGACCCATTCACATAATTGCTTGAAGACTGGCTTCAGTAAACAGAGCGCTGTTGAATTATAGCCCCAGGAGGGAGGCCATCTTGGCTGACGGGACAATGCTTCACTGCAGTGACCCCCCTCTCCCAAAGCTCATTGGCACATATGGATTGCAGGCCGGGAGGCTTCCGTGTGTTGACTCAGCAGTGAGGTGTGAGTTGGGCTCTGAACCTGACTCTGTCTCCTGCTTCAGTGGGAGATTTGGATCCCGTCGTGTTCGAAGTATTTTTTCTGTTTTCCGGGAGTTGTTCAACACTTGCTGATGTCTTTTTGTTCTTTTCCTATGTGTTACATCGAAAGTGTTCCTTTTCTTATTCTTTACCATTCAGACTGGTGAAGTGTCTGAGCTTCTTGTGATGTTTTGGTTTTATCTTATATTATTAGAATGTAGAGTAATACATTCAGGGTCTAGAGGAGACCACATTCTCTTCACCTTTCAGACTCCTATGTGTGATGCAGAGATGCATCAAAGCGACACACCCTCAGCTACCCACACACACAAAAGTCTTTTCACGATGGGGTGTGCTGCGGCGCTGCTCTTTCACGCCCAGCGTCTGGCCCGTGTCGGTCAGAAGAGTCGACTCCAAACACAGCTGCACCTCCGGTGGTGCAGCAGCAGCGCCAAGCGTGTGCTGACATGAGCACACATACTCCTGAGCGGCGCTTGTTGGAACTAGAGTCCTAATCTTTCCATTCGCACCTCCTCGCCCACCGACGCACGTTTCACCTCAAACCAGCCCAATGAGCCTCACGTCGAAGGAGGACACCTGGATATTGGACAGCTCATGTTAATACTCGGGTTCTGTTTCCCCTCAGTGCATCAAACAGAGACAGAACACCAAATATGGAATGAAGGAGAGTGTTTTCATGCTTTTTTCTTCAGTGGTGCTCAGCTTTGGACGTCGAGCGGCAAAGTGTGAGCTGACAACAGATTTGCGAGTAGTTATGAGCAGGACTTAAAATTACAAGACATTGATTTACTAAAACACACACACACACACACACACACACACACACACACACACACACAAACACAAACACACGAAATCCAATAGAGTTCACAGTGAGGTCACAGAACGTCTTTAGGACACAAGCCCCCAAAAGCTCATCATCAGGAACGATTCCTAAATACAAATTTCATTCCTTATTGAGTCAATGCTCATGTGGAGATTATTTGCTGTTGAGTTTTCACTCATGTCTTTGTTGTGATGGTGTGTGATCAGTCAAATTTTGTGGAGGCAGAAATCCGTTAAATTTTGTCATTGATTAGGATCAGGGTTCAGGATTCTACAATAGATCTATTGAGAGCCATTCTAGTTGAATTATTAACAGATCGATCAGAAAATTTGAAAGACAAGTGTATTTTTTTTCCACTTTCTGTCTTTTTGGAATTCTTTTTTTTTTGCTAAATGTTCAGCTTGTTTTTCCTCAGCATCTGTGTCTCAATGGTCACTATGCTCCTGGGTCTTATTAATGCTGGTGTGGGGAACCAAAATCCCAAAGACCAGGCTTCTACCCTGTGTGAACCCCTGCTGGTGCTCATTAGTGATTCATTGAAATGCTGACCGTATTGCACTTCCCCTTTGAAGGTGCTCCATAGTTGTTGTGCTCTCTTAAATTTACTAGCACTGACGAGAAGTCACGTCTTTGTCTTGAATGGTCCCCCCAGCTCCGACAGCTACTCTTATGGGGGGTTGCTACCCTTTTCAGTTTTTGTGTTTTAGGAATGGGTTTTTTCTACACTGTCTTTTAAAGTCTGGCCAGAACCCAACATGCCATGAAATGTCTTATCAGAGCTGATGATGTCTCATTTCTTTGTATTGGACAAGTCTCTACCTGTAAAGGAAAGGCTTCTTTTTTTTACAAGATTGAATTTTAGCCTTAAGAAGATGCAAATTGAACTAAGCTGCAGTTAAACCCCTAATGTTCACGGGGGAGAGGAATTTGAAAAGTTTTCATTGTTTCTATTTCTCAATTCTATTTCATTGAGAAATAGAAACCTTTTTGTTTTTTGTTGACCTTGTTTGTGGGCAGTTGGACCAGCTGTGCAGAAAGGGCTTTTGTAGGTACAATGTCACAAATGTAGTTACTTGGGAATATTCAAGACCCACTTAACATGATTTTTGATTCAAAAAATAACAAACATTAAAATGACAGTCTTTGTTTTTTCAACAGTGAACTGCTGTTAGATGTATTAGTCACCCTTCCACAGCTGAAAAATCTGTTGCTCACAAATTCAACATTAGTGAAGAAGCATAGACTGGCCGTACGTCCATACATCTCAACACTAGCATCGTCTCTGACTGCTACAGATTGCCAGACTTTGAAGCCGCTGTTGAAAGTATGTGTCATATTACTTGTGTTTTATGAATGGTTTCATCTTCTGGTTGATGGGGCTTCGCTGGACCTTAACTGGTCCTTTGCTCTGCCTTTGCTGGGACTTTGCTGGTCCTTCACTGGTCTTTCGCTGGTCCTTCGCTGAGCCATTGCTGATCCTTTGCTGGGCCTATGTTGGACCTTTGTTGGACCTTCGCTGGTCCTCTGCTGAGCCATTGCTGATCCCTTGCTTGGCCTTTGCTGAGTCTTTGTTGGACCTTCACTAATCCTTTGCTGGGCTGTCGGTGGGCCTTAGTTGGTCTTTTCCTGGACCTTTTGCTGGGCCTTTACCTTTCCTTCACCAAGCCGTCACCGGATCTTCGCTGGGCCCCCACTGAGGCTGCAGAAGCCCTCAGGAGACACAGCAGGGGAGCTTCACCAATCTGCTCTGCGTTATCATGTCAGCTGCTCTTCTATGAGACATAACAACCCTTTTACATTGTGATGCACTCACGCACATTCACTTTGTGTTCATGCCGGAATTTTCTGTCTGTCTGCTCAGTCTCACAAGTACCTCTTAAATCTCTCAGTATTTGCTATTTGTATTTATATCACTGCTTTTCCCTTTTACCCACCTCACCACCATTTGTTTGTAACATGTGTTGGCTCTGTGATGAGTTGTCTCTAGAGCCAATAAGCAGAAGAGTTCAGAGGTTGCAGGCAGTCCATTGTTTCAGTAATTTGGTTCCTTGCTGAGTCACCATCCTGTTGGGGAAATGAAAGCTGGCATTATCTGCAGGACAAGAAGACGCCGCTTCCCTCAAAGCAAAGTTTATTCAGGCTTTCCTGTGTTCATTTCAGATGCCCTGCTCCACATATGTAGAAGAAATAACCCGGTTTATTGTTGTTTCAGCCTTGGCACTGTTTCTCCCTACCTAAATTCAATGAAAGATTTGTGTTGGAAAAATCTCATAATCTCCGGTCTATCTAGGTTCATGCTGTCATATCTCTTAAAAGCCTGAAACTCATATTTAAATAGCCTTTTTTCATGCAAAAATTTTGTAGATGCATTTGTCAGAGACCCGGCTGCTTGCAGAGTGCAGAAGTACCATAGTGGAACCAAGACTATTGAATCCCCCTGGACTTAATTATGTCAGAGTTTAAGTTCTTGTTTTTATTTTCCTATCCCAGCTAGAATGTCATCTTTGAATTTCCATCAATGTGTCCCAAACAAGCAGAAGGGCTTGTTGGAAATATTTTCCATGCAGGTTTGCTGCTTTTGAACAGGCCGGTTCCATGCCAGGTGCCCAGCTGTGCTGTCATGGAAAAAGACTTTGATTCAGACATACAGTTATTCACATGTGTGTTTCTTGAGTGTGAAGTAAATTTTGGATTGACCTAATCTCAGAGTTCATGAATAAATTAAAACTGTCATCTGCCCCGTATGTCAAGCAAACAAAAGTTAACAATACTATCATGGATAAAATCATACATTTTAGTTACTTGATACGCAATATAATATTTAATAATGCATTCAATTACGAAATGAACCATTGCCAATCCTCTCCATTCTTAGTCCCGGTTCCTATAGCTATTATTTGTTGAGCACACAATGATAAAGGTCTTAGTCATTCTTGACAGAACGGGTGATGGCTGACCAACTCAACAGCCGACTGTTACCAACAGAACTTATTAGATGTCACTGGCAAGTTAAATATGCTAACATTAATCCTAAAAGGTGTTGGAAAACGGTTGTGTCCCTCTATTTTTAGAGCCTTACCACAAGGGGATGCATTTTCTTTTTTTTTTTTTTTTGGAATTTGCTATAGCAGCATACCAGCAGTGGCTTCTCTCTGAGGACTGAATCCAAGCCATTGATAAGAATGGAATGTAGTCTCTGTTGGTGTTTTAAAACCACAGCCTGAACGCTGCTGGAAACCATCAGCATTAAGCCATCAGTTCACACCAACAGCTGATCCAGATCATCATCAGGGAGAAGCTGAGTGAAGGCTTTCAGATTGGATCTTTTTTCATGTAGAAAATACCCCTGAACCAGCACAGTGACTAAAGTAGCTTAGCATCATCACGTGCCCGTTGAAGCTGAAGGCTGGCCTTCTGAATCCCAGTAAGGCAAAAGGAATATTGGTGGTTTTAGACTCAAGTGGCTCTATGTAATTTCCTCCCTACCCGAACCATCTGTTGAACCCACAGAATGAAGAGTGGTATAAATACTCAGCTTGAGGGCTACTTCTTATGTGTTTCACTTTACTGTTTGATCAGACATGACAGAGATTTTGATGGCGGATGGGGTATGTTTGAAACCCACCCAGGGTTGATCATGGAGGCAAATAAGATTTGTGTTTTAGAAACGGGTTGATTTTTTTTTTTGCATAATGCTTTGCTAAAGGAATGCTATCATTCTTTTTTTCTTTCCTATGTATATGTATTTTAATTATTGTAAATTAAACGTGTTGATTCCTTTTTTGATTTCTTTCTCTTCTTTCTCTTAGTGAGATAAATATGATTTAATCACCTCAGAGAAAGTTCTTGGTCTTGTATTCTATCATCATGACAGAAGGAAGGGTTTTTCTGTTCGTCTTAATCCAGCAGCACCTCCATCCAAGTCAGGCATGACTACAAGGCAGTGTGAACACTGAGGAGCATCTTTCAGCTGTGCCACATTAGGAGGCTCTGATATGACCCTGACAGGAGAACAAAGGGAATAGATGGAGGTAAAGAAAAGAAATGGAACAAATGCTTGACGGCAGTCGGATTCTCTGGCCTTTCGGCCACATGTTGAACTTTAGTCTGCTGTTTTACAAGGAGTTTCCTGCGGCAAGGATATTGGAAAACAAGGTTTGAGTGAGAGATAGAGGAATGCAGAGTTATTTTTCTTGCTGTCTATTTGTTATTTAGAAAAGGCCAGCCAGACAGCAGAGATTAGGGTCTGATCAGCCCCGGGTTCTGTCTCGGAGGCATGCCAGTAGTGTTGTTGCAGGTGGAGCTTGTCCTTGTGATATGACAAAAGCCCCCACGATGTAGGCCGAGTGTAGAAGAATTTAGACATAACTAAGTAGAATACTTTTATCCAGATCTGCTTGGTTTGGTCAAAGTCCACATGATTACATTTTAAAAAGTAAAGAATGTTCAAAAGAAATAAATGAATATCAAACCTCAAACAGAGTTGTAGTGGACTGGCAAAAATTAGGTCTCTAAAATATGTCAAACCAGAATCTAGTTATTAATAACTGTCACATTTGTTATATAATATTAATCTAGAATGTGTATACCGCGATGTGCTGGCAACATGTCTGGAGCATCTCCCCGTCTCATGCCCGTATGTCTGCTGGGATAAGCTCCAGCAACCCCCGTGACCCACGAAAGTGGAGGAAGCGGTACGGAAAATTAATGAATGACTGAATTTGTACATTATTTAAGGCTCATCCTGCCTTTGTTTATCCCACTTAGATGATAATACCTGGAATTAATCTGATGAAGGTTACTATGGAATGATACAGGTTACTGAGAAATGCCTTCATGTTAACGCTCAGCAGCGTATTGCCATTAGGAACTGAAGTGACACAACCTCCCTGGTGAAAGCTGAATCTTAAATGATCCTCCTTCTTCCCTTGGAAGGTCATGAACTAGCTTGTTGTAGCCTGTCCATTAGTTCTGTGGTCAGTCACACATTCACAATGCACTGCCTGCCCCCAGATACCTGACTGCTTCACCTTCTGTTGCTTCTTTTCGTCTTCTGCTCCACCTTGCTGATCAACCACCTTGAGCTGATGTGTTTTCACATGATCACACGGGGCTGCGTTCCTATAATTATAGTAGGAAATGGATCCGTCACATCTGCTTTCAATGAATGGTCAGGTTAACCCTCCTGCTTTCGTGTATTATTGCATGAAATCCCGGCTAACAGATGTCTTTGTAGGTGTGAGCACACCTTCAAATTAAGGCTTGTTGTTGAATTATGAGGACAGGTGAAATTTCTCTGTCAGCTCCTGGGTTCGGGTTGAAGATGCTCCCAGACCATGTTTATGGTTGTCAGATGTCTGCCCTCGGGTCTGTTGGTCCAAATGGATTCTCCTATGTCTATTAGAGTCGAGCGTAGAGCGCTATCAGAGTTAATTATCTGTTAAAGCTTTGTTCCCCTTCAGCATTTGTCTGAAACTGGTCACCTTGGAAAAACATGATGGCAATAATCTAAAACATAGAAGCCAATATGAAGAAGTGTTGGAATCCTCTGATGTCATCTGATGTATCATGTAGGAAATGTCAGGTTTATTGAAGTCCTTGTGAGCTCTATGTTTAATTGTGTTACATAAATTTGAATATTTTATCATTGATAAATGATTAAAACAAGGCCTGTTGTTTCCTGGGCACACTTCTTTTAAAGTTCACTCCTCACTTTTATGTGTTGCTCCTGGCCAGTTGTAATGGAAGCTTTTTTATGAACCCAGGACCAGGATCGTTAAAAAGCCTCTGGTAAAGGTTGATGTAAATGTCTGCCATGAAACTACTTAACAAAGGTTTGTGGCTCTAATTATTGTCTTGAAGGTGGGATTGTTACTCAGTTTAAATAAAATAAAAGAATATTCATATTCATCCATCCATGGTTGGGCCAGAATTGTTCATGAATTACAGTAATATAAATTCTGTCTATTTAAGATTTTTCAAGTCCTTTGGATGAGATGTTTCTGCTCTGAAAAGAGTTGACGCATGTTCGTTAGCTCCATTTGAACAATTTGGCTTCTAAAGTTAGCTCTGAAGTTAAGGTAGCTTGTGACTTGTTCAACATGCTTGAATCTGACAAAAACGATCAGTTTATTTTTAGGACTGTCCTGTGGAACAAAAATACATGAAGTAAAGGAAATGCTTAATTTAGTTGACTTTTCTCTCAAAGTAGGAGATCCTGCAGGCGTGGTCTGCTCAGGGGGAATTCCTTTCCCTCCAAGTTCATCAAGGAAACTGGGATAGCCAGCAGGCTTCCTGAAACAGTTCTCACAGCTGAGGACACAGTCTGAAGGACTGTTCAATCACATGAGCTTAGAATGTCGATGTAATTAATAGATGTATGTTTCAAAGGAGGTCACCTGATTCATGTAATCAATCTGAATCACAGCAGCAGGAACGGTCTGCAGCTCAGTCTTTATGATCATCTGGTGAATCATACCTGCAGGGAAACAGTCTAGACAGGAAGAATCCCAGACCAGGTGAGCTAATATACAGAAGGGTATTTTTCTGATACAGTCAGGCTCTATAAAATATTATAGTCTTTACACCTGACTCCACTAATATATGTAAGTTAAACAGACTAAGTAGTTTTATCTGTGGAAAACAATTCAAAGCAGGGTCTTCATCCATCGATCTTCATGGAATTGTGTAAATTTACAGGTGCAGCGTTAAAAATTCCTGGGGCTTTTATTTCATTTGAATGATTCATATTTTACACATGAATAAAATGCATTCTGCTAATTATTAGGTCTGCAAACTGCAAACAGGGACGCCACAGGAGGCTCTTAGTGAACCCCTTGTTGACCTTGAACAAAAATAATGACGGACTTTATCTCCCATCCAACAGCTTTTCCCTCGGCCCTCATTCATAACCATATCTTCATCCTGCACACTCTGTTTGCTTATCCAAAGTCTGCCCTGAGACTCTGGATTGGTTTTGGTTGGTTTGGATTTCCATACTTGAATCTGGAGGCATTGCAGCAGCAAGTTTTAAACTGCTAAAGCCGCAGTTGCCAAAATGTGTGTTGACCAAGTTAATTTTCTCATGAATCCCATCAACAACATAGTGGCAGCCGCTTCAGTCCAGGCAAGTTTTATATTGATATTGACATTGTAAAAAACACATTACTAAAATGAACCTAGACCTTAAACAAAGGCCAGTAGTTACACATCAATGCAGGTCAATAAATCCTATTTATACGACCAGCCCAAACAAGAGTGCCTTACATCTGGAGAAATCCCATCCACTCAGATTCCCCAGATCCCCGGCATTTAGAGTATAATCCGGTTCCGTGCTGGTGTCCTGCTACTTGATCCTTTGTCAGTGGGTGACGGAGGGACTTTAAGTCTGTGAATGGAGAGGGTGAGAGCCAATCAGACTGCAAACAGTCTATGCTGGTTAAGTGGGCACCTGACACTCTCTGACCTGCCGAACCCAATAATTGGCTTCAAGAATGCTAACATTTCTTTGCTTTAGGGTATGGTTAAAGTAAAGCTGGATAGCTTTTTGTTGCTAAAGATTTGTCACAATCCTTGGATGAGAGGAAATTAGAGACTGTTTACCAAACAGAAAGACAACTTACAGGAAGGTCCCATGTTAGGGTAGGCCGAAGCATATGGTCACTTCTCTTCCGGCCAGAAAGGAGGAGGATTTGCTTCAAAGTGTTTGACTTTGGCTATTTTTGGTCGTAAAAAATTCAGCACTGTCAAAGCAGAATCTAAATCACTTTCCCTTTGGTGAAAAAGAAAAGTATAAATAGAAAACTACCTTGTGGAACATCTCCTAACTAAACTATGTTCTCATAGGCCCTGCAGATCAACCTCCCCCAGTCAATCGTGGGTGTGCCAGTATGCTGAGCAGCAGTTGGCTGTGCCCCCCACCACTCAGAGTGTTTCTGAATTATGGCTTTCTTTCGTGTTTATTGGTTTTTAGCCAGACCTAACCTCAAATGAGGAGGTGAGGGGCTGCCAACCACAGCAGCAGACGGCCTACTGTACTGAAGCCTTCTGGGAAGTGATTTTCACATGGCACAAACGAATCTTTGAAAGCGTTGGACAGTTTTCATTCAAGCTCCTGTGTATAACTATTAAACACATGGTTCTCACTGCAGCAGCTAAAGGCTCCAGGAATGTCCTTTTATCACTGTTTGAGGCATGTGAGCACAATGTAAATAAAAAGACATTTAAAAAATTGATGTTTTGGCCTGGAGACGTCTCCATGTGAGACTTTACCTCGTGTTCAAGCTGGCCTACCTCCCTACGTTTCCTTTCTGCTTTATACATCACAACCTACACACAAGACTTAGAGTAGGTCATGTGATCACCCATTCATTTATATACAGTATTTCTAGATGGATTTGATCAGTCTGGACATAGTGGGAGATGAACTTGGACGACCTTGGTACAGATGAAGGACTTTTTCCAGTTGTAGCCAAACAGGAATTTACATCAAGATAAAAATAGATTCAGATCCATTATAATGGAAAATCTGGTATGATTAACACCTGATTCCAAATGTGAGGAGTCAGGGTCAAGGAGTTAGGTAGTGTTACTTAACTTGACATGAGGCAGCAAACACATTAAGTATAGTATCATTGCAGTACTGTGTGCTGTGCCTGAATGCAATAGTAAAATTGGTGTTGGTGGAGGGATACGCCATGCTAGTGGTTTCTACCTCTGTTTGGAATGTTTTTAGTTAACAAGCTTGCATACAGCTTTCCTCAATCTAATGGAGATGGGTATTTCGTATCAGGATGATGTCAGTTGCTCGCAGCTGTTGACCGGCCGGGACAAACACGCCCTGGGTCTGAATTTTCAGCAGCTTTCCCATACGGCGTGGGCCGTGTGGTGGGAAAAGAATATGCCTGGATGACTTGGAAAATATGCTGGCATTTGGAACAGAAATGGCAAATAAATTAATCGCTTTGTTGCTGGTGAATCCAAAGGGTTGTGCTAAAACACACTGTATGTACTGTGGCAGCAGCTGCGGTCATTTATAATCGAGTTATTTGTAATGACCCATGACACGAGGGTCAATGAGGGTTCAGCCGTGGTCGTTACATAGATTCATAGTCATAGATTCATGTCTTCAGACACGAACAAGAGCTGGCACCCTTTTGGAGAACCAAATGAGCTGTTATGGAAGTCGGTGAAGTCTGTGGATATCAACTCAACAAAAAGTCTACCTGACTGAGTCATCCCAACAGCCCCTAAAGCATTACTGGAACATCTTTATTTTTAATTATTATTCTTCATACTACCTTTATTTTCCACAGTACATATTGTAAAAGTCTCTGTGTAGTGTAAAGGCATGAGATTTCACAAACCCTTGAGCCATTTCTATATGGTAATTTGAGATTGAAGCGATCGGAGAAGCTGTTAATGCTTGTCTTGTGATGAAAGTTGACCTCTCCTTGTTGCCGATGGATATATGAGCAAGCGAGGTTGAGCCAGACCTGATTTCTCCCGCCCTGAGTACTCATACACTCCCACGTTTGGCTTTCTCATGGTGCACAGTTTTTCAAAAAACAGCTGTTGGATATTTTCAATGGGGAGGATTTGGGTGGCTCTTGAAAGACAAGGGTAACCCCTGAATAGCTGTTCCTCCTTCCTCTATTTGATGGTTTTGTCAAACAACATTGTCTTGTTTGCTTTGCAGTGCAGAACATCTGCAGCCATCTCTTCTACAGCCCCATTATGTTTTTATTAATGGCATTAATAGCAGAGGCGGAATATTTTTTCTTCTCATGTCCTTTACTTCTGTGGATTTTCTTTTTTTAATCTTGGCAGGTCTCAGAGAGTATTATTGAAAAAGTTGTGGGAAAAAAGTGAAAGACTTTGATGTGTAGACGGAGCCCAACAAAGCATTCCCTTCGGCTATCAGCAGGTTGTGTTGTGATGTTAGAAGCTCAAAGTGCATCTTGTGTTACCAAACAAAAACCACTCAAATCTCAAGGTTTGAGACGTTCAACATGTTGGAACCACTTTGTGTTTCAAAAGCTTCACCGTGGTACCATACCAAATCCCAGTTAATTATGAGATTGCTATCCCAAATAGCATGACCTTGGCAACCGGTGCAAAGTGGCTTTACCGACATGAAATTTTCCCTCTGATTCAGATGCCTGGAAGGTATTCTCTGCTGGCCTGAGGATCCGGACGCTCCTGCGTTCCTACACCTCAGCTCACGAATGAGCTTTTATTCCAAAGATGCAAAATATTCCATTTATGCACCTCAGTGGAAAACTGAACATACAATATGTTGCTACCCCAATTAGTTCCAGAAATGGTTGCATAAGCTGTGCGCTTATACAGATTTTGCCTGCTTAGCCTACTTTCCCACACAGAGGGTAACCATGAACTAATCGACTATGATACCCAGGGGGGAAGTGGCTTGACAGCTTGAGCTTGTTCTGGCCTGTGATCATGTGGGACAATATGAGTGTGGCCAAGTCAACAGGTGGTGTCAGATTAGTCGGTCCTGAGGCGGGAAGCAGGAAAGCAGGGTGTAGCTAACGCCCGATCTCAGAGCCATCATGCAGCTGCTGTATTTCCTCTATAAAGCTGAGCCACCTGCGAATGGCTGAATCAATATGTTGTCTTCACAAAAACATCATGGACAATATGTTAGCTTGGTTCCAACATGCCTACATTGATTCTATTGATCTGTTGAGCTAATATCACATGGTTTTCTTGCCCTTTGATAATTTTCAAGTGTACTATCCCTGGTGGATGAAACCAAAATATTTAGTGGAACCTGTGATTTTTCCCTGAAGACGTCCTTCAGACTGACACGGGGACAGATCTGATACCCAGAGGATAAACCCTAATGGTCATAGAGGAGATCACTTGTGGATTGTCACCACTGCGGTCTTTTGGTTTCTAGAGTGTTTTTTCACATGGCTATTAAAGTTACTGTGGGCAGTGACACGTCCAACACAATGCATTGAACAACACCAAATAAACAAACAAAACAAATAGACAACCAAGACTTATGTTGTGTTGTGCTGTCAGTTTATTAATGTTGCCTGCTACTGAGATCTTATTTTGTGTTGTTTTTGGGAAGTTACATCGCCAACTAGTGGCCTGTCATGCATACTCCATCATTACAAATCCATGTCCAAGACAATAACATTGCTGTGTGAATGTTTCCATTTTGAACACAATTGCTGTTTTGTAAACAAGACCTACATAATTTAGCCTTTATTTTCTTTGGATATTTTAGGGAAATCTTTTTTTGAAAAGTCTTTTTATTTTCATGTTCCATTATATTCGGTAACATTTCACAATTGAGTATGAAGTTAGGTTTTGTTCCCCTGTGGTCACTTCTGTAAATGTAGTGTTGTTCACTAGGGGACAGTTCTCCTGTGTTTCATATGAGGACCCTGTTTCCAGTGTTCATTTGCTCTGTCATCCATTTGTGAGTGTGTTTTTTCATACCTGCATGAGTAAATGAGGAGGTGGTCTTCAGTGATTGTAGGTGGTCTGTTGGTGCAGGGTCCTGCTGGGGCCCCTGCTGGGGTGATAATTAAGAAGATGGGGTTTCTGGGGGTATCAACTATGCCTTCACGCCTGTGATGTTTGGGTGGAATGTGTTTACACTCCATTATCCCACCCATTGTGCAAATGTAATTCAGTACAGCTTGTAAAAGACACTATAAAATAACCTTAAGGAATTTGAGTTTCAAGATAAAAAATGAAAAAAACAAAAACACACAAAATAGTGAGACGGACGTCTGCTTTTTCTTTCACACTTCTAAAAGCACAAAAGACAACTAAAAAGAGATTCATGAGCTTTTCTCTACGAGCTCTGACACAAATTCTGGTCTTGTGATTCTGCTCTCGTCAAAGCCGAAAAAAGCTTGTTGGAGATAACGTTACATTTACAGCTTGACCGGGGTGTCTTGTTTCACAGCAGGCTTACGAACCCTTCTGCCTGTCTGGTCGTAGTGTCGCCACCCTGTGACCTTTAGCCTGAAACACAAATATTGTTACTCATTGCTGGAAGTCGTGCTATTCCAAGCTGAGGGAAGATACTATGCACTTACTGTAAAACCCTGCGAGCGAATCTCAGCTCAAAGATTTCTTGTCGCATTAGAACCAACAAACAGTTTCAGTCACAGAAACAAGTGCTAAGTGAAAAACACAAAGACAAACACCTGAAATCTGAAACAGAAGTTAAAGCTAAGGATTACTTTAAACAAGAATATTTAACAGACATGAAAAGTGTGTGCATGATAGGTATTCATTAGTTCTGCCTCCTGATCTGTTCCCAGCAGCAAGATTAAAAATCTACACTCGTTTTTTTTTTTTTAAATTTAATTGTGGTTCTATAGACATCCTTTCTTGCGTACTGTAATCACACCACATGCACAAGTCCAGACAGGCTGGATCTTCTCGTGACATGCCTCCCTGAACCGTGAGCATTGCTGCAAAGGAAGATGATTGTGTGAAGTTGTGTGTCGGGTGCGGCGAAGCTGCAGGCGCTGCTTGTTGCACCTCACATGAAAAACAGCCCGGCATCTCATCACTTTCTTGTTGAGGTTGTTTGATCACATGGAGGTGCGGTGGCAGGTATGGGTTTCTGTGTTGTATGAACAGAGTTGGTTTCCATCTCTCAGGGGAACTCCACTGACGGCACATCAAATGCTGTTTACAGGCCTGAAGCAGCGCCACAGGAAACTAAGTGGACTAATTACCAGATCTGATGGTGTTTTAACAAACCTCTGTAGCCGGATCTTCATTTTTCCTTGAGGCAAGTAGCTCAGGGCTACATCAGCCGCTGCTAGCATAACAACAATTCTCACTCTGTGCTGTTCTTGGCAGAGTTGCCTTCTGGGAAATGTAGGCCTCAGACATGAAAAACACTCATAAAGTTACCTCTAGGGTAACCTCAATAAAGATGTTACCTCTAATTCTGTTTCATCAGTTTATGAACTCTTCAGTATACTGTCATGATTCTGAGATTATTATATGGTAGTAATAATTATTAAAGGCCTTTTTCAAACATTGATGTAAAGTAACTTATTTGGAACATAAACGACAGTAGAAACGACACCATAAGTCATAGACAATGTGAGACGTTTCCTTGTTGTCAGAGTCTGTCGACTCCAGAGCCTCACTCTGCTTCCTTCCTGTCACTGTAGATTAATCCCTATGGAAATGTCTTGTGTGGGGAGCAGAAGGGCCTCACTCATCGGGCCCCTTGTGCAACAGGAGGCCCCGGCAGAGTTGTAGCGACGGGAGCGGTGGGGTGTCAATCCAAGCGATGGTCAAACACATTGGAGCCTTTGTCTCCATCATAAACAGACATAAAGCTGCTGCTGAGAAAGTTAAGATGTCTGCATCATCTGCATGTGTGCAGGAAAAGATCATTCTGCTGGGCTTATGCTTCTTCCTCCTCTTCATCACTCTTTTCACAATGTGTGTGAATGCTAACATATCAGAGGGAACATTTATTTTATTCTTTCAAAAAGTGAGGAATGACTTGCTTCATTTTTATGCTGAGATTTTCCATCCAACCCTTCACATGAGCTCATCCGTTATTTTTATATTATCAGTGTGTAGAGCTGATTTAATGCTGCTAAAACTCCTTTACCTACTCCAGTCAGCAGAGTGCTGGGGTTCTGCAGCTCGGTCCCAGTTAGTGCCTGGTAGTGCTTGGAGAGTCCTTGTTTTTGGCCTACTCCACCTAAAGAGTAGAGCGTCACGCTTTTATCCTCTTCATACTCACTGCAGTTTACATTCCATTCCTGTTTAGTACACGCTGCTAATTCAGGTCTGAGCAGATATTGAATAAGCATGAGGGGGGTGGCTCGGTGGGGTTTAGGGTCAAGGAGGCTGGAATTCATCTTTTGAGAGGTTTTCTCTGAGTGCATGTGCACAGCGTGCTTGGTAAATTTATATATATGACATGCATAATATACAGTTGTGTTCAAAATAATAGCAGTCCAACATGAATAGCCTGTTTTTGGTAGAAATTATATTACTGCATGGCAAATAATTTACCAGTTGCTGTCATAGAAAACCAACAGAGCCAACATTCATGATATTTATGCTCCTGAGTCTGTGTAATTGAATAATGAATTGAACGGGCGTGTTCGAAAAACTAGAGTGTGGAGTTCAATTAGTGAAGTCATCCAATCTGTGAAAAAACAGGTGTCAATCAGGTGGCCCTTATTTAAGGATGAAACCAGCACATGTTGCTCATGCATTTCTCTCTGAAAACCTGAGAAAAATGGGTCGTTCCAGACATTGTTCAGAAGAAAAACGTACTTTGATTAAAATGTTGATTAATGAAGGGAAAACGTATAAAGAAGTGCAAAAAATGATGGGCTGCTCGGCTAAAATGATCTCCAATGCTTTAAAATGGAAAGCAAAACCAGAGAGACGTGGAAGAAAACGGAAGACTACCATTGGAATGGATCGAAGAATAGCCAGAATGGTGAAAACTCATCCAATGATCAGCTCCAGGATGATCAAAGACAGTCTGAAGTTACCTGTGAGTACTGTGACAATTAGAAGACGCCTGTGTGAAGCTAATCTATCAGCAAGAAGCCCCCGCAAAGTCCCACTGTTAAAAAAAAGACATGTGCTGAAGAGGATACAATTTGCCAAAGAACACATTGGCTGGCCAAAAGAGAAATGGAGAAACATTTTGTGCACGGATGAGAGTAAGATTGTTCTCTTTGGGTCTAAGGGCCGCAGACAGTTTGTCAGATGACCCCCAAACACTGAATTCAAGCCACAGTACACTCTGAAGACAGTTAAGCATGGTGGTGCAAGCATCATGATATGGGGATGTTTCTCTTACTATGGTGTCGGGCCTATTTATCCCATACCAGGGATCATGGATCAGTTTGGATACATCAAAATACTTGAAGACGTCATGTTGCCTTATGCTGAAGAGGAAATGCCCTTGAAATGGGTGTTTCAACAAGACAACAACCCCAAACACACCAGTAAGCGAGCAGCTTCTTGGTTCCAGAGCAACAAAATTAAAGTCATGGAGTGGCCAGCCGAATCCCCGGATCTTAATCCGATAGAAAACTTGTGGGGTGACATTAAAAATGCTGTTTCTGAGGCAAAACCAAGAAATGCAGAGGAATTATGGAACGCTGTCAAATCATCCTGGGCTGGAATACCTGCTCACAGATGACAGAAGTTGGTCGACTCCATGCGACACAAATATGAAGCAGTCCTCAGAAACAATGGCTATACAACTAAATATTAGTTTAGTGATTCATAGGAATGCTGAATCCTGGATATTTTTCAGTTTATACAGTAAATATTTGAGTTTGTAAAGTAAAATGCAGACACTGTCGGAGCATTCACTTTTCTTCTTTTTCTGTAAAGTAATTAAAGAATTTCTGCTTTTTTCTTCATGTTTTGATTTAGAATATAATGTGCAGTGTTCCCAATGCATGGAAATACAAACCATTATAAGGATTTTGGGCTTTACTCAATTTTTTAAACAGACTGCTATTATTTTGAACACAACTGTGTAAGACATGTATATATTACGTGTGTTAGTATGTTATACATCTTTCTTTTCATATGTAATCAAGACTAGATTTGAACAAACTAAAACATGTGACATACATCATAATTATGTTAGCCTTCGCTCCTCTTCCTCTGGTTGCCTTCACATGCTCTGGGGAGGATGCTGTGTGCGTTTAGGAGATGCTTTCAGTTCTTCATTTCTGCTGCTGCCAAACAGCATCATGTATTCCCATCTTTCCTGATACCATCATGGACAGCCTGTTGCTTTATCTTCTTCCTGTCGGAGCGTTCTCAGAGATTGTCCTGCAGCTGCATCCGGGGGGTTGAACTCTTGTCATGGTGGGCTCTGGCTGTAGAAACGTAACCGGTGTGAGTTTATGGAAACGCCCTTCTGTTACTACGTGTGGGTGTGTGTTTGCATGTGCTACCACAAGTTAGTGTGTGTGCATTGATACACACTTTCATTTTTGCATTTGTATGTTTGACGGACCATTCCAGTGGTTTTAGATGTTTTACTCCATCTCCTGCAAGTAATAAGAGATTTACACTGGCGATGCCCCATATTTACAAAATGAATACAGTCTGTAATCTCACTTTAAATTAGTTTCATTGACTTCTTTATTCACAGTCCATAGCAGCAAAATTGACATGGTTCTATATGTAGTCAAAGTTATCCGTCTTTTTAGAAAAGATCTTTTTAAATACTGTTCATGCAGCGCTGATAACTCCGCCATCCCCCTCAAAGGGTCTATGGCTGCTTCGCATTTCTTTTCCAGGTTGGATTTCCTGCAGAAGCTGCAAGCAAATGCTCAACGCAATAACATCAACAGCTCCCCCGAACAAGTCCTACCTCATAGTGTTACCTCCGAGGCCTTTGATACCCAGTAACACAAAAACACAGGCTGATTAGGTACAATCGATTGAATATGGAGATGAGATTCTCCAAAGACTTGGTCGATGTTGTGAAGCAGGGATCAAGAGACACAAAGGGAGCCCTCATGTCCCTGCACCTAATGCAAACCCCGCCCCCCAGATAAAACCTCCTCAGAACAGGTGACAACACTAACATGAATATTCCTGGACTTTCAAATTAAAAGCACAACCAAGAAGCAGTTGCCGAAACACAATGATAACCACTGTCATTTAGTGTTAACACAAAAAAGTTGTTTGTTCTAACAGGAGTCTCTTCATTTACAAGTACAAGATGAATGAGCTGAAACAACCACAATAACCAGTCGAGTTAAAGCTCCATTTTTATCCATGTACACTGAGAGCAGCCTGGTAGGGTTGGGGTTAGGGTTAGAGTTGGGGTTAGAATAAGAGTAAGGAAATTTTGACTGGCTGTAATCCATTTCTCATCCCTTTCAGGAAACAGAGAAGCATGCAAATCTGATTCAGCTTGTTAACAGCCGGTGACTGTGAAATGAAATAGGTGGGTGTGCAGCAGTAACATCCATGTGGAGCAGCCAGCATTTGTTCGGAAGTAGCGATGACTTCACATCTCCAGCTGCAATATTTGTGGACAGCTGATGGTGGGACCATCCTGGAAGGATGTTGTCTCCGTTATTTCAGTCTGAATCATCAGTTTCCAGGATGTACTCCATCCAGCTAAACAACAGCTGGCCAAACTGATGGCCTGTCGACAGGCATCTGTAAGCCTGTCACCTGTCACTCATGAGGCCGGATTGTGTTCATCCCTTTTTGAAGAGCTGCCACAACTTGATCTCACAAGGCAAACATTGTGCATTGAAAGCAGACTAATTCAAAAGTAAACAGTGGAATTCCTTCTGGCTGGAATGCATGTGCTCGTCTCTCTCTCTGTGTGTGTGTGTGTGTGTGTGTGTGTGTGTGTGTGTGTGTGTGTGTGTGTGTGTATAAACATACAGTATACACACGTGCACACTAATATGAATGGCTGAGACCCCTTTTCCTTGGGGGGGGGGGGGGCCAAATCATTCCATCACTGGTAAAGACATTCATCTCTCAGGGGAGATCATTCTCACCCTACAGACACGTCTCACCTGCCAGACAGAGAGTAAAGGTCACGGAAGCTTTTTCACATAGAATACATTGGTGGAGTGTGAAAGCAAATTCATAAGTAGTTCCAAACTCTCTGTAAGACGAGGGCAGCCGATGTTCTCAAACAAGCTCAACACGTTAGCTTCAAGGTCTGGGGTGAGTTATCAACCAATGGCTGCTTTAATAAGTTTATGATGGCTTTGGTTCGATGGCTTCCATCGAACCAAAGCCATCATCCCCCCCATCCCAAGGGAGTGGGGAGCAGAAGACGATCACACCAACGGTTGGCTAGTCGGCACCGTTGAAAAGAATTTCGTGAGTCAGCTGTTTGCTTTTGAAAATGTGTCGGGATTGTTGTTGTAAGGGTGTTATGTCCGGGGAGAGAGGATTGAGGGGGTAGATCAAGTTATTTATTAGCTGGAACCTTTTAAATGGGAAAACTACCAGGACTCAGTTGGGTGGAAATACGAACTGGCGGGCCATGCCAACTGGAAATGCCAGGAATGGCTTCCTGCCAGAGTGGTATCTACAGTCAAAGCTGGAGTCTGGACAGTCTGGATGCTGAGATGGTGATGCAGAGATAATGAGCACCCCCACTCCCACCCTTGCTCCAGTCAGGTTGGCGATTTATCAAGATGATCAGATAGAAGAGTGGCTGGCTGAGGGCGTGCATCGGTTTATCAGGTGTGCTGGGAGGGGAGGCGGTTCCATTCTTTTCTTTATATGGCGCTGAGTGGTTTTGTCCTGGATCGTCATAAGATAATGTCATGATAGAAATCTGCACCCAGATAATCCTTGAGGATATTCATAATTCATGACTCCACACTGGAGTCAACGTTATTCACTATATAATCTAATAATTGCTGTCATGACTGTTATTTTCCCTCTACTTCTGTAAAGAATATGAAGTTGTGTTCTCTGAGTCCGTTTTCAACAGACTGAAATTAACGTTTCAAGTAATTTTAACCCCAATGATTTGTCTTGTACGGCAACACGGTGGTACAGTGAGTAGCGCTGTCGTCTCATAGCAAGAAGGTTCTGGGTTTGAATCCTTTCTGTGTGGACTTAGTATGTTCTCCCCGTGTCTGCGTGGGCTCTATTTGGGTTCTCCAGGTTCCTCCCATCTCCAAAAACTAAAGCTGAGGTGAAGCGGTCACCAAATTGTCCGTAGGTGTGTGGTTGTTTGTCTTTCGTGTTGCCCCAGAATGCCGTGGCGACGCATCCAGAGTGTACCCTGCCTGTTGCTTTAGCCAGCTGAGACAGACTTCAGCATAACCTGTGACCAGAAAAGCGTCTGAAGATGAGACGATTACTGTCACTTGGTCTTCAAGAAAATGGATAGATGGCGACCTCGAGGTCGACCTTTTTGTTTTTTATGCCGAGCTACAAGCCGGACGTCTCTGACATTATTGCAGACCTTCATGTCCTTCATGATGATGCATGATGCATGTTATTCATTGATAACTCATTTCTATATCAGGTCCAAATGTTCATATGGACCTGATCAACGTTTTTACACATCTGACAAGTCAGTCAGATAATGGTAGGAAATGACATCTGTCCAAAGTTTAGCTCTAAATGTCCAAAATAGGAATATATCCAGTTCCTGTGTAATAACTGACTTGCTGTAGCCTTGGGCCATGCATTGCTTGTCCTTACGTTACACCCCTTGCTCTTGTTCCATTCACGTAAAATAGTGAATGACATGACAATTATAGTTTTGACACAACTTGTCCTCTGAGGCGCTGCATGCATTTTAGGTGTTTTTACAGCAGCCACTAGAGACAATGTTTCCGTGATAGACTTCTCCCTAATTCCTGAGCCAATGACTGGTTTTGGAATGTTGGGAATATTTTTTTAACCCAGAGGTGCAGAGTTTCAAGAATACTTGAACAGATTTGTGTCATGCAGTCATTTAGATATCCGTTTCCCTCTGGATTTCAGAGTTTTGTGGCGTGTGCGTGTGATTGGTTGTAGTACTTGTTAGTAAGTACTGTTTTTCTCCATTACCAGCTGACTGTCACAGCTGGTAATGGAGAAAAACAATGGCCTTTAGCCAGATTGCTGACATGAAGAGATGATATAGAGCAAAGGTAAACACGTCACAACGCCCCGTTTCCTGTCTCCCTTCCAGGGTCCATGTATAGCGCTGGGTGTAACCTTTCTTGACAGACTTCAACCCCTATAAATCTACCTCTGTTTGCTGCAGGTCATTCAGGCCTCCAAGGTGTGGGGAGAGGTCCCACTGCCGGAAGACTTCGATGCAGAGAAAGACGCGCCGGCGTCTCAGAGCTTACTGGATGACGACGAAGACTTTGCCGCTGACGCAGCTTCAGGAGGTGGGTCTGAACAAGAGAAACTGGACGACGTGAAACCAGGGCAACAGCTGCCCTTCATTTACAGGACATGTTTCTGATTCTACATTCTTTAGATTACACCACCTCAGGAGGAGAGAATGCAGAGATACATACTGACATTTCTATGCTGATGATTTCATGCCTTATGTAAACATTAACTCATACCCACACAATGAACATCTTTTGTTTTTACTCTGTCTCCAAAGACCTGCCGAGCGGAGAAGACGATGGAAGCACGCCATGGCCTCCCGTCTCCGAAACTACAAGTAAGAAATCAGAAAGTTGACTGAAGCTAACCGTTCTCTTTGAAAGCTTTGGTCTATGTCACGCATCCCTCAAGAGCTCCTCCATCTGTGATTTCATAGGCTGCAGGCAGCCAGTGTGTGTTTGTGTGGTGATGAATGATGATGCCTTCACATCCTGCTGCATCCTCCCCTCCTTCCTCGCCAGCTTGCAAAAGTCTCGTCATAACAGCCAACTTCAGATCAGTCCGGGAGACATAAACACCTCCTCTCCTCTTTCATCTCTTTTACCGGTAGCAGATTCCCCAGAACAATAAGACACATGAAAGTGTGCTGCAGCAAAGCGCCTCTGTGTTGCCCTCATCTATTGAAGCCCTTTGCTTTCTGTACAGGTGAACAGTATTTATATGGTGGCCCGATACTATATCATACCAGACAGCAGCAAGGGGAGAGCATTTAACGAGTGTATTAAACCCCACAAAGGGTCCAACTCTTTAATCATACCCGTGATTTCACTGCTCCTTGTTACACTTCTGCCCTGGTCCATTTGTCAGGTTTTTGCCATCTCTACATTCGACCAACTTTTTCACCAAACTGTAAATGTTTGCATTCAACTTCATCTTAGCCACCCTGGAAGCTTTGATGACCCAAAGTGTGAGTAGTAGGTAGCATGAAGTAGCAACCTGCAACCAAAACTTGTACCTTCCTTTATTAAAAAAAAAAGGAAGATAAAAGAATACAAAAAAAACCCTTTCAAGGATCAGGGTGGTAGAAACTTGGTAACTCGGGAGACTTCTCCCTCTGTAGATGTAAGAAGTGAGTCTATACTAATGTCAGCACAGTAAAGACCATTACTAGAATTTTTATTTTTACTTATGGACCATTGTCAATACTAAACTGGATTTAGTATTCAGTTTTGCCTTCACTGTCAATAATCAGGACAATCGTTCCAACTATCAAACCAGTTTCACAAAAGCAAAAGTCCAATTTTAATCTCTTAATTTCATTTTTCTTTGAATAATCAATTTAATGAAGCTACCAGACAGGATACATATTGATATCCTGACTGGTAATATTTTGCCAATGTTGTCAAGCTGTGGCTCTGGCAGGTTGGTGGAGTGGATTACATCATGGCAGGATAATTGTTTTGGTAGCGGCATAGCAAGGCGACATCGGAGCAGCAGGATATGATGGCATCATGAGCTTCGCAAACAGAAATAGAATTGCTGCGAGGCGTTGCTGAATTTAGAGCTAGGGATGCTTGAACATGGTTGATGCTAGTGGCTATGGTGCTGGTGGATTAATAAGGTTTAATTGCGTCAGCAGATGAATGAACGAAATACTTAGGTATCATCAGCATAGATAGACCCGCATAGATTGATCGATTTAGACATTTTCTGTGTCGATTAATCGATTAATCTAGGGTTAGGGTTGTGGTTAGGATCTGTTTTTTTGGTGTTAAGGTTTTGAGTAGGGTCGGGTTAGGTTTAGAGTTAGAATGTATGCTTTTTAACACATTTAAGTTGTTGGAAGTTTCATTTTTTCCCTTGCAGTGAAGTTGCTTTGTGTTTCGTTGGTGTCATGCTGGTCGTCTCAGGTCAGTCAGATGTTCACAAGAAAAGCAATTTGGTCTTTATTGACTGCAGAAGATATTTTATATTAATGTTTTCATGTATTGTGGTGGAGCACGAGCCTACAAACATTCCCAATTACTTTGGTTTATGGCTTCTGTTCCCATAACCAGCTTTTTGAAACCACAGAAAGGTCACCATTGCTTTTATGCGGTGTGTTAATAGGAAGCTGAGATTAGGCGGTGCTTTCTTTATGATACTGTCATATCTCTGAGGCTTCTGTACGCCAAGGTGCCATGATTGAAGGAAGTTGGTATTGCCTCAAATAGATCTTGCAAAGGAAGGAAATTTGGTTTCCTGTGTTGAATGCTATATCTTTCACAGTGTCTCTGTCCTGTCGGCTGTCCAGACAGTTCACCCAAGCATTTGCCTTCCTGTCCACCACACCTCTTTAAAATGGGAGATTGAGCATCACCATTGCCATCATTATTCTGCATATCCTGTGTGTTAAAGGTTACTGATGTTTAAAGAATTCCCATTTCCTTGTGTCTCAGTCTCACACATTGAAACTGGGAAAAAAGAAAAAATCAGAGACCCAGTTGTTTTAAGTTGATGCTATTTTGAACCTCCTTTGTTCATCCTTTGTAATCATGGTCATCTCTGGAGATATAGAAGTTGTGTCCCATGACCTCTGCACTCAGATCCCTGAAGAGATTTCTGGGAGAAGAAATGCAGCTTATCTCCTCCGTGAGAGCTTTTCCTTGTTCCACAGGCTTCATCACAGAAGCCTTCATTGCACCAGGGATATTAGAGTCTTTGTTTAGAAACCCAAGAAACAAATGTTACATGTGCATTTTCTAATGGTGTGGCGGTTGGCCTGGGTCTACTGAGGTTAAATTCTTCCCAGTGCTAATTTAGGACGAAAAGCTTGAGAATTCATACAAATGTATCTCTAGAGTTGTGTTATTGAAGGCCAACGCAAAAGCAGAGGCACATCCGTAATGCGTAGTTTTCAACATGTCATTGTTTTCACAAGTGATAGATAGATGGATGGATGGATGGACGGATGGATAGACAGACAGACAGACAAACAGACAGACAGATAGATAGATGGCAATTGAAGATAAATGAATGTTCAACTTTATTGATTTGAGAACAACCATGACAGATTTCGTACACATCAAAAATCCAAACACAAGAATAAACATGGTGAGGAACTCCCGACGCTTGAAGCTGGTTATCGACCTTCATGGTTATCGACCTTGAGTGATTGCTCCATCCCTACATCACCAAATTAATTACAAGGTGAAGAAAGGCAGATATTCAAATTGCTTGTAACAATTTGTGTGGCGTGTTTGTATGTTTTCATGTCAAGTAACATCCAAAAAACAAAAATGAGAATATATAGACTTTGGATTCAATTGGAAAATCTTATTTTGACGCTTTTTTTTTTATACAAGTGACCCTATCACCTTCTCCCTTACTGATGGTGGGCCTTTTCCAGCCCGTTGGTTTTCCAGATGTGCTACAGTCAGAAACAGTTTCTGAAAGCCAAGGGAAGATTTGTGTCTCAAAACCAACCTGAAGGAAATAATTAAACATTACAGTTTGGACATTTGGTCAGAATCTGTTGGAGAATAAGTGTTTGAGTTATGATCATGCACATTAGAGACAAGGACGATTCCATATCAAATAAAGGGTCTATCAGCCGTACTGACATAGACTACCTTTGATATCTGGTACATGGTGGTTTACGTTTAGCTTAGAGTGTCTCAGTTGATGAAAGGGATGAACTGAGAGTCCTGTGTTTAGTCTACTGTTAGCTTAAATTTCAGTTTAATGATCAGACTGTCCTTGGTCCTCAGGGTCTCAAGTAAAAGCACACTGTGGGCTGCAGCCTTGCCCTAGCTGGTCCAATCACACATTTACTTGTGGGCATCTGGTGCAAAAACAAACCAAATCAATAATTTTCTGTCTTCTCTAGAGGAGAATGGATGATCAGGGCAAAGTCATCGTCATAGCTTTCAGTGGATGGGCTGCAACCGGGCTACCCACTCAACAGTTCTTCTTTTTCATGGGCAGTTTACGAGATGTGTGTTTCAGTTGGTGCATGTGTCCCAGTGTGTCATTGCCTGCTGATCCTCTACGCTTGGGACAAGTGCTGGCAGCTGCAGTTATTTTGGTGAGGTCTTTGTTGTTGCGCTGCTGGGATTCTCAAGGTGGTCACACTCTGACATTGGACTGCAACAGAAACACGCCTGACAATGTAATCAGATGCTGAAAGATCTTTGTGGAAGTGGCAGACAAAACAAAAGAGCAGACATGTTGATAAAGGCCTCTATGTCTGACAGGTAATTGTTAGTGTGACTGTGAACTGTCCACCAGGTTGGACGTTACTCTGAAAGACTACTGATCACAGGCAAGAGCCGTAATTCACGATGCCACACTTTGTAGAAACAAAACGCATATGACAAATCAGTCAATCACATTTTTATTTGTAAACCCAAAATCACAAATACGTAACAGTTTTTCCTCTGGGGGCTTTACAATCTGTACAGTCACACCATCTACCCTTAGACCCTCAAAACGGGTGAGGAAAACGTCCATAAACACCCTCACAAGAGACAAAAGAAGAAGATACCTGTGGAACCGTGGAATAGATGTTTAAGTGCAGAGACAACAATGATGACTGTCATCACAACCAAAGTTCATGGTGGGTGAACTGAGTCCAGGAGAACGTAACTGAAGACGTCTAGACAGGTCCAGGAACCAGATGATAATCCAGGTCAGGATTCATGGCCACTCGTTCCTCTATCTGTTACACAGGAACCCATGGTCACATCTCCACCAGATAGCAGACTGCTATCAATGCCACATCCACCAGGAAGTTATGAAACAATGTCGCAGAGGACCTCCGGGGTGAAAACTCCCCAGGCTGAAGTTATCGACTTGAAAAAATGTGTTGCCTTGTGTCACACCTGTTCAGGAAAGATACAGTATATTCAGGTTCTGTTGGAAGCCTGTGTGCCATTCTGTTTTCTTCTTGTCAACGTCAAATACAGGTTTACAATGAATACAACCATTTATTCTGATGACCTTCATCATTCTGATGACCCTTTGTGTTGCAATAAAAGACAAATATTGCTGATACTGCTGATGAACTGTAACTTTTTCAAACTGATACTAAAACACGTCTCACAGTTCTTATTTGGCCAAGTCAGTAGATTTTTCCGAATCTGAAAGTTACTTTGACTTCCAGTGATTTTCTGGTTCCACTGATTCTATCTATTTAAGGTGGCATTTAGTTCCTGCATTTCCACGTGGCCCAGATTATTTCAAATCCAGAACCTACAATCTCCAGAAACAATAAGCAGTCAACTTGGAAAATATTGTCTGGGTAGTATTGATGGGTCCTTGCATGGGTTCACCTCTCGTACTCCAGCTTCTTCTCTCCACCAAAAACATGTTATATTGGTGAATTGGTGACTCAAAATTGCCCTAAAATGCTATTTGTTGCTTGGCTTTCTGTGTGTCCTGTGATGAACCAGTGACTTCTCCAGTTTGTGCCACGCTTCTTGCTCAGTGTCATCTCCGTAAATTACTTAAAATTAATTTTTTAGCTTTTGTATTATTACTGGCACCAGTCATGATAATGGATGTAATTACCTGTAAATCAGCATCCCCCAATTTCTGCAGCTGCAGAATTTCTGCGTCAAAGTTCCAAACGTAACCAGAGCCGGTATTTTCCCAATTTTGGATGTGTAGTGAATGGAACATGACTTTAAATCTATATCTTGAAAGATAAGATAACTGTATTTGTTCTTGGGGGTTCCTTGTTGTGGTCAGTGATCATGTCCTGATAAGGACATGAAAAGTCTGACTCATTAAGCTGTTCTTCTTTGTGGCTCTCATTCCTATCCTGACTCCATCTAGGATCACAGCGTTTGATGTAACGGATATTTCATTAGCTTTAATTAGTCTGGGACAGTATTCTTGGGGGAGATCTCAGATAGTTTGGGTAGGGCACGTTTTCTGACAACTGTTTCCTTTGTAGTTTCCAGTTCTTTAAATAAACTGACTGACTGTAGCTCCAACATTATCAGTTACAAGCACCAAAATGCTAAAGAACTATATCGCCAGGGCTTCTTAAAGTAGGTCTTCTCCTTTTACTGCAAGCCAAAGAACAGCCAATCAAGACCTGTGTTAGAAAATCATCCTTTTCACAAGGGCCCCCCTTTTTAAAGCCACCAGTGTTTCAAAGCGGCCCAGAGGCCTCCTCCGTTGACATTTCAGAGTGTGTTACACGGTGTAACCGCAACCAAAGCAGTGGAAGAATGGATGAGTCACCACAAATCAGCACATGGTCATTGCTGGCAGTGCCACTGCAGAAAGGATTACTTCTGTTTAAGAAAAAAATAAGGTTCTCATGGTGCACAGTTCTTTCCATTTTGGAGGGAAAACAGGAAGCAGCTCCTCCCAATGTCACAGTCAAGCCCCAGGGTGGGATGTGAAGGGGTGGAAGTGTGTTTGGTTCATAGGATGTCCTCTTTATTTGGTCGAACGAGGACAAGTCATTTCTGACATGACCTCTTCTCCCTGATGCTGACATGCAAGCCGACTTTCCTGGTGTGTTTCCAGACAGACACTGCTTGTTCTCATTTGAGACCAGAACCCACAGGGTCTGTTGTCTCATTGTCCAGCATGTGGATGGTAATGATTAATGGACAGAATCTGTGTTGGCGTTTATAGCTCCTCATAAAATCGTGACAACAACTCAACTGGCTGCTATCTTGGCTTCTTTATTATGTTTATGTCATTTATATTTTCCACACGCTGGAAGAAATCAATTCTATTTGCTTTATATTCTGAACTCAGTCATTTCCTGCTTCTCCCTCTCTCACTGACACTCTATTTTCTCTCCTTACTTCCAGTCATTTCCTGAAATACTTACCTCTCGGCACCTGCCTGGCTAACTCAATCATTCTTTCTGGTCCTTGTGTCACTTTTCCCATTCATTCCTTGGCATTTGACCCCCATGACTTCTGTCCCTTTTCTCTTTGTTCCTTACCCCTCATCGCTTCAATAGAACACTGGTTTTACTGGTCGTAACCAGGGAAAATATACAGTAAGCTCTCAAGCTCGTCCTTCAGTTTTTTATGCTGTAATTCCTTTTCTCTTGTCTTTGGCACACTCTGCTGTCACCTGCTCCACTCACTTATGCACTCACATTTCCAAAAACAGTCTCAGATAACATTCCAAGGAAGCTTGGGCATGCAGCGTTAGAATCCAGCCACTCCGTTTTTCCAGGGTTTGTGCAGGCGTCTCCCAGTGTATTTTGGATGGAAAATGATGGGCATGTTCCATTGAGTAATACAGTAATTCATTGCACTTAAGTGACAGTTAGCACTTGAATTTCCAGGTGAAAACATCTTCATAAAGATGTGCTGGAATGGCACACAGTGTGGATTTAATAGTAAAAATCTTGCAGATGGTGCATCCCAGTGATTTAAACCATCTGTTTCATAGAGTTGCAACAACAATGACTGTAAAAAGTGCTTTCTATGCACAAATGTAGTGCTTGATGCTTACATTGCAAGCCGTGGGAGAGCACAACAGGTCAAGCTTAATAGTGAAGCCAGAAGTTATTTCAAAGTGATCTCCAGAGGCCAATGAATGGACTCAGAGACAGAGCTACTTGGCTGGCCACCAGCAACAGGGTTAAGCAGCAGGGACCTGTCTATGCAAGTTAAGCCAAGGCAGCTGGCATATGAACACATCACACTAAGAGAGAGAGAGAGAGAGAGAGAGAGAGAGAGAGAGAGAGAGAGAGAGTGAAATGGTGTGAGAGAAAGGGAGATGAGAAAGTGTGAGAAAGGTATAGTTTCTGCCTTGTACATGTAGTGTAGGCTCTTCTTCACTGCCTTGCTTAATGGTCCAGTCGGTGCTGGGCCAATGCTTTGGGGTTGAAGGTCAAACCCAATGCGGCTTGGCTTTAAAGGCCAGCCTGGGTGCAGTACTCAATCAGGTCTTTGTCTTCTGCATAGGCCCCTATGTGTTCAAAGGGGGCCCACCGCACAAAGCCACCACAGTTCTACAGAACAGCTTTAATAGTGAAATAAGTTGTGAATTAAATGTGTGGAATGTTACTTTTTTCATCCCACTCATTATGCTCTGACTGTTTCATCACTCTTTGTGGCAGCGGTGCTTGACAAGGGGATTCCCCTCCCCGCTGGAAACAGTGGGTGATGTAGAGGAGGACTGGTCTCGGAGTCAAAGAGGTGCTCGTTAGCGATGGGGCACAACACGGCCCCAAAATCAAAGGATGTCAGGAGGGGCGTCCCACACTCACAAGTGCATGACGCCCAAGCAGGGAGTTCAGAGAGAATTGGACTACAGGCTACTGCTGACCCAACAGCCAGTCTTAAGAGTATGTGGGTCAAATGGGGAACTTTGATGTTGCCTCAAAAATCAGGCTTTACAGACTTTCCCAAGAGTTTGACAGCAAGTCTACGAAGCCAGAACTCAGTCACCCTTTTTGGTAGCACTGAAGTCTGCAGACTGTTGTTTCAGATTTAGGTTTACTTTACATAACTAAAGCCTTTCCTCACGAGGAATGGGATGTGATGTAGTGCCAAAGTTGTGAATAAAAGAATTCAGCCATGCTTGTTATGACAGCTGTTTAACAGCCAAAGTTAAAGCAACGCAGTGTAAGGCAACAAGATAGAATTGACAGATAAATACTTTATTGATCCCAAAGGTTGAACCTTGTTCCTTGACTTCATCACAGAGAACACACAAACTAAGTGTCAATCTGACTCATCTTAGACTTTGAATGAAGTAGTTGCTGAAATACATGATGAATGTCTGCTTATAATGTGGGTCAAATTGCCATTTTCAGAGGGAAAGGGAGTTTTGATTGGTTTTCTGCAAACAGATTTATTGTTTGTACATATTTGAGCATGTGTGCTTGTAAGTAGCATCTAGATGCAAGGAGCCAAGTAAATATCGACTTCCTCCTTAAACTCACACTACTAGTCTGAAATCAGAGGCAGGCCTGTCCCAACAAAGCGTTGGCTTGGTTTGTCAAAATTTCTACAGACCAAGGCTATTTTAAGTTTCAGTTTCAGTTTGTAAGCCTGTGAAAATGTAATATCACAGCTGACATCTCTATGAAGAATGAAGTACTCCTCTAGCTCCTCAAGGTGTTGCATGGAAATAGTGAAGTGGACAAACTTTCACGAGCTGACTCTATGACTGTACTAATGATTAGTTAAAATGATTGTTCCTCTTAGGTTTTTAAAAGATTAGAATGAAAGAACTGTCAAGCTAAACAGTCAACTGAGGAAACAGTTGAACTTTTGAGATGTGGAATTGAAAATAGCACTAAAATGCTGATGACTGTTTATCGGTGCATTTAAAAAAGATTTCTCTGACATGATGTCCTGTCCTAACCGACACATGTGGAAAGTGGATTGCTCCAGATTATTACGGGTAAGGTGCAGTTTGACATTCTGGCTTCAGGATGTCTGTTAAGGACTTGTAGCCTTGGTGTTTTATCACGTCTTAATATTTCAGTCTGTTTTATATTTGTTGTATGTCTCCATACAGAGAGGAAGACGAGCCTCAATGCTTTAATTTAATGTTTCTATTTGCGTTTGTGGGCGCTGGCGTTCCTGTGGCAGCATGTGCATCTTGTTCAGACTCTTGTGCAGTGCGATTCTGTGTTGGTAGTTTTTAGCAGAGACTCAACCACATTTAAGATGCGGAAATAGAATCCTTGACTTGGCTCTCATTTAAGCCACAGTGATGCTCTTCAGTTTTCACTTTCTGAAATATTTGACCAAAGGCTTCCTGAGGGAAATCCCTTCCAAACATTGCCCCATTTTCATTGTTTTTAATAAATTTAATAGCTTATATCTGGAGTATTATGTGTGAGCAGCAGATGGTCATTATTGCAGAGCCTGTGGTCACTGGCTGTTGTCGTGTGGTTCAGTTGACAGACTCTCCTCTCCGCTTCTAGTTTATTACAGAGCTCTCGTCAACTTCACCAATTCCCTGATCTACGGCCCTGAGCTGGAGGACATCTTCTCGCCAGCCTTTAATGAGATCTCTGAAGCAGTGGTGGATACGGTATGTCCTGTTCACGTAGCATAAACTGCTGAATAAGATGAGCCTAAGGCTACCTTATATGGTTCAGGTATGCTAGGTTTTGCCCAGTGTGTTTGACCTGGTATCTGAGAATAAAATCCAGGCTTGTTTATTTCATCTTGCTTGAATTCTCTCTACAGCTTGAGTCCGAGTACAACAAGATTTCTGGGGTCCAGACAGTCAGCGTGGTCCTCATTAAGTAAGAACACTAAATCTCTCCAGACATCCTGCAGCTGGTGCTGTCCTGGTGTCTTACCAAGTGACGTGTTGTGCTCAACGTTAACCCAGTAACTCATCAGGATCACTCCGCCAAGCTCATGGCCTCACCAGACTTCTTCTTGCTCTTTGCAGGAAGATGATAAGAGACGATGGCGTGGACGTTTTTGTGGAGTTGGATGTTGGATCTGAATACGACAACGACGAACAAATCCGCAGCGTGCTCTACAACGTGGTGAAGGAGGGAGCGATCGCCTCCTATGTCACATCAGTCCAAGGCTTTCAGTTCAGAAGACTCGGGGAAGGTAAGGCGTCAACAAAGAGGAATGCCACCTGACACGGCCATGACCTGATGGACTCTGAGGCTACGCAACAGTTTGCTGCCCATTTACAGCAAACTGTTGTCAACCAGAGCAGCAGGCAGCACCTTTGACATGTCCCTCTGGTTTCTAGTTAAACCTGTGCCTCGAGTGGAGCCTATAGCGGTGCCAGGTTTGTACTGAGCCATGTCTGTTGCATGGTGCCTGAGCCGACTGTACTGTAGAAGATGATCATAGACACATTTCATAGGACAGTTGAGTGTTTGTGATGTCGATATTTTATGAAGACCTTTATTTTGTGTAGTGTACAAGTGTACAAGCAATGGTCTTGTGGTGTTGCATGGGAGCACCAATGTAAAATACATTTTTGTGTATTTTTCCTAAGTGCAGTGTCTCACAGTAAGTTAGAAAGACCTTTGCATGGCATGAATTTGATTAGCAGTGCTGTTGTTCACCGCAATCTTCAACCCGCTTCTGATTCACACATACGCCACCAATTGTTCACGAGCATGGCAACCGAAGAACAGCTCAGGAGCTTCTGTGAATTCAGGTCTAGTTGAAACATTCTCAGTGTTTTCATAAAACAAAGAAAAAAAAATAGTGACTTTATTAAAGTAATTTAAGTTGGTATGTCAAGAGCACAAGTGCACTTTGAGGGTTTGTTTACTTTTAAATTCACCTCACATTAAATCAGAGAGAGATAAACAAAAACTCACTCATTTGTTAGTCTGTTAATGGCATGAACTAGTAGCCCAGGAAGCACCATGTAGTGCGGCAGTGACTTAAAGTCATGGGGGAGTCAATGATCCATTGGAAGGGGTTGTTGGTTGTCTGTAATCATGGCTTCTGCCTCGGTTTCATAACTGAACCGTTAAAAGACGTTATGAAGGTGATATCAGTTATCAAATCAATAGAATCTCTTTCTCAATCTACTTACCGGCAATCATTGTTTATTACAGCAAATTTTCATATAGGCATATATTGTGATATTTTGTGGTATGTCATGATAAGCACGATTCTCCTCATCAAGCGTACAGAAATTGTAGAAATTGGGCCATATATTCATTACAGTATTTAGAATATTTTTACTCAGATTTATCATTCACTTGACAAGAGTAACATCAATGCAAAATTCTTTATGCTTTGCAATAACAATTTTTTTCAGTCATTTTTTTTCTCTATTGGATTGAACAGTCGGAGAAATTTGTTGTGGGGGGGGGGGTTGACATGGAAACCAGGTTGCTGCAAGGATACAAGGATCAATATGAAATAGTAAAGTGTCTCGTCATGTCCTTAAAGAATGGGTCTCCCTCAGTGAACGTCTTTCCGGAACACATCTGGGACCAGAATGACTTCTGGGTCAGAAGTTAGTGAGACATTAACAAAGTTTCAGACTGTACAATTTCTCTTAAGATGCAACACAAAGCACACTCGCTGGAACACTTTTACATGCGTGGATATACTGTTTCATCACACACCCCTTCTACCAGCCTACTACCTACCTACCTTCCTACTGACCGACACCCAACAGAAGTAGCCTAACGGGTAATGATCTGGGGATGCTGTAGTTTGTCACCTCGCTGTATTTGTGCTTTGTTATGACTGTAGTGTAGTGGAGTGGACTGTAGTGGACTGTAGTGGACTGTCATGTATTGGCCATACTATAATCCTGGCTTGCATGTCTGGTGTAGCTCAACAGCACTCCCCCCTCCTCTTCCCCTCTTAGTAACCCCAGGCATCAGACCCTGCATGGCCGATGAGCACAGGTGTGGTGATGGGACATGCATCCTGTTGGAATACCTGTGTGACAACAGGCCTGACTGCAGAGACATGAGTGATGAGACCGGATGTGGTGAGTGGCTTTAGCCTGGCCAGGACCTCGTAACCCTGTCGGCTGTAGCATGGCGTAATGGCCTGTTGTGAGGTTATAGTAACACCTCTAAACCAACCGTTTGTCCTCATTCTAAGTGTAATCAGAGGTTTGTTTTAGACGCAAGAGGGCCACGCCCACCAGTCTTCACCACCTCTCCTGCCACGACCACTACCCCCATCCCCACCACCACCAAGAGGCCCAGACCACCTGGACCCTGCAGAGCGGATCAGGCCACATGCCAGAGCGGCGAGTGTATCCCGCGTGACTACATCTGTGATGGCGAGAGGGACTGCTCGGATGGAAGTGACGAGCTCAGATGTGGTACGTAGCGCCATAGAGGGGCGCAGCCTCGGGTGATGTCAGGTCCTCAAATGATCCTCTTTATCCTCTCCTCACAGGAACTCCATCACCCTGTGAACCCAATGAATTCAAATGTAGAAACGGCCGCTGTGCCCTCAAACTTTGGCGTTGTGATGGAGACAATGATTGTGAGGATAACTCAGATGAGACAGACTGCCGTAAGTCGACACCTTTTAAACCGTGAATAGTAGTCTTCTACTGTTTTACATATTTCTCTTTACTTTCCACATACTGCACATTTAGTAATTATAATTTAATCCCTTTGCTATTATTATTATTACTATGAGATTGCTACTGCTGTTTCAGCCCAGTTGGGCATGAAAGTCGTAATCAGGAATCAGCCACTTCAAATCACAACTTGTCCATTTGAGCCTCGCTTGGGTGAACTAGAGCCAAAGTAGCCAATCTCTAAATTAGGCTAAGCTAAGCAGTGTCCTGCTTTAGCCTTGTATTTTGCATTTTTTAAACTTCTCATGTGTCGTGTTGATGAATCAATGCAGTGGTTACTAATGAAAAATGGTTGCATATCTTACCAGCTACCAAAGGTCCTGATGACAGATGTGCTCCTGAGCAGTTTGAATGTCTAAGCGATCGAACCTGCATCCCAGCAAGTTACCAGTGTGATGAAGAGCCCGACTGCCCCGACCGCTCCGATGAGTATGGCTGCAGTAAGTCTGGCACCAAAGCGAGACACACAACAATCTCTTCAAGAGAACTGAAAGGGAACTGTTCCTCCATAATGGAGCATCGTTGACTCATTTATGGGCTGGCTCTCCAAACTCCACTCTCAAGTCAGACTTTTTTTGTATATTCAATTTGTGGTGAAGAATTCTTCTCCTCCCTACAGCACCTCCCTTGGTGACCAGCCCACCAGAGGAGTCTGTTCAGGCGGCGCGGGGGTCGACAGTGACATTCACCTGCCAGGCGGTCGGAGTGCCGACACCAATCATCACCTGGAGACTCAACTGGGGACATATTCCAGTCAGCGGCAGGTGGGTGTGAATAGAAGTTCTCCACCCTGCTGATGTTTTATGACCTATACTATTATGTTTATGTACTTATTTGGACATTAAAGATTATTCAATTCATGCAAAATGCATGCTATACAAGGTTTTTGGAATGAATGATTTTTTTATACTACTTTCAGTGCTGCCTCCAACAAAACATCTGCATCTAATGAAAGTCTCTTTGAATTAGCAACAGACCACATATGGAAGTAGAACTGTTAGCGTTGCAACGTCAGTGACTTCAGCTGCTGCCTATTAAAGCATGTTCAGGTTATGGTACTTAAAATTGAATTATGTAGGCTATTTGTATGTACAGTGTTTATGTAGACTGTTACAGTCAGAAACAGGAGGATTCCTATCCTAACCCATGCCATCGTTGATAAAAGTGATGATTTGTGATCTGCTGCCTCTCAACCGAAGCAAATTACACCCAACCACGATGTGTGTTGCTGCCACATTCAAGTTTTGAATCACTCTTAGTCTGGATCTTTCCTTGAGCCCAGTGTTCTTGTGAGACCCTACCAGATCTCACAGACTCCCTGGATCCCACCCAAAATGGGTCTTCAACCCATTTTGGGTGGGATTCTTTGAGGTGCCTCCCTTTGCAAGTTTTTACAGTCACCTCCATCCAGAAATTGGCCCTTGGTTGGAACTCATTGGTGGGATTAGGTAACACATCCGGGCCAGGAATGTCTTCATATTCCTCAAGATGAGCTCAAAAGGTGTTGTAGCCTGATTGATTGTTTTTGTTCCCAGGATCTCCATGACCAGCGAGAACGGCCGAGGCACCCTTACCATTCGTGATGTGAAGGAGGCAGATCAGGGCGCGTACACCTGTGAGGCCATCAATGCTAAAGGACTGGTGTTCGGTATTCCAGATGGAGTTCTAACTCTTACATCAAGTCCAAATCCAGGTACTGGTCTCTCGCTTTCAGTCTTAAATCACCACCAGAAACCTGAAAAAACATGTAGAAATTAGTTGACGTTACTGTAAGAATATGAAGGGACTCTTAACCTAGGTCTTTATGTTTCCGTTAGGCAACTGTCCTGACGGTCACTTCAGTGTTGAAGGCCGTTGTGTGTCCTGCTTCTGTGCTGGAGTTGTCAAGAAGTGCAAGAGCACTGGCCGCTACCGCAATCACATCAGCCTACGATTCACAGATGAGGAAGACTTTAAAGGTACTGAAAATGCTCATGAATAGGAATCTACATGAGCTAATTCACTGTCCACTGAAGTCAGACTGAATAAATCTATTCTGGTTATTTCCAGGTGTGAATGTCACCTATCCCTCCAGACCAGGCACTCCTCCTCTTTCCTCCACTCAGCTCCTCATTAACCCTGAGATGGAGGAGTTCCAACTCGTTGACCTATCACGGCGTTTCCTCAACCTTGACTCCTTCTGGACCTTGCCTCGTCAGTTTCTGGGCAACAAGGTTGATATTAAAGTGGTTTTCTGTACAGCGTTTTTTTTTTTGGTCAACTCATTAACAGATGTAGGTATTAAATACTGTTTTTATCCATCTTAGATTGACTCCTATGGAGGATCATTGAAGTACAAGATTCGGTACACGCTGGCCAGAGGTCTGTCTGAGGTTGTGGAGAAGCCAGATGTGATTTTGGTTGGAAATGGACGCAGGCTTGTGTACCGCAGAGGCAACACCACCCCTGCCCAAGTGGTCAACCAAAAGGAGATCAAATTCACTGAAGTACGCCTTTCTTAAGGCAATAGTTTTGAGCAAAAACACCATCATGTGGCGGATGGGCATTGATGACGTCTTTGGTTGCTCTGTTGGTTTAGGACAACTGGCAGCACTCGAATGGTCGCTTTGTGAGCCGGGAAGACTTGATGATGACGCTGGCTCACCTGGACAGCATCAGCATCCGCACCATCTATGACAACCACATGGTCAGTGTGGCACTCAGTGACATCGTCATGGATACCACCTCGGTGGAGTTCAACACGCTTGGTCATGCTAAGGATGTAGAAGAGTGCAGGTAAGAAAAAAAAACTCTTAACCTTAAGCTAAGGATTGGAGACAGAGATGTTTCATTGTTATGTTTTGTGTTACAGCTATTATTCTCAAACATGCTGTGCTGTAATTAAGTTTGCATGCAAAGATCTGTTCTTGCAATTAATTTTAAATCCCTGACAGCCACACAGCAATGTGGCTCAATCAGAGGAGGCTTTGTGTAAATAGATTTCAATTCTTCTCCTCTGTCTCAGCTTGTCTTTTGTCTTCAGTGAAAACCAATATAAATAAATACGTAGTTTTTGACTGTCATCTCGTCAGCCACATCCAAACAATGTGTCCTGAAACCAATGTCCATCATTTCAGATGTCCTCCTGGATATTCAGGCCTGTCCTGTGAGATATGTTCCCCTGGCTTTGAGCGTGTTCCTGGCGGATCCTATCTGGGCACGTGTGCTGGCTGTAACTGTAATGGACACGCCATTGCATGTGATCCAATCAGTGGACACTGTCTGGTAATAACCGCCTTTACCCGCTTCTTCATTGGAAAAACACTGACATTTGTAGCTTATTGATCACAAGGAATTTTATTCCCGTCTACATGAAACATAACATATTCACTTTCTTGTCTTAACAAGAAGGTAGTTCCATTTGTCGATTAGCTGAGAGTAAAGAACTGAGTCACGACCTCTGATGGGCTTTTTCAAAGACTCGCTGTTTCCTGTCTGTGGGTCGTCATGTTAGGTTTTAGTGCAATTTCCTCCGGGATTAATAAAGTATCTACCTACCTACCTACCTACCTACCTAACTACCTCTGAATCTACAGTTACAGTATAGGAGTTTAGCAGCTGCTATCTTTAAATCCAATGTACAGCAAAAAATAGTATATTTATCAGGATATCAGTGTTCCTTTGAGTCCATTCTGCATAGCTACATGTCAGAAAATGATTTTCTGTCTTCTGGACACCCCAGAGCTGCCAGCACAACACAGAGGGCCCTCAGTGTGACAAGTGTCGCTCAGGCTACTTTGGTGACCCGAGACGGGGTCGCCCCGATGACTGCAAGCCCTGCCCATGCCCGTATTATGAGACTACACGGCGGTAAGGTCACGGACTACGCACATGCCATCAGAATGGACTGTTTCGCCCAAGCTACTGTAGATATGTCATGGCTTTTCAACTGTGTAGGTTTTCGGACACCTGTTTCCTGGATGTTGACCAGCAGCCGACATGTGATGCGTGCAGACCCGGTTACACAGGAAGACGCTGTGAAAAGTGAGGCAAATGATATGAACAAGTAAACCTTTACAGATAAAAGAGTTTAAAGGTGCAGGAATATCTATCACAACTTTACTAATTCCAAGTTGCATGGAAGCAAAGTTTGAAGAGAGCAAATACAAGCAGACTGACTTCAATGAATAGGTCACCATAACAATTAATGTCTTTATGGAATTCCAGGTGTGCTGCTGGTTACCATGGTAACCCCCTCCTACCAAGTGGAAAATGTGTTCCTAACCGTGAGTACATGCACCAGCATTTCAGAAGCCCTTCGATTGAGGGCATTTTATGAGAAGGAGGAGCTGCTACTGGATTGTTTTACCTCCTCGGTCTTTCAGTAAGAGGAGGCCCTAGTTGTGTGTAATCATTACCCTAGTGTGTTTTTTTTTTCTGCTGCTATCGCTGGCAGTGTGTGGTCATGTCTCAGGTATGCAGGATGGTTGGATCACTCCCAGGTGTGCTTTTCTTTTTCCCTATATGTCATCTTCGTTGTTCTCTCCCTACAGAAGGTGCCACATGTGATAACAGAGGAGTTATTAGCTCCACCAGCAGACCATGCAGCTGCAAGGTACATCTAGATATAAAAAATATACAAACACACTGTGTGGTTAACATTTAGTCACATTTATAACCACTTAGTGTGATATTTTGTGCATTTGTAGTTTGTGAGGATGCGATTTGTTTCATCCTGTATGAAAGAACTGAGATCTCAACGAGTTTGTGTTTCTGTGTGCATAAAGAACAACGTGGCAGGCGCTCTGTGCGACGAGTGTAAACCCGGCTTCTTCCACCTATCAGAGGACAACTCGGACGGCTGTCTACGTTGTTTCTGTATGGGCGTCACCCAGAAATGTGCCAGCTCCACTTGGAATAGAGATCAGGTAGCCAACATATTTTTTTTCTATCATGGTTTGACTTCAATCAGTGAATAATTTAATTGCTGAAGGTAATAAAAAGCAAATAGCGTTTGTACCCTAGCGGGCTCACCTCTGGATCTTGCATGTATGCTATCAGGTGCGAGGAGGCATCAACGGACAGCTCTTCTCTCTCGCCAACGGCGCCAACACCAAAACTATCTCTGAAGGCATCTTCCAGAGGGGCGGCTCTGAAATTGTCTACCGCTCCTTCTCCAGTGTCCCCAGTGACATCTACTACTGGGTTCTGCCTGAGAGCTTCCGAGGAGATAAGGTGAGAAGACAACAATGAAGAAGAAAAAAGCGAGGAAGGAAAAAGGAAAAAAAAGCGTGAATGTCTCGTGTCTCAACATGTTTTGAAGCTGCACTCATCCGCACAGCAGGCGTCCTTTGAAGCTTTTGGCTTGAATTCATAGTCAAGACCAACATGAGTGTCTTGTGACTCCCCCACCCCAACAGGATCATAGGGGTGAAATACCTTTCCACTATTCAGTGTTGTTGAGGTGAGCTTCTTCTTTCACCATGTTGCTCTCAGGTGACGGCTTATGGCGGGGAGCTTCGCTACACTGTGCGCTTTGAGCCATTCCAGCGCTCGTTGATGATCGACGGTCAGCCGGATGTGGTTCTCCAGGGCAACGGCATCTTCCTTGAACACTACTCTCAAACCAGACCCATCGCCCGTGTCCCACAAACCATCAGCGTGACCTTCAGAGAGGTGCTTTTCATTGTACATGGAGCTGAATCCCCTCACGACGTGAGAAGAATAACACGTCTTTTTTGTCCTCCGACCTTTTTTGTTGATAGTCTGAGTGGCGCCGAGCCGATGGGCAGCCATGTACCCGCGAGCACCTGCTGATGGCTCTGGCTGACACCACCGTCTTCATGATAAGGGCCTCCTACACCAACCAAATGGTTGAAAGCAGGTACGATTGAACGTGATACCAACAGTTTAGTTAACGGAGAATATAAAATGTGTTGTTAATGCTGTGTTTTTGTGCTACGCAGCATCTCAGACATCAGGATGGACATTGCTGTTCCTCAGACCACTGGTCATGAACGCGCCCTAGAGGTGGAGGAGTGTGCCTGTCCTCAGGGATACAAAGGACCTTCTTGCCAGGTACACATTTTGAGTGTTCTTCTGCATTTTAGACCCTTAACCGTTTGATAGGGTCTACTTTGTGGTTATGGAGATGGCTCAGCATCGGACTGAAGTATGGTAGGAGCACCATTAATTATTGAGCAAACTGATAGATTATATTAAAAGCCCCTAGATTGTATTTTTTGTTCAGCTTCACATTAAGAGGCAAATCTAAATTATTATAGAACATTCCTTAGGATTACAGGATATACAGAATATATAATTCATAGATCCTGTAATTATCATTTGAGATCTATGAGTGAGTTTAGTCTGATGCAAATCCCAACAGTAATCCATAATGTGCTGGTTTAAAATATACTTTTGTTAGAGGTAAACTTTATTCATGAAGTCTTCATTTATAAACAGAGCAGTCAGGGATCTTGGTCCTGACAAGGGTTTCATTTAGTGCCATTCTGGTTTAATTTAAGGCAGAGATACGCTCTAGCTTGTCTTGGATCCGTTTATTTGTTGGTGTCTCACCTGAGGCTTGTTCCCGTCCCGTTGCAGGAGTGTGAAGACGGTTACACTCGCGCTGCTTCTGGCCTTTACTTGGGCACTTGTGAGAGGTGTGACTGCAACGGTCACGCTAGCACCTGTGACCCAGAGACCGGCAGCTGTCTGGTAGGTTTCATGCTACTCTTCTTGTCTCTGCTCTTTGAACCGTCTTTCATCTTTGCAGTGGAATGCACTAATGGTTTCGTAACAAATCCAAACATGTGGAAGCAACCTCGCAACTGTTCCGTGAATCTCACCTCTTCTATAATTTTGTACGCCTTGATCAAAAGCAATGTCTCCACAACTCGGCTGGACCAAGGTGTGATCGCTGTCAGACTGGTTACTATGGAGACCCAGTAACAGGCGGTGCTCAGGCCTGCCAACCGTGCCCCTGTCCTGGAACCTCGTCCAGCAACCAGTGAGTTCATGTCTGTAAAGGCTTACTTATGCTCAACGATAAAGGTGGAGGGTGCTGATACAGATCTCAAAGCCCTCATCGTATTTGTGCATCCGTTCTTCAAGCTTACAGTTAAAGGAGGGAGACTCTGGCCCCAACTAATGAAGAAGAAAAGTGCAGTGTAAAAATAAAGACATCCTGGCTGTTGCGATATTAGATTTCTTCACTGCCATCTTGTGGACTTTTTTTAAATTCATGTCATTTTAAAGTATTTTTTCATTTGAAATGGACTCATCGGCATTTGTACTTTGAGCATAAATGAGTCTTTTACCCTTGTGTCACTTTTATTCAGCTACTGTAACAATAGATTATGAAAATAAATATTTCAAATCAAATAATAAACCACTTGTGCACCCCTTGTTTGCATAGATTCTCCTCCACCTGCTATCTGGATTCTGATGGTCAGCCAACCTGTGACAACTGCCCCCCCGGATACACCGGCCGGCGCTGTGAAAGGTACACCCACCTCCCTCTCTGTCTACTTTCTCTTTTTCACTTTCTTTCTATCAGGGTCTCTGGACACTGCTCAGTGTTTGGGGTTACTGGGCAGCAAGGCGGTCATCAAGGTCTGCGGGGGCTGGCAGTAGCAACAAGTGGTTTCATTCACAGGAAAGGGATGGAAAGCATGCCTGTGGTCTGCATCTCTCTTGATCCAGTTGCAGTTGTGTCAGTTGAAGGATGGGGGGGCATGAATCGGTCTTGCCCATTCTGACCTACCTGGAAGTTTAGCATTGTCTTGTTTTTCCGGAGCTGCTGGTGGAGATTGTCTCTTTTGATTTATTGATTTTGCAAAATGTACGAATGTCAAATAATGTGTTTTGTTGCAGTGTAAGGGGCATTTAGTGGTGGTCTATTTTTTAATTTATGGAAATCACACACTAGTGACATAACTGTGTATGTCCTGAGGAAACTGTCCGGTTGGCTGTAGCGATCTTTTGCTTCCGTCTATCTTTAACTTCACCTCCAAAATCCTTTTTAGAGATGGCTTTCTGCTTTAGCTTTGCACCTTGCTGGCAGCAACAATGTCAGGTGTTGGTATATGTGATTTCTCTCCATGCGCAGATCAAATATACCTTCTGGCTCTATGACATAAATGTAGACATGGCATTTATGAGGACTCTTGTCTGCCTAATTAATCTTTGCTCTGAAGGCAAAGATGATGTGGTGACTTTGACAAACTGTCAAATGATAATTTGAACATCTCTGCCTACATCATGCCTGATTCTGCTGTTTTGACATTAAGAGAGGAGAAGCCATCGGCAGACAGTTGTGGGGACCCCTTCCCAGAGAGGACAGTTGAAGGCCTTCTACCTTTTGGATGTGGAGCTGAACCAGTGTTCAATTTCAGCTTGGAGAAAGAGATAGTAGAGTATGGCAGTGGTGATGATGACGAGGAGTTTGACGATGAGTGGCCTACCACTGTAGGAATAACTTGGATTTCTACTACAACTTTACCTTCTACTCCAACTCAACATCAAACTATTCATTCTACAAAAGTAACTGGGGTGGTTTTTGTTTCAGTGACTCCCAACAGATTAGCAAGCAGGCTCCCCCCACGCTTTACACCCAGCCCTGAGAGCAGACACTCCAGCTTCCAGCGTCTGCTCCGGATTCACCTGAACACCTTCAACCAACGCCTAAGCATGCTGGAAAGAAACACTCTTGATATGAAGGACAGCATTAAAAGCGTAGCGGACAAACAGAATCGTCTCAGCTCTCAGTTGAAGGAGCTCATTGCAATCCAATCTGCTGGGGAGAAGACCAAGAATGTCAATGAACTGGAGAAGAGCTACGTCGACATGGAGACCCGTCTGAGCAGACTGGAGGGAAGGCTGGAGATCTTGATTGATGGCTTCACTGCCCTGGCTCAGGAGATGAACAAGATGAAACGTGCTCGACACACTTCTCACTCGTACCAGGAAAGGAGGGCTCTGCCGTCAAACACCACAGTCCTTCAAATACCCCTGCAGTCAACACCTCCGGTTCCAGTCACAACTCTGCCGACTGAAACTCCATTCTTCAGCAGAGCCACAGCACCCCAAAGCATTCCTACCCCAGCTCTCCCTGCTAAAAAAAATACTTCTGCTTCTCGGAGGGACAGAACTTTCAGGACATTGGTAGAAAATAGAAGACGACATCAGTCTGTCACTTCGTCACCCAAACACTGGGCTTCAACAAGATCAGCGATCAAATTGAAAACCACATTGACTCCACCTAGGACTACTTCAAAAGCAACATCCCAAGCTATGGTGAAGTCTGAAGTAAAAAAAATAGATGGTAGAAGGTCCACTGTGAAAAACAGAAACCCACCCCAAATTAAAAAAGAAGGAACTATCACTAAATTTCAGCTGGAACCACCATCTCATAAATCGAATCCTGCAAAGACCCGTCAAGACAATAAAAAGGATCAGGCTTTACCTGTCAAAACCAATGGACGGAACAAGACTTTCAGATCAGATGCACCACTTCTAAAAGAAGTTCCAGAGGGTGGAGAGGCTCTGGAGTCCAACTCAAAGAAATTGTTAGAAAAACACAAGAGTAAATCTACCCAGAATGAGACAAAAATGGAGCGCAACTCGTTTAATAGGACAAAGCCTGTCACAAAGACCATAGTCACAACAAGAAAACCTTCCAAAACCACGACTGAAAAGACGTCTGCAGAAAAAAGAAAACCAGCTCCTCCTAAAAGGACGACCGCTACTGCAAAGAAGTTGAAGCCATTGGTGAGAACAAGTTCAACTCCCCCCAAAACCAAGATTACCACTGCAAAGAAAGTTACAAAAAAACTCCAGCAGAAGAAGAAGACAAAATCTCAATCACAGGTTTTGGACTTACTGAAGGTGTTAAGTGGAACTCACAAGTCTCAAAAGCGCAAAAACAATGGGAAGAGTTCTCTTCATGTAGTTGTGGGAAGGCTGGCCATTCCTATAAAGATTATCCCTGAGTACTAGGGCTGTGTTCAGTTTTTTTTAATTTTTCACATATATGTAAACTCATTGTCTATTTATGTCAATAGAAATCAATGAAGAGATTGAATTTATGAAATGGTGTACTTTTTAAAAGACTTTCCAAATGTTCGATATCATCCTACTATAAGGTTGTCATTTGGAAACTCAGATGTGTTTTATTATAGTCGTAATTATTGCACAAAATCCTTCCATGAAGCGATATGTTGGCATCCATACCTCTAACGTATATATGGTTGTGTCATAGCCAGACTACCTCAAGTTTTACAATCGTCACACACCAATACATAAATATCTAAGTATCCCCTCCTGCCATTCAGAAATTCAGAACGAGTCCAGCTGACTTTTTTCACATCTACCAGGACCTGGAGGACTGAGGTCAGACACCAACGCAGGATTAGATCGTACTGTTTCGGCAATAAAGAACAACTGCGTTCCAGACTAGACTGGTCCCTAACTGCCCACTAGTGGTCACACACACTACAGTAATAATGTATTGGTATGAAAAGGTTGAAAGAGAAAAACAATCCATCATGTTGTTGAGTCAATGTTATTGTTCTGCGTGACCAACTTGGCTCAAATCAATGGACACCTCATGACATTTGTTTCATTCATTGTCCACAGATGATGCTCTTCAATAATTTTGCTAGTTCATTTTCAACTCAAAAATTTATGCCCAGCACATTCCCATTAACTTCATGTGGACATTATGCTAATCAGCAAATCATACAATGCCAACATACTAATCACACAGTGTTTGAAGCAGATAATCATCAAAGATTCAAGATAAAATGTTTAGGTTGCATATGTAGCTGTCAATATTTTCATTTTGATTTCATCATGTAAAAAAATGTTAAGTCTTACTGAAAATACACCATTCATCTTCTGGGAACCATGAATATCTGTGGTCAGTTTTATGGCCAGTAGTTGTAAAAGTGGAGGGTTTCCTTTCCCTTTTTTGGTGCATCACTGAAGAACTGTCCTATGGTGATATTATATGCTAGAAACATGCTGTTGTTGTTTAGTTGTTAAGTGATGTTAGTTTGTTCAATATGACGTGAGACCATAGTCTGTTGTTTGGTGTCAACCTGAGTTGTAATTCTTTTCTTCATGGCCTTTAATTATCTTGTTTTTATCTGTTTTCACTTACACGCATCTATCTTAATGTATTTGTTATTTCCCTATGATAAATTATTCCGACAAGAGATATCCGTTCTCCTTCTGTAAATCTGGTTTTAAGAGATTTTAGAATCTACTGCACAGGAGTTACTTTGAAAATGGAGTCTGAAAACATATGTATAGCGTGGAAGTGTTCTTGTTGGCTGTTGACCAGTGGATCTACCAGAGGACAGGTGAGGTAAGACTGACAGCAGCTGCTTTTAGGTCAGATTGCTTTTGTGCTGATGCCAGTTGCATTATTTGCTTGGGTAAAAAGCTTGTTGCTTTGCAATGTTCCAATATTAAAAATAACTCACTTAGCATCTTTTTGCACCTCTTTGAACACTCTTTTTAACAAGCTTTCATTTTCCCTTTATTTCTTCGGATGCGCCTGTTCCTCAGGTTCAGTGGTATGTCACATGACAGATGGACTCATCTGAGACATGTTATTTTGGTCGTCTTTCTTCATCCATCTTTTTTTTTTTTTACCCTTTTTTCTTTGGGGAACTGTTTACATCTAAAGCTGAAGCTGGGCGTCTGTCATCATTAGGTCACGTGACTGAAAGACGAGTGTTTGTGGATGTGTCTGGACTTATGAGATGAATATCTGTTTTCCTTTTCTGGATGAGACATTCCTTTGTTTTATGGTCGACCTCCTCCTTGGGTCAAGAAGAGTTACAGAAGGTCATAATTCTTGAAGTGTCTCTTTTTTGTGCTCTGGGCTGAAACTCAGATTGTCCTCTGCAGGAGACAAGAGTTAAACATGTATGTTTGATTTCAGATGTGCTGCTGGGTATACCGGAAACCCGCTGGTTGGACAGAGATGTAGTGTTGGCAACAATGAAGTCAATGGTACAAACTGTGTTATATGAAAAAATAGAATATTATTGCATATAGATGGATGGACGGATAGATAGGTAGTGACTACCTCCTCCTGTCACACTACAGGTAACTGCTATAGCTGTGACCAAAGAGGAAGTGAAGGCTGTAATGCTGGGGGGGTATGCCACTGCAAGGTGATCAAACACACACACACACACACACACACACACACACACACACACACACCATAATGGTAAACTTGAACGGACTGGAGAGTCTTGTGTTTCATTTCTTTTGATGCTGTATTGTAGATGAACGTCGAAGGCCCGTATTGTTCCAACTGTAAGTCTGGAACTTTCCATCTCAGCCCAGAAAACAAAGATGGCTGCCTGTCCTGTTTCTGTATGGGCGTGACTCAGCAGTGCTCCAGCTCCAACTACTATAGAGACCGGGTAAATCACCTGATTGGTTCATGACACAACGGTACACAATGGGTAGGGATACTAAAAAAATGTAAACATCTGATGTAGTTAAAGCTGTTTCAGTGTAGACTTGGTTCACCTTATCCAGGATGCGTCATGGTGGTTTATTGTGGTCGTGACAAGTTTATCCTGGTCAGATGACTTTATTCTGGTCAAGACGAAGTTTATTCTGCTTTTGCAGGTGTCGTCAGTCTTCTCTCCAGGGAACTTCCAGGACTTTGCTCTAGTAAACCGACAACGTACCAACCGCATCTCCACGGGTTTCAGTGTGGAGGTTTCCACTGAAGGCACTCAGCTGTCTTACAGCAACTTTGATTACCTGGGACAGGAACCTCATTACTGGCAGGTTCCAGGGGTCTACCAGGGAGACAAGGTTAGTTTCAAACAGCATAAACTGCAGCAAAGGGTGTTGCATCGTTAATGGGTTCATGCACGACTCTGAACCCATAAACGATGCAAATTATGAGCATCACCCACAGAAACTTGTTGCTTTGTCTAACTTCAGTCCTCAACTTTTGTTCTCTTCAGTCAAACATTTCCTGTGTTCTCCTTCAATTCTGTACAGAAAAATTCTGTCTTTGCTCGCAATAAACGGACAGTCCAGGTGCAGTAGGTCCATAAGCCACTGTAACATCTAGCATGCCTGAAATGAGAATCGTAGCTTTGGGTGACAATATTCGATGCCATAATTTATGTATAATGGTGTGCAGATTAATACTTGTTGGATAGACATAATCTTTTGGGGGATTTTATTAATGGCGTGTCGTTTACTGTATTGTTCAAACAAGGCATGGGTTTCAACAGCAGAAAGCTCACCTTCAGTAGCAGTAGGCTGATATTTAACAGCTGAAGGCCAACACTAAACATTTACATTAAACCACTTGCACATTGAAGACAAAACTGCCTTCTGCTCCACAAGACTTGAGCCATGTAAACTGATCAATCATTAATGCTTCATTAAAGAGCTTCACACAGTTTAACTTTGGTCAAAGACTGTTGCCATAACACTCCCAAATACCATCAGCTCACTGATTGGGAAAGGTATGAAAGAGTTTTCTCCACATCGATAGAGCAAGAATGACTCGGGCTTCACAGTAGAGTGGCTCGGGATAGATGCTTCCATTTGGAACCAAATGGCTTTGGAAAGTAGTAACACCACCAGGTCCAAGAACTATGCAGGTAAACCCTGGATGGTTCTAGTGAAGTTCTGCTGAAGGCTCCCACACGTTGAACACTAACACACATTTAGATCAGTCCACTCGGCTCCTGCATGCAGCAGCGTGGAGAATCGTCTCAGTTTGATGAATGTTGACTGAGGCGAACGTGTTTTCAGACCGTTTGCTGTCAGGAATGTTTTGAAGTTCGTTTTAATCTGTGTGACCCATGCAGCGAAAGCACTTGACCAGAACTTTATGCCAAACCCCTCCAAGTATCATATATTAAATGCATGCTTCAGCATGTACATCCCATCATCGAAGAGCTGTCAAGTTTACTATGGTTACATGGTTACATATCCTCTGTTTCTCTGCTACCCCACTGTTCTGCTTCTCCAGGGTAAGGTCAGACAGCTGGACGATCAGGTCTGGGCACTCTTCTCTAACTTCTCCAGTGGACGATCTGCTTCCCCTCCATCCCTCCCCTCATACTCTAAATCATCCTCCTCTTTCTCTTCATCTTCAACTTCCTCTTCCTCTGCCCGTGGCCCGAGTTCCTCTTCCTCCGCTCGATGGTCTTTGCGTAACTCGCTCCATCCTTCTCCTACATCTGATATCTCCTCTTCGGTTAGACCAACCAGACCCCAGTCCTATTCCCCAGGACATGCCCCTCGCCTACAGGTAGTCCCTGTCAAAAATGGCAGGAGGTTTATCAATCATTTTTGTTTAATGACAACATTGGTGACTTCTTGTATTTTCCCTTGGATTCTGGCCCGGATCGTCAGAGCGAGAACACAGCGAGAAAGACTTCTTCTAGGGTTTGTACAAAGTTTTGAAAGACTGTTGAATGTTTTTTACGTTCAAGATTAGGAATGTCCTTGAATCCAAATAATCCAGGTTTCATCTTCACGTTTGGTATAAAGAGATCCTTAAAACTCTTTCAGTTGTAATGAGACCAATCATTCAATCATTGAGATGAAGCCTGGGTATTTTTGCTTTGACAGTGCATTCCCTGTGAAGTTGTCCGTCTGACTAGTTCACTTTATGGTTTACCTTTTGGCACCTCCTCAGAGGAATGCTGAGTGTAAAGGTGAATGAACAACCACGTGTCCTTTGGTGTTTCAGGGCTGTCAATGTGTTCTTCACTCGTAACAGCGCTGAGATCAAGACCTGTTGATGTCATGTAGAACACAAACAATGGACACATCACAGGATTCTGAAGGCTGACTCAGTGGAGCTTTCATTGTTAAGCGAAACGCTCCCACACTGTGCTGTCACTGTAATTGTTGTCTTCAGAGACGCGTTGGTTTTCCTGTGATCTGTCATTATGCTGTTGTCTGGGTTAAAACGCCTCCTGCCGACGCTGTCATTTTGACATTATATGCTGTGAAAGCTGTTGTTTCACTTGTCAGACAAGATACAGCAACTGCTCTGCTGTCGATGGAGCCTTTAATAGGAATCCCACCAGAGGACATGTAGTTAAAGTGTTTAGCTTGGCGCGACACGCTATTTTGAGCCCGCCTCCTCTGCCTGCGTGTGATTTGCTTTGGCCGTCTCTCTCCATGTGTGGCTCATGTTGTCATGCCTCTCCTTCCTCCTCTGCCTCTCAGTACGCTCTGGTCAAAGGTTTCAGCTTGCACCAGGAGGATCTGCTCTACTGGCAGCTTCCAGCCCAGTTCACAGGGGATAAGGTAAGGGGTGACCTCCCCTCCTGACCTCTGGCCGACCAGTAGGGGTCACAGAAAGTACAGCCCCTTCGGTAGCCATCACCCCCCCCCCCCCATGTGTCCGCAAACCATTCTCCTTCGAGTTCATTCACACCCTTCCTCCGAGCGTCCTGTTGACTTTCTGTTCTTCATCCCTCCTTTTGATTCACAGATTGTTTTTGTCAATTGTGGTTGTGAATAAAAAGTCTTTGTTTTTGACTGTTGGTTGGACAAAAGAAATGAGAGGAAGGTGTTGCGTCACAATTTCACAGATTAAACAGAATGCTTGCTGGTTAATCCTGGAAACAGCCATCAGATCAATCAGTCACTTCAATGCAGTCCTCCTCCTGGCTTTTTCCTCTTTTTTTCTTTTCTTTTCCTTTTCTCTTTTCTGTTTTTTGATTGGTGCGATGAAAAAGATTTTCATGACACACTGAAGAATCTATTGTTGAAGTTTGAGTTGGATCCAAATAAAGGGGCAGAGTCAGGATTGTATTAAATGTTCCTGAATATTGTGAAATAAGGTTTGATTTGTCCTATTGTTTGATGGTTTCCTATGAAACTGAGTGAAGAAGGAGAGGCGCATAAGAAATCAAAACTTAGAATCCTGAAAAGAAAAACCATTATTGAAATATAAGTTGATTATCAAACTATTACCAACAACTCACACCAAATCACCTGTTCATGCATCAAAGCTTTAATTCTTACCTCTTACCTCAAACGTTCCCAAGAATAAAGGATTGTTTTTTTTATATTAATGTTTGCAGCAGTACTTGATCTGTTGAGATTTACAGTTTTTTCTCTGCTAACCATATTTAGGTGGGTTCATACGGTGGAAAGCTGAAATACACCATCTCCTATGTGGCGGGTCCGAGAGGAACAACAATAGATGATGCTGATGTCCAGATTATTGTGAGTACGCCATTGTGGTGCTTCACAGTTTTCTCCCATGAGTCAGATCATTTCCTGACTGATTTGTGTTCTTGCAGGGAAATGACATCACTCTGGTGGCGACGAAGCCCTGGCCCAGGAGGCAGCAGGGCGGCAGGGAGACCCAACAGTTTGAAATAGTGTTCAGAGAGGTGAGCAGAGCTCAGTAAAAAAAAAAGCTCTAAAGTGAGCCATTGTGGCCTCTGCTTTCTTAGGGGATGGACAAATGATCATTTATTGGTCTAGACCAATGATGAAACAATATTGATTCCACAAGGAGCTTTCAAATTGTTTCTCAGGAACACTGGCGTCGTCCCGATGGCATGCCCGCCACTCGAGAGCACCTGATGATGGTTTTGGCTGATCTGGATGACATTTTGATTCGAGCATCCTACTCCACCGAGATGAGGTCTTCCAGCATCTTTGACATCAGCATGGAAGTGGCAGTGCCCAACTACAGCGGCTTAGCTCAGGCCCTGGAGGTGGAGCAGTGCCGCTGCCCACCTGGATACCAGGGACTCTCTTGCCAGGTCAAAATCTACTCCATATTTTCCTGATTTGTTGCTTCAGTTGGAAGGAATGCAGATTGTGCTTCATAAACCATTGGCTTACAGGACTGTGCACCAGGATATACTCGCACAGGAGGAGGTTTATACCTTGGCCACTGCGAGCTCTGTGAATGCAACGGACACTCTGACTCCTGCCACCCGGAGACTGGCATCTGCACGGTAAGACGCAGCAGACTGGCATTCACACCCGATGGGATGGACGTGGTGAACATGATGTTTGTCCTTCCAGAGCTGCCTGCACAACACCCAGGGGGAGCTTTGTGAGCAGTGCGCTCCCGGCTTCTTTGGCGACCCCACAGTTGGCACTCCAGAGGACTGCCAGCCCTGTGCCTGCCCCCACACTGACCCGGACAACCAGTGAGTCCTGGCACGGATACTAAGAACTCACATTCCACATCCATTTATAGCTCCAGACGCCTCCTTATTTTCCTCCCTTGCTCTTGTTTTGAGCAAAATTTACTGCCCTGTAAATTCTGCAGTTTCATTTATTGCCACAAATGAAGCTGTTTCAAACAAGAAATATTGTGTTTTCACTTTCCTGCTGAAATGTGCAGATTTTATATCTCTGCTTGGATTTTTTTGTGGCAGGTTCTCCCCGACCTGTGAAAGCCTGGGAAATGGAGGCTACCAGTGTACTGCCTGTCAGCCGGGGTACACGGGCCAGTACTGTGAACGGTACAAGAATCCAACACTAACGACAGCCATACCGACATGCTCACTCTGTAGGCCTATCAAGCTATTTAAATCATGTTTCTTTGTGTGTAAATCCTTAGTTGTGCTCCTGGATATGTTGGCAACCCTCAGGAGAGACAGAAGTGTCATCCATACGATGGTAAGTTTACCTCAAAGTGTCCATGTTACATAGAAAATGTCCAGACTGCGCTTATGTAAACAGAAAGGAGATGAATAAAAGTAAATTCTTGCTTACTGTCAATTTTCACTGTGTCTCAAAGCTGTTGGGAAATACAGATAATTCTAAAACAGGGTGAAACCCTGCAATGCACTTTAACATCAAAGTCTTTTCTGGATCAGCTGCAGGCTGACTTCTCCTGGCTTGTTTTATTACATTTTCATTTCATATGTAATCCCCTCCATATCCCCTACATCACTGGTGGTCTAGAAAAGTTCAAGAGCATTCTTATACATTTCAAACCTGGAAACACGCTAAAACAGAAGCTGGTCCACCCTGAGGACAGAACGCCACAAACAGAACAGTGTAGTGTCTTCTGTCCAGTGCAGACAGGAATGCATTGACTTGTACACTGGAGACCAAACATCTACTCCACAAGGAGAGACAACTCCTCAGGACTAGACTCAGCAGTCTGCCTGCACCTGAAAGACACAAAACACTCTTGTTAGGGCAGTCCTTTCTAGGTTTTAGCCAGGGAAGACAGGTGGTTTGAGAAGTTTGAGATTCTTTTCGCAATGAAGACTATCTCAGATGGGAGAGAGTCTTCACTGAGAGTCATCCAAAGCAGCAAAACCTGTACCACCCTCCTGGCTAGAGCTCACATCGAGCTCAATAAAATGACAAGGAGGGAACAGAGATGCAGTTGGCCTCTTTATCAGGTATTCAGATTTGCTTTGAGCAGAGCCAGGCTAGCATTAGCTCTGTGTCCAATGTTCGTGCTAAACAAAGCAGCCAATCCTGAGGGAAAAGGGACTTCACTTCTCCACTGAATGATGACATTTGTTTTTTGAGATCAAACGAAAGGCTCTGCCTGACTTCCATATAAACATCGTTCCTGATGGCTTAATGAACGTTTGACTTAACAGCCGCAGCCTCCCTGGTGGTGAAGGTTTACCCAGAGAAAGTCTTAGCTACCAAGGGCGGCTCCGTCACCCTTCGCTGTCAGGTGTCTGGCAATCCTCCGCACTATTTCTACTGGTCCAGAGAGGATGGCCAGCCCATCTCCAGCAGTGCTGACAGACGCAGACAAGGTATGTTGGAAATCCATTCTGATGAAATACAAAAACTACCTGTAACTGATTCCCCATGCAGTATGACTTGTCATGTGCGATTATGACCTGTAACTGTACTTGCAGGAGCAGAGCTGTACTTCCCCACCGTCCAGCCAGGCGATGCCGGCGTCTACGTCTGCACCTGCAGAGACCAGCGCAGCACCAACAGGAGCCACGCCGAAATCGTTGTCACGAGTGTGTATTGTGTCACAACCTGACGTGCAAACAGACGGTAATCTACTCTTTTATATCAACCATCTCTCTCCATTCCATCAGATGTACCATCAAAACCCATTGAGGTGACAGTTGAGGAGCCAAAAACCCAGACTGTGAGGGTGGGGGCTACTGCCAGCTTCATCTGCACCGCCAAGAGCAAGGTATGAATGCTTCAACTGGACATTTCGGGGTCTTGTTCTTCCACTTGACACCTCACATCTTGTGATTTTCTTGTGCTAATCTGCTCACCCTCTGAAGTCACCGGCCTATACTCTGGTGTGGACGCGGATGGGTAACCGTAAGCTGCCGAACCGGGCCATGGACTTCAACGGCATCCTCACCATTCAGAATGTTCGGCCCGAGGATGCAGGCGTCTACATTTGCACTGGCTCTAACATGTTTGCCATGGACGAGGGCCGTGCCTTCCTCTACGTGCCAGGTTTGCAACCCCATCAGTACAGGCCCATTTAGTCCCCCTTCCAGCTTGCAGTGGTGCATGCTTCTCTGTGGTACTGCATCTCCCATCATGCACTGTAAACACTCTGGGTTAACAGCAGTATAAGCTTGCAGTTCTAACTCCAAATGCTTGTGCCTTCTGCTTTCAGACACAAATCAACCTTGTGTCACTATCACAGCGCTCATCTGTCTTAAAATCTGTTGTGTGTCTCTGGTCAGTGTGTTGTGTGTCTCTGGTCAGTGTGTTGTGTGTCTCTGGTTAGTGTGTGTTTCTGGACTAGATGAAGAACTACAGCTTGTGGGTTTGGTTCAACCGAAACTGGACGGTGCAGATTTTCCACACGTTGAGTCAAACATTCAGTTCTAGATTTAACCCAAACTCAAACTTCCTCCATCCACATGAGGGACTTATGGGTTCGTGCCACCGCTCTCCTGAAGCTCCTGCATACTTTATCTGTGTCCTCTTGTTTGCTTTTTTTTTTCTGCTGGGGGGGTGGATTAATCGGTGATGGTTTGTTTGCTTCTTGATTGCCGGGGAAGTCGTGGGTTTCTGCTGTCAGAGGTTTCACAAGCGTGATCTGCTTCACAAGAGGGTTCTGGTGTCTCTAACTATGGGTTCCTAAAGCCTTCCTGCCTGAGCTGGAGTATCAGATGATGGGTGGGATGGGGGGTTCATGCACGCCACCACTGATGTTCAAAGAGGACTGCAGTGTATCTGGAAGGGAGGACCAGTAGAGGGAACCCAGCTCCTCATGAATGTTCTACATCTTCACTGATGTTCCAGTCAGCATCCATTCACATCATCGTTCTGACTGGAAACAGCAGGAAAAGAGGAACCGTGTTCATTCAGTCGTTTTATTGTCAGGAATCATTCTCATTGTATGTTCTGGTATTTTTATTTACGTCCTGTCAAAGTTGGCACATTTCCTTTTTTTATTGACTGAAAAATGTTATTCTGAAATGTTTCCATGAAATCAAATGTCTTTATTTTTGGTTGAATTTTTTTTAAGTCATTATCCGTGGCAAAGTTGTAAGCTGGAATCATGTTGAGACCATTTCAAGTGTTTTTATAAGAAAATATTTTTATATATCTGAGAGCATTTTACAGCCAACCACCACAGGTCACATCACATTTTATTTCTTATCTTTTCTCATCTAGGAGTCAAACCGTCATGACAATAAAATGTCCCCAATGGTGCTTCTGTAAACGGTTGACTTCCTCCTTTCCTGTTAAAGATGTCATGTAAACAAGTCACATTGTAATGTATTTATCTTTACTGTGAAATATTTTGTGGAAAAGAGGAAATTGATTAAAATCACGACACTTGATCTCAGTGATTGGCTAATTCATGGGTGGGATGGGCTCCTTTATTGTTCTCAGATAACCACAAGCTGTATGTCGAAATGAAACTAGTGTCTAAAGCTGCTTCCTGCATCTAACCTGAAACCTGCATGTGTCATGTGTGGCTATGCTGCTTTATAACCTCTTGTGCTGCTACACAGTGTATGTAGTCACGCTGCTTGAGAGAGTGTGTGTGTGTGTGTGTGTGTATGTGTGTGTTTCTTGACTTGGTATTCATAACTTCAGAGACGTACGTCACTCCGCAGAGTTCTTTTTGTCTCAATAAATTATCATGTCGCTGTTAATTTAACGGCACCCCATAAACGTTCAGGATTTGTGCTCATAATGGGTTCCACTTCTGGAATGAATTGGACTGAACCACCTTCGGCCCACAATTGGAGATGGATAAGTGTTTTCCAGGGAAGTGGGAGGTAAATTGCTGTTACCCTGAAAGTTGACCTACCTGTCCCTGCCCCCCCCTCCCTCCTGCCTTTCCTCCCACACCTCCAGAGGCCTCAAAGACTCAGATGTTTTACACAGCCTATGAAATGTTTGAAGGACACAGAAAGCGTAAGTTCGCATGGGCATGGTTTTCCTCTGTACCGGGCTCCCGGGACTGGCCCGTCTCTCCCGTTCTGGGTCATGCATGCATTCATCTTCCACAGCAGGGATATGTCGGTGGGCCGGCGATGTCCATGTACACTCAGCACTCCTCCACCAGATGGTCCAGGTAGTGCCATGCGCTGTTAGTGTAACAGAATCTAGATGTGAAGGTTGACTCCAAAGCGCTCGTCTTTTTGTAAAGATTGTACACGAACATCACCGGCGCCTCCCACCCGGCTCTTTGGGTTCACTGGGGTCCATCACTGCAGGAACATGTGCATGTTCGTTCTCATGGGCAACTCTTCGTGAATGTTGAGTCACTTAAAGAGGTCAGTCAGGATTTCCAGAGTAAGATCTTAACCCTGGATGTAAACATAGAGAATTTTCTTCTCTGTCACAAAGCTGGTCTTGAAGATGACATAACTCAAGTTGAGTTTGGATACAAAAATTAAAACTAACTTCGTTGAATAGATAACTATTAAATAGATAACTAAAAGCAGCTTATTAAGCAGCTTTATGTTTCATTGATCAACCCTCACAGAGGGATATGTTAAAACCATATGTTAAAACCATAGATTATTGCTTCTGATAGACAATAATAATCTGGAGTTAAGTGCTGACTTTTATTGTGGGTGACAATGTCTCCACATTCAGAGTCCAGAGGTGTCCGTCTTTCTCATCTATCTCTACTTCATCCACATTGCACTCTTCTTCTTCACTTTTCTCCCCAGGAAACATGCTATCCTGGAAAATAGCCATTTTCTGGGCTTCAAACATCATACTGTGCTTAATACATCCCATCATCCTTGTCACCTGATAGCAGAACGTGTCCAGAGTGAGACGCCCAGCTTCAGGTTTAATGTTTAATGAACAAGTGAAGTAGAAAATTCTGTAGCTCCAAAGCGTGAGAAGATGTTTTCCTTCCTTTCCTCCAGTGGTATCCAGGTTTGGTTCTGGTGCCCAAAGGATGAATCTCATGACTGGGATTTGCATTTATTCATTTGTATTCATATTTATTTAGCCCAAACAGCAGCAGATAGCAAAATCAATCAATGTCCAGGAGATGTACCAGTGTACTTGTACCAATGTACAGTACATGCCATTCTACTAAAAATGACAAGAGCCAAGAGGTTGAACATCACTCCTGTCATTTAAAGCAGTGTCGCACAGTAGAGCTAAAGGCTAAAGTCTCTGTTGTCTTGGGACATATAAACCAATGAGCAAATAGAAGGGACCGTCCTGCATAGATACCACTAAAGGAAGTGAAGAAATTCTTAGGAACAGACCCTTTTCATTTGATTGATTCTGGCATAGATCTTCTCCAAACACACGATAGCAACTATAAAACACCTGGATACTTCAAACCAAACGTTTCTGCTGCGCTGGAGCTTTGGATCTCAAGTCAGGGTCAAAGCTCCGCCCAGTCTACTAGAGACCCGGGTTTATACGTTGTCTAGTCCTGATTAAAAGACTTCTCTTTTGCTTAACCACCCAGAATGATGCAAACCCATCTAGACACAGGTAGTAAAATGCCCTGAGGTCACGCCTGCCACCTTTCATTGTTCCATCTGCTCTGAGGATCCAGACTGCAAAGGGTGAGGGTGGGGGCACCGGCAGAGGCCATCACTTTCTCTTTGTGTCTGTGGCCTCCAGCTCCACTCACGGACCAGTCGTCATTATTACACCTGACTTCTCCACCCGCCTCTGGGAAGCATCTCTCTCAGCTTCCAGCAATGATTGACTGTGTCTCCTTTTGTAGCGGCGGAGGGGAGCCAACCCGTGGCCACTGTCACTCCTTCGGTCCTGAATGTCCAGCAAGGCCAGCGGGCAGAGTTTCATTGCATGGCGACTGGGAGCCCAACCCCTGCCATTGAATGGATCGGTACGCAGTCTGGTTCAGGTCTTGTTCAGAAATACAACTGATGGCCAAACAATAGGGGGTTTTCATTCACATGTTTCATTTGGTAGAACAAAACAACACCAAACAAGAAAGATAGAAAGTCATAGTCAGTTACAGCTGCTCTGCACAGGGAAAAATAAGCACTCAATTCTGAAGAAAATATTTGCAGTTCCAGAGTAAACACCTCCATCAGAAATCTCATGGTTAGTCTACAGGTAAAAAGAGTTCCACACCTCGAAGAGTTGCAGAAGCCATGAAGAGCTGGACCGACAAAGTTCTGATGGTGTTGTATTTGTCTCCTGGTTCCAGATGATTATCCTCAGAATTCAGTGATTGCATTTTTCTCCTCTTCTTGATCTGAAAAGGGAATTTTAACTAGGTTTTCTTTTTCTTTTCTTTTTTTTTAACTTTCCTAAAGTGGGAATGTTGACATTTTAGATAGCGACAGTTTTGTGGAGTGTCTGGGATTTGCTTTTTTTTTTTCCACAAAATGAAACCATGGAATGAATATCCTCCAAGACAAAGTGTGGTATGATTTAGTGAAACTACATCCAGGATAAAACTGTGGTTGTTGCAGGAGGTCCAGGGAACAGAATGAGTCCTCACGCTGTGGTCCGAGGTGGCGTACTGACCTTCATGGCGGTGGAACCGGCCGATGAGGGAGAATACACCTGCAAGGCCCTGAATACTCACGGAGAGCACACATCACGGGCTTCACTCATAGTTCAAAGTACGTTTATGTGTGTTAAAGTCTGTCACATGGTTTCGGTTCTGTTTTCAGACATTGTGGGGACCCACCTCCTCATGGGTAGAATGCTCATCCTGTGAATGCAAGTCATGAAATGTTATGGTTGGGGTTTGGTCAGCGCCTGCAGTTAGGCTCAGCTAAAGATGGAATTTGAGGTTTGGTATCGCCGACTGGTGTTGGGTTCAGTTCTTCTAGGGAATGTCAGTGTTATCATAAGAAGAGGAGGAAATCTGGTCCATCTGCTTTCAATGTTTTCAGAAGTCTACCATGATTTAGTTAGAGACACCAGCATCTTCACTAGATAGATAGATAGATACATAGAAATATACTTTAATGATCCCAAGGGAAATTCAGGTGACATCTGCTCACAAGAGATACAATTAATACACATAACAATGACAGAGAGAAATAGCACAGCCAAAAGACGTATAAATTACATTATTTACATACTGTTACATAATTATAACAACAGGAAACAGAAGAACCTAGAATAAAAGGAAGCATAGGGACATGAGAGAAGAAAGAAGCAATGGGTGTAGATGATGTACGATCAGAAGCAGAAACAGAAACACGTGGATGTACCGAGCTGTAAACTTACACTAAGGACCCCCACAAAGTGTCCCACAGTGCATCCACAGTGCGTCCCAGGCCCCCCTCGTCTATCCCTTCTCACCCAACCTTGATGACCCTGCGGCTTCGGCCCCCCTCCTTCTGAGAGAGTGGTTGTGCCCTCTGATGGCACGAGGCACAAAGGAGGTCCTGAGTCTCTCAGTAGAGGAGCTGGGTGACAGCAGTCTGCCACCCAGCTCCTCTGCTGGGCGAAGGTGGTGTGCAAGGGGTGGGTGGTGTTACCCAGGATCGATCTAAACCTGGACATAGTCCTCCTCTCTAGAACAGTCTATATTGAGTCCAGATCCTGACCGATCACAGAACCAGCCCTCCGGATGAGCCTGTCGAGTCTCTCTGTGTCCCGTTTCCTTGCACCACCACCCCAACACACAATGGCGTAGGACAGCCCACTGGACACAATGGACTGGTAAAACAGTCTTGAACCAGGTGCAGGGGCTCCGCCTCCTTCTTGCTTTACGTAAGATCACCTTTGTCTTCTATTCACCAACACCTACCTTGACATAAAACAGTGAGTGTTTGGGTGACTTACTCTTCCTTGGTGATCCAGTGTTAGCTAATGCTTTCTGTGGGTTAGCTGACCCAGTTCATCTGTTCTATTAATGCTACTTTAATGGCATTCCTTTGGTTTCCATGGTTGTTTTGAATATGTCTGAATGACATGCCTATCATTTGGTCAGCATCGTCTAATCCAAGTGGCCTAGGCACTCAGCCCCAAGTCCAAGTCAGTCCCCAAAGTACTGGAGTCCACGAAGGGGACACATTGAGGTTGTACTGCCGAGCGTCAGGATCACCCACCCCAAAGCTCACCTGGCTGAAGAACGAAGGACAAATCCCTCCACAGGTGAGATGTGTCCTAATATCTCAGCACCAGAATAATTCATTGAAACAAAGAAGAATTTGAACTGTTGAGTATTTAAACTCCTCTCTGCTATATTTCTATCTTGCACATCAAGGTGTGACCAGTGGCGATGGTATTTTATCATACTGTTGAATGTTTCAGCATTTTGACCATTTGCCTTTATTTCCCCTCCTTTCTGTTTATCTCCTCCCCCTTTTTTTTTGTTTTATCCCACCCTGTTTTTGACATTTACTTTTACTCAGGCCATTCCCTCTCACGGTTTCCATCAGTTTAAAAGCAACAGTCTCGATGTGTTACAGAGACGTATTGAGGAGCTGCAGGTCTGTCCATCTGTCCGGTGTCTGTCTGTCTTGTCTCGTAGTTCACATCAGTCGTACTCTGCTGACCTCGTCTTCACGTGTCGACTAAAAAGCATGATCAACCATGTCCAAGTCAACCTCGTAAACCCTGTTCATGTAGCAGTCTCATTTAAGCTGATGCCAAAGACATCAGAGGCAACTAGCTAGGTCTAGTTGACTTCTCAGTGCATGCAGTCCATGTTTTACTACTTCAAGTGTTCCATCGTCTTGGTTGTTTTGTCCTCATCATCATTCCACATGTTCTCAGCACCAGTCGACCATCATCATCCATCTGAGTGTATTAACAGGACTAAGAATACTGTAGGTACTCTGGGTTTTTTGGACATATTTTGTTCTGATCCAGACCCGTCCTGCCCCCCCCCCGGCCCTCAGCCCCTACAGTCCATGCTCTGGTCCCTGAGGGCTCCAGGGCTTTTTTAGTTCTGCCTCAGAGAGCCTCTGTCTGGTGTCAGCCTTTCCCAGGCGGAGCCGGGCTCTGCCGTGCGACCACGCAGAAATTCTGTGTGCTCTAGCAAACGGCTTGCTTTGAAAACCCGTCCATGTGTTCAGACACACATTGAGCCAGAGTCCGCCTCAGCCACGGCTCGGTTTAGCTTCCCTCATGGTTGAATGGGCTGGAGCTAAGCAGCTTTGTCTATGGATGCCCCGACATCCCCCCCTCAGGATACAGTAATCCCTCCACAGACCCTCCCCTCCTCGTTCCCCTTCTCTCTGAGGTGTTTCCAAACAACATGGAAGCTTGTTTTTAGCCTTGCTGACCATCATGCAAAGTCTCAACTGTCCATGAATTCTCATGTTTGAGTATCAAAGCGATGAAGGGTTTTGGTTTCCACTCAATATTTGCTCGGAGATTATTGAATGTAAACTTCAAGTGCACTGGGAAGTGTTCCCTGATTTCTCGGCTAAGATTTAAATATTCAATCCTAACTCTCCTAATGTCGACATCTCTTTTGAAATCATCAGTTGTCGATGTTTGAAGATAACGGCATACTAAACTGAATCATCACGGCTTGTGACTCATTAACAAATTACAGTTCGATGTGCAAAATTCAGTGTGATAGAAATCATGAATCCAAATCCATTGACAGAAAGTCTGAACTGTGGCAATAACATGTCTTGTCTTGTCTGAAAGATCTATGCTGTAGTGCTTCTCTGTCGCTACTAGCTAGTCATTTCAGCAATGTTATGTATGTGTTGCATCCAGGAACTTGTGTCCGGTAAGTGAAGTGCTTTTTCCGCAGTAAACTATATGTGTGACGTGTGTTTGCTGGTTAGTCAGATAAAGCTTCTTGCTATCATTGACAGTGTTTTAAATTATAAGAGCTTCAATGATAAGCATTTCTAAACCTGCTGTCTTTTTTTTGTCTTCCTCAGGCCAGCATGGACCGCACCGACATTGGCACGCTTCTCATCCCTAACATCAGGATGTCCGACGCGGGAACATACATGTGCGTCGGAAGCAACAGCTTCGGATCAAATAGTGCTCCTATTAAAGTCACTGTGTTCAAAGGTGAGGCATCAGATCGAATCGATCCACCCATCTGCACTGGATAAATAACATTTAGTTGAATTGAATTTCATGGATAAATTTGTAATTATGACACCAAGGTTACATCAAAGTAAGGTTTCTATTTCTCCATCAGTCAAAAAGGGAAGACATGATGTTGTGTCACCAATTAAAATTCAAGCCATATCATTTTTATGTGGCCCACTGTCAGAAATAACCATTGCTTCAGTGCGTTTTACTGTTTGTGTAGTTTATGACAATCCGTTTATTTGGGTGAGTAACAAAACTGACCAATAAAAGCTCGTTTAAAACTCTCAGGAAGAGCCACAAAGGTGTGGAATGGATGCTATGTAGAAAACAAAACATTCAAAAGGTTCCAATGAAAATGTCAATATTAAAATGAAGAAGGTGGTTCCACTTTGAGGACCTGAAAGAAGACAAGCTGCACACATTGCATGTATAAAAAAAATAGAATATCTATCTCTATTTTACTTCAACTGTGAACACCGAGAGATGAACCCTATCAGACTATCGAGGGGAATCTTTTGTCGTAGAACTTCATGTGGTGCCTTTGTCTGTTTGTCTGTTTGTGTTTTTGTGCAGCGGACCAGAGCTCCTCAGTGGTTAGCATCCAACCATCTATAGCTGATGTCCAGGAGGGCCAGAGCCTGGAGCTGAACTGTTTCGCCCCTGGAAACCCTCCTCCCCAAGTCACCTGGACAAGGGCCAATGGACGCCTCTCGTCTAACCATCAGGTAATCATAACACATTAGCGAAAAAGAATCACAGAGACATGTAAGATGCAGAACAGAAACATAAATCTCTCAAATCCCATGAAATGTGATCAGAATTTCAGGTGACTTCATTTTAAAAATCCACGCTTATTGGTTGTTTTTTAAATGGTCAGACAGCTAAATGTTGAAACCCCAGTCATGGAGCTGTTCTCTGTAGCAGGAGGGCCAGCAGCATCGGACTTTAGCTGAAGTGATGTTTTTTGCTGAGCACAGGTTTCGGGCGGTCAGCTCCGGATCCTTTCAGCTAGTCCAGAGGACTCGGGAGAGTACATCTGTCAAGTGAAAAGCAACCTGGGAATCCCAGGGTCCCACGTCCACCAGGCATCTGTCTCGGTGTCTGTAACGTCCTCATCTTCACGTAAGTTAGCCATGGTACCCATACCAAACAATAAAAAAGGGGGTTCTTTTTGCCAGGAACTTTTATATTTGCCCTTCTTTTCAAATGTACCCACTGGAATTTATTGCACTTGAGAAAACTACATGTTCAAATCTCACCAAGAAATTTACATTGATTCCAGCTTCAATTAGAGGCACCACATCTCCATTCAGGGCCAACTGAAAGACTTTCCACACTACTGTTACATGATCCCATCATCATTTGACTTCTGTCATTGTATTCTTCAAGTATACTTAATAATGATTGGTTAGTTCAGGTTAACTGAATGCCGTTGAGGTGTACTGAATCTGTGCAAAGTTCAAAGCTTAGGTTTCTGTTACAGGTCTTCAGAGTCCCATCATTGCCATCGAGCCCCATAGTGCTGTGGTGCGTATCGGGGAATCGGCCAGCTTCAGCTGCAGGGTGTACAGCGGCGCCCAGCCTGTGAGGCTGGAGTGGAAACTGGCTAGCAACCAGCCATTGCCAGGTACTAACCACACTCACACCAAAGGACTTACCTGCTTCAAAAACATCATGAACCAAAGTATGGAGAGCGAACTTGTAGCTGGAGAGGTGCCAGTTCACCTCCCCCAGCAGTCCTAACCCAACAGTCTCAATCCGACAGTCCTAACCCAACAGTTTCAATCCAACAGTCCTAACCCAACAGTCTCAATCCAAAAGTCCTAACCCAACAGTATCAAAACCAATGGTCCCAAGCCTAACTCTAACCCTGAGACTAAAAGCTATTCAACATGGTTTAATCAGCTTCTTCATTTAGTTTTGCTCTACCTTGAAATTAGAGCAAAACTTTCTTCCTACAAGAAGTGAAACTAAGTTTTTTATCAATCCTTCCTGTTTCCTAAATGTCCCTCCTTTCTACCTCTGGGTGATGACCCGGATTTTCTGCTCCTCTGTTCTGCAGACAATGTTAAAGTTAGCCCTGATGGTTCTGTTATTACCATCACCAACGTCCGCCACGATAACCACGGCGCCTACCGTTGTGTGGCTAGCAACCCATTTGGTATCACCCACACCATTGTGTCTTTGATTGTCAAAGGTAAGTTACACGCTCATCACACCTGCGCACACCTTAGCACATTCATCACAACATCCAGGTGTTTTGTGTCTTTGCCTCCAGAGTCTCCCATGACAACCATCACCCCTGCTGGACCTGTGCATGTTCATAATGGTGAGCCCATTAATTTGGAATGCCAGGCCTCAGGAGAGCCCCGCCCCTCCGTTTCATGGCACAGACTAGACAGCAACCGCAAGGTCATGCTGAGCAGCCCTGTGCCCATGGAGTCCAATGCAGTGATGCAGGTATGGGTAATGCTACCAGCAGCAGGCATGTCCATTTTAAGATCATATTCACAGACATGCTTCCCTGTTTTCTCTTGTGCAGATACTGGTGGCTCGTCCAGAAGACAGCGGCACGTATGTTTGTACAGCTCGCAACAGCGAAGGCACTACTGAGACCAAGGTGGAGGTCCTGGTAGACGGTGACTTCCAAGTACCAACAGCACCAAGGGCGTCTGTTCCTGAGCCGCTGATGGTGGTGGTGGAGGGACAGACGGCGACACTACGCTGTGAAGCTCATGGTATCTAGAACTTATCTCATGCATACAGCTGGAATGTACTTTACTTTTTTGTTGCTGTCTTCATGTGTCACCTTGATCTGCATTTCTTTAAATAAAGCTTATTTCTACGAGAATAATATAACATCATTATTAATTATGAGCTTACTTCATCCTTCTAGGTTTCCCATCACCAACCATCACGTGGGCCAAGCTGCGTTCTCCCCTTCCTTGGAGATACAAGGTGGTGAACAATAGCCTTGTGCTGCCCAGTGTGGGCCGCCAAGACTCCGGCGAATACATATGCAGCGCCACCAACAGCATGGGAACCACCGACGTCACCATCATGCTGGATGTAGAGAGTAAGTCTTGTGGTTTTGTTATTTGCTGCTCTTTTATTTTCATGTATTGATAAGACTTAGAATAATGTCTGACTTAATTATACGTACAGAAAACATGTGAACTAACATTTGTCATCACCTCTTCAGCCCTTCCCTACGCCACGTCTGTGCCTGATGATGTGGCTGTACGGGTCGGGGAGGTGATCAGATTGCAGTGTCTGGCCCATGGCACCCCTCCCCTGACCTACACTTGGACCAAACTGAATGGAATCCTCCCCCCGAGGGCCAAGGTTAGCGGAGGGGATCTTCAGATTAACCTGGCTACAGCTGAGGATGCTGGGAGCTACAAGTGCGTGGCCAGCAACAGAGTGGGAAATAGTGAGGTGATGGCCAAAGTCACAGTCAGATGTAAGTTTGCTGATGGTTGGGTTCAACTGAGGAACATAACGACAAAACACATTCTCTTCTACCCATGTGGGTAGGTAATGTAAAAGTTGTCCATGTAGGCCTGAAATCATGACCTTGTTGTTCGGCCCAGCCCCCTTGGCTGTGCGTGTGTTGCCCCAGGTGGAGGTCAAGGCCCAGGGCAGCGCCGTGGAGTTCACCTGTTCAGCAGCAGGTGGCGTAGAAACCAAAATCGAGTGGCTGAAAGAAGGAGGGGCCCTGCCACCGAATCACCACATTAAGGACGGTGTGCTCAGGTCAACGACTCTAACATTAGATGAAACAATAGAAGAAGAAAAACCACTTTGAATGTGTGGATATGTTGAATCTTAAATGACTAGTTACATCCATTAAAACATTTTAATGCACAACGGATACTTAAAGGATGAGTTTGGAGATTTCTCCATTTTGTCACCCTCTTAAAATAATGGCCTAAGTATAAATTATTTTTTTGCCTAAATCATCTACATCATCAACAGATGGTTCTGTTAGGTTATCTACTGACAACCAAAAGGCAAAATCAGACAAGTTGTAAAAATCAACAGTTTTAATGCTCAGGCTTAAAACAAAAAAGGTTACATCGAAAACTGAAGGCAGCAAAGCAAAATTTCAAAAACTTCTTAAATGAAGGGAAAAAGAGAAGCCGGCTGAGAGACAACCATGTAACACAAACATGACTGAATTCTCTGGCAGAGAAGTAGAGGAATGACCTGTTAGATGTAGGGAGGATGAAGACTCATGCAATTCAGGTGTGTCTCATCAAATGCCTGCCTCCTACTCAACCAAAATCCAAAACACCTGCAGGCAGAAAAAAAAAAGAAAACAGGAAGGAACTGAACACAAACACAAAACACAGGATTGGAAATTTTTTTTGTATTTCCTGAAAATTCTCAAAAATTAACTTAGGAGATTGTTTTAAGAAGGCGTCTATATGTTTATTTCTGTCAGCATATGATTCTATAGTTTAACTTTAACACTCATATATACACTGCTTTGTATTTAAATAAACTTTATTTTTTCAAATTTTTAGCAGGTATTTATATTTTGTAAATAAATTTCTCTGCAGGATTGAGAACCTTGAGCAAAGCAATGAAGGTGTCTACATCTGCAGAGCCAGCAGTGCCTACGGTCAGGCCCAGGACACCGCTAGGTTGACCATCCAAGGTCTGGTCCATTCAGGAATGACAGTATTCACACCTCTCTGGTAGAGCTGCATATACCATGTACATTATTTTTTACAGCCCTACCAAAGGTGATGATCAATGTCCGGACTTCAGTGCAAACTGTGATGATTGGGAACTCGGTGGAGTTTGAGTGCCAGGCTGTTGGGGACCCAAAGCCCACAGTAGAGTGGAGTAAAGTCGGAGGTTCTCTGCCTCCTCACATCATGGTTAACGGTGGTATGCTGAAGATAGATCAGGTGACGGAGGCCGATGCCGGACAGTACCGCTGCACAGCGACCAACGACGTGGGCTCGGTGCAGTCTCAAGTGGTCCTTAATGTGCAATGTGAGAGTGCAGAAGTCTTCTCATCAACCGCTGATGTGTCCTTCAACCATCACTAAAATCTTTGGCCTGTTTTCACAGCCCTTCCTCAAATAGCAGCGCTGCCTGAGATGAAGGAGGTGACAGTTGGATCTGATGCGGTCATGCCTTGTGTGGCTTCAGGGTACCCTTTACCCCAAATTAAATGGTCCAAGGTAACCAGTATGATGACCAGGAGATGAACTGGTCTAGAGCTGTTTGTAACACTCCATGATCTTAAAGTTTATCAGCTTGAAGAGAGTCTTTCTGCTTCTAGTTGGATGGAGAGCTTCCTCCGAAGTGTTTCCAGGTTGTCAACGTGCTGACCGTTCCTCGGGTTTCCCATGAGGATTCTGGGACATACGTGTGCACCGCCTCGAACAAACAAGGAAAAGTTGAAGCCTTCACGACTCTTCAAGTTCACGGTTTGTCTGCTGTTAGTAGAGGTAAAATCTTTAGCGTGAAGTTCTTATCTGTATCTCATCATGAGACCATTTGTTTTCCAGAGAGAGTGATGCCCTACTTTGCCCAGGAACCCTTGTCTTATCTCACCCTACCCACTATCAAAAATGCCTACAAGGCATTCAACATTAAAATCACCTTCAGGCCTGATAATGTTGATGGTAAGGAAGCTCAGACTAGTTCAGTTATTACTTCTTGCTGGATCCTGCAGTTGTGTGTTGGTTCTCTTCAGGTCTGTGTTGTGAACCATGTTTCTCGTATTTCCTCGTGTATAATTTCCCCTCCTCTTCTGTCTCCTTCCGCCCTCACCTCCTTTTCTCACCCACGTGGTGGGAAGGTCTCATATTGTACGCTGGTGAGTGTCAGTGCTGGAGGACCACAGGAACAGTGCTGCTTGTTGGCTCCATCAGACCTTCACATAACGCATCCATCGCCAAGCAGATAGAAGGGCTGTGATGTCAGCTGGTGCATGGCCTTTGTGTTCATGCAGACGTTTCTGTCATGAAAGAGGAGTTTAAAAGTCTGAATAATAGCGTGTTGACTGATCCCCTTTTACATCCTGGTCATCAGCATAATGGTTCTTGTATGCTAGAGGTGTGTCATTGTGTTTTGTATCCCAAAACCAGTCACCTCTAAAAATATAGATGGACAGTAATTCAAACAGCACAATGTGTTGACTTTTATTATTGATCATTCTGATATCACTGGAGGTATGAGCATGTTCCCCTTTATCCTGAGCTGCTGTGAAGCATGTGTTCCTACCAAGAAGGTTGGCAGCAATGGTTCGAATGGCTGCTCTGTTTTCACTCCAGTGATGCCAGATTCGATGGCAGGTTGTGACCTGGCTTTGATTGGCTTCAGATACGCCTCATTATAGCATGCTGCCTCACCATCCATACGCACTGCAATGTCCATCCTAACAAGTCAGGAATTCTTGAAATGACTATAAGAGCTGTACCAATAGGATCCGATTGTCTCAGGAATGTTGCAGAAGTATGTCTTGTTATTTCAAGGCAAAGCTAAGGAAATGAGGTTGTTCCCCCAATAACTACAGGAAATTCCTGAAAGAACTTGACTTGCATCACAAATACTGGAAAATATCTCTTTTTGAATAAAATCACCAAATTTATGGGCTTATTAAGATGGACATTGTTGTAGAGTGCATTACTCGTTGACCTTTGACCCGTACTCATTCATATTGTGTTTGTGGTGCAGGCATGATCCTCTACAACGGTCAGAGGAAGGCCACAGGAGCAGACTTCATCTCTCTGGGCCTTGTTGGCGGTCGTTTGGAGTTCAGGTACATTTAAACCAATCGTTCTGTGAATTGATTAAAAATGAAACACGGCCATCTTATTGACAGTCCTTCATCGTGTCATCTCAGGTTTGACGTCGGCTCTGGCATGGCCACCATCCGTGACCCCTTCCCCCTCAAACTGGGAGAATTTCACACAATTGAAGTGTTTCGCAACCTGACCTTGGGCTACATCATGGTAGACGGAGGGGAGCCCATCAATGGCACCTCACAGGTACTTCTGTCACTTTGAACTTATTTCGTCTATATTGACTCTTGTCTGCTCAATTATACAGCATTCACTGTCACCACATGGACACAAGCATTTCAAACCATACCAGATGAGCACTTTTTTATTTCATGTGTTTAAATCTTTATTTCAGCAGAAAAACATTTTAATTAAATTAATGAAAACAGCAGCATGAAAAAAAAATTCAGAAAATGTCAAAGACAGTCACTTCCTGTTATTTCCTGGGTGATGTCATGGGAAATTATTATCTTCACTCCCAGTGCTTGTTCTGAATGTCTATCCTTTGTATTCATGCCAAGCCATGAGAATAAGGTTTTTATGTAGAAATGTTTGTCACTGGAGTATTTAAACCAAAATAACCGAAGAGCATCTCCAGAACTACCAGATGTAGAGTCATTGTGTCTCTAGACAAGTATGACGTGTCAGGAACATTCTACCTGCTGCTATGTGATATAGCAGCACAACAGTCCCTGAACCTGAAACAGCGGCTTGACGGCAATTGTCCCAAACTCCACAAAGGCTTTAGCGAAGATGGCAAACAAAGAGAGGGATCTGGCTACAGAATACAATCTGTGTCCTCTAAAATGGGCTCATTTATCCTGTCCACACTTCAGTTGGAAAAACCAAAAGAGGAGGTCACCAGCTTCTGTAAAAACTTTCAGAATTGTAGTTTTGTCATTTTAAGTCATTCACAGCCAACAAAGCAAAGAAGCTCAAATAACAATACAGTAATGCTCCGTGGATTTATGCGTCCTTGACTCAGGGAAAGTTCCAGGGCCTGGATCTGAATGAGGAGCTGCATGTGGGCGGGTACCCCAACTACACCACCCTTGCCAAGACGGCTGGGATTAAGACTGGCTTTGTTGGTAAGAAACCAGAATGTACAACATGACTGGAGATGTAGGCTGAAGAAAAAGTCCTCCTGGAGTGAATTACTGTTTGTATTTGTCATGCAGGCTGTATCCGTCAGCTGGTCATCCAAGGTGAGGAGGTCATCTTTAAAGAACTGGACCGCAGCTCCACCGGTGTCACAAATTGCCCCACGTGCAGCGACCACCCATGCCAGGTCAGTTACCTCCAACGGGTTGACGTATTTGGGATGTTTGCTCTGTGTATGGTTCCGTTTCATCCTTCCCGTGTGGTCTTTTAGAATGGGGGTGTATGCGAGGACTCAGAGACCAGCTTGTACAGGTGTAGCTGCCCCAGGGGGTTCACAGGCAGCAACTGCCAACACCATTCATCCCTGCACTGCCATTCAGGTACAACTTTACCCAAACACAGCAACAATGACTGTTACGATAGAACAGTGGTGCTGTCTGTTGTAAATGTGTACTGGTTTGACTGGTTTCCGTGTTGGTCTTTTTCCCCCTGGTTAATCTACCTTTATGTATATATATATATTGCTTACTATAAATGGACAAAGAATGAGTACATCAGAGGGACAGCACATGTTAGAGGTTTTGGAGATAAAGTCAGAGAGGCCAGACTGAGATGGTTTGGACATGTCCAGAGGAGAGATAGTGAATATGTTGGTAGAAGGATGCTGAGTTTTGAACTGCCAGGCAGGAGGCCTAGAGGAAGACCAAAGAGGAGGTTTATGGATGTAGTGAAAGAGGACATGAAGGTAGTTGGTGTGAGAGAAGAGGATGCAAAGGACAGGGTTAGATGGAGGCAATTGATTCGCTGTGGCGACCCCTGAAGGGAAAAGCCGAAAGGAAAAGAAGAAGAAAGAAGATAAATGGACAAAGAGTTTTCAGATGTGTTATTCAGTACTGTGACATTATCATACTAGTAAATAATAAAAGGGATAAAACCCAAACATTCCCCTTTCTGACCTCCCACAGAGGCCTGTGGTCCAGACGCGACTTGCATCAACCGCCCCAGCGGTCTCGGTTATGACTGCCGCTGCCATCTTGGCAAGTTTGGAAACAAATGCATGGCAGGTAAGACAGGAAGTTCCTCACATCTCCCACTGGGATGGTTCCAGGAATACAAACAATACACAGTGTGATGCACTTTCTTCTTTGTCCACTTTCTCTAGGGGAGCTGGTGACCACTCCACTGTTTGATGGCGAGGAAGCATTCATAGCCTACCCCCCCCTGACCAACATCCACGACGACCTGCGGGTTGAGCTGGAGTTCAAGCCCCTGACGAGAGATGGCCTGATGTTCTTCTGTGGAGGGAAGAAGATGAAGGTGGAGGACTTTGTCTCCATCTCCATGGTGGAGGGTCGTGTAGAGTTCAGATATGAATTGGGTACAGGTAGAGTACCAGTTTGGTCTGCCTCCATTACCACAGATTAAAATGTGTTGGTCTCACTTTGAACTGTTGGGTTAAAAATGAAACACACACAGAACGCACACATTTCAGCTCCCTATTGTACATTTTCAGAATTAGAGTCTCTGTCTTGATTTTCAGGCCAGGCGATCCTTGTCAGTCCAGAACCAGTCTCTCTGGGTCAGTGGCATAAAGTAGTGGCTGAGCGCAACAAGAGGGCCGGCCAGCTGAAGGTGGACTATGACCCAGTGGAGAGGAAGATGTCTCCAGGAAAAGCCCAGGGCCTCAATATCCACACCCCCATGTACCTGGGAGGGGTCCCCAACATGGACATCTTGCCTAAGCCGGCCAATGTCAGCAAAATGTTTGAGGGATGTATCGGAGAGGTGAGGTCTCTCACGGCTGGAACAGGAAACTGGAAAAGTTCTTAGATATGTTCCTCTGTAGCTTCAGCCCCCTGTCTGTCTGCTCAGGTCTCCATCAACAACAAGAAGGTGGATCTGTCCTACAGCTTCACAGAGAGCAGATCTATCCGTAAATGCGTGGACCTCAGTCCCTGTGACCGCCGGCCCTGCCTGAATGGGGGCCACTGTATGTCCAGTGCTGAATATGAGTATCAGTGCTTCTGTAACGATGGGTTTGAAGGTCAGTCCTTGAGCTGCAGAGCGCTGACTCCCACCTGTGTGGCTCCTCAGAAAATCAAACCTATGCATCATTCCATTGCTTGTGGAGACCTTTGACCTTTAAAGTGATATCAGCCCTGTGTTCATTCTACCTGATGACGATCAATCAATCAATCAATCAATCAACCTTTATTTATATAGCGGTTAATTACAACATCAGACATTTCAAAGTGCTTTAAATGACAGAGAGCCAACAGAACCCTCCAGAGCAAGCATAAGCGACCGTGGTGGGGAAAAACTCCCTCATTGAGGAAGAAACTCCGGGCAGGACCCAGACTCGGTTGGGCTGTCATCCACCTCGACCAGTTTGTTGGGAAAAGAAATACACTGGGGATAGAGACAAGGCAAGGAAAAGAGAGACAAACACAAATAAGACACAAAATGTGTTTGATTTTTAGCTCTGTCCAATTCACGCAATAGATCAACTTTGTCTGATAAATAAAATGTTAGTGGCAGCTAAACCTAATATTCATCCCCTCCCCCACCTTCTCCAGTGTCCTCAATCAAGTCAATCCTAACCTCTTCATAGTGTTTCTCCAGGGTGGCCATGTCTTCTATGGCCTCAGGGAACTCTCCCTCTTCCATTCCCTCCCCAACATGGATGGATGTGGGGATATGGCACCAAATTGGTCTGGAACTCAGCCAGATCAACATTCAGGGCTCCAGCGACGATAACATGAAGTCTTATGAGTTCATGTTATAAGATTAAATTAAATATTAAAAAATGGACCCTAGTGTCCAATCTGACTAGAATTCCTTCAGTTGAAACTTCTCAGCACGTTTCTCTAAGACTTAAAAACACATGTGGTGTCTCCAGACTGTATGAACTCATTTGTTTATTTCTGCTGTGAACCTGACCAGTGACCTCTGACCCCTGGACCCTTCTATGTTGCCCTGCAGGTGAACATTGTGAGCTGGTGAAAGACATGTGCCAGAGTCATCTTGAATGCCAGAATGGAGGCAGGTGTGTCGACGGCCAGTGTGTGTGTTCTCCTGGCTTCGCCGGCCTGAACTGTGAGGAAAGTAAGTCCTGACTGATGCTGCATCCAACTCAGGAAGAGCTGAACATGTTTCAGTTTGATTTCATTGCTCTTTATACTATTATGATAGTTTTAAAACACACCCAAACTGCCTCCACCTCCACCCTGCAGTCACAGATGTTCACAGCTGTGGGACGACAGCAAGCCACATGACTCTTGTTCTCCAGCCATGAGCACTTTGAACATCACGCAGTTTGCTCCCAGCTTTGCAGTGCATGCTGGGAGGGTTAACCCTAAGTACTTAGTGTATGTATGTTTTACCCCATGCACTCACATGGCTATATCCTGCACACACAGGCCAGGTCCCCAGCTTCCCTGAGGCCCAGTGGAATGTGGAAGCTAGCGAGGCGAATGGTACAGTATCTCAATATTCTGCCTGATATGACCGTGACTAACAGGGGCCCATCAGAGCTCGAGGGGCCCTTCATCTCTTTCAAACCCAAACTGTCTGTCACCTAACATGTGTTTGATCAGAAACACAAACAGGCTGTTATCCCCACTGGAACGTTGGGAGAGGGGAATTCTGCATCTTTCTAAAGAAGTCAGCACATCGTGGGTGGGAAATCAGTTGTTATGTGCAAATGTGGAATTCCCCTTCTTGATTTGTCCTTGTCATCGTGTCGATACCACAAAGACGACTTCTCACAACATCCAACCTTGTCCCTGTCTCTGAAACAAGAAAACAACCTACTAGTCTTCCTCGCTGAATCTGTGAGAACACTCAAATCTGCTCCGCACATTTTCGCTGCTACTAACTGCTGTTGTATACTGACGTGGGGGTAAGCTGAGAGGGGGTCTCAAGCATATTCTCCATTCCTGATGTGGTATTTGAGCATGGACCCATGGTGAGTGAATTTGACCTCAGGAAGGTCAGACTATGGAGCATGTGAGGAATGGCATAAAGGAATCTGCATCTTGGAGCCTGGTTGATTCTCGTTCAAGACATTTGCCGTCGTTGAGGTCTTTTCACATGTTTGTTTGTTGGTTTGTTTGTTGCTCTTTTTTTTTTTGCGTTAGTAAAATTACGCAAAAACTCCTGCACGAGTTTCCAGAAATTTAGTAGATGGATGGGGCGTGAACCTGGAAACACCCTATTCCACTTACAGTACTTAGATCGTGGATTTCTGTCCTCCTTCTTTTACATTACCAGATGCAAATTTGTCAATATTTCCCCTAATTTAAAGAAAAATGATCAAATCAATTTCAACCAATCTTTGTGGAAGGGTTGGGCCATGCAAGCCAACTTGTAGAATGGTCCATTTAATGGTGTTTCCTCCCCCCTCCTGGATGTTGTTTTAATTTGTTAGTTCTTGAAGAATTTGCATTATTTACATATTTATTCCTTTGTATGCGAAAAGTTGAAGTACCGTATTTAATTTACACGTTTGCTTCAACATAATATTTACGTTTGTCCATTTTCCAAAGTACTCCTACACCACAGGATCTTACTGGTAGCTACTTTAAGCTAATGCTGCAAAACGTCAAACATATGGTATTGGCCTGAAACAGCTGAGATCATTGATGACGTAGTGATGTTTCCTTTCTATGATTTCAGATTGTTGTGTCAAGAAAAAGGAAGTTCTTGAAAGAGTAATGATAGAAATTTTTAACATGTATCTAGTTTATTGTCATCAGAGGCCAATCGTTCCACAGTGTGGGTAGTTTTGTTGTTTACAAGTAAATTTTTTCACATGTTAGAGGAAGAATGAGTTGGTGATTTCCATAACCTTCAAGCTTCAGAAGTCCCAAACTAATAAAAGGAGCTTTCACACCCCCTGGTCTAATCAGGGTTCTTTCATCTTCTGGCCACTAGAGGGCATCCTAACAGTGAATATTGAACATTCTTTAACTTGTATTTCCTGCATTGTTTGTAGATTCACCCTACCAGTATGCAGCTCATTTCCATAGCGATGGATACATCACTCTCCCTAAATCCACTTTCCCAAGAAGGTAAGAGTACTTAGCTTTTCTGCTATTATTTATACTGCTTCTGTTGTTGTTGTTGTTGTTGTTACAACATTGATTACTTGTCACTCTTTCTACTTTAGCGCCTATGACTCTCCAGAGACCATCGAGCTGGAGATCAACACCGGCTCCCCAGAGGGTCTGATCCTGTGGCAGGGCGTGGTGAGTCCTGGTCCCACCTTGACTCAATCCTGCGGTTAAACCCAAACCCAACAACATAACCACATTCCTTCCTGTCACCTTTTATCCTCACGCTAACGGTCCATGACACCTCAGCATCCATCACACCATCTAATTCGACAAGAAGTAACATTCATTGTCTTGTAACCGATGCAGCGACTGCGATTCATCCCCCTCTTCATTGCAGTGACTCACACGCTCAGCATCCATCAACACACTGTCTAATCCACACCAGAGAGACTGTAACGTTTGTGAGGCATGTTGGCTGATGCGTCTGACAACACTAAATAAATGCATGTTGCTTCTCTAACTCCATCTTCCTCAGGAGACCACTGGCGCTCGCAATTTGCGAAAGGTGCATGCTAGTAAAAAGGTATCGACTCAAACACACTCCATCATGACTTGGCATGTTTCCATACACACATTTCTGAAGAATTTCATGTTGTTGAAAAGTCTGAATGTGCCGCACAATATCCGTAATGACTGGCGTTGTCATTTTCTTTTGCATGGAAGGTTTAATATCTCACATAAAAGGTTGTCAGGATGTATTTAAGCCTTATATGATGTATGCATTCACGCCAGCTGATGTGGAAGTGTCCTGCAGGACAGTGACCTCCAGTGTCTCGGCTCTCTGTGGACTAAACGCATTTATTTCCAGGAACTTGGAGAACACGGCAGAGGCAAGGACTTCATCAGCCTCGGTCTGGAGAATGGACACCTTGTTTTCAGGTGAGCGTCGGGTCGTCTCTGGACATCTCCTGGTGCCTCGTTGACTTTCAGTTGTATTTTATTTAGTATTGCATTGATGGAGATGATTTGTCTGATATCTAGTTACCAGCTGGGCAGTGGAGAGGCAAAAATCAGGTCACGCAAATCCATCAATGATGGGAGGTGGCATAAGATCACAGCGGTCAGGTGAGATCACACATCACATCCTGTGGCCTCTGGGTTCCACGATGTAACATTAACGTTATTGAAGTGGGCTGATATCTTTGAACCCATTAAAGGACCAGCTGCATCTTGGTATTACAGTCACCCTGAAACGATATCACTCACTGTTTCACACACTTCCTTCCAGAACTGGAAGAGATGGTTACATCCAGGTGGATGGAGAACCGGCACTGCATGGGCTGTCTAAAGGCAAAAGCCTCATGGTCAACACCAAAGGAAGTATATACCTGGGTGAGTGGGCAGAAATGTGGCGCTCTGAGAGAACCCCACTCTAGTGTACATTTAATGGTTTATAATGAATGAAACATACCTGATAGGCCGGCAGGAGAAAGGAGTTGGTTCTAAACCCACTCAGTGGACCAGTTCAACTTCCTGCTGTTATTCCTTTCTGATTTTTTTATTTGCTAAATTTGTATTAAAAATCTGTGACATCATCATGATTTACAATGATCTCCATGACCTCCGTAAGTAGCAGTCAGTGGAACAGTTAGCCAATATACCTGTAGAGAATGTTAGCTGTTAGCCAGAAGGCTAATTCTGACAAAAGTTGTTTGCAAATTTCTCACTTTATGACTGTAGACTGTTAGCTGGTAATTTAATAAAAAAGTCTTAGTTTGCTAATTAGCTGCTAGCTACAGAAAAAAACAACAACATTATTCTACTTTATTTCTTTTAAAACAACTGAACATTTGTAAGTCCAAAGAGGAAGCCAATTACTCTGTGTCTGTGTCTTCGTCTCTCTCTCTCTCTGTGTGTGTGTGTGTGTGTGTGTGTGTGTGTGTGTGTGTGTGTGTGTGTGTGTGTGTGTGTGTGTGTGTGTGTGTGTGTGTGTGTGTGTGTGTGTGTGTGTGTATCAGGTGGTGCTCCGGACATGGCCAACATGACAGGAGGGAAGTTTTCGGGGGGGATGACGGGCTGTGTGAGGAACCTGACACTGATGAACGCCCAGCCGGGTCAGCATCCGGCCCAGGCCATCGACCTGCAAGCCCACGCAGCCCAAGGCTTCAACGTGCAACCGTGCTTTTTATAGATCACACCACAACACATGAGCGCACACACACAAAGAGACTATGACGTGACGTGTCACACACACACACACACACATGCACACACATACACACACATACACACACACAGCAGAAACTTGGTGCTTTGCTGCTGCCAAAAAAACCCACGATGAGACAACAGGATGTTTCTGTGTGCAGTAAAACCAAAAGGAGAGAGACAAAGAAAGTTAACGCGTCTCCTCTTCCTCAGTGTTGTTTTCCCAATGAAGGACTTTGAACACACGACAACAGTTTACAGACTTCCAGCAGTAGTAGAGTCAGAGTTAAGCCTTAGGCCTCGTACGATGGGTCAGATCCTATGGAGTTGGAGATGTTTTTACAGCACTGAATTTTTATTTATATACATATGAATCTATATATACATATATATTTTATTTGTGGGGGAGAACATGCAAACTAACCATAACTGTTCTATGACTATCCTGCAGTTCTTTCTGGATCCTAACACTGCATCCAGGTCTTTAACCGCATTAATACTTGAAGTTGTTTAGGTCATCTTTCTTCACGTCTGTAGAGGAAACTCTTCTTTTTTTTTTACGAGCATGCTTTTATGTCTTTTTGCAGACACACACATGGTCACAGTCCCTGTCCTGGTCCCTGTCCTTTAGTTCACACCTCAGGTTCTCCATAATAAAATAAAACAAGACATTGCTGCGCTGCTTCCTGCTTCGCCACCGCTTCATGGCGCCACTATGTCCTCCGTGTCTGTCTTTGTTTGTTTACAAACAGGAAAGAAAACTGGGTGCTAAAATCAGACGTGAAGGAACATTTGTGGTGCCGTGGTTTCCTGTCTGTCACATGACCTCAAGATGTTAGTGTAGTCATTGACGTGCGCCGAGGGCTGCCAGTTGGTTTTCACCACGTGAAGCCTCGACAGAGAACATACGTGTTCTCTGCCTGGTCATGTGATGAAGCCTCCTGCTGGTACTGTGACCACTAGCGTCGCCTGAACACAGCATGCTCGCCCACTTTTAGCCGCCATCACCACAAAACTGCTAAGGCGCAGTCACAGTTTCACAAGACTTTCTTTTTTTTGTACACGTAAAATATTTGTATTAATACCCTACGCGTGAGTACTATCCTTTCAACCAGACTCGCTTCCTTTTATTTATTTAATGTTTTTTCTTCTTCCTCTTTTTTTCATTTTAAGGCTTGAATTGGTCTCTTTTTTCCTGGTTATCTGTACTGCCTCCCCCTCCCCCCCCCTCTTGATTTAGTTTGAATACAGCCCAGAATATGGCCCACCAAAATCCAGGACAGGTTCATGTGTGCCTGACTGGGACTGACTATTCAATAGATGAAAAAGTCTGAGACAGTAGAACAAAAAAAAATATTTCTGTACCAGACGGCATCATCGGGTTTGTTCTGGTGTAAAGATGGACCTGCTGGGGTCCAGGTTTGGGACACTGAAGTGTGTGAGCCCCTCTGGTGCATCTCTTAAACTGGACTTTCATATGTATATCACATGTGGTTGCAAAATATGAAAGTTGCACTTTTAGCAATGTTGGAGATTTCCATTTTAATTTTTTTTTTTTTTGGACATTTTACTGTTTCACTTCTGGCAGAATAAAAATGGAAAACTTGGTTCAGTGAGTAAAATTGTACGAGATGAGATGTTGTCTGTTAGGATGACCTGAAATCCATTTCCAGTAATGAGGACGTTCCCCCTGCCCTTGGTTTTTCTTAATTAAAATCAAAATTCATGTGCTATTTGTAAATTTGTGAGATTTATTTTTCTGCTTTCCTAATTGAATTTTGAAATTTTTCTGAATTTTTGCCTTTAAGTTTGCCTGAGCAGGTAGGACTTCATTCTGGTTCCATGAAGAGCTGATTTGTTCGCCCTCCTAAAATAAATGTATTTATTTATTCAGCTAAGTAGGCCTTTCCTACTAATGAATAATAATAAGCCCTACTGTGAATAAACACAAAAATCATCACAGTAGTTACGACCCCACAACCCAGCTGGATTCTGAGGGATTGACCAACCAAACAAAAAAACAAGTAAAATATTCCTCTTTTAATATGAGTACGACTTGTTCAAGTCAAGATTCAAACTACAACCGGCTCTGAAAATGTTGCTGAAATGTGTAAAGATTTATCCAACGTATGAGACAAAGCTCACGCCAGCACTTGACGTGTGGTATGTTGTGTGGTGGTTCAACCACACAACGAAGGAAGGAAACAGTTTGATTCTGTAAACACTGTCTCCTCGAAAGGAATGGAAGCAAAATCTTGCCTAAAGATCAAAAGCACACATAAAATCCACACATAAAGTCCTGACATCTCCTTCCTGTTTACACTGGCATCACCATCTGGTACATCCAAAACCAGTCAGACCAGTTCATTTCACACAAGACGCTGGTGTGGTGAGGATGTTCTCATGAACCTCCTCCTCTTCTGGATCCTGCTTCCTCTTTTATTGACACACATTTGGCTGATTGTTTGATGGATGTTGGTACAAATCATTTTGCATCTCGAGGACATCTTTGCTTTTCATTCAGGTCTGTCTCAAAACAACATACATGTTCTCTGTCAGCACATGTATGTTAGTCAAGTCAGTATCTCATGCTTGTAGTTGTTTCAAGCATGTTTTCTATAATTTCCAGTCTCTAAACTTGACCTAATTGGATGTGAATATTATCAGGTGATGTGTGTTTGTGTAATGAGGGAGGATGTGGCCTAAAGTGATCAGCAACCTGTATCTAGGTGTGTTAGTGATGAGTCAGCTTCTTGACCTCAGATGAAATGAGCCAAAACAGACTAAACATAAAATATCTTTCAGCTCAGGTCTCGAGACGTGATCACTCTTTGTTTTAAAGAGTCAAAAGTTTAACACGTGGGGAAAAAATACCTCAAGAGTTCAACTTCCACCCCATCTGGCCTAATCTCTATCGAGAACATGTGGACCATTCATGGAGAAAAATGATCAATAAATGATAATAAATTTAAAAAAAAACATCTGACATGAGAAGATCATCTCTTTTGACAGGATGGCCTCATTATAGGGACGGCGATAGGAAGATATTTGTTCAGCTGAACTGTTATTGTTGACCAATGGCAGGAGGAATGGGATGGGGGTGAGGGGGTTTAGGGGTTTAGTTGAGAGCTGTTCACTCATTTATAACCAATTTAGAATGAAATTTTTGATAGAAAAACAAAGCAGATTTAAAACGAGAAAACATATTTACTGAAGAGTTAACTTCCTATTTTTATAATCAATTTACTCAGTTTTCCTTCAGCTATCAGGTCAACAACTGTTTTCTATATACAGTGGTACCTCTACTTACGAAATTAATTGGTTCTGGAATAATTTTGTAAGTAGAAAATTTCGTAAGTAGAGACACGTTTTCCATACAAATGCCTTAATACGTTCCAAACTCCCCAAAATTCAGACATAAATGTTTTATAAAGCATAAAAATGCATCAAAACATGTAACAAATACATGTTACAATTAGATTATTACACAATAAATGAGAGTTGTGCATAATGTAAAAAACAAAGGATAGAGTAAAGAATTCAGGTTTCTACCTGAATTTTGCCTGAACAAACACACCCCTGTCCTACAGAATATGTACAGTATTTTCCGAACTATAAGGCGCACCTAAAAGCCTGTAATTGTCTCCTAATCCCGTAGTGCGCCTTATAACCCGATGCGCCTTATATATGAATTATATTAATATTAGTATTGGTTAAAAACAAGATCGCTGAAAAAAAGCCGGCAGTCTGGCCGGCAGTCATGCCGCACTGCGCCACCAGGGGGCACCCTCACAAGTATTCGGGCCTACGCCCCCTAACAACGGTAGTCAAGGGGCGTTGCCGAAGAGGCTGCTTTCACTGAGCTGCTGTCTGACGGCAGAGCAGCCTGCTGAGAACACCGGTGAGCGGATATGATAACGTAGCAAAACATAATGAACTTTCAATAATTCTATTAATAAAGTTTGACTGACTGACTGATCCCAACCACTGTGGCGCCGGAAATAACCCACTTTAAACTTAATTGGTCTAAAAAATGCAATTGTGCTGTAAAACAGCGTCACATTTTCCAGTAAATTAGCAGCCTGACATTAAAAACTAGTTTAAAAAAAATTGTTTAGGACACACAGCAGCAAATAGCTGCACGTCACCTTCGAACTTCAGAAAATAATCCGCCCTGTTCGAACTGAGTGGTCCACTCGTAATTAACTAGTTTTTAATGTCAGGTTTTTTTTAATATGCGTGTTGACTTCTTTCTAAGGCCCCGTCCACACGATGCCGGAACTTTTTGAAAACGCAACTTTTTTTTACCCATAAATCTCCGTCCACACGTAAACGCATCAGTGCGTTTATTCAACACGTGTATAAGCAGAAAAACTCCGAGAACGACAGCAGAGAGGACCGGGACGTGTGGAAATTCACGCCGTTCCTCCTGGAGGACGACCTCCATCAGAGTTCTCCCACCAGCAGGCAGCGCATCCCGGTCTGACCCAGAACTGGCGTCGGCGTCTTTGGCGAGGAACGTGAATGAATGAATGAATGAATGAATATATAAACTTTATGACACATAAATAAAGAAACAGACGAAGAAATATTTAAGTGCAAAGCATGTTTATCAACGCATCTTCCACGTGGAGCTGTTACAAATCAGAAAACACAGAAAACAGCCGGTTTTAGCTCCGTTTGTACATGTAGACATGGGTCACATGAATGACGTCACAGCGGTTGTCCTCGCAGGGACCCCCCCCGCCCCCCATGAAGAATGTTGCGGCTACAGCGTCCACACGACAACGCAGACCCAGCGTTTTCAAAAAGTTGCGTTTTCGTTCTGCATATCTGCGTTGTCGTGTGGACGCAACAAAAAAAAGTTGCGTTTTCAAAAAGTTCCGGAATCGTGTGGACGGGGCCACCGTCGTCGTCGTGTGGCCCCGGTTGTAACTGAGACCAAAACAAGAAGCCAAAGACACGCTGACTTCCTTCTGAGTCTGAAGCAATGAAAACTCTCTTGAAGTGATCTGACCATGGAGTAACAGGAAGTTCAGAGTGGAAAAAAAAAAAACCACTTGAAGTTGCTGCTCCAACTTTTAAATGAGTGATATTTTTCAGGACGTTGTCTGTCTGCTCTGCAAAAGTCAGGAGACAGAAAAATACTGTTAAAGCTTTAGTGTCCCTCTCAGTCCAGCTGAGGTTTGAGTATGAGAGGTTAACTTTTCCCTGGCAGACTTGTTCCTCATCCCATCACCCGGTAAGGATGCAGCTTTTAGTTTTACCTGAGCTTCTGCAGAACTAGCAGTAACTGCTTTTGTTTTGTGGTCTCAGGTCTCTCCTGGTGGATCAACACGGCCATGGGGGTCCAGGTCAGAGAGTTTGCACGTAAAAACGCAGGTAATGTTCTACCCGTTGCCAACATGGTCAAGGGCATGTCCTCAATTCTCAGCAGTCTAAACGGGTGAGTGAGAAAACAACATTGTGAATCATTGGTCAGACCCAGCTGCAGACCAGACCGGGTCTGAAAATATATAACATGTTTGGTTTATAGTGGATCTGAGGGATGAAACACAAAAAGCTCTCTCAGTAAGACCATCAGAAGCAGTCAGGGTGTTACATTATTCTGTTATATCAATGCTTTCTGACTGACGTACACAGAATTTCCCCATTAAAAATAACAAATCATTTTAATCCATTCCAGTCTTGTAAAAAAAAAAAAGCCCCGAACCCCTCCAGATTATGTCAACTAATAGACATGCATGCTTTGCCCTTGCATAATTACCTTTATACAAGTTCAGTAAGCAATGATAAAGTATTAAAAGAAATGCAAAAATAATGAACCCATGTGTGCTAATCTTTATTCTGCCAACAAGAACAAGATCCGGATTCAGCTGATGTTGAGTTCCATCCACCAACCAGCGGTGGTGTCCCAAAACATTTATATCCAAGAAAAATTTGGACAGGGCGATGATTGCTTGTACAGTATCTCAAAAAACTTGTATGTCAAGTACTACTGCATGTACAGTACTGTATATTCAAGGGTCCATCTAACACATCTCTATGTTTATCACTGTTTATGTGGAGCATAAGAAGGCATTGCACTAAACAAGACTAAATTCTGGCTTTACCAAATGAATAATCATGAAATACCTCTTGGGCGGCAGGATGGCACAATGGGTAGCACTGTTGCTTCATAGCAAGGTTCTGGGTTCACATCCTGTTCTGTGCGGAATGCTGGAGTCTGAGGCTTGGAAGAAAGTGGTCTAGGCTGGAGGTGAAGAAGTTAGACAGAACTCCCCATCGTTCACACGGAGGGTTTGAATACTGGTGAACATCAGCAATCCATTGACAAACAAGGGTATAGGCGAACATCTAGCGTCCAATTGTTGGCCAGTTATCACGTTTAAAAATTCTGTTTTGTGCCATCATACATTAAATAGTTTGCCCAGCAATGTCTTTTGTTGCTGTGCGGCAACACCACAGAGACAAACCACCTGAATACAGCACGAATAATAATAGGGGGGCATTTATACTAATGACAATATAGAACCAGATGTTTAAAAACAACACTTTTACCTACACAAAAGGGGATTAGGCTGATGCTCAGACCATCATTTTGGTCCAGACAGAGAAATTCCAGTCATCTATCTCCGTCTTTCATCAGCTTTTTCAAGGTCAAATTTTTCATTGATAGAGTGAAATATCTCTACCCTTTTTGTTTTTCATTAAGTGGAGAAAACTTAATGAAAAAATCTTTTAAGGGATGATTTATTCATTATGTGATGATTTGGTTTCTTTATTGATGAATGCTCTAATGAAGAAACATATCCCTTTCCTTTTTAGACACATATTCAAAGAAATAGTCTTGTAGCACACCACGAGCAAATTTCTAAATTCCTTTCTGTTCAGTTTTCTCAAAAACTGTTTCAAGACTTGTTCTAAATGTCTCATTTTTACAATCTTTTATTTTTATTAGATTTATAATTTATGAGATTGTTGTTGTGGGGATCAGAAAATGGTTCTGTCAGACTTTCTTCAATCAGGTTTACAGACTATTTTAATTCTGGCAAGCTTGTGCAACACTTCACCTCGTCAGACAACACCAGTCAGTAGTTCTACCGGTTAAGTTTGTTATTCTATCAGTTTGATCTTGTCTATACTAGTTTTATCTGACTTCATAGTACTCAGACACCACCTCCATATTTTTTCACTTTCTTTCTTGAACTAGGGCTGCTCGTGACAGAAAACATCATTTAGAATAGATTTGAGTTTGGACTTCAAACTTTGATTTGATGCTTTTAACTTACTCAGCCTAATTTTATTGGAGCCCAGGGGCTTCTAACAGTTTTTTTTTAACCTTTTTAGACCAAATAATTCCCTAGCTGATTATATTTATTACGTGAGAAGTCAAAACTTTGTCACTGCGGGATCACATATCCCAATTTTTGAGCTATTTGATGTAGACAGATTCTCTGAGCAAAAACCCTGTTCAAGTTCTTCGATCACAGTTGAGAGGTGTAGCTCTCTTGCTGAAGAAGTTCAGATTACAATGTTAATGAATATAGAGTGCTGAACTCAACAGACACAGCAACAAACATCTGCGCAAGAGTCCCAAATGTACAATGGCTGTGTATTTATAGTGTTGGGTTTGACTCTTTTTGAGGGAAGATCGAACCATCAGCCTGACTCAGCCTAATATGTATCAGTTGTTGTCTATCTGCTGTGTTTAGAACATTATATGAAAAACAAGGCTAATGTTGTGCTATCTATTTGTGTAAGCTGACACAGTATGTGGCCATTTCCATTGTTTAACTAGAAATTCCCAAGACAGAACAAAGTGATTTTTAGTTGGAAAACCCAAGTTGATACTTTGATCAAAGAAATGAAAATTCTTTCAACACATTTTTTCCAGTGTGTCCTGCTTTCCTATGCTGGTGCATATGGAAACTGTAGCACCGAAGAATGCAAACATTCTAAACGTCAACGTGTTGCTTTTCTACTTGTGCACAGAGCTGCTAGCCTTGTTCGTTCAATATGTAGTTGTAAAAAAAGTGTAAAGAATTACCTATTGCTTTTTCTTCTTTACTAACTGCACCTGTTGTCAAAAGGAATTGAAATATTTTGGTTCAAAATTCCTTTTTGCTTTTTCCTTTTCCAGGTGTGGTCATGCTGTTCTGCTCCTCCATCCCACCTGCATGTATTTACTACCTGCTGTGGTCCGTCTCCTATATGTTGTTCCCAACATCCCTCTGGAACGCTAAAGTGTAGGAATGTTCCAGTTCCTCCAGGTGAAACTGGGCATCCTGCTGTGGAGCATCCCACATTAAATCTGGGCCTGGTTTTATTATACCATCGGTATGTCAGCTGATTAAACAGTCACTAGAGAACAACATGACGTCAAACCATCGATGCATGTGAAGCACAGAGGTCACATTAACAGAAGATGTCTTATGTCTGGTCAGTGCCAGATCAGACATCAAGGTTTGACATGATGAACGTTGTCCGCCTGGTGGGTCTGCCGTATTCAGGACAGTCCTTGTAGAATCGAGGACAGAGCTGAACCAGGAACTCGCAATCATTTACAGAAACAGCTGTGAGTAAACAAAAGGTCACATGGAGTAGGAAACCTAGATGAGGAGTGAGCGTAACCCATAACGAAACACTTGAAGAGTTAAATAAGGGGTCGGCAACCTTCAACACTCAAAACTGTTTGGACACATAAATGAAGATAACACTGCAGGGCCATATTTACCTCTATGCCATGTATACAAAAATTATTGCATTTACGGTATCAATTTGTTCAAAAACACTTAAAAAAAACACTTATCGCTGTCTCCAAATAAACTTGAATAATCTCCCATTTCTGTGTGACATCTTTGTGCAGTCAGCTGTCAACCAGATTAAAGAATGACTGTTTCACGGAACAATGTCAAAAATACATTTTTTAAAATAACAGGCTATTAGAATATTGGTTGATTATTAACCTGAACCTAGATCACAGCGTCTGAACATGATGGCTGCACCCTCTTCTTCATGCCAGATCACAAGATGTCGACTGTGAAGCGGGAGTGATGTTTTGTTTTTTATATTGGGTATATAGAAACATATTAATATTATATTTTTACACATAAACCTTCAGTTTTAGATTTTTGATGAGACACACACTTATAGTGTGATGATGACACACACACTTCACAACTTTACCTACTTTTTCATCCTCACCCTGATTCAAGTTGTACACACTCTGGACCGTTGCTAGGCAACTCTAATAATATTTCATGCCTTAAACTAGCCGTCTCTCTGACCAGCAGGATGGACAGATTAATCCCTGAGTATTGGACCACATCCACCTCAGAAACTGACTGAGATAAATTTCCCACATCAGGAAACCGTTGGTGTTTGTTTAGGATTGAAGCATGAATGAAAAGAGTTCATGGAGTGATTTATAAGCACAGCATTAATAACAAAATAAAAACACGGGTACGTTTGGGTCAAACGATGTCAGAATCAGTTTTATTGGAGTTTCAGTGTCCGCATAACACAAACAAACTGAACGAGCAGGAACAAAGGTCATGTGATTCCAAACAAACACAAAAATAACCACCGGGATCTGAATATCAATTTTTGAAGGCTTCAAGCGTGTAAACAACTTTTAAGGCACTCATCCCAAGTATTTGATTTTTGGGAGCACGCAAAGCATTTCAAAAAGGAGGTTGGCAGCGGTCAGAGCAGTCATCCCTGTTGAAGACATAAAATAAATGGAATAGTTGCATTCAAACTGAATCATAATGATTTGATGGAAACTGAAGTAGGTGAATAAATACCCGTGGTGTCATATTGAGGAGACACTTCCACAAGATCACATCCAACAAGGTTTAGACCACGACAGCCTCGAATAATCTCAACTCCCTGAGTCATGAAACAGAATTAGTTTTCATACGCCACCAGCGAGAACAGATGTAGCTACAAGAGTTTAACACGAAAACTGACATTTGATGTTAGAAAAATCTGGAAGTCTCTGTCTGGACGCTTACCTGTATGGAAGTCAGACCTGCTACCTCTGGTGTTCCTGTTCCCGGGGCAAAGGCAGGGTCAAGAGCATCAATATCAAAACTCAGGTATACCGGACCGCTGCCCATCTGAGCCCGGACCTCAGCCATCAGAGGCGCAAGAGATTTGAACCAGCACTCTTCCACTTGTACAACACGGAAACCCTGAACAGTACACAAAGTCAGGTTGTGTGTTCCAACACAATTGTTGTTCATTGCTGATGTAAGACTTTTACGATGGTGGGGACCTTCAAACATTTCTCCTGCTTTATTTAGAGATACTTAGCATGTTGGTTCCTCTGTTTTAGATGTACTTTTAATATGAATCTAAATAATTTCAGTATCATACAACTGGTTAGCTGCTGCTCGTAGTCACACCAAGCCATCAGAAAAGTCATTTTGCTCAGAAAGATGTTTCAAAATGGTTGTGAATGTGAAAAATTTGACATGAATCGTCATCATCTTGTGAGCCTTTAGAGTACACAATCAATCCTTAGTGAAAATAACGTTTATCTGGTCCCATGATGGTAAGATGTTCCTTTACTCTCATATCACACCAGACATAATGACATTTAACTTTAGCTCATGATGCTAATAGAAGACTTCCAGTATTTTAGCAGTACCTGAGCCCGGCTCCATTCATGTGAATCTGCAGAGTAGCTTGTTCCACGTAAACCAATCTGGACCACTCTTTTGCAGTCCAGTAGCCCCTCTTCTACACAACGTCTGAATGGGGTCCCATGTGCAATCTTCTCCCCCAAGAGAGTATCACTGGTGTCAGAATGGGCATCCACATGGACCAGACCCACCGGGCCATGCCTGACAGGAGATTTGGGAACAGAGAAAGTGAGGTACGTGAACAAAACAGATTCGGGTGTAAACATTAGGCTTTGGACGATTGCCTCATTCAATTAAAATCGGTATCACTCGGTGTCGGTGAATGTCACTATGACTTAACCTAAAACTCTCCCACATAAATATGCAGAATCTACCACTCCTTTCCAGAAATAAAGAAGGCTGTTAGATGACAGCCCAGCTGACTTCATTCAGCTCAATTAAAAATACAGACAGACAGGCAATAGAGGGAAAACAGTAAACAAAGACACACCTTCACTCAGACTCACCTAAAGACTCACCTCTCAGCCACGGCCTGAAGGACTGGGTAGGTGATGGTGTGATCACCACCTGCAGACAACAACAGCCCATTAATATCTGACCTTTGATCGGACTATAGTTAAAGGCTTCTGGTTTATGGACCTGATTGGACTGCTGTAAACCTTTATAAACCTTTATTGGTGATAATCTGTGCAGAGGGTGAGAAACGATGTGAGCACTTTCCCCTCACCCATCGTCAGAGGTATGCATCCTGTGGCCACGATCTTCCTGTAGGCCTCCCTGATGAGCCTGCAGGTGTCCTTCAGGTCGTACAGATTGACATTGATGTCCCCAATATCAGCCACCATGAGGGACTGGTAAGGTGCTGCCCCGCTCCAGCCATTGTAGGCCCTCAGCATGGCGGACTCTACTCTGATCTGCCTGGGCCCAAACCTACGGGCCAGGAGGACATGAGTTCACCGCAGAGAAGGAAACCGTCACAGAAACTTCAGCTCCATGAAACTCTCCTGAAGGTTCAACCAGGACGACGAACATGCAAATATACCTTCTAACAAACATACTAGCTAGGTAACATACATACTTGTTAGTATGTATGTTAATACAAACTAGCAAAAACACTAACAAACATACTAACACATACTAACATACATACTATCAAACATTCTAAAAGACATACTAACAAACAAACTAATATCATACAAAACATACAAACAAAAATACCTACAAACATACTAACATACACACTAACAAACATGTAAACATAGTAGCACACACATTAACGTACATACAAACATGCATATTAAGACATAATACAGAACATGTTAACATACATTTTACTAACGAAGGTAGTAACACAGATATTAACACACATTCTCTAACGAACATACTAACATACATACAAACATATGAACTAACAACTGAATTTGATAATACTTTACAGAAAGTCAAGAAACATAGAGTTAAAAATTGCAGCGTTGACATCTTTATTTACCAACTCAAAAAGGTTCTGTATAAACTAAGAAATGCTTGAAGACTCAACTTTCCTGAGAATCGTAAACTAATATTTAGTTGCATAACCAAGGCTTCTGATAACTGCTTCACATCTGTGTTGCATGGACTCGATCAACTTCTGGCACCAGTCAACAGACATTGCAGCCCAGGACAGTTGTTCTACTGTATGTTCCACAATTCCTCTGCATTTCTTGGTTTTGACTTATTAACATCATTTTTTATGTCAGCCCAGTTATCCTACATGTTTTCTATGGGATTAAGGGATTTGTTGGTCACTCCATTCCTTGAATTTTGTTTGTCTGGAAACATGTTTGGGGTATGTTTGGGGTTATTGTCTTGTTGAAACAAGGGTATTTCCTCTTCAGCTACAGCAACACAACAACTTCCAGTATTTTAATGTACTCAAACTGATCCATGATCCTTGGTATGCGATAAATAGGACAAACATCACAGTGCAAGAACCATCCCTATATCATGATGCCTTACCTTTTTCATAGAGTACTGTGGCTTGAATTCAGTGTTTGGCGGTCATCTGACAAACTGTCCTTGACCCTTAGACCCAAAAAGAACAATCTGACTCTCATCAGTCCACAAAATATTATGCCATTTCTTTTCAGGCCAGCCAATGTGTTCTTTGGGAAATTTTAACTGCTTCAGCACATTTTTTTTAACAATGAAACTTTGTGGGGGCTTCTTGCTGGTAGATTGGCTTTATATAGACATTGTCTGATTCTTATAGTACTCACAGACAACCTTAGATCTTCTTTGTTCCTCCTGGAGCTGATCATTGATTGAGCCTTTGCCATTTTGGTTAGTCTCCTAACAGAAATACTAACGAACATACTAATACACAGAGTAACATGCATACTAACTTACACACTAACAAACATAAACTAACACACATACTAATGCACATAATAACACTGACGTACTAACACATATATAATGAACATACTAACACACATACTAACAAACATACTTCCTTTTTCATGCTGTTCATGCCTCTTGGCTACACTCAGTCAACAATTGTGTGCCAATGTAGCTGTAGTATGTTGTTGCGCTGTATGATGAAAAAGGGACAGCCTATATTTTGAAATTTTCTGTAAGGGAAGTTTATACTTTTATTTTGAAATGCGGAAATTTGCATTTCCGTATACATGTTAGGGAGGTTGATGGGGTTCGAAGAAGTTCTCCGGGGGGTGCGAGAGACACGCAGGTGCAGCGGACGGAGGGGAAACGGGATGACGGTACTTTGGGCGGTCAACTGGTGGACGTTTCTTGCGAACTTTAAGGAAAAAGTCCCACTCGTCAGATACACTGCTGTGGACCCTTGCCGACCCCAGTAAGGACAATTCATTAATTCGTGGATGGACATTGTCATATGGAGATGTACACTAGGTTAAATGCTACTGGTCTTGCCATGTGCGAACCCTGGATTCCTGCTCGCCACTAATTAAACTCGTTGCCGAAAGGAGAAGGTGTCTTCATTTACCATAAATTATAAAAATTACACAACGCGGAGTTAAACCCACTACACCAGCAATGATGCTATCTCAACCAATCACATCTCTCTAATACAGGAGTGTCAAACTCATTTTTACCAAGGGCCACGACAGCATAACGGCTGTCCTCAAAGGGCCAGGTGTAACTTATCAATGTAACTAAATGTAACTCAGTGTAATGTAAAATAAATGTAACTACTCCTTGATGTTACATAACTCTGAATTTATTACTTATTCAAGTTACAAACATTACAGTTGCACTGAAAAATATGTTTGTTTGTTTCTCTGTTATAACATAAATCCTTTTAGTTTGTCAGGTAATGAAAAAAAAAAACCAACTCCGTCAATCAAGGATCAAACTATCAAGTGAAGAAAGAAAAATAACATCAAACACAAGTCAAGACAATAACTTTGTTCAAAACGGTTTTGTCGAAGTTAGAATGGGTTGAATTACTGTATTGTGGGAAATGTAGTTTTGGTCAAAGCACACTTCTGACCTATTTATTTTTAGACACTCTTTTAGACACTCTGCCTTTTTATGCTGTCGTGGGCCACAGAAAAGGATGTGGCTGGCCACATTTTGCCCACGGGCCTTGAGTTTGACACAAGTGCTCTAATAGTTCCTTCATGCCCTCCACACTCTGCCTGTAACAGTAACTCTACAAAGAACTCAGAGTCCCTCCTCCCTCCTCCAGCAGAGTCAGTATGTGGCAATGAACCACATTATCAATGAACCACAAAACAAAGATCAGAAGAACAAGAATCCACTTAGATAAAAGAGACTTCAGGTTGTTCTGTCTCAAAGTCTTAGATCTATTTGAATGGTTCAGTCACCGACAGGTCTAGCCTGACTCCAACCCAACTCCAACCCAAACCTACCCAACTACCCTAATTTTAATCCTCACCCTCTCTTCATGCATCTCCCACATTGGAAAAAGGGAGCACCACTAATCCTTATTCTTAATGAATAATGATTAGTTAAGAATCATTATTCTTAATGATTAGTAGATCTGCAGAGAGAAACGCTACCTGGCTCCAGGTCGGTTGGAGGTCCCGGTATCAATTGGTACGCCGACAAACGCCGCATCAAGACCGTCCGCGGTCTCCCGGTAGGGCAGCCTGGCCATGGTGGGGATACCCGACACCCGAGCGACAAACTCGGCGCTCTTCGGGACGTTGTAGGGGTTCCCCGAGGACTTTCTCGTGCACAGAGAGAGAGCATGTCGAGGCCGAGAAGAAGAGTCTGCGGCTGCCCCACGGCCAACCAGAGAAGTCAGGCTGAACGGTCTCTTCAAGTTTCTCAGAAGGGACGCCATACCGGCGGAGAGCTCGAGCCCTGGCGGTGACGACACGAGCGCGTGCTCCACTGACGATGGAAGTTCTGTTTTGACACCGACTCTACCGCAAGAACAAGTCACATGTAGGGGCGGTGCTAGGGTCGCCAGGGTGGGGGGGGGGGTAGATAATGTCATTAAACGCAAGATGAAATTAGTTTATAATAAATAGTGCCATGAAACACGAGATGATAATAGTTAATAATAAATAGTATCATGAAACACTAGATGATACAACTCTGAAACTGCAGACAATTGTGCCAACGACATCCATGAAACATGACTCATCATTTGTATGAAGTTTCCTGGTAATTCTCGCAGATATACCGAGAAATGAATAATAATACAGGTAGTCCTCAACCAATGAACACAATTGATTCAGAGAGATTGCTTGCAAGCCGAATTGTTATTTATCATTATTTATAAAATTTTGATCTATAATTGCCATTTGAGGTCATTTAAATGCCATTACTACACTAAATACCAAAGTAATACTAAATATTTAAGACTTTACCAGAAACAATTACAGGGGATAAAAAAAAAACCCAAACAAACATAAAATTAATAAATGCTGTAGTAACTTTACATCTCTACCTCTTCTGAATGATTTTTATCCTTGGGAGATGTACAGGCTAAGCCAAGCTTTAAGGCACTAAGGTATTCCAGCATACCCATGTGAATGCACTGATGTGCTTACTTTTAATCAAAAGTCAGATACGACAATTAAGCTCGACTAATGGTTAACATAAATTAGCAAAACACTCAGAGTTCAACGTCAGTCAAAAAACTGTTCAAGTTTCGGGGTAGAAACCTAACCTGGCCAACATTAGTTCCTACCCAATACGTCAATTAACTTCAATGGGGGGACAACAATGTCAAGAATTTCAAAAAGAAAAACCCCCAAAATAACAAGCAGGTCATTACAGAGTTTTCTCACAGAAAGTCTATAGTCTACATTGCTGGCTCTAACTTTCAACGTGACCTGAATTGTTGGTAGTCTCAATGTTGGTGAACATCCCCATTAACGTAAATACATTGTGCGTTCGTTCCTTGCTCAGAAGTTTGCAGAGATGTGGATAAAAGAAACACTGCAAAAGAGATGCAAACAGGAAAGCCGAAAAAGACACATGAAGTCAGACGTCAGAACAAACTGTTCAATTAGTATTATATGTGCATTTATTTTGACATAACGTGAATTCTTAATCTGTGGGGTGTTAATGTTATGCTGCTGGGCGTGGGTTGCGGTAGAAAGAGAAACTACAGTGCTGCAGTCGGATGTGGCGGCACACGGTTCTTTTTATCTACAAATGTTTGTAAGTCGGATGTTCGTATCTTGAGAGCTGCTTGTGAATTTTATTAGGAGTCTTTCTCAACACTCGACATGTAAGGTCGCCTTCCATTAAAAAATAAAACAACAGCAAACACATTAAATTACAATAAAAAAGTGAGGACAGTGCAACACAGAATAAAACAACATGGAGCGTGGAAGATCAGAGGGAGTACACTGGTCTGAAGTGTTGGAGTGAATCAGTGTTACAGAGGTCAGGTCATCTACTGTTTAATATTATTTATTATTAACCAGTCTAATTTAGTTTTTAATTACGCTGTTTATTACAAATTAGTATCATCTAGTGTTTAATGACACCATTTATTACAAACTAGTGTCATCTAATGTTTAATGATACTATTTATTATAAACTAGTATAATTTATTCTAGGATATTCTAAACAAATATTATCTATCGGGAGATTAGCAGGAGCAGTGAACGGAGGAAAAGATCATGTCAGCCTGCTTGGAGACATTGAATGGTGGTGAACCGTAACTTAGCTTCAATTATTTTTTTTAAACATTTTTTTCTTCATTTTCCTCCAAGCTATTGTCATTTCGACTAAATGAGGAGACAATCATTAATACTGAAATAAGAATAAAGACTTAGACAACTAAGACTTGGTTTTGTAATTTTATTCAAAGCTTTGGATTCAGTTCACACAAGCAGCAGGCTGGTTGAGGGAAGTGAGTGAATCCTTTATATGGTTTTGGCATTGTGACTTCTGACACCTATGCAAAATTAATGTGTTTGGACATTATCTGAATCCAAGTCTCGACAAATATTTGCTGTTTTAGAGTAAACAGTTACTTGTAGATTACAGATAATCCAAATAATCCAATGGCAAATCATTAATAGCAGGTACATGTGGGTGACTAACTTAAGCAAAGTAAATAATTTAGAGTGCATCATAAATTTTCTCAACCAGCCAATAGGATTAACACAGGGTAACACAATGGGTAATATATAACTATACAAGCAACAACAAACTTTCCCAAAGAACACAGTATTTTCCCTCAACCTGATGTTACAGTGTTACATATCTGCAGAGATGTTAACTTCGATATGTGGGATTAAAAAAATTCAATTAAGAACAGGCAGAACTTTTCTGACCATATTGTGAAACACGGCAGAAACATGTACATACATCCAACTTTTCTTTCTTTCGTGCAAAGCGTCCATCTGATAGACCACGTGATTGTGGTATTAACCCAAACACGACACATAGTAAACCCTGTAAGCCTCATTAATTCTGGTCACAGGTTAAATTAAGTATGGATGGCTGAGCAGTTTTACCATTTATTGATTTAACAATAATCAAAAACAGCAGATACCCTGAACTTTTAGCTATCATACTAAACAGAGGAAAAGGCGTGGACATCATGCTAGCCACGGAAAATAGGTATGAACATCATGCTAACCACAGGAACAAAATATCCTGGGGCTGATCGACAGACTGCTATCCATCATTATTGTGGTAACTGTGTAGTCACAAGGGGAGGAGGGTTTTACATGTTGTGCAGAATGAACACACTTACCTCACACACCTGACACACACTCACTGGTACATTGTTATATTCTGTCTGACATTTCCTCTTCATTAGAGCTCAAGTTGTGTGGGGTATTTCATCCATAAAGTGCATCAGAGCTAAAAGAAGATAGCTACAACAGACACACCTGTCGCTAGCTAATAGGTACTTTACATTGACTTGTCCACTTGTTTTTCTTTTCTCAAACTACAACAGCCTCAATTATCCATGATGCAATGCAGCTAAGAGAGCTGTTGCATGTTAAACCCCAAATCAAATGAAAATATTTACATGCGAAAACAACTTCTCCCTGTTTGAATATTCAAATTCTATTCAAAAGAAAGTCATAATATTAGTGACAACAGCTAACACAGTTTTGCTGTTTACGCAACCCGTTAGCTTTAGTTAGAATTTTCTTTTAAATACATATTCGAATGTTTGTCCTGGAATCTCTTGACAAGCACATAAAGTGCTCCATAAACCCGTGCTTCAGGTTCAAGTAGTTTTCTGTCTTCCTCTTCAAGTAAAGACTGAACTCCTGGACACGACCCCCAAACTCCTGCTTCAGAAGGTTGGAGGTGTCCTGGTGGGCAGCTAGCTGCTCCATGTCTTCATCCACCGTGGCCTTGGACAACTTTACACCCCTTTACTCCCATTTTGTCGTCTGGCTTTGTGATATTTCAGTTTCTTTTTTCATAAATCTGCAAAAATATCAAAAATTCTGTGTTTTTCTGTCAATATAGGGTGTTTTTTGTACATTAATGACGAAAAAACGAACTTAAATGATTTAAGCAAATGGTTGCAATATATCACATGAAAATGAAAAATTTAAGGGGGTCTGAATGCTTTCTGTACGTATTCTGCACCATATATATATAATACTATAACATTACTGGTATTAGTACCATTATCTTTATTTTTATTATGAAGTCCTTTTGTCTACTGCTGTGCCAAACCAGTTCTGGCTGGTCACGGTCGGTTCCTTCTGGTTCTCTTTCCAGGTACTGTCATCTCTCTAACCTGACAGTACCTGGTCTGATGGGTCTCCTTAGCGCCCTCTATTGATGAGTCTTTTTAGCTCATTTGTAAAAATAAAGGTGATTGATTGATGGACAGCGGGACGGATGGACAGACAGGCCTTACATGAAAAAAAAAAAAAGACGGAGGAATCAAATCACTTCTCAAAGTGAAAGGATTACAGCCAGCCATCCAGAAAGGTGATGTTTAAAGATAAAAATAAATCTGGCTGTATGTCAGCGTGACTATAACAGGCTCTTGGCTCCCAGTCTGTTCATATCAATGACTTCTAACCTCTCTCTACCCACTCATCTATGGGTCTGAAGGAGACAGAATCGATCTAGCAGAAGGTGTGCTGGGGGGTCGCTGGTGTCGCCCGTAGAGCAGAAAGCCCACAGCAGTGCGAAGGTCTTCAAGGTCCAGGTTGGATAGAAAGCTCTTCTGAAGCTCCGCCTCCACTGTATTCCCACTGGGCCCACTGCATCCCTTCAGGAGAACCACAGCAGACTGGCACAGCAGCCATTCCACCAGCTTCCTCATGCCGGCACTACTCTGGTTGGCCAGGGCCTTTTGTCCCCAGAGGCTAAGATGTAGCATGTTAGCCGCCACCCGGGAACTGGGACGCTGCAGATCAAAAATAACATCCATGAGCACTATAACTGGTTACCAATCAACTAATCCCATTAATGGGCCCACCTGGACCATGTGAGCTTGAACCTGACCTTAAAGCTAAAGTTAGAGTAGCATCAACAGCTCAACTCATTTTGTCAACCAGGTTGCCATGGTAATAGCTCCTCCGGCATCAATACTTTCCCTCCCTACACCGTACCTTGCTGGGATTCCTCCTGAGGAGCAAACGGATCACCAACTGGACATCAGCCGGAACGCTGGAGGGCAGAGGAGGAAGCTGCTTCTCTCCGTAACTTCTACTCTCCAGTCCAGTTGCTCGATAAAACGGATTCTGCTGTCCGAATATCTCATAGGAGATGGCGCCCACAGCCCAGGCATCCACCTTCCTGTAGTCAATCACCACGCCCCACCCTGGAACTGCAGTGGTCACCTTTGGACAGGGATTGAATGTACATCTAAAGATCTATAACCAGAAATGTGCTGCTTCTATTTTAATATTTGACCAACGTTTGGCTTCAGCTGTTGTATAATATTCACAGTTATGAGCAGAATCCTACCTCGGGGGCCATAAGGGAAGCGTTCCCTCCTCTGTCGACCCACATGCTGTTGAAGGGCAGCTGGAGACTAAAGTCCTTCTGGGCCAGGCAGCAGCCAAAGTCACTGATCACTAGACGAGGGCACCCATCTGCAAAAGAAACAGTCCCAGGTCTAACACATAACGATGGAATGAAGTCTCAAACTGTTGCCTGACTGTTGATCTGACCAGAGTCGAACTCCAACAACACGTTGTCGGATTTGAGATCCCTGTGAGAGACGCCCTGTCTGCACAGATGGTCGACTCCCTCAAGAAGCTGCAGCACCATCAGAGAACCCTGCCTGCATCCCGGTGTGGACATCTCCAGGTACTGTCGCAGCGTGCAGGGATAACTAAAGACAGAAGGAGACAGATAACGGTGCCGCTGAGCTGAACAACTTCCTTGAGAGTTCTAATCCTTAAATCTGTCATGAAATTAAGAGCTTTATCTCACAGTTCATGCTAGTACTTTATTAGCATTAACATTACTTTCCGTCTGTTTTCAGCACATACAGTATGAAACAATTTAAACCTCAAGGAACAAGGAGGCTTTTATTGTGAAGTAATCAGAGGAACTGCAATGTGTTGGTTACCAAAGTTAGTGCTAATGGTCATTTGTTTGTGATAATTAACAGCAGTTGACTTTTATGTCACTTTTGAGTCTTGCAGACAAATAGTAACACAACTCTCGCTCGAAGAAATGGTTCACGACTCCTCATAGCAAAGCAAAGCAACAGCAAGTTGTGTGCTTGTGTTAGAAACAGATGCATGAGAAGCTCTTTGGTATTTTTATAAAAAAACTGGCTCTTAAGGAGTGTCTGGACTTTTCAGTGACCACTGTCATTAAACCAGCACTGAAGACTGACGCTGAAATTTACTTTGAAGCATTCTCAATCACCTGAACATAGGGTGAAAGATGGCCTTACTTTTTCATCACCAAGAAAAGGGTGCGGTTGTTGCCCAGACCAGCAGGATTCAGTCTGGCTGGCAGCATGTCTGGATATTCAAGCTGGGCGCCTGGTAGCAACGGGACCTCTGCAGTGAAAGCCCGGTACACTCTGATCACATTGGGGTGTGCAGAGACTCTTCTGGGCAGAACTCCAAACTGTCTGCATGTGGAGAGATCGTTGTGGATCACAGCAACTTTTCTACATGCGGTTCAAAACACCAGGACTTGTTCTAACAGGATCACACTTACCCATCCAGAGTGATTTGTTCCACTTCCGGCTTCACAGCCAGAGGACTTGCTGGCACCAGCTCCTGTGACATGGATTTTAATATGGCCTCACTTGATGACCCAGTCTGTAAGCAAATTACATCAAGATATACCGGTCAGTATGGACGCATGCCTGTTTCCCATACTGGAATTTTACAGAATACCCACCCCGAAGTTCCACATCATCTTGACTGCAAGAGGGAAGCTTCTCAGGGCGCAGCATGTCAGAGATCGAGGAGCCTCCAGCTCCTCTTCAGTTTCTTTAATCTGCACCTCGGAGCTTGTCGTCTCCTCCGTGGAGGCGCGAGGAGCTGCAGCCTCGTATACGGCAGCATTAGAACCTTTCCCAATCTGTTTCCCAATAACGTAATCCTCCAGTTTATACCCAGAGGGAAACGGCTTGGCTGGTCTCTGGAAACGCTTCCTGCTGAACACCGCCTGTGGATGGTGACATGTTTTCTATTCAGAGAGGCAGTCATGCACTTATTATTAACACATCAACTTCTGTTGATTAATCAATAATAATGTGATAACACATTCATGAACAGTCATAGATATGTCAGATCTGCATAAGAACGACTTATGTGAAGTCATGCAAATGAAGAGAATTACAGCACTGAGGTGTCCAAAACGTTCATGATGCACAGCAGAACAAGCAAACCTGTCAACGTCATGTCTCATATGATGAACATTATTCTTCCTCTTCAGCTCCATGTATTTTTACTTGATGAAATAAGCAGCAGTTTAGTGACATCACCTGTTTGCACGTAAACAGTCAACCTGCAGTAGCCAAGTGGACGTGGATTCTACACACATCCTAATCCGGACGGTTCACCTGACCTGAATCTCCTGACAGGCCGCCGCCGTCTGTCGGTCCGCTTCAAGCTGCTGCTCGATGAACCCAACGCCGAGGCCGAAAGCCAAAAACGCGGCCCTGTTCCGCGGGGAGCCGCCGCCAAACCCTCTCCTAAAGCCGGCGGCCTGCAGTTGAGCTGCCAGCCCCCGCAAAGTGGTGCGGTAGTAACGGTACCGAGACGGCAGGAAAGCCTGAGGCTGGACTGCGCGGACCGACGGGCCTACGCGGAAACGGTCAGCTCGGAGCTTTGCTGCGACTCTGCCACCGGATTTGAGGAGACCCAACTGAAAGACCGACCGGCCCAGCTCGAGAATGGCGCGTTTCACTGACATCTTTGACCCAGACCGGTAAAAACAGGCGATTCCTGGGCCCGTCTGGAGGAGACTAGCCGCAGGTTGCTAACTCCAGCGACGACGGTTGTAAACAAACAGCCTCCACTGAGCATGCGCAGTGAGAGCCGTCAGAGGTCCTCCGAGCGGAAGTTCAAGGGTCAAGGAAATTTTTTTTTTTTTTTCGTTAATATTTGTTTGTTTTGTTTGTGTTTGTTTGTGCGTTGATTCTAATAAAGGTTCAGTTAGAGTTGAGCGGTACTTTTATTAAACAGCTCCGAGAGTCCAAGACTAGGTCAAGGTTTCATTATCAAGGGATTATTTATGTATTCAACTAATAAACAAAAACTTGGTCAAGGATTTTCTGTAAACGTTTTTCTGGGTGGTAATAACCCTTGAATTGATTCTCTTCAGTTTTGTTTTGTTTTTTTAATCATTTTTGGTTGTTCTGTTATCTTTCCTGTTCATTTTTAGACATATGATTATTGTATCCAACAGAACTCCTTTTATGTCACTTCACCTTGTTATTGTTCCATCTGATGAAACACGTCTCTACAAGTGAAGAAAATGTTGTTTTTACCTAAATAAACAGTCATAAACAGTTTAAGTGACATTCCTGTCATGTTTTACACATTTTCCAAACGCTTTACAAAAATTCAAATTTACATTTAATTACAAGGTTACAATGAAAACAATTACTTCCGTATTACAACATTTCATGTAACAAACATGGACCAATCACAAGGCAATCACCAGGCACTTCCTCCTGGGGGCAGGAAGTCATGACACTGGCAACGCTGGCCGTCAGTTTTTGAGAGAACCCTGACCCCTGAACCAGATGAAAGCTTCAGCGTCAGTCATGACGTGACTCAAGAGGAGCGAGCAAATGTGAAGAGAATCCTGACTGAGACCAAAAAGAAAGATGAGGAAGATGACTCTATGGGGGGCCCGAAGGTGGTGTTCAGGTCTCAAGGTTCTAAAGCTGAAACAGGGGGTGTTAACAGCTACAACCTTTCTGTGGTGTTGGGGTGCCACACAGACCCAGAGGATGCCTGGAAGAGTGAGGAAATATGAACCTGGAAGTAAACAGGAAGTACAGGAACAGACAGAACTCTGATTTCCTCTAGAATCTGAGGCGTTGGTGGAACTTTTATGTGACGTCTAATTTATGTAACGAGTTGTTGTCTTTCTGCTGCATTACGTTATTTAGATCCTTTGTCTCCATAATGTGGAATGATGTCCTGAACACACACTGGACTAGCTTCTATTCATATCCTTCATTTCCTATTCCGCATGTTATCATGAACTTAACACCAACGGTTATTTTACCCTCCTGTTATCTTTGGGGTCAATAGAGTTGGTCAGTTCTTTTAGAGCGAGTCAATAGAAAACAGGAGTGTGACTGGTGTCAGTTAAGTTTACTCTGAATGCAGGTAAAAGGCAGCGCGAGTTTCACACAGATATAAACAAGAGTCTAATTACTACACCAGAACCCTGAGATGAGCTTAGGACAAGTACTGAGACCTTTATTTCTGTATAAGGAGATAAGCGGCCAATGTCTTAGTTTTGTTTTTCATGCCCAAACCTTTCTAGACAGAAAATATAAAAAGCTGCGGTAACAACAAAATTATTTAACCATTAATATGCAATTATTGTGTACACAATTTATTATCTCAAGATATGCTGACATCTATGTGAAATGGCCGCAGCACTTTAAAAAGAATGACATTGCAGAACTGTCAAAGTCTGTCAGTGTTTCATAGAAGAACTCAATGGAATTAAATAAGAAACAGTAGAACTTAAATAAAATATAGATTTAAATATAAATATCATTCAGTAGGATGAATTCAAACACAGGATCGATCCATTTATGAAGTGTTCATCGCTGTTGTGTGTATGTTAATGTCATATTGTATTTAGTTTTTTGTCCACTTTCTGTCTCGTTATATAAACACCCCCGCTGAACTCTGGAGACCCCTGCCTCCCCCCAAAAAAGTTCTGACTCAAGAACCACCCCTGATACCATCATTCCCTCAAGCTAGACATAAACAGCTGAAACTGATCATTAGATGAAAACACCCAATCTAATGGGTGCGTACACACCTATAGGTTTGCAGGGCGGAGCCTGTCAGAGGAATAGACTGGTGTGTTTGAGATCAAAAATCATAGATCAAGATGGTACAAAATGATACCCACTGTGGTTTGAATCTGGAATCATAAGGATGATCGTCTTCATCAGCATTCAGTTTCAGTTTCAGCATCAAACTACCTCGGTGTAGTAAATTCTCCATGAGACCTACCGTCATTTAAATACTGTAGGTCATCAATTCCAGACTTTGACCTGGATCTGCATCTGGATCAGATCAGCTGTACAGGGATGGGATAGTGCAGTTTCAGTGTGAACTTGATTCATTAAGCGAGAAGCACACAACCGCATCACACCTTGGAATTCTAGCATGCTGGAATCAGATGACAATCCAGATCACCACCAAACTCAAAAGGGGCGTTCCCTGGGCTTGGCCCCTCCATCAAAACGTGATCACGAGTGTTAAAGTAGTCAGCAAACAGACTCTAATCCTGACAGCCCTGTCAGTTGACTTTCAGATCATCCGACTGATTTATTTCATCCTTGCCAACAAACTCCAATCATTCATACAACTGCAACATCTTTACCAAACAATATTTACCATGAGGGTCCATTCCGTAGAAATAAATGAATATGAACATATTAACATATGAAACAAAGTTATTGGTAATAAAGTGGATGGGTCGCCTCCTCATGCGAAACGGGTAACCCACTTGATCCAGTAGATGTAGTTCCTCACTTTGGTATACACTCCAGGGAAAAATGGGTGTGCACAGCTGATTCCCCACGAGACGAGGCCCTCCAACTTTCCCTGGCAGACGAGGGGGCCACCGGAGTCACCCTGAGGAACACCAGGAGACAAACCACAAGGTAGAACAGCGATATGAGGGAATACTGTGGGTGGATGGACTGATGGATGGATGGTCAAACAAAGAGACGTCTCTACCTGGCAGGAGTCTTTGCCCCCCCACCGGGACCCGGCACACAACATGTTTTTGGTGATCCTCCAGGGGTAATGGTAGCCGCAAGAAGGGATGATCTTCACATCCACAGCACGAAGCACAGAGGAGAGGTAGAAACCAAATCTGTGCGTCACCCCCCAGCCGCTCACAGTGCAGGTTGTATTATGGGATAGGGCGGGGGTGGTGGCATCAGGCAGAGACACCGGTTGGACTTTGTCGTTCAGATGTGCTGGTCTGCTCAGCTGTAACACACATCAAAAATCAGACTTCCTGTCTGAGGCATCAGCTGACAACCATGGTAAGATATGAACACCAACAAAAATCAGGGGGGTAGAGGTCTGACCTATGAAGAGCTAATAGGTCAGTCACATGACTTCAGGCTGCATACCTTGATGAGCATGATGTCATTGTTGTAGGTCACGTAGTTGTAGAACCTTTTCACAATTATTTTTGAGACACGAAAGATTTGTTCGAAGCCTTCTCTCTTCTTGATGTTGTGTTCGCTTAACACCACCCATATCAGATGTTTCCTGAAGGCCAGAACACAGGAGTCAGAGTTACAGACGGAGTCACAGTTGGAGTCACAGTCCGAGTCACAGTCAGAGTCACAGACAGAGCGGGAGTCACGGTCCGAGTCAAAGTCACAGATGGAGTTAAGGTCACAGTCGGAGTCAGAGTCACAGATGGAGTCGGAGTCACAGATGGAGTCACAGTTGGAGTCACAGGTAGCTTAACTTCTAAACTATATAATGTATTTGATTCCAAGTGTACTGTACAACGGTACTTTTCTTCACAGGCTACAAATTCTCTAAAGCAGTGGTTCTTAACCTTGTTGGAGGTACCAAACCCTGCCGGTTTCATATGCTCACGCACCAAAACCCTCTTTAGTTAAAAGAAAAATCTTTTTTTTTTTCAAATTTAAGACATAAGTACAGTATTTTCTGCACTATAAGGCGCACTGCATTATAAGGCACACCTTCAATGAATGGCCTATTTTTTTTTTTAATTTCCATACATAAGGTGCACTGGATTATAAAGCGCACTGGATTATAAAATCCATCTGAGAACTCATCTTCAATGAATGGTCTATTTTAAAACTTTTTTTCATTTCTAAGGCACATTGGATTATAAGAAATTGAGAAAATTGAAGGCTTTTAGGTGCGGAAAATACTGTATATGTTTTACTGGTGTATTTAAAGAATTGTGCATTTAAGTCACCTTTTTCAAAGAAGAAAACCAAGACAGTGCATGAACTCACATAAAATGACCTACCTGCAAATCAGTGTGACTTCTGCTGTTGTTATTGAGAGACCAGTTCAGATATGCGTGGCTTCACCTTGACAAGTGCTACTCTGATGTCATTTTCACAGCAAAGTCTGTTTCTTTTGTTTTCCATGCAGCTTAAGGAAGTGTTCCTTTATTTTTGCCAGTGTGAGACTAGAGTTGCTCAACTTGACATTGCAAATCATGCAGAACACTGACTCCCATCACGTTCCGTTATACAGTACATGTAAATTCACGTTGCACATATTCATCCAACTACTTTCTTTTTTTTGCTCAACATAGTTACTATGAATTAAAATATTAAGAAAGCAATCAGATCAGATGACAGGCATAAATCGACTACTGAGGGCGCAAAATCCCATGTGGCACAGGTAGGCTAAGCTATGTAGCGTCAGGTGATCACCTGCAGCCAGTGATGGCTAAGGGGGGCGTGTCATCACGAATTGACACGATGTGTCAAACGTACACAGTGATTCGTGTATGTTCGGCAAAAACACCCGACGATGAACCAACTGACAGAAAATTATTGTTTGAACCCTTTTCCACTTTGGCTTCTTCATTCAATAATAGAAGTGTTTGCAGGTCGCACTGAGCAAATGATTCATGGATGGAGAAACGGGAAGATAGAACTGATCAAACTGTTCTGGCTCAGTAATACCTTCCATTAAACTGAAAATAGAAATCAAAGGTTTAACACGTTTCACTTTTTGTTTTTCTGCAGAAACTTTCACTGATTAAACATAATTAATAAACCTTTACTTTTGTGTTTGATCATTCTAATAATACCGGTAGTATATTTTTATAGTGTGTGATGTGTGCTTTCCAAATCCTTGTACACACACATACCTCATGTGGTTATGTGGTAATACTTACGGCCTCCAACAGTGGGCAGCAGACACCACCCACCGTTCGTCCACCAGGGTTCCTCCACAGTAGTGTCCATAATTGGAAAACAGTGATACCTGATATTTGATGGAATATGGTTCGACCTCCTGACCCCCAATGATTCTTGTTGTAAATGTCTCTGTAAGCAATGAGATCAGAAATTCTCTCTTTTACTTCAAACAGACACGTTTATTTTATATTTTTATTTATTTTTTCATTTATTTATTTATTTATTTCTATCTATAGTCTTGATAATAAAAATGCCCAATGAGGTTGATGACAGCTTCACGTCTGAGTCTGAGATTTAATACATGACTCTAGATGTCTCCCATTACCGTTGTTTTGGTCTGTACCTTCTAGAAAACTTGAAACAACACTGAAGGACTTACCCTTTACCAAGGACGCCAGCAGCAGCAGCACCCTAAACAACAGCAGGTTCGACATATTGCTGCTTGTCGTCTTTAATACACAAGATGGAATCAGTTTAAAGCTCTGATAATTCTGATATCAGCTGTTCTTCTTTGTCTAAAACGCAGAAGAAGACAGTTGAACATCTTTCTAAAAGCTTCTCAGTAAGCAAACATAAAAGCAAAACACAACCACAAGTAAGTGGATAATGCCTTCTTTCCTGGTTTTTCTGAATGAGCGTCTTTAATACGATGAGACCAAAGACCTGTGTGATGCAGCTGTGGCTTATTAGAAGGTCAATGGTTCAACCCCCAAGTCCCCCCATCTGTATACCAATGGATCCTTGAGGAAAATGCTGAACCCCAACATACTCCCCAGGCAGCATAAGGCCTGCCCACTGCCCCCTCACTGAGGGGGACCATTTCCCTCCAGGACTTTCATAAAATGTCCAAACCAAAATATTTCTGCTACTTTTTACATTTAAAGCACATTCATGAACCAGCTGACCTGTAGCGCTCAAATTAATAATCATTGTGGACAAAGTTGGCGAGAATGACCTCTGCTTACCGTCCCGATGTGACTCCTCCAGAAGACCCGCTGAGGACAGAGCTCCTCCGCTGCCCTTATATACGGTAACCCTATCCCGACCAGAGCTTTTGTTGGAATTATCTGTTGGTCTTGGTTTTTGCTTTGGCCATTTCACACTGAAACAATAAGACTGACCTACAACGTGACAAAGCTGGTATATTCTATTGTACTGTATGTTCTTTTGCTCCACTTTTCTGTTTGTATCTTGGGATAGGAGGATGTTGGGATGGGAACGCCCTGATATGGACGCAGCTTTCTCCATTGGGTTCTAAGCAGAATACTGCTTTCTTTGTTGGATCGAATTTAGAAATAGTCCCAGTACCTTTATTTGGGACCTGGGATTCCTCGATTGATAAGCAAGATTAACCACAACCAAACCTGGAACAGCAGGTTCCAGGTCCTCAAGAGTGTATGAACTCTATTGTCTGACTTAAATTTTAGAAAGAGGTAGAGGTGGGGGTAGGGGTGGAGGTAGGGGTTGAAGTAGGGGTTGAGGTGGAGGTGGAGGTGGGTGTGGACCAACAAACAGAAGTTCAACATTAATTAACAGGAGAGAAAACTGTTTTTTAAAAAACAAACAATTGCTTCAGCCAATAAGACATGAGTATGACCCAAAAGCCAAGCAGATGATGATGATCTACTTCCTCATCTTCATCACACATTGAGTTGTAGACACATTTTATACATATTATTAAATAGCATTTATATGTGTTACCTTTGTTTGTTTGCTTAATTTTGCTAGTCCTCATTTAATTAGTTGGCTTTGCCACCAGCGGAAGAAATGAGCATGTTGTCAATCGCAACATGATGATGTTGATGATGATGATGATGATGATGATGATGATGATGATGATGAGGTCAATCCTACTGATCTAGGTGTGGCCCCCAATCTGTCAGGAATACATTAGGGGGAGCTGGTGACATTTGAAATGTTTAAATGTGATTAATTTGATCATCTTTGTGCATGAAAAACTCTGATGTGATTGGTCGTATTCAGAATCATGTAGTCAAATCTTCATCTCGGCGTCTGGCAGATGAAGATGAGTGCCGGCGGCCATGTGCCGAGATGGCAGCTCTTTGACCGAGACCTGGGTCAGGTGTAGGGAAGGGCCATGGTCAGTCCCCCAAGGATGGCCGTGGCTATCAGTAACAGGGAGGGCAGTAAGCCAGCAGAGGTCAGGGACTCCGGTGGGGATGGGGGGCAGCAAAGAGACCTGACACCTGGCCTATATTGGATGTGGAACTAAGTGCAGTCTTATTCAAAAACTCAAACACCCCCAATCGTTCATCCTAGGGAGATCATTGAGGAAGGGGTTTGGGGGGGGTGTACAGTATGTACAGTAAATCATTTATGTAGGAAACAGCAGCCATTAACACGGGTGGACAAAGCTACAAGGTGAAAAGAAGTGATATATGATGACAACCAGTACAAAGAACAGCACAATACCCCCCTGACCTTCAGTGGCACAGTGAACTGGAGGATTACATAAAGCTGACAGACATATAGGACGGCCTGAGTAAAGGGGCCGGCTGTGGAAGCTTCAATTATACAGTATATCAGACCAGGACAAGGAGGTGACCATGGAAACAGAAATAGGAACTATAAGAAACCCGAGCAGGTGCAATGCCTTCCTGTTAAACTTAGAGGCGTCGCTCACAGGACAGCAGAAGCCTTTGTGTGCACCGACGGCTCTCATCGCGTCTTACCATGGACCTGCCGTCGTTATTGATCTGTATACTGCTTGAAGTGTTGGCAATAAAATGTAAGTACATCTAAAATTATTTAAGAGTATTTCACCAGGAAACTGGACCAGTCTGGATTCTAAAAGGTGTTAAACACACTTCAAACCAATCTTTTGCCTTTGTTGAGGTCCTTTTTATTTTATCAGCATTTGATTTGAACTGAAGTCAAACCATAGGGTTTAAATCCTGTCACATGTGCTGTGATATGCCTCACAGTAAAAACATGGATTTAAGGATAATTCCAGTAAACATCTCCAGCAAGTCGCAGGGAGACGGTATTCACTGGACAATAGTATGAAACAAATACAGGTCAGCTCTAGACGAACATCAGTGCTGCTGACTGGAAATCGGTGTGACTAAGCATTTTCATGTGACTGTTGACCGCAACATGCTACTGCCTGGAAGAACAGTCACATATAGAGAACAGGAACAAAACACACATGTACCTGTTTCTGTCGTTTTTAGGGTTACTCTCTGTTTAAATCCTTCTTTTCTCAAATCTAATCTAATCTAATCTAATCTAATCTAATCTAATCTAATCTAATCTAATCTAATCTAATCTAATCTTATTTTATCTAGTGTAGTTTAATCTAAAATAATCTAATCTAAAATAATCTAATCTAATCTAATCTAATCTAATCTAATCTAATCTAATCTAATCTAATCTAATCTAATCTAATCTAATCCAGCCCAGTCCAGTCCAATCCAATCCAATCTGATTTTATCTAGTCTACTCTAATCTAATTTGATCTAATGTTTTAGCTTTTTCCTTTCTTTCCTTTTTTTTTCTTCACTGAATGATTTAGACAGTTTTACGAACCTATGATGTGTCAAAGGTGTTGTGTGTTAAGTGAGGAACTTGTGTTCAGTCAGTGTTTGGTTTAATTTATGTTTATTTTGCTTATAAGTTTCATATAATATGTTTTTGAAGTTTGAGTTCCCGTTTGCATGAATCACTATCTTGTAATATCGACTTTATGAATAAACGTGATTTTATTAATCAAATCTATTCCTTCCTTTCTTTTCTTTTCTTTTTTCTTTTCTTTTCTTTGCTTTTCTCCTTTCTTTCCTTTTCTTTTCCTTTTTTCTTTCTTTTCTTTTCTCTTTTTCTTTTCTTTTCTTTCCTTTTCTCTTCTTTTCTTCTCTTCCTAAATGACACACGTCCTCCGTCTTTGTTATCCTGACATGAAAAGATTTTTTGTGTGTGTGTGTTTGTGGAGAATAGCAGAAAGAAAAGTAAAGTTTTCCTGAACACTGAACTTAATCTTGTAAGTTTCACCATTCTAAATTATGTTATTGTTTATTGTTACCAGTGAATTCATGTTGAAGTATTATTTACTGAGGAGGAGGAGGAGAGGGAAACAATAACTAACTAATTAACCTGATCTTTGATTCTAGATCGATCCACTCAGAGTGGAGATCCAATCATGAGAATGTTCATCCTCATTGTCCTCATGTCCCTCATAGAGGCCACTGCTCACTGGTCCAGTCCCAGTCAGCTGCTTGTCTATGACTGCTATCATTCCTGCTGATGCCTCAGAAAAATAGGTTCCATCTGCCTGTAAGACCAGTCTATATTTCCCCTGTGTTGCAGGTCAAGAAGACCCTCAGGAACGGATAGTGGGGGGGCACGCCCCCATTCCATTTTCAATCAAGTACATCGTGTCTATCCAGACAACGCACCATCAGCACTTCTGTGGCGGGTCCCTGATAAACAAGTACTGGGTGATCACAGCAGCGCATTGTAACATCGGGTGAGCAACGCTGGTTCTTCCTGTATTTACTTGTAAGCTAAACCCCAGGCAGAAACACAACCTTTACTAAGTGGCAACAAACATGCCAAAACAGGATAGTTTACACCTTTGTGTCACGATATGGCTTCTTGTAAGGAAGCAATAAAGGACAAAATGATACAAATCATCTCAAATGGAGTTCTCATCGTGCACGATCCGGTAAGGTGATCTAAGGTCAGCAGGAACAATGGAGGACGTCTCTGACGCAGTCAAAATCCTGCATATAAATTACAGGTGCTATTCTCACAAGGAAGCCATCAAGTTCGTTTCTTTTGTTCTTATTCCAGACCTTTGAGGTACAATAAATTGATTTTCAGTGGATTTCCTGCTTATTAGCGCAGCCTACTTCCCTGATCTGAAGATGTGGAGTCATGGTCATCACGTTGACTAACTTATAACATGAAGAGTATTGCTGAAAGTGTTGAGGACCTGTAAATGGATCAGACGTTAAGATGTGATAAACAGTTCGTTAGACAGACGGCAGCCGTTTTGGTACATTTAGGCGTCTGACGTTCAGAACCGTTTAAGCAGCTTGTATTTCAAGAACGATGACGGAGCTCCCTAAATCAGTCGGATGCTGCTTCTTGTCTCCTTTCTCTGCTCGAAACGGTTGGGCACCACAATGATCTCAGAGTCTGTGGTTTTTAGCTTACTTAGCTTGGGTTCGGCTACAGCAACACGTTTGTGAAATGTTTCCCAAGAGAAAATAGCCCACCCAATGCTGTCGCCATTGCCATCACCATCGCCATCGCCATCGCTGGCAGCTAATCCTAACATTATTTCATCCTATGATAAGGTGTCAAGAGGAGGTTCTGCTGTTCCTGTTTGGACATACATGGTTCCTTCCTGTAGATGGTCAGGGTGTGTCAGTTGTGACACCCAGATGGAACAGACACTGTACCTGAAACTAAAGCTGAGAGTAAAGAGCGAGTTTGGTTCTCTGGGTTTTGACATCGTTTTGGACGTTTCCAGCTCTGAAGCTGTTTGATGCATTTTGTACTTCCTATGAACACAATCTCGTTTTTGTCTCTCCAGGATACACAGAATGATGGTCGTGGCAGGAGAGTACTCCCTGTCCATCTACGAGGGAACAGAACAGAAATTCCTGCCCCAGCTTCTGGTCCCCCACCCAAAGTTCAACAGTCTGACCAACAACAATGACCTCATGCTTATAAAGGTAAGGTCGACCAGCTGTGTTCTCCACATGTGACAGGAACACCAGAGCTGCTGTTCATTAACTGCCTCCCCTTCCCACAGCTCAAGACCCCGGCGTATCTAAACCAATATGTGTCCATCGCCCTGCTTCCTCGGCATGAAGCCTCCATCTCAGAGGGCCGGATGTGTCGCGTGTCAGGCTGGGGGTACACCAGCCCAACCATTGGGCTGATCCCATCCACCCTTCGCACCGTCAGGATCCCCATCGTCTCTCCGGCGAAATGCAACAGCAGCCAATCCTTAGACGGCAGGATAACAGAGAACATGATCTGTGCTGGGTTCAGCACTGGGGGGAAGGACGCCTGTCAGGTGAGGGGGGGGGGGTTGATGAGTTTGAATAAATACATAGGTTTTCATCGTCATCCTGAAGACGTGATATTCTTTATGTCATGCATACATACATGTGGTGCTTCTCTGTTCCCGTTGTGACCAGGACCTGTCAGGATGAACCGGTACTTTACTCCAGTACTTCCATTTCATGGCCCTCTTCAGTTTTACTCCCAAAGAACACTGTTTGTTGGATATGTTTCCGTACCATTGCTGAATATTTCTTTTATGGTCCGTCTGAAACACTAAATGTTCTGTTGGGCCTCAGAATCGTTCATTTCTTTGCGCAGGGTTAAAGGGCCAATGAAGAGACAGAAGAAAAATCTATGACTTCCAAGAAAACGATAGCTGCAAAACACCAGTTTTTATGCTGGTAGTTTCATTTTATGTTGTTGTATTTATCAGCCACACCTTAAAGGCCAGTCTGTGAAAATATTGTCTGACTTTGCTAGTGTAAAGTCAGACAACCGTGGCGCAAAAACGGTTGTGGACTACATGATGACATCATTAGAACCCAGCGGGTTCCAGGCCGTCACTAATGTCTCCTCCTTCTGTTGTATCAGGGGGACTCCGGGGGTCCTCTTGTCTGCGATGGGCGGATCTACGGCCTGGTGTCCTGGGGGAGAGGCTGTGCTGATGCCCGTTTTCCTGGTGTTTACACTGCAGTGTCCAAATACCGCAGGTGGATAGACGACGTCATTTTCAGCTACTACAGCAAGTGTGACAACTTTTAGCCATCAGGGTTCAACACTCAGCGAAAACTTCCCTTCAGATTCTCTTTCATTTTTTAATTTTTAATTTAATGTTTAATTGATTTGAGACATGCTCTTTTTACAGTTCATGCTCATTTTATATGTTAAAGGAATTGTTGGAAATTTTGTGAAACACCATTTTCACCCTTTTGCCAAGAGTTAGAAGAGGGGATGAACACACATATGCCTGTATGCTAATCATGAATCTACAGCTAGTCGCAAATTAGCTGATCTTAGCATAAAGGCTGGTAGCAGTGCTCTTTTAGCTAGTAACAGAATCCCATCTTCTTTGTCTAATCCCGTAAAGTTTACTACAATAAACTAAAGTCATCCCCATCAGCTGGGATGGATAGAAGTGAAAGGCAAATAATAACTATAACAATCACAAGTTCTTCATAGTTTTCATCAGTCCACACCTGAGTTCACGTTCATGGTGGTGGCGGCTGATGAGCCTGAGAGTGCGAACAGCAGCAGAGAGAGTGAATCACATTTTTAAAAACAGCTGGAAGATGATAGGCTGACATTGAAAGTATGTCACTGTCATTGGATAGATGTGAGCAGCTGATGAGAATGGCTGATATCTCCGTCCAAGTCCCCAGACAATGACAGCAGAGAATGTAGGCTGAGGTGTGAATGGCAGGAAGTCTTCCTGACTAAACTTGACCTTGATGCTAAACTAGGCTAACTATTCATCAAGTCTCTGCTCGTCTAACTCTTGCTAAAAAAGCGAGTTTATCAAAATAAATTATTTTTTCAGTCAGCAACTTATATTTATCACATTCCAAAACAAACAAATCATCAAAATGACAAACAATAAACAATAACAAAATAATCAATACGGAAACAACCAGAAGATTAAGTGATGAGGAAACGAAAATCATTTTGGTTGATTGAAGGGGGTGTCAAACCTTTCAGTTATATTGATTTGGAAGCGTAAGTAATGACAACACACCTTGGATTTATTTCATGTTGTTACGTTCAATCAACGCGAGATCAGTGTGTGTGTGTGTGTGTGTGCGTGTGTGTGTGTACGCGTGCGTGCGTGTGTAGTGTAATGGGGTCTACCTGTGTAGAACTGATGGATAATGTTGTTGTCATGGAGACAGGATGCGTAAAGCAGCTGAAAGTGTGTCGCTGAGCAGAAGCTTGGGGAACACAAACGTCTTGTGAACGCTGACGGGTCGTTTCCTTCTTTTATATATGCTAATAAAATCCTGAGCATTCCAGTCTCTGCTGACTCTTTATTGCCCCCCCCCCCCCTCCACCTCCCACCTCCACTCACCCATTCAATGAAGGCCATCCAAAGGTACAACTAAAATCAGAATGTTAGTTAATCTTTTCAAACAGGTTGGATTAATAGATGAAATCGCCATTCAGGGAGGGTGTTGCCCCCCCCCCGTCCCGGAGCGATCGGCAGCAGTGATTCCTGTCAGGATGGGCAGACACCAGGCCGGCTGAAATCAGTACCTGCTGCATCACACCTGATCCGTGTGGCTGCATCACAACAGAATGAATAGTTGATGTCCTACTTTAGAGATGGCTCCGGTTTCACTGCTCGCCCTGTTTGCTCTGTGATGCTGGGTGTGCCCCCCACCACCCTGTCCTCGACTGATGGATTTCAAGGCTTTTATGCCTCTGATTTTACGGGCCTGGTTACATAAAGGCCGATTCCTTTTGTTCCTGATTGTGGAGTTCTCTCCAGGGACGGTAGATCGCCTGACACGGCCAGTCCAGGGTTCCCTACACGTTTGCTGGATCACAATGGGACGCGTCCCGTCCCGGTTTGGGTGTTTTACAGACAAAAGTATTGATCAAGCCGAAAAGATTCCCAAACACACTCTGCTTTGTGGCAGCTGAAAAGACAAAGCATGTTTTACAGTCTTAGTGGATGATATCAGCGTTGGGGTCAGGGCGGGGCAGCACCTAGACATTCAGGAAAGGTTTTTCTGAAAGAACTAAAACGAATGAAAAATAAAAGTATTAAAAGTATAAAAGTATAAATCAGAAACCAGAAGTTCTTAATAACTGAATGGGGGTCTCACTGAGGGAGCTGGACCGGAACATGACTTATTTTAGCCAGCAGGGGGCATCTGGTCATTAAAGCGTGAGGAGGAACATCAGATCACATGCAGGCCTGCAGGCATCTCCTCCTCATTTGAAGTGTTTGTCTGAACATAGATTAATCTTTTGAATCAGAATTCTTCTGTGACATAGAGAGGCTTCATTAGAGGAAGAACCAGACAGACGGTCCTTCTTGGTCAGTGAAGCCTGAACAATCCTGCTTGGTGCCGAGACAACATCGGAATGCCAGGACCCTCCGAGGGATGATGGATGAAAACGTGACCAGATTAACGTGTGTCCCGCTCTTCAAACTAAGTAGCCATTCAGCTTCTAATTCAGCTACTCTCTTTTTTTCATGTCTTTCTCTTCAGACCCTGCAGAGATTCATGCACTTTATTCTTTTTTTTTTTTTTCAACATTATATCTCCTTCATCCTTTGGCATGGCTTCAGCCACGGGGGGTTTCATGAATCTGGGACAACATGCATGTGTAAAATATGTAGAAGATGGAATAATTGGCTCAGAGGCAAAGACTTAATCTTCCTCCTAAATTAGAGAGGCTAATGATTGCTTCTACATTTTATTTTTTTTACAACTGCACAAAAGAAAAATAGTGTCTGTGTAGGAGTTTAATAATCACTGTGAAGTCTGTGCTTTTCATAATAAAAGGATTTCTAACGGACAGCTCAAGTCTGCAGCTAGAACCACAGCTGAGTGAATCATTTGTTGAGGCCAGACTCCCCTCAGTGAACCTGTCAGGAAAACAGAAGACATTTTTTGTTGAAGTGGACACAATCCTCAGGTTAACAGTGATCTCCTGCTCCAGCTAACATTCAGAGAGGCTGCACAATAAGTCACAATAAGCCAAATGAAATCCATTTGGGCTAAAAGGGAGGCATTAGTTCCTGCTGTCTGTTGAGGAAATCTGTGGATAAAAAGAGACAACAGTTTTTACCCAGGAAGGCACGGAAGCACATGAGCAGGTGTTCAGGTGTGCACCGTGCATACCAGAATGCATCCTGCATCCTGCAAAGGAGCTGAATTCACCTGCGCAAACAGCGCCAGGTGTGAAGGGTGTCACTGACATAAACTAGATGTTACTGTGGGAGCGTGTCGTTTAGGTCAAAGCGTGTCAGGGTGCAAAAACACTTGTTTACTGCAGGTAAATATTCTAAAACCTCGCAATATGTAAATTAAGAATGAGTACAGTTTCCTGGGTGAAGACTCACGACTGTCAGTGATACCTGAACCTGACACCAAACGGGTTTTGGGTTCTAATTTTTAAGGACTGTAACAAATACTGTAAACTCAATTGTTCCCTGTTCTTACTGGTCTCAGAGTAGCAGGGGGTAAAAACTAAAGGATTAAGGTTAGGGGGGAAATGATGCCGCTGAAGGACACATCTGTCTTTCAAGACATGGAAGCTGCGTCCAACTTTTGTTTGCTCTGCTCCCGTTTTTTTCGTTGCTTAGTAGATTTATCAAGTTCCCCTACGAGGATTAAAGAAAATAGAGTAGTACTATCAAAGGGAAGGGTGTTGAAGATAACCCCCCAGCCTCAGATCAGAGCCCTCATCTTTCCCCCAGCGACCAACACATTTCTGATTACATTAACGGAACACTCAAACAGTTCCGGCTGATCCACAGCTGAGAGGTTTTTTTAGTCAACAAACGTTCCTGAAGCTTCATGACGAACATTGTTTTTCCTCCACGAAGAAGACAAGGACTCTTTTGATAAAAATAAAGTTTGAGCTTCTGAACTTATTATAAATGTTTCTAGAATATTCAGTGACTGTTAATAATTTCATCCTTTTTTCAAGCTGAAATCTTCACGTTTGCCTCACAGCATCTCACATTAGTGTGGGCCTCAGCTGAGGACACAACTTTGATACCGACTGATTTATTTATTTGTTTGTTTGCTTACTTTGAACAGTAATAAATACTGAAACGCACAAACATAAATAAACATGTATTGATATCTACAGTATAGTTCTCTCCATCAACCAGATTTCCAGTTGGAGTCAACATGATAAAAAAATAAATAAACATAAACATCCATGTTGATCCTCGTGGCTGTGCCTCTTAGAGATATTTCTACACATCTCTGAAGCCTTTCAGCTCCCATCTGTGTTTAAATGAACTTATAAAACTGGTAATGCATGTGAAGTTAATTTTAGAGTTCATTTCTTCACAATGTCAGAAAAATATTGGTTTACAAGCAAGTAGAATTCTTAAAAAACTTAAATAATTCAAATACTGAATCTTATGTTCAGACTAAAATTAAATCAAGTTCTATGATTTTTCTTATTGATATAAAATTATGAAATCATTTGAAACTATTTTAAAATGCGGATTAAATCTGAACTCATCTATTAGAAATTAATCACACCATCTCAATGTGGTTGTATTTCATCAATACTTTTATTTTGACAGCACTGACTCTTACGGTATCGATACTACATGTGACTTCTTCACTCTAAAACTGTTTGTGACGTGCAGCGAATCTGATTGTCGGCAGACAAACATAGAAAAAGTGATGATTGAAAGTTGACAGTCATGTCTTCTGTGTCCCTGTCAGATGGTGGGAATGAGAACATTTGAGGTGCAAACAGAGGAAGTGCGAGGAAGAAAAGGATTCTGGTGAGGAGGAGGGCAGAGATAAAATGTCTGATCCATCAGAGCTGACAGAACCGTCGCAGCCTCTCCTTCCATCTTCTGCTTCTTGTTTAATTTTGCAATGAGAGGCACGTTTATGTGGCGACAAACCACAGGGCTGATGTCGCTGTTCCTTTGGTGTTACTCCGGTGTTACTCTGGTGTTACTCTGGTGTTACTCTGGTGTTACTCCAGCATTACTCTAGTGTTACTTTGGTGTTAGTTCGGTGTTATTCTGGTGTTTCTCTAGCATTACTCCAGCAATACTCTGGTGTTACTTCATATGTTTCTCCAGAATTGCTCTGACATCACTCCAGGGTTACTCTTGTGTTACTCTAGTGTTACACCAGCATTACTTCAGCTTTGCTGTGGTGTTACTCCAGCATTGAGAAAGAAAACCGTCCTCCTCAGTGAAAAATTTGCAGTTTCTATATATCGTCTTCATGTAACGGTGGTGAACTGTGAGGTTGGAGATATGATCCCTAAACCTAACCCTGACCTTAACCCTAACTAAGGGAGGCAGGGGGTGGGAAAGGAGGCGAGGTGAGGCAACGGAAGCAAGGTCATCTGTATAAAAGGGCCAATACCTTGTCGTCAAATCATTCCATGCCTTTTAACCCCTGACCCCTGACACACCTTCATATTGCTCCCATCTTCCCAGTGCATAGAGTTCAGTGGATATGTAGCATTAGCATCCAATCCTCCAAGTGGGTAAAGTAAAGTTAAAGGAAAGTCTGCTGACAGTCCCAGGAGTCAATGGAGCAGGAAGGCGTGGAGGAGCAATTACTCCTCCTGCGCTGCCATTCAGAGCAGCCTGTAATAATCACACTTGCTTCCAAATGTGGAAGGAGACAGATCTCCACCGTTGTTACTCTGAGAGGAACATGGGAACACAGGAAGTCTCCAAACTGATTGGTGGATGGCTGCGTATCCACTCTGAGATTCTCTTTTGATGTCAGACCAACAGAAAGAATCTTAAATGTACTTGGCATACAGTCTGAATCTTCTTTGGAACCCCTTCCTCAAAGAAAAGCTACTATAATTATTGGAAAGAAACACATTGTGTCAGAGAGCACACGCAATGTCACAACCATGTGTGAGCAGCTTTCATCACTCCACTCTCTGCAGACCTTGGGGAGGAGGCGTGCAGAGTCAGGGGAACGCTTTAGGGAGATCTATCACTGATGAAATAAAGCAGAACCAGAGCCGGGTCAAAGGACACAGGTGGGGACAGCGCTCATCAAAGGGACAGATTGGGTCGGATCAACAGTCATTGGATGGAACAGAATAATTTCCTACTCTGTGTCCCCCCACCCCCTGGCTCCAGATTGCACTTGCACCTGGAGATTAGTAGACTGATTGGTCTTCAGCCGTATGCAGCTCGCAAAAAACCGCTATCGTCTTCCACCCGCTGCCAGCCAGGAATTTCTCCCAGAAGAGGTGGGACAACGATTACTATGGAGACACTGATGGGATAGTAGAGCACACACTACTGCTCCTGCTCCTCCAACTCCTCTACTACAGTACAGAAGGTGTTATCCAGAGGCATTCATGAGTTCAAGCTCCGATCTGTGGTTTTGGTGTATTATAGGATACAGAGACTAAACTCCATCGGATCAATCGATGCGTCGTTGACCAGCTAAAACCTTGTTGATTGTGAAATGATGACTAAATAAAGCTACAATTTGCAAAATCAAGTGTCTGGGTTTGATTTTTTTTTTTTCTTGCTTCTATTGGAGGCCACCTGTGAAGCAAAGAGGAAAAACAAGTAGCAGCAGAGGCTAATGGCTTCATTAGCAAAGGATGCTAATTAGGATTAACGAGCCTTGACCACAACAAAGCCGACATCACTGCGCTTAAGCCTTAATTGTGACAACTCCCTGCATGAGGGCTGACGTAGCAGACGGTAGAACGTGCTCTGTGGATCAAGTTTAATTAGGCTAATTTGGCTTGTAGGGTAGCATAGAGACGATAAATAAGCTGACGTCAATTCATTGAATATTAACAAACAGGAGGTATCCACATAGCTTAGCTTATAGCATACAGACTGGAAGCAGGGAGAAACAGGACACATGAACAGGAATAAAGAATTACGGACTTCATGTCAATTTTTATTCCCATATTTGGTATTTCCTCCTTTGACATCGCTCAGAGTCATAACTGTTCTGGTCTGGAACTCTCATTTCCTCCTGGAGGACCGATGCAGGTTCAGTTGTTTTTGCTGTGGATGCTATAATTCACATCAAGGCTCCACCACCTGCTGCTGTAACACCATCATTAAGAGCAAAACTGTGCCCCCCCAGGGAGCATCCGTGATTCTGTCACATCCTTTCTCTATCGTAGATACTGTTGTCTCCGTTTCATAAGAGGCGTGAGAGGGAGGCGGCGTCTGTTTACTGGAGACGGTGGAATCTTATTGCTTCAGCTTAAAGTTTACAGCGAATTTAAACCTCGACGCTCTGGGAGTCTGTTGTGGTTTTAAATGTGCTGAAGCAAGGCAAACGGTGTAAACTGAGTGTAAATTAAATAAAAGGCTCACTGACTGTGATTTCCTTTATCGGCTGGTTTCCTCAATAAATTTTATACTCCTCTCGATGCACTTCTCGAACATTTACGCTAATTTTTATCCATGAAAAAAGGTCTATTGGCGAACTTCAAAATGAGCTGGAGCTTCTTGTCCAAATCTGTCTGATCGATGTGCTGCATTTCATCAAATGGATGTTTTCTGGCAGCAGCAACAGTTCATGCCTTCAGTACCGACTGAAGAACAACCTCCTGTTCCTCTCTTCTCTTCATGGCTTCTGTTGGCATGACCTTCATCGCTTTTGGACAAATCCACAGAAGCATTACCGTCAGGTAGATAACTCCTCTGGCCGAGTTCCATCCCTCCATTAGAATTATCTTTTAGCGTTCGGGTCAGAGAGACCATCCATCATCCTGAGTCTTTAACAAGCCAGCATGTAAACACTTTTTTTTTAACTTTCCCTTCCAGCAGCTCCACTGAACCTACAGGCTGGTTTCTACCATCGTTCTAATTCAATGATAATGAAAAACACTGATGACCAAAAGTTCAGTTTATACATCAAGATGACTACTTTGATTCGTCCTTGACGAGACAAAGATCCTTTTGAGATGCGGTAGAATTCTAGATGACAGCGGTAATTAGAAATGTACTTGAGTGGATGTTCTTAGGGATTAAAATTGTAAATAGACAAGCAGCTATAGAAGAAGAAAAGTAGGACTAATGGATGCAAACTGTTTCTGGTTCTGATGTTTGAACAGGACGTTTGGTCAAACCCTAACCCAACAATGGTTTACCGATGATGGGTCATTCCACGACTATGACATCATTGTCTGGCAAGGCCAGCTGATGGAGACCAAATTCAGATTTCCTAAAGATGTTCCTTTTGGGCCTGTCCAGGTCTTTCTAGTGTCCAGCAGCCGGTCTTTACACTTCATTGCAGAGTGGGTTTGTTTAATGCGCTTGGCCATGTGGGGGCAGTTAGATAAATGTGACCAAACCTCACAAGTTCCACAAACCCTTGCATGAAAGAGAGAAAAGCTTTTCTTTAATTGGATCAGAATGGTCCAATTGGTGTGTTCTCAAATCCCCGGAGTGAGTTCTCTGCACAAATTCTTCCTTACACTGTTTTAAGTTTCTACAGACATCAACACACTACTGTACAGATATTTATGCATAATCCATGCACTGATGGCAGTAAAAATAGGACATTAAATAACAATGAAAGTTGATTTCCAGGAATAAATGAAAAAAAAACATAAAAGGGAATGTATTTTTGCCCGTTGGTTTACTTAGCATTGTGTAGAGCTGACAATTGTCCCTCATGAACAAACCCGCTGTCTGTTGCTGGGGTTTATTTCAAAGAGGGCAGTGCTGAATATGAAAACACGCTTTAATTCAAGTCCCGTGTGGAGATAACAAGATAACAAGACGAGCCCGTGCGATCATCCCGTCCCTCCACGTCTGTCCTGATTGGGACTCAGAACAACCTGGCACGCGGAAATCCCTCCCTCCAATAGCAGCCTTGGTTTTATTTTTAGCCAAAATATAATTATTTATATTTAAAATATGAACCCTCGTCACAAGGCTGAAGAATCCTCCCCCAGTTTCAGTCAAACCTGTCAGTTTGTGCTTCATTACACAGACATCAGAAGCCCAAGAGGTATGTAGATTAAATGTGTATACGTTAAATGTATATGCATTAAATGTGTGTATATTGAAAATTTATACATTCCAATTGGTATATATTAAATGTACAGTATATAGATTAAATTTGGAAACATAAAATTTTTATAAATTATATTTGTATACATGAAATGGGTATGCTTTAAATGTGTGTGTATATTAAATGTGTATACATTACATATGTATACATTAAATGTGTTTACATTAATGTGCATGCATATTAAAACGTGTTTGTATATTAAATGTGTACACATTAAATATAGAAACATTAAACATTAACATTACATTAAATGTGTATACATGAAATTTGTATAAATGAAATGTGTACACATTCAATTTGATATATACTAAATTGGTATGCTGTACAATAAATTAGGTATGCATTGCTAGTATACATTGGTAATTGGTACGGTAACTTTTGCAGTCCTCCTGACAAAATAAGACACATAATAGTATCTGTGGTATATCCTCAGTGACACAGACCGTGTCTAAATGCTGAACACCTGTTTAATAGCTGCTGTATTTATGTGGTGCCTCCACGGTCCAGCCTTTAGAGACTGAAGTTATGAGTTCACATCCAGACGATCGATCTGTTTGTTGGTGTGTGTGTGTATGTGTGTATGTGTGTGTGTGTGTGTGTGTGTGTGTGTGTGTGTGTGTGTGTGTGTGTGTGTCTGCGGTACGACGGTGAAATTGCAAACCATTTCTCTTCCAGCCTCTACATTAACGTCTCACTTGGGCTGCCTCGCTCAGATTGCTCATTTTCCAGCGGCTGGTTTTTAATAAGAAGTCTACCCTGTGAAACTGGACAACTGGTGAACTCCACAGGGGGACATTGAACACCAGGATCAGGGCACAATTAGTCTTGTACCTCAGGAACAGAGTGATTCACCAGGTGTTTTTAGTGTGGCTGCAGCCGTTTACGTCATCAAACCAACTGCATTCACATAATAGAGACTCTGACGTTAATATTAAAACTGCGTTGAACCAAGAACTAATATGAAGGAATTTTTTTCCTGACCTCAACCTGAAGAACACGTCACTGGGATCGGTGCTGCTCATGATAAATACCTCCAGCGAAGAGGCAACAATGTAGGAGAAGAAGATGAAGAAGAAAGAAAGAAACTTCCTTTAATAATCCCCTTGGGGAAATTGTTTTTTCCACTCATTAAGCTAGTATCACACACTGTATATGTGTGTACAAGCTCCGGAACACATACACCAGTGGCCTGTAAGCATGCAAGTGAACACTGAGAGGTAGAGCAATGGCAGCCACGTCTTGTTGCTCCCAATGAACAACTTGTAAGGAGACGGTGCCTTGCTCAAGGGCACCTCGGCAGTGCTCAGGAGGTGAACCAGCACCTCTTCACTGCCAGTTCTCAATTGGATCGTTTTGTTTCACGGAGGTCTCGAACCAGCCACCTTCTGCTCCCCAGCTGAAGACCTAGCGGACTGAGCTACTGCCACCCTTAGTGGTTGAATGTCCGACGTAACGCCTCTCCTCCTGTATGACAGTTTGCTAATCATTGGCAACAACAAGGTGATGCGAGTGTCAGTAGTTTTGCTGGCATTTCAATTAGATTCAAATTCAATTCAATTCAGAAATTTTATTTGTCCCCAAGGGGCAATTGAAGGCACATAAAGCAGCAATATTGGTGCAAAAGACAGGCTTGGTGCTCAAAAAGGAAATGCAGAGTGTAAAGAGGAAAAACCAGACTTAATACACAAAAAGACAACACTAACACTAAAATACACAATAAACAGATTGATTTAATTTGGGTCTTGGCCCATTTCAAGCCCCCAGTTCTGATATTCCCTCAGCTGTGACGACCTCTAGAACGATCCAGAACCGCTTCTGAAACCAAGCCAGAATTCTCAGATCTGCTTGGGGGTCATAGTCTGTTTCAACTGTCCAATGATGTCTGTGCATCATCGTCCTCACAGATGATGAGGATTTTCTTCCAGGATTTCCTGATTCTTGATGGGTCATGTGACCCTCTACAGGAAGAGAAACGGAGCATCAAGTAGTTTTCCTAACGATGCAGCCAATGCTGCTTCTTTTGAACTGAGCCTGAGCTTTACCTTCTTTCAGATTAAAGTGAGTATTTTTATTCTTACCAGCTAACAGCTTTCTAATCTGAGATGAGACGGAGACAGAACTCCAACAGTTAGTAGCGTACTGGAAGCACAAGGAGAAGCAACTTCAAAGGCGTAGTGTCACATTTGGAGCGTTGAAAAGATAAAGACTAAAGGGAGGAATAAAGGAAGACACCTCTTTTCATCTCGGATACGATGTCAAACACCACCAAGCAAAGAGGAAGACTCACTTCTTCTATCTGTTAATAAATCTGATCCGATTATGTTAGAATCTTAGTGTAATTAAAGACGTTTCCATGGTGAGCGTGGCGTCAGTTCTTCAATCACCCCCTGCTGACTCATCAGAACAACTGCAAGCTTCATAAATTCAGACTTTGCTTTGGGAGTTTCCTTTTCTATATTTTTGTATGCAATCTTTGCAAAGAGATTCCCTCTGCTGATTCCACTGTTTCGACCTACTTCCTTTCCCGCCCCTGCCGAGTGAGTGAGCCCCCTTCCCTATCAGCCCCCTGTTTGTTGGTTTCTTCCTGTTTTACACCAGTGCCATTATTCTGCAGAAGAGAGCTTCAATTGTTTCCTCCACACCATCAGTAAGATTTAGAGCCCATTCAGTCAAAGCCTAGAGGGGAAATGTCCCCCTATGCTTTCCTACTTCTTCATTATTGTCTCTTCGGGGTGGGAGTGGTGGTGGTGGGGGGGGCTCTCTGCAGTGAGCTCTGATTCATGCAGCCGGTCGCAGCATAAATATTTGCTGGTTGAAAGTGTAAAAAGAAAAAACAGAGCCAGTTCTCTGCAGTGAACGGAGATAAATTCTTATCTGCATGGACGCTGATGGAACAGCTTCTCCCTTGAAATGAATAATTCAATTATTCTTCTTGATGGTCACACTCCGAATAATGGGAAACTTATTATTTCCTTCCCATCTGGGTAATTGGATTTTATGATATTTATGTCAGACTTCCTCAAATTGTGCATTGAATTACATTCGGAGAAAAGAGTAGCCAAATTTAACACAATATCTTTAATAAAAGAAAAAATGGTATTAATCTTTTCTTAAAACTGAACATTTAATTCAGGAACCAGAAATGGAATCGCTTGCTGACTTTGCACTCTTCTTTGCTACTTTTGCACCAAACCTCATGTCTCATAGATCTACGGGTTCTGTTTGATGACAGCTATTCTCTGAACATTAGAGAATAGCTGTCGAGGTTGACAATCCAACAGGGGCAAATCTTCACTGCTTTGCATTTGTTTGTACGTTTGTGTTTAATGAAATCCATCTTTAATATCAGGGTTCACTTGATTCTCCAGTGGAATTCGATCCCATGTTCACATCCTGACGCTGACTGTTAGATTTCAAAGTCCTGCAGCGGATCAAATATTTAGTGGTAAAGATGGATTAGAACATATGGAATCCATCATTCAGAGACTTTGTGCTGGTGGAGGAGAAGCAGCAGGAGGAGGTCTGGTCTGGACTGGATGGAGGTGAAGATCGTTAATTAACAGGGTTTGCAAAGCCTGACGCTGTGAAACATTCGAGGTGTGCTTACATATTATTTCCAGCCCAGGGGGGCCCCCATGAGGTCTCCTTTGCAGGAGCTGGAGACGGGAGGTGCAGGTCTGACAGGTAATATCTGGTAGTTGTGTATAATTATCTACCACAGAACCTCAGCTCCTGCATGTGAATCCATAAATACAGAGTAACCGACACGATGATGTAAGGCAGGACAGACCATTATGAAACAGAGGAAGATGAAGGTGAAGATGAAGGCTAGGCTCAAGAAAATCAAAACACGAGTATCAGAAATGTTTTAAAAGAACACAAGGGAATGGGTATGTGTGGAACGTGTACCTTCAGAACATCATGTGACGAGTCATGTGACTGACGTCACTTTAAGTCAGAACGTGTCTTTTTATTGTTATTGTTAAATTTATTGATTGATTTGATTGACTTGTGTTAAACCAGTATAACAAAAAGGATGAAAAGAGATGCAGCAGAATCAGAGGTTCTTTGATTTCACACATTTGACTCACTAAGCAAACACACTGATGGGACATTAGGTAGTTGTTGGTTCAAGCCTCAAGTTTACGTTGAAGTTGAAGGAACAGAATTAACACGTTCCACCAGGAAGTCTTGTTGGGACACTTCCTGGGTGTCGTCCTTGGTAGACCAACTGCTAAACAGCGCAAGACCCCCCTGGACAAACTTTTAACTTCCTTTAAAACTAATGCCATGTTTTTCCTCGTCCTCATTTCCTAAGGTAGAAATTGCTGAGTCAAACCCTTCTGTTATTTTATATAATAAAGAACAAAACTCCCTTTCCTGACCTCAGCTGGAGATGAACTCATCACTGTGTTCAGTTTGATTCCGGTCCATCGGCTCAGGATGTGATCCGGTCCTCTACGTCTTTCACAAACATCAGACCGGTGTGGACATGACTCCCACCACTTTAATGGAGTCACAGCAGTGACATCCATGTGTCTCTCAGAAACCACTGAGACTGACTAATGTGGGCTATTTAGAGACGGTGGCGAAGGCTTCATGATTAAACGTGTCAAACGTGGGAGGCGATGCTTTCAAACACCGGGAGATTTACATCATCCACTTCCTCTGCCCTGATCTTGCCTTTCAGTTTAATGAATGGCTTCTCGTCTGCAGCCCGGCGTCCTGTTGTCTTCATCCTGAAACAGGACAAATATGCTTCATATTCAACTGCCAGTAAATCTGTGTCCTGAGAATCAGGTAGCTCTTAAACGCCCTCACAGGTTCTTCAAGACAACATACGAGGAGAGGACGCAAACTCCACAGATCAAGGGACAACTGATTGTCCTCCAGACTTTACTCTCCTTCTTTGCTTTTAGGGTCTGGGCCTCCAGGGCCTGTATCCGAGCATTTAGGGCATTCTCCTTCTCCTCCCACTCCTTCTCTTTCTGCAGCAGAGTCTTCTCCTGTTTGCGGAGCTCCTGGTGGAGGGATAAATTCTCCTCTGTCAACTCCTTCTCTTTCTGCAGCAGAGTGTTTTTATCTTTCTTCAGTTCCTCAACTTGAGCATCAAGAGAGATAATCTCCTGCAGAGCCGTATCCAGATAAGTATCTTGAATATTGCCCTTTTTCTGCATTACTTCCAAGTCATCAACCTGGAAATATGAAGACATGTTTTCAGTGGTCAGAAAACACGTCTCCAATTTTCCATTCAGAGTTTTTGCGCTCTCCATAGCCTCTTGGATTTCAGAATTTGTGAAACCCTGTATTTCCATGACATCTTGGACATCATTTTTGCACACATCCATGTTGAGTTTGTCAGTTGCTCTCAGATTTACCCATGAACCGAACTTGTGTCCTTTTTATACCCTCCTAACAAACTTGAAAGGGAAAGACTTCAGTGTCCTTCTTGGTTCATGAGAGTTGGTAGCTCTCACCTGGAATGTTATCAAAGGCTTTCCTCTTTTGAACATATCTTTGATGTCATGTGATGACGTCACTGGTTCGAAATGATGATGAGTTTGGTTCAGGTGCAGTAAACAGTTTCTGCTTTCAGTCTGCCTGTCCTATTAGGGCAAGATATACACAAACTGTTCTTATACCACAACTTGTAATTTAACTGAAAATATTTGTGTACTCTTGTTTTTGATAGCTTGTTTTTGATATGATAAATTATAGTATATCAGAATAAGGGCTCATGATGGCATTACCTTTAATACATACATACATGTATATATACATATAAATATATATGTATGCGTGTACACATACAGTGCGCCCTCGTTCCTCGCAGTTAATGAGTTCCAGGAACCACGTGTGATTAACGAATTCCACGATAAAGCGACAAACTATTTATTATTATTTTATTATTTACAGTAATTTAAATGTTAATGAACCCTCCCCATAATGATGTTAAACCACCTTCTATCTGTATTACCTTTTCCCACACTCTTATTGACTGTTTAAAGCACTTTTAAGTCTCACGAACGTCCAAGACTCAGAAACGGAGCTCATTGTCTTTATCTACCTTCAGCCACCCTTTGATAAACAGTGGTGGTCGTATGAAGGCTAACGCCACGCCGTAGCCTCGCCTGTCCTGACTGTCACACGCCTCTCAGCTGCAGCAAACCAACAGCCAGTCTTTACAAATCATCGTTATCAGTTTGTCAGGGTGGGAAAGTGAAGCAAGGAGAATCCATCGGCGACAGATTCACCACGCAGACGTACTGTGTGAACTAATTAAGCCAGGTCCAGCAACTATCATCACATTCATTACGTTAGCTTGCTAAACAGGAATATCTGAGGCAGACGTGTTTGATGAACAGTCTTTTGACCTGAAAGAATCTCCAGGATCTCCATGACAACAGGATTTATTCTGTGGTAGCTATGAACCCAGACATCCTAAGCCTGTTTAGAAACTTTAGTGTGGCCTGATTGACGCGCTGTCTCTACAGCATCACATCTAGCGTGGCTCAAGATGAAGGAAAAAGATTCCCTAGTAGCCGTCGCCTTGCTTCAAGCACTTCGAAACATGTCTGCATTGAAGAACCGAGACGAGTGTAGCTCGGGTGGTTTTCCACTCTGGACCTGGCTTAGCAGAAGGGCTTGGCGGGGGCTGCCTCCGACAATCGCATTGTTTAAGGCTTCAGGAGATTAGCCCAGCTAGCGCTGCTGCCAGGCGCTGATATGACTGCTGCTGAAATGACAGTCAGCCCACTCGGCGGCCGTCAGGTCTGATCTGTTGTGACCGGGACAGGCAGGTGTGCTCAGACCGATTGGCGAGTGGAAGTGTTGGGGGCAGGGGGGGGGGGATCTGTCGGCACTGCTGCTGCTGGAGCTTCACGGGTGATGGGGTGGAGGTTAGGACCCCCAGCAATGCCCCCAACCAGAGGCAATCTCATTTTAAAAGGTTCTCATTAGCCACAACCCGCTGCGATCAGGTATGCCGTAAATCCTCTGGATTCAATTTATTCTTGGAGGGCTGACACCAAGCATCCAGAACTGCTATTAGCGTTCCAGGATTTCCAACCCCAGAAGAGGATCCGGGCCCAATCCGGCAGTTTGTAGCTGACAAAGGAAAAATAGTCCTCATCAAATTTAGAAATATTAACTGGTTGTCGTTTTTAGTATCCGACAGCTAACTTCTCACACCTCCATTAAAGCACCATCACATTTAGAAGGATTACCCTGAACTTTATTCTGTGTGTGTGTTACAGCAGCTTGTGTGTCCTGATCAGCTGTATGGACTCACAGGAGCTGGAACAAGAAGCAAGATATGAAAATGAAGATATTGTTTGTGGCTTGAGGGGGTTATATGACACTGAGCAGTCTGATGGCCAGGGGGAACTGTTTCTGAATCTGGCTGTTCTGCAAAACCTCCTAACAGACACCGTGTGTGTGTGTGTATGCGGGGGGGTAGTCCATAGTAGGGGTTGGTGGGGTCAGAGAGGATCTGATGGGCTCTGGATAAGTAGCGGCTGTCTGAAATGTCTTGGATGAGTTGGAGCAGGGTCAAAAAAAGATCTCACAGTTAATGCCGAGCTGAAATCACGTGTGTGAGTGTGTGTGTGTGAGTGTGCGTGCTTGCCTGCATCATCTACTCTGCTGGAATCAACCAAACAAACAGCATAAGCCTTTAGATCTCTCTTTCATCAATGCCTACCTTCCCTGTGAAGACTGACAGGTTTATAACCACCTCCTGCTGAGACGAATGCAGCCGCTGTCTGAGAGAGCAAGACGGATTTGTCCTGCATGTAAAATCACCAAATGGGGTAATCCACATGGAATACAATCATTTTCTTTCAGGGGAAATATTAGACTGATGAATCAGCCAAAGAAAAAGTTCTGTCATGATTGGGTATTATGAAAAATCTGTTATGTGGGAGGGATTTAATTCAATTTAGCTGCTGCAGCTCCACATAGATTAAGACCTAATGATAGGTTTATGCTATTTTATTCAAAAAGTCTTCCAACTAATGCACCTATTAAAGATGCATGAGAACAAGACCTTCATATTCTCTCCCTGACACCACCTGGGATCTCATTATCGATCATTTCACTCCTGAACTGCGGACTAATTCATTCCAGTTGATGCCAGCTGTTCTCCATGTCACCGACTCAGGGCCAAGTCGTCTGGCCGTGCTTTGCAAGTGGATTAGAATCTTTTTTCCATTTGTTAAAGCAGAAGGTTGGATTTTATCCTTCCAGCAGCCTGAAAATCTATTATATTATTACCATTTTAATCTTGTTCTATTGTGCGGAGCAGCACTTTAGTATTCCATATGTCACCTTGATGCCCCGCCTCCTGAATAAACAGCCCGTGATGATGATGATGGGTTTGGTGAAAAGAGGCTTTTAAAATCAGCCATTAGCTACAGAAACCCTCATAGCTAGGAGCTAGCATTTAATAGGTTACAGTCTGTTTGTTTTTGTTTCCTTGTTTACTCCGGTACCTTCGGCGCCTCCTCCTCCTCCTCTTCCTCCATGTGCCACTCCAGTCACATGCTGCCCAATCCACCTACTGCCCCATTTACCGCATCTTGTCCACAATCACTCCCTCGATGAGGAGCTTGTATGAGTGTTTTGGCCCAGTTCCTTTTATGACAGTGATCGCTCCCTGCCCCCCTTGCTCCTCTGCTCCCCAAGTAATTGGGTTAGGATTCCAGATTCATGCATCTTCTTTCTGATTGAGCCTTGATTCCCCTCCACCAACCGTTCCGCGGGTGCTCCTGCTTCACATTTTGGCGTTGGTTGTTGTTTCTGCGTAGAACTCCACCCTCAGAATGAACCCAGGGGTGTAATGATGGTTTCACCTCTACTGCTGCCGCAAATAGCAGCAAATGTGATGATAATTGCTGCTGATTGCTTTCCTGTTGCTCTGTCGTGTTTTTGAAGCTCTCGGCTCGCCGAGGCTTTTGAGAGGTGAATATCGTGATGGTCATGATGTCTGAAAAGTGACAACGTCTTTACTGCAGCCCAACAGACATTTCTGTTCTGCCTCTGCTCCACGGATGAAGACCTGGTCCTCCTGGAGGAGGACCAGGTCTATGCCTTACCAGGTCTATGACCAGCCTCTATGACTTACCTACAGACAGTCTGTTGACATTTTTTTAATCATTCACACAAAAGCAAAGAAAAAAGATAATAATCAGATCCTGAATGCGGAGATCTGATGGAATTTGACTTTAGCGACCTCATTTCCATACTTTAATGCTAAGCTAAACTAACTCCCTTCTCACTGCAGCAGTCCCAGTGCTACGTCTGATCTCAGCGGGATCTCTCTTTAATGAGATTAACGAAACAAACAATCAGATTGGCTGATAATCATCTCTTCCTTTCGGTTCAGTGTCATCTGATCGAAGAATCAGTTCCTGCGATTCCTAGAAGAAGTGTCATCATATCCTGTCCTGAATTTCTTTTGTTTTTACTAATTTTCTGGAAATTGGGTTAGAATTGAATCAGTCTGGATGGAAACTTGACTCCCGTCACGTCCTCCATCTGCTGCTTACCGCCCCCTCCATGCTAATCAATAGAGCCTACGTGCCACTGCTGGTGGAGTCCTGCCTGATCACCATCCTGAGAGAGGTCCTTATTGACCACGGCTGGGTTCTGGACCACCGTTAGCCCAAGGCGGAATAACTGGAGGTTCTGTCGGCACGTTTCTTTCTACACCAACAAAACAAACTGATGGTTAAAAGTTTGTGGGGGCTTTATTTTTATAAAATGATGTCATATGACAGTCATATGACACTCAAGCAGAGCCCTCAAGGACACGAACAATGTCGAGCCCAGAGGAACCAACAAATTATCATCATGGTGACATCATGGGACAGTGGCTACGTGCGCCTCCCTGCGTAACCTGTGGAAGGAAGACATCAGCTGGTGCGTGACAGGATTATTAGATTTCCCCACTGTGGACAATTGCCCACTGTCCTTTGTGTCTCATTATTATCCTACCGCTTCTTTTTAGTTCCAATTTTGAAAAAGGTTCTTCTAGCAGCTGTACTGTCGTAACGACGAGGGAAAGGGCAGACAATATCGTCCACGGCTCATCTCCAATAAACTGAGGAGAGCGAGGATGAGACTGAAGCAAATGAAATCGTATCTGAGGTTCCACCGCCATAAATTTGTCTGCCGCCTCTATTCCAGGGAGGAAACAGTCGACAGAAGGAGAATTCACACTCCTGAATATTGGTATCAAAGTAAATGCATGCATGAACTCCTGCGGCAGGATTCTTCATCTCTACACTTCTTCCCTAATAATTTTGGAATGATTTATTATAATTTTATGAGGTAAAGGCGTTAATGTTTCATAGTGGTTACTAATCTCTGAGTCTCATGAATTTGCTCTGTTTTTCTTCACTTGTAATTTTATTTCTTTGGAGCCCAGCAGTTTATCTGATCGTTTAGTTTTATGCATCTTTGCTCGCTTTAGTCTCTGCAGAGTCGTTGTGTTGTGTTGTGTTTCAGTCCTACTTCTTTCTGTTAGGATGCTCTTTTGTCATCTGTCTCCGTGTGGTTTGAGAACCAAACAGGATATCTCAGGTGAGCAGCTGCCATCAGGTGCGCTATGAGATATGCATGAGCTGGAAAATGGTACTTGTTAGCTTTGAAAGTTGGACTAGATAGAAGATCAACCATCACAGAAAAGAGGAGACTGTCTGCCGTGAAGAAGAAAATGTAAAAACATCAGGGCTCTGGTGGCGGCGTGGACCAGAACTGGAATCTAGACTACACTAAACTAAACCAGCCACAAGTTTACTCTCTAACAGAAGAGTTTGAGAACATTGTGAACCAGAACATATTTCCCCCGCCAACGCCACTAGAATTTAACTCGGGACAATCTGAACGCTTCCGGGCGATGACAAATCCACATCATGTGGTGGCTGTTCACCAGCAGGCCTCTGAAAGAAGAAGTGGGCATGTGCGTCCCACTTTCTATCACACTGTTGTGAGCCGTTGGCATGGCGATGTTGTTTTGATGATGGTGCTTTGCTCAGATCTTTCTCTCATCATATTAAACTAATCAACCAAATTCATGGACACCTGGAATCTGGTATCAGGAATCCATCTGCCTCCAGATCTGGATTTATTTTCATTCGTGCACCCCCCCCCCACACACACACACACACACACATACACACAAACGCACACACACACACACACACACACACACTCCTTGGCTGAGGTTCTGGACACACACCCTCCACTGGGGATGAAGTCAGTGCCAGATCAATTGATTGGCAATGAATCAAAATGAAAACCCTGAACGACCTCTGTTCTCCTGGACACGTCCGAGGATATCAACTTCCAACTGATCCAGTATGCATTGGTGTAACCATGGCAACAGAGGCCACAGAAGTAGCCGCTACAGAGGTGGGGTAACTAAGGCAAATTAAAAACAGAACAGGCTCACGCCTGGACACAGACAGTGACTTGCTGCCCTGGGAAGCCACGTTTGTTCCCCACTTCATCCTCCTTGTGATGAAGACGAGCTGTGTTGCCACTCATCCAACCGTGTACCTGGCAGACTCTGCCAGGGGACCACAAAGCTTTTTCAAAGGCTGTGCGCTGGCAGAGGCATCTTTTAGGGACAACAAGGTGCAGCAAGGATAGTCTTTTATTGGGATTCAGCGTACTTTAAAGCACATCCTCCGTTTTTGAGACGTGGATGTGACAAAACCCAACACGGCTTGGGCCTCGTCGTCCTGGAAGACGCTTGTGATAAAGCTCAGCATGCATCTTGATTCTGCCATCTGCTTCCTCTGTCCCGCTGCCTGACAAGAGGTTGTTAGAATAAAGAACAGTAGCGGCTCCTCTACCGCGCCGTGCTTCAGATATCTCTGGCAGCGCGGCAGACAACACGCCGTTTGGCTCCAGCCCAGAGAACAAACAGTCGTAGTCTGTGTCGAAGCGACTGGAGATGAAAACAGGCGTGAAAATAGAAAACAATGCACAAGGGCGTCAGTTGACTTTGTTTGTTCTCCATCCCATCGGAAGTTGAACACCTCAACCTGTTAATGAGGCTCCGACTGTCAAAGCTCACAGCTCACGGTGTTACGTAAGACAAAGTGAATTCATGAGCAGTTTAATCATCAACAACGTTCCGGGTCTCCGGTTCAGTACTGATAGGACAGGGAATACGAGACCGCCTGAAACAATGAGGACGGTTCGATTCCAGTCAATGATTTGAAAGGCTGTCATCACCAAACAGCTGATGTTTGCACTAAAATGGTTGATAGCCGGGGAAGTCCACTTCCCTTCCCCCCCGTTTTGGATCACCGGCTCCTGTCAGAGCCCGACAGCCATCCTGCCGAGGCCAGGCAGGTTCTTTATGTCTTCAACAATTCAATCCGCTGATTAATTTCTGCCCTCAGAGTAAATGGCTGAGGAGCCAGAACTAGACTCGCGCAGATCCCTCCACACTCACCGCCAGCTGGAAACCTTTCCTGCTGGTAAAAGAGAATCTCACAGTTTCGCACCATGGCTTACTGGTGTGAACGTTGACACTACAGATGCAAACAGGAGTTTCATTTGAATAATGAACACAAACTAGAACACTGAAGAAAGAAAACTCCAGACAGAGTCAGTTTTATTCAGCATGTTTGGAAAATCACCGGTTTCATGTGGTCACAGATACTATCAAGAAGAAATCTGGGTCAGTTCTGCTCGGCTCACACGGACAAACAACTTGTTATTGTGGTTCTGATTGTTTGGTGCAGCTGACATAGAATTCGGTCTATAAAATATGCATCACACAAATCAGATTTCATCCCTGCTCACACGTTTATCACAGTGCTTGTTTAGAAAGGATCAGAGAAGAAGACAAAGCTCAGCATGAAAAGGTTAGCGCTGATGTCATGCATAAATGATGAGGGCGGGAACAAACGACAGCAATAAACACAAGGCTGGATGGCTTGTTTCCTAAATTACAGCATCGCTCATTAGTCGGCTGTGATTCCCGTAATAAACGTCTCTTGATTGTAAGCTCTCCCAAAGGTCGGTCCATGAAGGATGACGATTGTCACGTTAGAAAAATTACACAAATTTACAAAGAGCCTCCCTGAAAAAGATTATAATAGAAGTGGATCAGAAAAAACGTCCTCGCTGGCAAACGTAGATTATACTCACAAAAAACAACAGCTAGAGGACTGACAAACGTCCTGCTGGGTGAGCAATCTGTGACCCACGGGTCACAGGTGCTGAAACCTCTTTCGTCCTTGTGCTATGATTGAACTTGTAAACAGGCAGCTTCCCAGTCTGATCCGGTCCAACTAACCACCTGGTCCAAACAGAAACCTCTGCCCTTTTGTGTCCTCCTCAGCAGCAGGAGAAGGTTCTGGTAAACATTTCACTTGATGTGGACGAGGCAGGGAGGGGCCTGAAGGGGTACCGTCGACGGAAACAGAGAAGCCCAGTTCTTTTGACGGCGTTCTCACACTAGAGACGTTAGGAAAGAAAAGGTGTTGTTGTTGCCGTCGCTGATGAAATTGATTCGGCACTGCTCCAGCCTGGCGATGTCTCCGATGTCCAGCTCCAACAGCAACTGAGTCGGGTCGGTACTTGTGGTCAGAACTTTCTGCTTCTCGCGCCGAGTTTCCGCCTCCTGATTCTCCTGCTTGGTATCATCGTTGTCCTCCTCCTCTTCCTCAGTAATGGAGCAAAGGCGTGTGGCGGACCCGGGGTTGTCGGTGGGCGGTCGGTAGTGGCACTGCCCGTTCAGCAGCCTTCTCAGGGGCATCAGGGGCACAGCTTCCTCACCCAGCAACTGCTGCTGGCAGTGCCGGAAGTCGCTCTGACGCTTCAGGCGTTTGAACTCGCTGAAGGCGGACGTGGCGTTCTGGTCCAGGCTGTGGGCGATCGCCTGGGCCTTCTCAGATTTGCTCACCAGGACGGCGTGACACCGGAGCACCACGGCCATGTTCTTGACCTGATGCCTGTAGATCCAAGCCAGGATCTTGGGCCGGTACGGATCAGCGTTGCAGTAGGTGATCCTGTTCAAAGAGTAAAGATGGATGGGTTTCTTTTTCCCAGATTTATCCGCGCTCAACCGAATGCCTTGCGGCCCAACAGTTAACCTCATCTTGACGCTGTGCTCCCCATAGTTGCTCCTCGTCCAGATCTTGGCCACTGCCTCCTGGGTACACCCGTCTCCTTTGGCTGTGATGGTGACCACGCTCCCCAGGTAACGCACGTTGTAAACAGGCTCCTCTTTGTTCAGCTCCACCTTCTGACGTTTGCTGTGGAAGATGCTCCCCACCCAGTCAAAGGGGCAGTCAGGGAGCAGGTCAGGACAGGAGCGCAGCAAGGAGGAGAGGATGGACTGGTAGGTCAGCCCCGTCCCCAGGCTCTTGGGTTTACTTTTGCTCTCATCCTCCACCAGAACAAACTTATTCCTCCTCCAAGGGAGCATGGCGTGGGGGTAGTTGGAGCGAGGGAGCTCCTCCGCTGTTCTGTGGACTCCTCTCAGATCGGGATGTATTGTAGGAAAGCTGGTTCCGAGGGAGCGAGGGAGCAAACACCGAGAGAAGCTGCTTCATGAAGCACAGAACAGACACTGAGAGCTGTGAGCCAGTCCGTTCTCCTGCTCGCTCCTCCTCCTCTTCCTCCTCCCCTTTCTCTCCTGCTTTTTGCATCATGCAGCGCTGATCATGCGGGAGCCTCGGCATTCAGGCACCATCAGCTCCCTCCCTCCTCCGTTGTTTTGCTTCCAAATGGCTCCCGACCAAAGCGTTTTTTATCCTTCAGCTGAGCGATGAGGCGATGCCGGGGCTTCGTTGAGTGTCAATCTGAAGACGAAGTTTCACCTTGTCATTCCTCTCTCAAGGGACCTCTGACAACTTGTTAGCTCTGGAGTCAAAGTCCGTCGGGTCCATAGATGAATTAATAGATTAATTCTCCATGTTGAATAACTTTAAATAAGGAGATCAAAATAATTCAAGACATTCTAAAATACAGAACCACAGCAGATCATTGAGTCTGGACACGTTTAAGACGTCCTCTGACGCCGTCTAAGGTTAAAAGTTGATTAACTCATGTTAAGAAACGAGCAGGCAAAACTACAATCATAAATGTTTGTTTGAGAAGAAGGCTGTTTGATCCAATAAATCAAATGTATTGATCAGTGTGTTTGGGACTTTTAGTCGACGTGCTGCAGAATGTCAGCTCTTCATCTCTGACTGACTGTCACAAACTGACTTAGTACACATTTATTTCTGTTTTATTTTGGTGATGGTAGTTTAGGATTAGGGTTTGGGTTAGAGGGTTTGGGTTAGGTTTAGAGTTAGAGTTAGGGATTGTGTTAATGTTATGTTAAGGGTTGGTGTTAGGGTTAGGGATGAGGGTTAGGTTAGGGGTTAGAGGATAGAGATAGGGGTTGGGTTAGGTTTAGGGTTAGGGGGTTGGGTTAGGGATTGGGTTAGGTTCAGAGTTGGGGGTTGGGTTGAGGTTAGGGGGTTGTGTTAACATTATGCTAAGGGTTGGTGTTAGGGTTAGGGATTGAGGGTTAGGGTTAGGGATGAGAGTTAGGGTTAGAGGTTGGTTTAGGGGTTGGGTTAAAGGATAGGGTTAGGGGTTGGGTTTGGCTTAGGGTTAGGGGGTTGGGTTGAGGTCACGGGGTTGTGTTAAAGTTAGGGGGTTGTGTTAAGGTTAGGTTTAGGGTTAGGGTTAGGTATTGGGTGTTGGGGTAGGGCTTATGGTTAGGGGTTAGAGTTAGGGTTAGGGGTTGGGTTAGGGATTACGGTGATTACACAGAAGAAACTCTTCTCAGCTATCACATCTCAGGAGAAGCGTATTTCAGGAGCCAATCAGACCCCCCCCCCCAACTCCACCCCTGGGAACCGCCCATGGCTTCAGGAATCTATACTCTCACTCTTTTCCACTTCAGTGAAGCGGATCGATCATTATTGGAAGTATTGATTTTTCATTTCAACGTTAACTGATCAATGACTACCCAGTGCTTCATGACCAAACACATCCTGTCTGCCACATGTTCATGTTGAAAACTATTTAGCAACTGTTAGCATGCTGCTGTGAGCATGCTAACGTGCCGCTGTTAGCAGCTAGCTGGGGGCAGTATTGTGTCAACAAAGCTGCTGGGGCGGCTGTGACTAACATGAAGCCAAATACAACAGGTCAGGTGATTCTTTAGGACAAAAAAATCAACTCACTGGTCTTCAGCTCAATAAAAGATGATGGCTGCAATCTGTTTGAAAGTCGCCAGCAGCAGAACACAGGTCCAGTCTGCTGGCGTCTGTTCAATCGTCTGATCAGCCAACACTGAGCGGCCGCTCCATAAATCACAAGAATCTTCTGAGTGGCAAGCTGCAGTAGGCGGCGTGGGCTGACGGCGGATGAAGTTCTCAGCTGAGAGGTTACTTATTGTGCTGAAATAAAGATATGATCCAACAGATGCATGAACGGTTTTGGATGTGATTTTTTTCCAATTATTTAAAGAAGAAAGCAGATTTTAGTCTAGTATTTATTGAAATTCTCTTCCTTTGTTTTTCAAATTTGTGACGACGTTTCTTCTTCCCATGCTCCATGCATCTTCTAAGGATTTATACTCCATTATGTGAACGGTGGAAACTAACACTTTGGAAATCCGAGGATGAAATAATGACGACTCTGCCATGTAGGGATTATTAAGAGCCTTTTGCTCCTGCTGTCACTGGATGTGATCCAGGATGAGCCGGAATCAGGTCTTCTTCATTCTGTCAAGACTGAGATGCTTTAGATCCTCAGATGTCTGATGGAAGGCAGCTCAGTTGCAACCTCAGGTAAGCAGGAACCAATGTGTTGATTCAGGACTGACCTCATCACCAAGGCTGGGTGCCAAAACCTGTCCAACAGCGCCAGCACTGGGCCACATCCCCCCAAACAGAGCTGAAGAGAACTCAAACTAGACAAGGCTTCATTTGTGATTTTAAGAACCTTATCTACGTTAGTGGGCGTGGCCAGAGCTGCTTTGAGCTCATTGGCCGATGAAAGACTACCTGACTCGTAGCCCCTTCCCTCCTGACAGGGCTGAGTGGAGGATGCTCAGAGCAGGCAGCAACGATGAAGAAAATCCTTCCTGTGAATGATAGAATTTCATCAGCGCATCTGGGGAGAGCACAAAACCCACTTCCTTCATTCCTTTCTTAGTTAATAAAGTACAAAATGATTCAGATTAATTCCTGTTTTAATAGACTTGATAGAGTTAAAGGATTGTTAGAGCGGGAATCCATCTTTTCAGAAATTCTAATTACATCTGGTGCTTTTAAACCCAAACTAAAACGCATGTATTAAAAGCTGCTGTTGTCTCCTCACCGACCCTGTAGGCATTGTAACATCGGCGCAAACCAATATCCAGCCAAGCCCTTGACTCCTGATTCATCTTCATCTCTCTAGCTCCTCCTTCATCTCTGGCTCTCCTTCAACTGAGCTCCCATCCTTCATCCAACCCCGGGTGCAGAATGTTATCACCGCCATCCAATTACTTTTATCCAAGCAGCAGCACTCGTCCATCGCCTTCCTTCCAGTCTTTTGTCTCCTCTTGCAGACATCCTTTTATCCATGAAGCATATATGATCCATATTACTGCCAATTCAGGCCGCCTAACTAAACCAGGCTTCCTTGTCATCGCGCGGCGCTTAGTGAGCTCGGCGGTGTAATCGATGGTTGATGATTTATTACCGTACGTGACTGAGGTAGCAACGTAACCAGCACCCAGTCAGGACCCAGAGAGAGGGAGTGATGATATATCAGAGCTCTAAACCATCCGATAAAAGCACGCCGGTCCTAGAGGTCGATAGCATAGCAGGTGAAGTCATTTCTATGTTTACCAAACAGGAAGTAGAAACCTCAGTGGATGAAATCGATATTCTCTCATTCCCACTATGGAGATTCCCAGGAGCTGAACAGGGTGCAGTTCAAGGGGATCATGTTTAATGAATGAGGAGAGGTGCGGCTCCCTTCGTCCTCTAATCAGAAGAAAAGACCCCACCCCTCCCGACAACAACACCCCCACCCCACCCCCCATTTGCTCTGTACCATTGTAAATGATTTGTTAGCTAGCTTCTAAGTTCAAAAGAAAAAATGAGAAATGAGAAATGAAAGACTCAATTAGACAAGAAAAAGATTAAATATTCATGGCTTCAGTCTGGATTCGGTCTGGAGTCTACCAGGCGGATCTCAGAGGGAAATCTCTGGGGGGTGGGGGGTCGTTACATTGTTTGACCCCCATCATGCAACTAACGTGAAACCCTGAACCTGGATTATTATGGTATGATAATAATTAATAATTCTAACACAAGCACAAACTTCCTTCTTGTTTTACCCAGAATCATTTAATGCAACTGGACACCTTTCTCATAAAACCTTAACATGCCCACTGTTTTCTCCCCCATACTGTACTTATCTGCACTAAATCAGGTCCCTGTTAGAGAAAACACTTTGAACCTCACTGACCTCTGACCTTTTTTACTAAAACTCACAAAGACCATTTCCTTCTTAAACTCACTGGTTCCAGGACTAGTTACTCAAAACCATTTTCTAATGAGCTTCAGGGTCCAGATCTGGAGGAGATGCATACCTCTGATGTCTGATTTAGTGTAGGTTCTTCAGGAACTGCTTGGATCCAAATCAGATGAAATCCATTCGTTTTCATCAGTCCGTTATCCATGACGTTAAAGTGATAAGTAGACTGTAATTACAGTATCTCAAAAGACATTGTTCAAATCCACACTTAAACCTCTCTGGAACCTGTCATCTGAACCCATCAGCATTCTGCAGCATCTACATCCTGCCTGAAGACGGGCGTCACGTTATTTATTCCACTCATGTTTGTCAGTAATAGTGAAGCTGCCGCCAGCCACAGTGGGATTATCATAAGCATAAAAAAACGCAATTGAGATGGATAAACAACCAGAAAAACAAGAAAGAACGTGCTTTATGTGCAGTTTGTCAATATCAAGCTTCTTATTCTGGCATAAAGGCAACCAGGAAACAGCTGGTTTGTAAAGAGAACCAGAAAATAGATGGTTTCTAAACGGAACCAGGAAACAACCGGCTTGGAAAGGGAACCAGGAAACACCTGATTTGTAAAGGGGACCAGGAAACACCTGATCTGTAAAGGGGACCAGGAAACACCTGATTTGTAAAGGGAACCAGGAAACACCTGATTTGTAAAGGGGACCAGGAAACAGATGGTTTGTATAGGGAAATGAGAAACAGCTGGTTTATTTCTTAACGAATGAAAGTCATCTGATTTCCTGACATGTACATTTTCACTTTAGGTGGACGCTCCGGCACTCCATAAAATGGTACTTGTGCAGCATCTCTGAGCCACCTTGGGAAAATTAGCATCATCACTGTTCCATCGTGTGTTGCAGGCAAACGTATTCCACATTGAAAGCTTTGAAGGACAGAGACTCATTAAAATGTGTAGCCTCATTAAATACCCAGAGCTGTGGACGGGTCATCCTGACAGGCCAGCTAAGGCCAGGTCAGGATGGAGATAATCATGGTCCAGTTCAGTGACGGCACGGAATGAAGTCCGAGCCAGCAGCTCCACCCGAGTCAAGTTTGTTGTGTACGTCATCGCTCGTACGAACCTTTAATATATGCGCGCCAGCTACAGCTGAGCATTCACGTCTGCCATTTGTAAAGTCCAAAAGTCATTTCCGATCTTTTTTTTGCCCATGTTTCATTTTTATTCATTTTTCTTCTCCTAATCACGCTGGCATTTTAGAAGAGATATCACCTTTTGTAATTTTAATGCCTGAGCTGTGAATTAATTATGTTTTCACCTAAAAGTAGGTGACCAGACGAGTCGGGCTGCATCCGACCTGTCACAGCTAATTCTAACTGTCATCTTTCAGCAGTTCTTCTCGCCTCCTTCATTCCTCCCATTAAGCTGTCGCCTCCGTCTGCTGTCCCTATTTCTGCCCGTCTGGAATCCACACGGATTTGTGACAAGAAGCCATTACGAGGATGTGGGAGGTCGACGCAGGCGATGGGTCATCGTCCTGCGAGGTGGCCATTAAACAAGGTGACTCATGTTGAACCCCGAGGACATTTCTGTTCTTTCACTGGAAACGAGGTTACACCTCGATGCAGATCTCGGTTGGCTAATCATCCATGGCTCGGGTTGATGATGTCAGCTGACTCAGCAGAGGCGGCTATTCCTGTTCCATTATTGACCCTGTGAGGATATAGAGGGGTTCAGACAAGGTCATCATTTAAACGTTTTGCATGAGTCTACCGTCTGAACCCTAGAGAGGGTTTCTTCTGATGTGTGTCAAAATACTAATACACAATATTAATACACAATACTAATACACAATACCATTACAAAATACAAATACGAAAAACAGTGTGTTGCAGTTTGGACCAACAACCACCAGGTGACACAGTTGAGCAGTGTAGACCGTAATCTCTCTCTGTCTCTCAGTGGGTGTGAAAGAGGGAAAGACAGAAAGACAGACAGACAGACAGAGAGAGATGTTTCCATTAGATTTGATAATACTACATGTTAATTACTTAATTAATGGATGAAAACGAAAACTCTGTAACAGCTTGACGTCTGTCTGCAGAAACACACATCTGATGTGATGTCATAACTCCAGACCCTATCCAGCGATGTGTGGGTATTTGTACTAATACCCTACAGGATGTGTTTTAGAGGCTTCTATGAAGCTGACCAGAACTGGACAAGACACATCACATTTCCACGTTGTTTCCCACCGCTTGATAACTGATCATAACATCTTGTAACTGAAGGTCAGATTCGCTTGTCTGATGACATCATCGCTCATGGAAAACCAAATGCCACAGCTCCACTGGGGCAAGTTGTCCAGTTGGTTGCAAAATTCATTCATTCATTCATTCATTTTCTGAACCACTTCTTCCACTTTTGTGGGTCACGGGGGTTGCTGAAGCCTATCTCAATGGACTTACGAGTATGAGCCACAGAGATGCTCCAGACTCGTTGTTAGCCCATCAAAGTAGTAAAAGGTTTGATGAAATTGTTCTAAATGTCCATAACCATCCATGGATCTGCTGCCGAAGTGAGACGCTGAATGTTAGCTGGATAACATCTATTCCTCTCCATCACCACAGTATAAATCATCTCCGCTCTCTAAAAGGTTATGTCACGCCTACTCTGCCGGTGCTGAAAAGGACGCACAGTATATCAGTCTCTCTGATGGCTTCAGCGTTCAAACAACTCAGGTTCACCTGTTCAAGAGAATAGAATCAGTTTGCATTTCGGTTCATAAATGGTTCATAATGGACTGGAGACAAAAGGGTTCCTCTACTAGGAATGAGACTTCACCTTACCCAAACTCCCAAAATCCAAAGCTGGGGTTTGTTTTTGACAGGTGTGATGGATGGCCTGTAGTAAAGAACCTCTGTGGTTCTGTTGGGAGCTGAACGCTAGATGACGGCACAGACAAACAGTCGGTTTTGTCTGTAAACACCATATGGACTCAATCAGAACACCATGCATGAAGTCCTGTCAGTCCGCTGACTCACACTCTGCCTTCTGTGGTCCAACAATGTCCCGTCTATTCCTGGAACTGCTTTCTTTTTACGATCCAAATCTAACTGTGTGCATGCGTGCACACAAGTCAGAACGATGAGTAGACCCAGAGATAATGATTCCAATAATACTCATGAAGAAAGCACAATTCAAAAGCAAGCTCTGAGGGTTCACCTGGAGGTTCTTCTAGAGGAACCCCCTCAGTATCAACGTGATTACATCACCGATGTAACCTTTGTGTTAGAGCTAAGTCACTCTGTATGGACCTTAACAAATATTTAGCTCAAGTGTCTGCATTTATGAATTTTCTCTGACAGAAATTGTTTTGTTATTTTAGTGTCAGGGGTCATCAGCCTCAGTTGCCATGGGTAACCCTTGTCCACCAGATAAAAGCCATCATACTCTCCTATGATGTGTAGTGGATATATTAGAGTGGATTAAAGAATGGAGACAAGTGTGTTATTGCAAACCTTTACGCTACCTACAACATTACAGTCTGTTGCTCAGGTAAGACTCACCATATATCCGTGAGTCATGAACCAACCCAGACAACTTTGCCTCCACATCAGAAATGTAGTCTGAAGCATCACATATGGTCTGGACAGATGTTAGTTTATCTATGATGCAGTCTTCAACATGTCTTTAACATCATCAGCTTCATTATGAGACAACCCCCCCCCCCACACACACACACACACACACAGACACACACAGGCCACTCATTTGGGGCACACCAAAGAAGGAGCTGCCCATCGCTCTGCCTCCCATTGTATATATTGCATGCCTATAGGCCCCTTGTGTGTGTGTGTGTGTGTGTGTGTGTGTGTGTGTGTGTGTGTGTGTGTGTGTGTGTGTGTGTGTGTGTGTGTGTGTGTGTGTGTGTGTGTGTGTGTGTGTGTGTGTGTGTGTGTGTGTGTGTGTGTGTGTGTGTGTGGTTGTTTCAGGGGCCTGTACACACACATAAGCATGTCTGAATATACTAACAAAACACACTAAGTGAAAAAATTGATTTCCTACGGGATAAATAAAGTGCATTTCTTTCTTCTTTAGAATTAAATTGGGCAATCCTGAAAAAAATTAAAGTTACTAATCCAATTCGGAGGTAGCAGCACAATGACATTAAGAAATTAATTTATCAGGTGTCGACATCATTCCCCTACAATCCTGTACAGCTCTTCCCTGATGATTCTGACGGGTTTATTTCCAGGGAAATTGATAAATTTGGTGAACGTCGTTTCAAGGAGAGCCATAATGAGCATCTCCCGCATTGTATAGAAAACTACCTTTTACAAAGAAAAAAACAAAAATGCAGCTGCTGGGATGTGAGAGCATGACTGATTTGTTCTTCTGCAGATGTGAGGATGAATTAGGTCGAGACTGTGTGTGATGGATCGGGACGTGAAATGGTACCAATCATAAAGATAACTGTCTGGATATGACGAGACATCTAAAACGCGATACAATAATATTTAATTCTCTGTGAATGAATGCTGAACCTTCACCAATAGGATCCTCATCAAGTCGTGTTTGCATCTAAAATACCTCTGAATACGGACTGAGTTTCTTTTTAATGATCAAACTGAACTTCAATAAAAACTCAGTTAGGTTACCTCCCTTTAAGAAACCAGAAACCCTGGGTTTCCCTCATTTCAGGGTTAACATATCCCTGGTTTCACTATAATTGATTTGACAGCGCCATCTGGCGGCAGGGAGGGAGGTTTACACCCACACCGGCAGCTTCCTGGTGACAAGTCCGCTGCTGGTGAAGCTCTGCCGGCGTGAGTATGAGCGTTCATACAGGTCAGTGAACACATTATTTAACAACGGCACATAACGCATGACGCGTTATAATGCCCTGTAAAACGAACACGTCAGAGTACCTTTATTTACCCTAAGCACCGCTAGCTAGTCACCTGCTAATCCTGCTGGCTAGCAGGCTGAGTTACCAGAGGAGTCGAGCGCTAGCTTTCTGGCTAACCGGCTCAACAGTTCGCGTTTTTAACAACGACATGACGTCATGATAAACATAATTCGTCATAAAGGTGGCGTTTGCTTTAGCGATAGCATTGAATTGTGTTAACTTTTTAGCAGTTTGTCGCTAGCTCGTTCAGGCTTGTCCTGTCTAAGGTGGTGGTGCGTTCAGGGTCACGATAAACAGTGAGATATTTGGGGATTTATGCCTCCTTGAAAACAAACGGGGAAAGGACTTCCTGTTGGCAAACTTGTTGTTGTTTACTGCACCAGATTAGATCAGTGTTTATTTACAGCACATTCCAGAAATTAATCTTGATGAACAGAGTGATTTAACTGTTAGTTCCCCCTGGCCAGTTCTTTATAAATGTCACCTTACATCCGAACTTTATTGGTATATACTGTATAGGAAGAAGTAAATTCACTCATCTGTCAGAAGACACACACACACACACACACACAATTTAATGATCCCAAACTGGGAAATTTACATGTTCGTGGTGAAAGCTATCATCGTAATGAAAAAAGGAATTTGTGCTTGTCGTCTCCGTCTCGCCGCTGGGCGCTGCCAGGCAGGATGGACTCCGTTTGGAAACCCTCCACCACTCAGATGGTGCTGCTGGCCACCAGCTCAGCCCTGACGGCCATCTTCTACTCCAAGTACAAGAGCAGAGCTAGGACGGTGGCTAGGTTAAAGGTCAGACACGTTTCGGCCCGCCCTCTTCCCGTCACATTGGAAGTCGCTTGTGTGTTCTGTTTATCTAAAACACGCGTTTCCATAGGAAGCCAAAAAAGTTTCCATCGACCAAGATTTGAAGACCTTACTGTCTGAAACTCCGGGGCGATGCATCCCCAATGCTGTCATTGAAGGTGGGTGGGGTAACCTTGAAATCCCCTTTCTGGCAACTCAAATTAAGATCTGTGCAAACTTACAAACCGAGCATCGTTCCATGAATAATTTCACACCCTCTCGTTGATGGTGACAGGTGTGGTGAGGTCCGTGAAGGACAACCTGAACAGCCAGTTTGTGGTGAACTGCCAGGGTGTGATTGAACGACTGACCCTGAAGGAGAAGAAGAAGGTCTGGAATTGGATCACTCATCTGTGGTGAGTCGCTGGAAGGGAAGAAATGTCTGTCCTGAGAGTTGAAGTTGCTTTTGCTTTAGCTCGGATGCTAGTTAGCTGCTAGCTGCGACGTCCACAGAGATGCATGTCTGTGTAGTTTAACATTTGTGTAACTTGACTGCTTAGAATACAAAGTTTGATGGAATTTTTTTTTAAGCGCTGGATCAGGTCCGAGCTTGAATGGAAACATGATGCCAGTTTCGATATTTCTGTTCGATGACGATAGACTAATTTAAGATGACACAGTTTTACACAAGCAGAACTTGGTTGGGTTTACTGATTTTAATCCGTCTGAATAGTCTGTCAAGCAAAAACACTTAAAACGGACTTGTTCCTGTTGTTGGAATCTGGAGATTCAAAGTTTCAAAATTTTTAACTTCTTTGTTTCTGCGTCATTTCAAGATAATTTTGGACAATTAAAAAAAAAAACCCAAGATGTGTAAAGATGTTATTTCGGGCTCTTGGAAACTGAGTTGGTTTCTAGAGACCAAGATACTTCCTGAGCCAGAAAATAATTATCTTTATCAGCGATGACAGAACTCGTTGGATGCCGGTGTTAGAAACGCATTAACGACTGATGTTTTCAGGCACAACACAGAGACGGTTATCCTCCGACGCACCAACATGGTTCCGTTCGCCCTCGGGTCTCATGACGACAGCGTCTCTGCCACAGTGCGAGTCATGCGTCCGCTGGATGCGGCGGAGCTGGACTTAGAAACCACCTACAACAACTTCTCCCCCACGGTTCAGTCTTTGTCCAGCGTCATCGTCCATTTCATCAGCGGCGAGCGACCGCAGGGCATCAATGAAACCGAGGAGATGCTGCGTCTGGGAGACGTCATCACCGGCGTTGGGGAGCTGGTCCTGGACAACAACCTGATCAAGCTGCAGCCGCCCAAAGAGGAATTCTGCTACTACCTCACCAGACTGGACTACGCGTCTCTCCTCAGGAAATGGAGGAAGAGCATGAGGCTGTGGCAGATCTTGACTGTCGTTTTTGGCGTGGCCACTTGTTCCATGCTCCTCTTCCTTGTCTGGAGGGGATTTGTGCGTCACAGACAGATGCAGAAGGAGCGACGCCTGCTGGAGGAGTTCAGGCAGCATCAGAAGAAATGCATGCACGAACTCCACCTGGACGAAAGCAGCGTGTCGCCCAACAGCTGCAGCTTGTGCCTGAGCCGCGAGCGCTCGTGTGTGTTTCTAGACTGCGGTCACGTGTGTGCCTGCTCCCAGTGCTACAACGCCCTGCCACAGCCAAAGAAATGCCCCATTTGCAGGGCAAATATCAACAGAGTGGTGCCGCTTTACAACAGCTAGTCTGAGTCTGCTGGACGCTTGAATCATTTTGACGCTGGAAAGACGGCCATTTAAAGGTCGTTTGTGATTTGGCTTTACTAATAAATGAATCAGAAGATAATCGTTTCCCATCAAACGTAGTTTAGGAACCTGATTCTATGAATCAAATGATTTCAGCTCGTTCCGTCCTGCGTGTATTTTTTATATCAGACGATTTTTTAAGCCCGTGGGCCCATTCTGTTCTGAGTCCTTAGTGTCCCCTGATGGTTCCATTAAAGCTGGGTTTTGTTGCCTTTCATTTGAGTCCAGTTCCAACAAAAATGTAAAACTGTAATTTGGTGTGGGGCAGCAGGTGGCATCATTTGTACAACACGTTGTGGGGGGCTTAGCGTCGTCCCCCGCTTTTCAGTCAGGGAAACAAAAAGTCTGTGGACAGTAATTGTCAGAAAATGAACGACTTTGTCTCGTAATGAAGACATGCTGTTTGAGGGAGAATTTTGCTGGGGCAGTGCTGCCTGAGAATGGTCTGGAACGCCATGCCTCCTGTTCCCCAATAAAAGCGTCTGTCTGACTCCTGCTGTTTTCTGCTTTGTTCACTTTTTATCTTTTCCTCGAGCCTCAAACGCTTTTCGTGTTCCAACAGAATTAGATCTCCACTAAAAGAACCTCATGGAAAATGTCTACTGAGACCACGAAAAGAGACCCCTGCATCATGCAGACGAAGTTCTGAGCCCGTCTCATGAACCCACATCACACCAGGAAACCTCACAAATGTATGTAGATGTAGAATTTACTGGGCCGTTGGTATTGGCGGGCGTTTGGCAGAACATTGTCCCTGAAGGCACCAGAGCCAAATGTCAGGTGTGTCCTGTAATGAAGTGGCGGTGGCACGTCGCTCTCCTGTCGCTCTGAAGTGACGGCGCTTGAAGTGAGCTCATGGTTGTGTCACCATTGAGTGTCCAGATAGTTCTACTGCAGCTATTTGATTTGTGTTCTCCATTTGATTGTAGGTTATGTACTCAAACTGAAGTGCTCACCTCAGGAGGGCATCGGGGTGCGAACACTTCTGGGTCAGAACCATCAGCGGTCAGAAAGTCCTTTATAAAAACAAGCATTTGTCTGTAATGTTTTGATTTTCTGTGAAACGAGACGATCCAAACCGTCTGACGACACGCAGAGAGGTTCCAGAGAAGAGATGGATGCCTGCAGGACATCTGATGGATCGCCAACAAAGCCGCATTCATGGTTCCCTGAGGATCTTCCTTGGTGGTTGATTTGTGTTTCTGAGTTGCATGCACTCATCTCCATGGAAACAGATGGATTTTACTTTGACATGACTTTGGGCAAAAGTCACTACAGCCTCTGTTCTGGTTCAGCGTTGTCGTGCGGCTACTCCTGCTAAAACGAAGTCGTCGTTAGCTTGCCGTCACACTTGAACTTCGTGCGTCTGATGCTGCGTTCACGCCATGTCGGTTAAGTCAATTACAGACCGTCTCACGTCCATGACGGTGTTGACCTGCAACGTCTGTTACAGTTTTATGTTTGATGACTTGTGTCATGTGACGTCTTATTTTCATGTGAAACACAATCTTTTTTTAGTCTGATTTGGGTCAATTTGTTTAAGAAGAATGATGCAATCCTGATTCATGTGAAGTTCATCATGCATGTTATTAGCATGTATAACCCCCCCCCCCCACCCACCCACCACCACCACACACACAAACACACACACACACACCTAGCTGCTTTAGCTGCTTTCAATGTGTCTGAGAACGCTCATCTCTTCCTCCTCCTCTCAAATCTTTTCGTGCCACACTCGGCTGATACTTGTTACCACATGTTTACTCTGCGCTTCCACCCTCATGTTTTTAAAGTGGGGCCGTACATCAAGCGGCGCCAGCGGTGGATCACTTCAGCTGTTTAGCCATGGGGCTCACTAACAAACTACTGTCATTGTTCTACAAACATGAAAGCCGCAGCGCTGGTCCAACACCATGGAAACCCACAGCAGTCGCGCTTTTATCCACGGAGCTGTCACTGAGCGAACCTTCAAAGACGTTCACTCCATTATACCCCACTTAAGAGTTCTGAATTTTACATGAGGATTGAGGAAGAACTGCGTGATCACTCGGAGGCTGAGACAAGCGGACCTGATTTACCCCTGGATGGAAGCCGCCTCCAGTTTAAAAAAAACACATCTTCCTGAATTGATTCTCAGGTTTATCCGATCTGATGCTTGCAACACACAAGACGTGTTCAACATGGGCTCAGACATTCAGATGAATTATGCAAGTAACACCCCTGACTGATCTGGAGGTGGAGCATGGGGTGTGTCATTGGTAAAATGAAGGCGGGACCTACCAAACAGGAAGACCTCACCTGAGACCGGATGGACTTCCAGCCTCACGCAGGATGTCATCATCAAATTCTAGAAAAGAATGACTTCGCAGCTGTGGATTGGCTAGCGATGAGCTCTACCCTCTATGCATCTGAGGGGCGGAGTCAGTAAATCTCACAAGTATAGAAAATTTTAATGTAAATATGATTTCTATGATGCATTTACTTATGCGGCAGCATGCATGTGTTTTCAGGCTGATTTTCATTGCATTGCACCAGATGATGAGATGTTATCATCGACCATTGTGTGTGTGTGTGTGTGTGTGTGTGTGTGTGTGTGTGTGTGTGTGTGTGTGTGTCGGTTTGGGGCGTGTTTGATTTGATGTCTGAGAACCGGAGTGAATGTGGTTATTTCCGCCAAAGTAATGATCTGTCAGCCTGTTCTCTGTCGCTCTCGTCCTCCATCCCTCCTTCACTCATCCTTTTTAAACCCGTCTCATGCTGCGCATGTTTCACCTTGTGAAAAGCCTCTGTGCTATTAGAGCCGTGTCGTGGTGTCATCTTTGATTTCAATGAGCCATGTTATGGCAGCTTTCGTTGTTAATGAGGCATGTGCCACATAGGAAGTACAACAGTAATCTCCATGGCATCACATTACCGGGAGTGAGGCTGCTTCAGTTTGAAGAGCAGTGGATGGAAGGCACACATTCCCTCCTGCACTGAACTACTGTATAGAACCAGATTTATCCAGTTGCACCGTGAACCCATCTGCTGAAGTTCAGTTGAGCCCGTAACTCTGGTATAATCCCTTTAAATGAATCCTAACTAATCCAAACAACAGCTATTAGCCTCATATTCATAAAAGTCCATCCAGTAGTTTATGGATAATGGATTCAAATGCAAATCTGGATTCATTCTAAAGATAGATGACTTCTTCCCACATGCCCAAAACTGTCCAACTTTCCTGAGAGGAGGTTTGTGTTAATTTTCCTAAAGGTTCACACAACATGTTTTATTCTTCTTGCGGTGTCATGAAGATAACATTCAGGTTCGAAGGCCTTACAATAGAATTTTGGGTCATGAACGAGTTCTTTGTGATGTTGGTCACCAACAGAAACGTAAGTGGACCGCGCAGATAAACGTGGGCTCTCTTGTTGCCATGTTTGGGGTTCATGGGGTTCTTTTTCAAATGGTTTCGAAGTCCAAGCCAGATAAGCTGATTCTGTATCATTTCATGACCCAGCCATCGTTTGTCCTGTTCATGTTTGTCCCCACACCAGGGATGCTGATGGAGCAACTTGTGTAAACTAGACACCAATGACAAGTTAAAGCTTGTGGCAGATACCAGTGAGGAGATCCTGTAGAAAATGTGGGTAGAGGCAGATGTCATCTGCATAGCGAGAGTAAGTGTACAATCAGTCCAAAGATACAGTGGTAATGGGGTAATAAATCCTATAAAAATGTTATTCTTTGGTTGTAAAGTTATTTTATTACATGCAGCTCCAAAGTAGATCATAGCACTGACATTATAAAGACACTACAGAAGCTTTCAACAGCCCCAAACAGTCGACAATCATTAAAAAGGCACACAGAGCAGGTTGAAAGATACTACACTATAGAACTGACCCAATATGTAAAAATACAGGAGTCACAGATACACTCACCACTCCAATTACAGCACAAAAATATTACTATATGACATCAACGTTATTTCTCAAAATACTGCACTACTGGCTCCGGTGTAGCAATTCTATTATTGAACGTCATAAATACTGTTCATGCAGGAGGATTGATGCAACTCAGCCTGAGTGAGACAAATAATAAATACCTGAGTAAAACCACAACTGTAATGGAAAGAAGGAAACACCGATACAGGCCAAGCACAGAGTTGAACCAGAACAAACCAAGCAAATGAAACGGTGCACCTTATATTTAGGAAAAAGAAACAATCACAAGCCAGACTAGTTAACCTGCAGCAAACAGATCTACATGTCTGCTGACTAGAAACCCTTGTTAGGCACTTGTGGTAAATGAGCTGTGGACATTAGCAGACTTGTTTCCCCCTAGAGGAGGCCTTTGTTGATTGTTACCCATGTTCCTCAGCACCAGCTGTGGGAAAATCCATTACTTAGTTCCTGTTTTTTGTTTGTTTGGTTTGTTTTTGTTGTTGTTTTTGTCATCAATAGTGTTGTGAGGGAATCAGAAGTGATGGTTGTGCATGAAACGGGACTGTGTTGTGTTTTGCATGTTCATGCTGCTGATGACATGTTGGACTTTCAGGCCTGAACCCATTTACCGTTTGAGGTCAAACTAGTTGCTGTGTTGGCTGTGACTTTCACGTGGCGGGAAACCCCAGGGCAGCCATTTTTATGCCTTCAGGTCTTGTTGGGATTTTGGAATTGCTCGGTGTAGGCGTATTGGATGCTGGCGGAGGTATCCGGTCTAGTTTAAATACAGACTGTATATGCAGTAATGTGTTTTACCATTAACAAGACATGATTATACTCTAAGAACAATATCTGTAATATTGTGTTATTTTGGGAATTACAATACAGGAACTATCTAGTCTGCTGCATTGTGATTCAGTTGTGTACTTTGCAAGCCAACAATTATCGATTACAGAGTGTAGTCATATTTTATGTTCAAAAGTGAATCTGTTAGTGGTGAAAGACTACGATGTTTGTGTGGTGCAACACGTAGCTCACAGCCAGGCTAATTTTTGAAATTGTAAACATGCGTTGTGGCCAACCCCGGGTCTGTAATGCTGTCTGGATCAGAACATTCCACTGCAACAGGTATGCACAGAGAAGTGGAAAATAGAAGCTGTATGTAACATAACATGCTAGTGGGATACACATTCATATATTCCCAGCAAAGCCACATATTGAACCAAATTTAACACATCTTTTGTATTTTCTTTAGCTCATTGCATATTTTTCTGTCTGCTATAATCAAACGTCAAAAAGTACCAACACTGAAATGGTAACGGGCAGACAAGCAGTGCTGCTAGCGAGTTAGCATGTTGTCATGTAATATTTTCCACAACACAATCAATACAGGAGATGCTGTGAAGAAAAAAAAACCTACACAAACAAACAAATATGAGAACAGTTTTCTCTTCAAAATGTTTGCAGCATTATTCCCATAACATCAACATATTGACATTAAGAGCTTTTCTCACGTCAACGCTCAGTAATCCAGCATGCTACGAATTTAACACTTATTCTCCATGAAACTACAATCTGTGGCATAATTCAGATTCCGCCCCTTGCTAATGGGGGCGGAGCTACAGAATCTGGCACCAGCGAGGTAATAGCTTGCACACAGTGCCTCTGGAGAGCCTGTGATATGTTTGGAGGAACAGCACACCAACAAGAAAATACACATTGTTCACTACTGTAATATCAGACCCCAGAGGACACGCTGCTGGACAGGGAATGGTCACCTCTGGTAGCATAGTATCATGTAGAACTGTGGGAGTTCAGCGCCGTCCGTCAGTCCTGGACCGGAGCACCTCAGACACTGTTTGGGTTGTAGCACAGCATGTTCAGTTGCAGGTTCTCATCCCAGTGTCTGAGGATGATGAAGAGCTGGTTGGCTGCAGCCTTGATGGAGGCCAGGTCTCGGCCTTCTGGGACCTCCTGCGCGCTCAACCACATGCTTGCCTTGGCGGCGATCATTTCCCACTCTATGAAGTAACTGGCTGAGCAGTGCTCCAACCAGGCTAGGGCCACAGCCGTGGCCCACACCATGCTCTCTGGCCCCAGCATCCTTTTTGGCCCCCAGCTGGGAGAGGGTGAGTCGGAGCTCCCTGACCCAGACGCCCGTCCGCTGTCTGTCTGGGGCTCAGCAGCAGTGGATGGACTTCCTAATGCAGAGTGACTGTCCCAGGTGCTCTTGGATGGCTGAGAGGGACTGTCCACCGTTTGCTCTGCAGGTTGCTGATATGCTTCTGACTCACCCGGAGATCCACGTCCGTCGTCGGCGTTGTCGGCACGGCGGCTGCTGGAGTGGGACAGGTGGCCGAGGCTAGTGCGGTGGCTGCTGAAGGGGGACGTCCACTTTAGCTTGTCCATGGGCACGTTGATGGCGTCACACAGAGCCGCGTCCAGAGGAAAGGCACCGCTGGCCGACTGCAGCAGCACCTGTGCACAAGGTGTTTTAAACAGAAGGGAGCGTCACCTTTTGAACGCACAAAACACTCCAATCAGCCGGTAAGCACCCGACCGGCTGATTGGATACCTGCTTCCCTGCTAGAGGAATTGACTGATACGGTTCGCATGAAGAGGTCTCTCCAGCTCTTGTTGAACGGGGAATCGAATCGAATCTGGGCAGCGACTGATCGTTTTGGACAGATGTATTCTTTCCATTTAATCAGAAAACGGATGAATAATACATGAACAACCCGGTATGCAGATCATAATTAAAGTCTATTTCAGGGTGTCGTTGCTTCGGGGATGTGTGGGGGGTTCTAATCACGTCTCAGGAAGTCTGGATGCTGCTTCTGGTTCCTGATCAGAGGTTTTAGTTTAGTAATAAAAACAAGATTTAGAGTAACACATTTCAGTAGGAATGAAATCATTAATTTACTTCCTGAAACCTTAAATATATCTTGAATTTTCTAGTATTAATTGTTTAAAATTAAAGTTGAATGTCATTTCTATGAACGTGTGGAAGCCATGTGACTTTAATTCACTGGCGAGTGATTCAATGTTAAAGCAGCAGAGTGTACGAATGGAACTAATTAAAGCCTGACGCCCCTCTTTAATCATCTCTATATATGTCTCCACTGAGGAGATTATTGGATGGGTTGTTTACCGTCTGCCACTGAAAGTTAAGATGCGTTCATGATGTAAAGTTGGGGTGCGGCTCAGTCTGGTGCTTAGCCAGATCAGAACACACAACATGCTGCATGACAAACATCCGAGGAACAATCAGAACAGCTTGCATTTTGCTGTTATGACTGGATTGTGAGGCTTTTTCTCTTGTGACAAACATCTGCAGTCCGTTAAATAAGCGTTCATCAGAAAGCATGCATATTGACAGGTCCTAGTGCATGTCGCTATACCCACCAGAGGAATGTAGTCTTTGTTTTCGTTATCCATGTCTCCGATTGAGTCACCTGACTTGCTGTGAGATCGACACATGAAGCCTTTGGCAGCTCGAGTCAGGAGACGAGTCCTGCTGAGAGCCAGCCTGAAAGAAGAGGAGAGGCGGGTTAGCTGGGGGGCGATGCCATGCCATTAGACTTTAACACATATTTGGGAACAACAGCCAGATGTGGAACGGTAACCAGTCCGGTGATCCTTTAACTAGTTCCTCCATTACCAGCTTCTGAGACAAATGTCTTGACATCTGTTTGATGGATTGTTATTTGATACCCAATATTCATGTCCCCAACGCAAGGACACGTCACACCATGACACTTCACACTATGATGGATGTTTGATTTTCGGGCTCAGTCAGGATTTTGTTATCATTTCAGTTTGGAGACTTCAGGGCTAGCATGGTCTCTGTCCACACAGGAACGGACTGCTGTTAGTATTAGCTCAGAAAAGACATGCACAGGTGGACACACACACAAACACAATATGAACTATTGTTCTGGTGTGTGTGTGTGTGTGTGTATGTGTGTGTGAATAAGGATCAGCGTTCAAGCTGTTACTTTCATCCAGTCTGCAAACGTCCTGTTACCCCAGACAACGTGACTCCGCCCATTAGGGACGGTTCTGTTGCAGCCTCAAAGCATGTTTGCACACATTCCGGTGTAAGAGGAGAAAAAGGTAAAACGTCCAGCCTCTGATAGGTTAACGCTGTGATGCGTTAGGAGTCAAACTGAGCTAACAGACACCTTTGTCGCTGGCTGGCCTCCAAACACGTACCTGGCAGAGAAGAGGCTTTCCATGGACTTCTGTGATTGGTCCGAGGTCACAGATGGACTTCTCTGGGAGACTTGGAGGCAGAGACAGAAACAGAGTCAAGTAAGGACAGAGGCAGAGGAGGAGGCTCAGCAGGAGTCTGACAACACAGAAATAACCACCGGGAGGTGGCGCTGACTGGAGGGCATGTATATCAGAACGGTTGCCTCACCTCTGCAGGTGAACCTTGTGTCGCCTTGTGTGTGTTTGTCGCTACAAAGGCGCTCATTGTGTTTTTGAAAAGGTCCAGACAGCATTTGTCAATACAAGGTGTAAAAATCACCTCTTCATATGTCATCGCTTACAAGAAGAGGGACTAAAATGTCGATAATCTCATATTTCACAGTCGGAACAATACAATAGCATCGCCCAGAAAATAACAAGAAAGCCGCCAGACAGTTTGTGTCAAAGGCCCGTGTGGAGGAAGATGGATGGATGAGAGGATGAGGATGATGTGCTCTCACTTACCCTCTGTGAAGCTACATCTCTCCCAGCCGGAGGAGGAGGGCGTACTGCAGGGGGAGGCGCCGTCCTCCGTATCTAGAACAGTGATTAAAAGAAGTCCGTGTCACCAAACCGACTTGGGCACTGCTTTTGAAAATCCAGCATGACGCAACTCCTCTGCATCTGTGCCCACTGCGAATCGGGGTTCTAAACGGCGCCGCCAAGCAGACACTCGCCATCTCATGTTGTTGCTATGCCACCGCAGAAAGTTAATTTAATGTTTACCCTTTGCCTGAAGTTGAAGTATTTTTTTATTGTAAAGCAGCACAAAGCTTACAGAGTGCCTGATATCTCATCGCCCCTGGCAGGAGATTAAGAGAAGTGTTTCTAATAAAGGTATGTTTGAATAAACATGAAGACATAAATCTGGGGAATTCTTGTGTCACCTTCTCCAGAAGAAATTCTATATGTCTTTTGCTGCAAACCCATGATAAAAACTTTCTACTAAGTAATTTCTGCTGTGTTGTTGTGATAGAGATGAACTGTTAGTTGTATAAAACGCAGCCTACTGTAGGGCTGTTGGACATCCTCGACTTCCTCTGACATGCCGCTGGACTGAGAGCGACCCAGTCCAATGGAGTAGCCTCTGTTCTTCCTGCTTCCTGAACGAGAACCGGAATGCGAGCCCCTCTTCAGACCTGCACCTGGAAACAGAGAAGACTACTGTTGCTGCTGCATCGTTTAAAAAATGCATGCTGGCTCGCTTCAGACTGAACCCAAGTCACGGTTCTATCTCATTCTCTTGATGGTTTGGTTATTATTTTAGGAAATTCACTTTCTTTCTTGCTGGGAGCAGCGATTCCTCCGCTGGTTGCCTGACAACCACCAAGATCTATCAAATAATAGTTTCCCGTCAAGAACTAACCCCCCGTGGTTCCTCAAACTTTACTGAAATCAAGCCTGTGATGAGTTTGGTCTCTGGCCATTAACCTGTTGATTATTTCTTCAGATAATCAATTAATCATCCAAATAACATCATGAAAGATGATTCATCTAAAACACAGAAAGCAGCAAATTGTTTATCCTTGTCAGGATCCCGGACCGACAATAGTTTCCGTCTGGGTTTAATGAATTATTCAAATAGTGACAGATTCATTCTCTGGAGGATGATCTGCAAACCGTTCATTTACTGTGTCTGCTCATCAAGTAGTGATCCTCTCAGGCAGGTTGTCATGTCTAGGTTATTATCAGTTATTCCCTTAAAGGTCCAATGTCAATTATCTGGGATGATCCAGGTGTGGCTGGGTGTGTTGCCACCTCAAAACAGGAAATAGAGGGATGACTAACCAATAGAGGGGTGACCAACCAATAGAGGGGTGACCAACCAACTGACTGACCAACTTACTGACCAGCCAAACAACCAACTGACTGACAGATGGACCAATTGACGAAACAAATGACTGACAAACTGACCAATATACTGACCAACCAATCAACTTACCAAATAACTGACTGACTGATCAACCAATTGACCAACCAACCAACCAACAGACTGACCAACTTGAACGTTGTCATTTTTCATACATCGACAGACACCTCCAAAAGCCTTTCTGCCAGTCCCTCTGGAAGAAGTCAGATTTCCCCCAGCTGGGTAACAATTTTTGTTACCCAGCAAGTCCTCTCCAATCAATCAACTTTTATTTGTAAAGCACTTAAGATAAGATAATCCTTTATTTGTCCCACATTGGGGAAATTTACGAAATCACATCAACAGACATTTCGAAGCACTTTTCAGAGTGAGAAACCCAACAGAACCCAATGAATTCAGCAATAGCACTAGGTGGACAACTAGTGAGATTCTATAGTGGTCCAGAACAAATGAAACAATCCCTCCAGAGATGTCCGTCAGGCTTTAGCCACCTCCATAGTATCACCATGCTAGGAAGGAGAGGGGGTGGTAACCTCAGCGCTAACACGACACGCCAGACCTTAATGAGAGAATAATTAAAAACAGTGACTAAAAATATCCTCTGACTTCTAAATGCTAAACTACAAACACAGGAAGAACACAATTGATAATCAGTGGAGTCTCATGAGTTTAACTGAACAGTTGGTGGTGCAAGGGCATCAAATCCGTATACTTACTGGGGTTTATGTAATCAATACATGTCTGCAAATACTCATTAGTGTCCAGGTCGATGGGGATAAATGCTGTGTATTTGCTCAGTATATTGCAAGCCTTGCTGGTGTGGATAGCGTACAGCTGGTACTTCCTCCCAGAGCCTGCCAATTATAATAAGCAAGAAATAAGCAACAAAGTGGTGGAGTTTAATTATATTGCTCTGCCGCATACAGGGCGCTGTTACACTAATTTCAGCATTAAAATATAGCTTGATGTTTTAGCGTAGCACACGAGGAAAGACATAGCTTCTATGTAAAGGCTGGAAAATCGAGCTAACTGGTAATTTTTTTATCAAGCTAATTGGTTCTCCTTTTATCAATATGCTAAATCAAGCTAACTTTTTGCCTTTTCATCCAACCCTTATGCTTAGTCAAGCTAACTGGATCCCCCTTTATCCCACCCTTATGCTAAGTCAAGCTATTTGTTTCCCTGTTAATCCAAACTTATTGGTAAATCAAGCTGTTTCCCTTTTCATCCTACCTTTATGCTAAACCAAGCCTAAGGTTTCTTTGCTATAGCTTCAAAGGGACAAACATGTTGTTAAATGCATGTTGTATTAAAGTCTTATTTCAGTCCAGCTCACCGTTCTCAATCTCACACTCCTTCTCAGCCATCCGCTCAAAGTCGTGCATGATGGATCGTGCAGCCAGATGGTGGAAGGTCTCATTCCACAGCTCCTCATGAACCTTTTCCTCACGTTCTCGGCCGTTCAGGAAGGGCTCGATATCAAAGACCACCTCCCACTTGACGGGTTTCCCACACAGCAGGCCGGAAACCACAGCCTTACAGTCGCATCGGTGCTTATTGGCTGCACCCAGATCTGTTCTTTGGTTCTCCTGCGGGGTTTCTGCTTGACATAGCTGGTGGCCATAACCATCTGAAACATCAGGAGCAATCCCTATGAAGCTTTTCTGATGTACGCTAAATTCATTCATCTGTTTTCCAAAGCGTCTTATTCTCTACTCCTGATTCATTTTCTGTTGTGTGAACAAATTTAGAGCATCTCCTCTTCTGGAGCCGAAATGTCGCCTTTCTCCTTGGAGACGTTTGACGGATGGAGTTATATAGATCACTTGTAGTCTCAAACAGAATTAACCCCCCTATCAATTGTCCTATTCACTGAGAACAATGCAGCAACTCCCAAAAAGTCTAACTCTTTAAAGAGTCGTTTTAGGCCTCAGCGCTTTATACTGGATCACAACCCAGGGATGCGACCAGGTGACCATGTGAGTTTGGTTTGCTGTGTCATAAAGTATTCTACACATAGCAGACATTCTAGCCATGAACTACAAAAATGCAGACGTCTCCAGGTGCCCCCGCCTCCTCACCTGCGTCCCCACTACTGCCGACAGACGGGCTGTCAGTAGACGATCTGGATCCGTCCTCCCCGGCGGCATTGCGAGCTGCAGGTGTTGCGCTGATGCCCGTCAGCTGAGAGTTGTCCTGAGGCAAGGGATGGAAATGAGGATCCGAGTCGCCTCCCTTCTGGGGGAGCAGATCCTGCTGGGGGAGCAGCTCCTGCTGGGGGAGGGGCTCCTGCTGGGGGAGGGGCTCCTGCTGGGGGAGCGGCTCCTGCTGGGGGAGCGGCCTGTGACAGCTGGCGGAACGTCCTCTGGAAGATGCGGCACACAGGCTCGCCAGCTGTGGCTGAAGACAAAGGGTTATTTCTGTCAAGCATCCTGATCCAATCAGGGTTTAATACGTTTTGGGGATTCGTCCAGTGATTGTATTTAATGTCGCTGCAGCGTTTCAACCCATTACGTCTGTAGTGTTTGAACCCATCACATCTGACCTGACATTTATCTCATTAAATTCAGTCCAAGAGTCTACATCATCAGTCGAGCTGCAGCAAACAGTTCTTCTTTTCCTTTCGGCTTTTCCTTTCAGGGGTCACCACAGCGAATCAATTGCCTCCATCTAACCCTGTCTTCTGCATCCTCTTCTCTCACACCAACTACCTTCATGTCCTCTTTCATTACATCCATAAACCTCCTCTTTGGTCTTCCTCTAGGCCTCCTGCCTGGCAGTTCAAAACTCAGCATCCTTCTACCAATATATTCACTATCTCTCCTCTGGACATGTCCAAACCATCTCAGTCTGGCCTCTCTGACTTTATCTGCAAAACCTCTAACATGTGCTGTCCCTCTGATGCACTTAGTCCTGATCCTATCCTTCCTGGTCACTCCCAAAGAGAACCTCAGTATCTTCATCTCTGCTACCTCCAGCTCTGCCTCCTGTCTTTTCTTCAGTGACACTGTCTCTAGACCAAACAACATCGCTGGTCTCACCACAGTTTTAGCTGAAACTCTTCTATCACACATCACACCTGACTTTTCTCCACCCGTTCCATCATGCCTGTACACGCTTCTTCACCTCTTTTCCACACTCTCCATTGCTCTGGAGTGCTGACCCTAAGTACTTAAAATCCTCCACCTTCTTGATCTCTTCTCCCTGTAACTTCACTCTTCCACTTGGGTCCTTCTCATTCACACACACATGTACTCTGTCTTACTGCGGCTACCCTTAATTCCTCTCCTTTCCAGGACAAACCTCCACCTCTCTAGCTTCTCCTCCACCTGTTCCCTGCTCTCACTGCAGATGACAATGTCGTCTGCAAACATCATAGTTCATGGAGATTCCTGTCTAACCTCGTCTGTCAGCCTGTCCATCACCATAGCGAACAAGAAGGGGCTCAGAGCTGATCCATGATGCAGTCCCACCTCCACCTTGAACTCCTCTGTCACACCTACAGCACACCTCACCACTGTCTTACAGTCCTCATACATGTGTAGTACTCTTTTTTGGCATGAAACCATACTGCTGCTCACAAATGCTCTTCTGCATTTAGTCTAGCTTCCACTACTATTTCCCATAACTTCATTGTATGGCTCATCAGCTTTATTCCTCTGTAATTGCCACAACTCTGCACGTCTCCCTTGTTCTGAAAAATGGGCACCAGCACACTTTTCCTCCATTCCTCAGGCATCTTCTCTCTATCTAAGATCCTGTTTAACAACCCAGAAACTCTACTGCCACCTCTCCTAGACACTTCCAAACCTCTACAGGTACATCATCAGGACCGACTGCCTTTCCACTCTTCATCCTCTTCAATGCCCTCCTCACTTCATCCTGACTAATCTTTGCTACTTCCTGGTCCACAGCAGTCACCTCTTCTAGTCTTTGTTCTCTCTCATTTTCCACGTTCACCAACTCTTCAAAGTACTCTTTCCATCTTCCCATCACACTACTGGCACCTGTCAATAGACTTCCATCCCTATCCTTAGTCACCCTAACCTGCTGCACGTCCTTCCTATGTTTGTCTATTTTTCTTGCCAACCTGTATAGATCAGTCTCTCCCTCCCTGCAACATGCGAATCAAACCTGCAGCAAACAGTTATTTAACGTATTTATCTGTAATCCTCCTGTTTGGTTCAGGTATAAGAAAGAACTCATCTTTCTCTGACTGAGACACCAAACCAGTTCAAAGCGAGTGAAGTATAGTTAAATAGAAATTAGCTGTTCTTTAGATACAAACCAACGTTCTGCAGTGACAATCTATAATCATATTTATAGTAATGTCAGGCCTTATATGGTTACTAGGCAACAAAACAGTCCAAGCCATGTCAACGACAGCTTTTTTTTGATCGGCTCTGATAATTATTTCCAATCATTAGCTTTCAAGCTTCCTGACAGTTTACGGTGTTTATTTACAAAACATCAGATACTCATTTTGGGCTGTGATAAAAATTGTTCAATTAAAACTTTAATGACTTGAACAATCAAAGCAATCAATTAATCCTCTCATCAACTAATCAAATCATTTCTCTTCTGCCTGCAGAGTGATTTTTCGTGCTGTTGTCTTTTATATGGTAATAAAGAACAAACATGCTGGTTCCTTGTTAGCTTCAGATTGATGAAGGAGATGTGGACTCATTTCTACACAGCTTGCTGAGTTCTATTTGGTTTTGTTTTCAAATTCTCCTGGAAGGATCTTCATGACGTATTGACAAGTTATTGTTTGGACTAATCAGTTTTCTGCTATCACTATCGAACGGAGCTCATTCTGGAAGCGCTAGTTTCACACATCTGTTCTTCCTTGGTCATGTGACTATTACTCCCTGCAACTGGTGGACCACACCTGGAAGTCGTTCCTCCACTGGGCCTCGTGCTCTGGGCTCATCTGGCCGATCAGCTCTTGGACTTTGGCCCTCCTCAGTGGGTTCTTTGCCATGGCTGAGCTGGGGTCGCTTGGAGTGTAGACCTTCTTTGCCGGGTTGTAATCTGTGATCTGGTTGGTGCTGTAGGCGCGCCTTCTTGGCGATGTCTTACAATCTGGCGGTTTGTTTGAAAAGACAAGCTTAAACCCAAAACAGTTCCAAGGATAACATTTGTCTTCTTTTAAAGAATGTAAATTCAATTAGCGTTTCTAGTTAGCCTGCTGAGGGACATCCTGCACATGCTAGCAGCTTGGTGAGGCTACTTAGATGCACTAATGAGATAAATGCTAACGGTGACAATACAAATCTTTAAAATAGAATGTTTACACGTGTTGCTCATTAGCTTAGCCATTAGCAAGCTGTTTTTACTGGTTAGCACCACTGAGTCTCTAAAACAAACAATAGCATTATCACAGATGTGGCTTGACGTAGACCTAAGAAGGATGTGAACTTTTAAATGAAATGTTTGCATTGTTCCGTGGAGAGATGAGTTTTATTTTTGACACTTGATTGGTTCTGACTCATTCTGTTGGAGGCGACAAGCACGTCTGGTTATTAGTATTCTAGAACAGTTTCTATGCAGACATCTTATTTTTCACTTACAGTTTACATTTGTTATTTTAGTATTTTGTGGAAGGCAAAATCAGACTTGTCTTAATGATGGACGGTGCAGACCAATACATTAATTCATTTAAAGTGCTGACAATTATTTTTCACAAATACATTCTGGTATGGATGAGCTGGGTGGACGACCGATAGACTGCATGGAGAGTTGGATTGACTTTGAACAGGAGAGAGGAACGCCAGGCTGTCATTCTCTCAGCAGAAGTGGTTTATGTGATTTCAAGGTGACAAGGAGAGGATTGTTGAGGAAGGAGAGCTCAGCTCTTAATCATTCAAGCTGATTAATTGATGCCTGTTGTCATAAAACAAGAATGAAGTTAGCTGAGACATGGGAGATATAGTCCTCGGGCATCTAGTCCAGCCTCGACTCCAGGGACATGTATTCCACGGACATGTAATCTTCAATCATGTAGTCCAGAGACCTTTAGTCCACGGACATTTAGTTCTGGGACACGTAGTCCTGGGATATGTAGTTCTAATACTGTGGAGCAACAGAGTAGAGTTCAACATGAAAAGACTCCTTCAATGATTCTCTGAAACTTCCAGCAGCACAAAATGTTACCTGAAGACTGTCCCAGGTCAGCTTCACCACTGAACTCCAGCAAAGACTTTTGGTGTTTGAGGACCCCACAAAAGTGTCTGAATCATCAGTGACCACCAGACATACTAACTCCATCTACTTGTTGCTGGAGTTGGGTCATCGTAATCCTGTGTTACCTGAAGGTCTGCTCCATGTTCCACATTAAAGTCAGTGTTTAATGTTCAGAGGAGACCTGGATGTTTACAGCACCGACAACACCCAAGTGTGCTTGGCTAGATGCAGTGCTATTTTAATTCACCAAGGCAACAGCCTGAGGTTTTAACTGGACTTGACAAGTCTTCCTGGGGGACATGAAGGTCTGTATCAAAATGTTTAAGGAGGGGGAATTTGAATCCTTATCTCTGTATTCATCCTGTTTTCTTCTCAAAAATGCAGAAATCTTTTTTTTTTGTCCGCCCTAATAAATCTATTTAGTTAAACTAACCAACAGTGTGTTGCAGTATACTAGTTCAACTGCTAATAAAAACAAAATTCACATATAAGTAGAAGAAGTTTTCTAATTTTGGTTCTTACCTGAGGCGTCCTGCTCTGCAGTGGCAGGGCTGCTGTCCAACATGGGGTCCTGTTGGGGGTCATAAAGAGTACCAGAGGTTGCTTCTCTGCAGGAGCCCTGGCTGTCAGCACTGGACTTCAACATGTCCTCTTCTTGGGAGTGGTAAAACACAGAGCTGGCGGACTCTATGGAGCGCATCATACTGTAACGCCTCCTCTTGTCCTGTTTAAGATTGGAGCAAGTGCTTCAGCAAAGATCCACTTAGAAACCCTGAATCAGATGCTTCTCCATCGTTAGTTGTGGCCATTTTTATCTCAAGAGGAAAGTCATTCAGACGTAACAGATGCACAGAAATACATAATTTTTCTAAAGGAGCATCAAAAACACACAAAATCACGTTATTCCTCCTTTAGTGATTGTTTTGCACATACGGATTTGGGGTTGGCGTGGTAGCGGGTGGTATCACAGGCCACACTGTAGCCAATCAGACTGTCTCCTGGAAACAGGAAGGTGTTTCCTACAGGTGACAGCAGCACCTCTTTGGTCTCAGGAAATAGCCACTCGATGGAAATGTCACTGAGCACCGGAGACATGGTTTTCTTCAGGGACTTGATCATCTGTTAGGTAATAATAAACCAACTATTACAGACCGAGCTTCTTTTTGTTCAGGAACTAAAGTAAATGGCACTCTGTATAATTTCATAATAGGAAAACACTCTGTGCTTAGAATCACACAAGGGTTTGTCCATGGCATGAAGAGTAGCTGCATCAGACTGAAGGATGGAAACCAGTACCTTGGGTTGCAGCCTCTCTCCATCGGCCAGGAACTCTGCCGTTCCCTTGGAAACAGTCGCCAGGCCCTGCACCAGCCTTTTGCAGGCATTTTGACCGATGCCGAACGTGAAACATCTACAACACATCCAACAGCTTCATGGGAAAATCCAGAGTTAGAAGAGGATGAAGACAGATCTTTAGAGACGATCTGGTATTGAGCTGGCTAATGTCAGTGCCCCAGCTATGATCCCTGGGATGCTTAATGGGACCGCAATGTGCAGATGAGAGCTGAAATGTCACTCTATCATTGTTTAGTCTTGTCTCCAACTGGCTGTGCTGATTTTTAAACATAATGCGATTATGACCCAGGAGGGTTCTGTGAATCGGCCCGGCTCTGTGAACCTGTTCCAGTCATCCAGGGTAAGTCGTGGGGAAACGACAAAGTCAGTTATTCCCACAGTGACTGTGGACGGGGATTCACACTGGGAGACTTTAATGCAAGCTGCATATTGAAATTAGTTCCCTGCTGTAGATCTATTGTGTGCGACCGCTCTCAGGTAACAGCCGGTATTTGTCACCTTCAAGCTGTTTTTATTACCCAGACACAGCTTCAGAACCATGTTCTTCATCTAAAGCAAGGCTGCACAACTCTGACAAATTCTTTGTGATCATACACAAACTGTTTGGTGTAAAAATAAATCTAATGCATTTATATTCTAAAATTCATTTTGAGAGGATTACAGTTCTGGAGCCAGGTGCTGCATGTAAACCTCTGCTAATCCCTGGATGTGATTTTATGTTAAAGATAAGCTTTTGCTATTTGCGTAATGGTAATAAGCGTAACCTGAATCTACCATTGTTTCCTCAACACAGCAAACAGCAGCTCCTCTGCTGTACAGCAGCTGTTGCTAGTGTCAAAAGTCCACACAGCTACAAAAGACGTCAACGCCGGTGGTCTGATGTGCAACGTTTGCAGGTTCTCAACACGTTTTGTCAACAGCTTTCCCAAAAAAACACCCTTTAGTGATCCATTTCATCCAGAGCAGCAATCAGAAGCATAAAAAGTGCTTATTTTTTCAATAAAGAAAAATTTTAAATGCTTTAAAACAAAAAATAAAGATGAGCCCTTGCCTGATGTAGCGTGCGTGGCTGCGGACAAGCTCAATGACTTTGCCGGTGTTGCTGACGGCGCCGTCTGTGAGCAGGAACAGCAGACGGGGGTGTCCACTGTACATCGGCTGCCTCAGGATCCAGTGGAGCGGTTCCAAGATGTTGGTGCCCCCCATGTCAGCTCTGATCTTCCTAACATACTCACAGGCCAAGCCCAGGGCTTCCTGGGTTTTAGTAGCACAGAACATGGATGTCACATCTGTGTCCAATCAGCTCAAACATCAGGCAGCAAGGCTTCACACAATTACCTCCTCGTAGATCTGGCTGGTTGTGAACAGAGATTTGAACGTCGAGCCGAAGCCAATGATGTTAAACCGACAGCCCGGCATGAGGCTCTTTAGGATGACCACCATGGTGTCCTGAGAGCAGAACCCAACAAAAACCCTGAGACATTAAAGACAAACCTCTCTCGCTCATTAGGCGCTCGATGTGCTGTTGAACTATTTGATCATTCCTGCTGTAATGTAACTGTGTCTGCCGACAGTTGTCATTGTCGCACAGCAGTTCTTTAAAGCAGGAGAGGCGCCACACAGTCCTTTCATCCATTACTGCATCCTCTGTGGCGGAGGGAACACTTATCCTAGCGTCACAGACAACACAGGCCAGACGAGACCGTTCAGGCACTTTAAACAGGACCAGAATCCAATATGTGGCGCCCCAGCTCATGGAAGTAAATGTACTTTGAGTGGTTTCTGAAAAGATCCGGAGTAAATACTGACTGTGTTACTCGTACCAGCAGAGTGGTCTCACGCCTAGACTGGAGCACCAGACACACCCATTAAAGCAGGCATGGGCAAACTACGGCCCGCGAGCAATGTACGGCTAACGTAGCCCGTTAGGCTTTGTAATCCGGCCCACCAAACGTTTTTAAACTAATAATATAATATAATATAATATAATATAATATAATACAGTATAACATATTAATATAATTTTATTAAATGAATACAGTTAATAAACATCTGCTCCTCAACTAGTCTGCCTGTAAAATTTTAACATTCTGTGGCATGGTGAGTCACAGTTAACCCCAGTCTGCGTTACAGAGGACGAGTCAGAGCACAAGTCAGAGGATGACAAATTGGACGACGAGTCAGGATGAGCTACAAAATGAGTAAGGGGGCGAGTCAGAGGACGAGTCAAGATGAGTTAGAAAACGAGTCAGAGGACAACATAGGCAATGAGTTAGAGGAGGAGTCAGAAGACGAGTTAGAGGATAAAACTGACAATAAATCAGAGAACGAGTTAGAAGATGGGTCAGAGGATGAGTCAGAGGAGGAGTCAGAGGATGAGTCAGAAGACGAGTTAGAGGACGAGTCAGAGGACGAGCAGCTGAATATCCGCAAAAAAATATCAGAAGAACAGCTCTGAAGGAGAAACGTGACATGAAGGCTGATCAGGCCTCAAAGGCCTGCCGTCGACATCCTGGTGACCGACAGACGTTAGTTGAATAGTGAACGATTCGTCTGCTCAGTATCCCTGTATAGTGCCCTTCAGTCGGATAACTGCCCCTAAAGCCTCCTAGAGTTCTCTTTGGTAGCATCATTAAAACATCTTTAGATTGGTTTACAGTATGTTGCAAAGCACACACCATGCTCCTCAATGAAATACCTTCACGCGGTTGATGTTGACTCCGCTCATGCTGCCGCTGCGGTCAATGAGGAAGATGAATTCCCCGTGAACCTTCCTCAAGTCCGAACTGACTGACTTGAGGTCAGGGCAAAAGTTCAGCATCACCACGGGGTTGTGGAGGATGTCCTTATGGAGTCGCCTGTGAATTATGTCCACCTGTGAGTAAGAGAGGGTGGAGGCGGGGGTTTCAAAGCTGATGTTAAAGGGGATTTGGCACCATGATGTAAGCTGACACTTTCTCAATGTTCAAGGACAGGAACAGAAAAGAACCATCGATCAGATGAGTGGAACACATGCAGGATTATTGTAGAAGCAGGAAATTCCAGGTCGAACATGACCGGCATTTGGAGTGTTTCCATAGAAACATGATTTTAAGGCTAAGTGCTGCCTCTGGTTTCGTTTCAGTCTGCTGGTCCTTTAACAACCTCATCAGAACAAAGATGTTAAAAAACACAAAGGACCCCTAAAAATGAACGAATAGCGTGAAAACACTAAAACATTTAAACGCCGCCCTGCAACTATTCATACCATGTCTTTACAGTAGATAGAACAAGGATTATGAAATGAGAACACGACCACACAAGGCAGGGCTAGCCAGCTTGTGAGGTAGCAACAGCTAGCCTCAGCTAAAGCTAACAATTTTTTCTCCAGCTGTTATCTGTAAATGAGTCTCCAACTAGCTCTGAGCTAATTATGATAATGGAAATGATGTTTGTTCCTTCTAACAGTATTTAGAAGGAACACAAAAAAAATGGTAATATGGTCAAATATTTTTGATATGGGAAAAAATATTTTACCATATAAAAGTGTGATTGTCATGACAACGGCATGTAAAGTGCACCTTAAAGCTAGCTAACTGGTGCTTTAGCTGCAGCTAGGTTTAGCTGAAGCTAAGACCAGATCCACTCCTTTTTTTCTGCTGCTGTTATGTGAAATAAAAATAAAATTTATTACTATTGTAAATACATTGGACAAAAAAGGAAAGCAAGTTCCTGTTAAGCTAACTAGCAGCATTTAAATTAGTGAAAAGTAGAATTTGTGAGCAACTTTGTGGCTTTAAATCACATTTCTTAATGTACTGAATAAAATGAATTTTTTTATCTTACATAGATGGACCTTTAAACAGTGGAATAAAGGATCATGTTTTACTAAGAGAGCTGGTCAAGAACCTGAAACCTGTTCCCTCTTCATCCTAGTGTGGTCCAGTGGATGTATTTTTGGATATGTTGCACCATATATAGTCACACCCACCTTCCTCTCATTGCTGGAGTCCTTCTTGGTGGCCTTGATGAAGTCACTCCTGCCATGGAGATACTCATCATACTCCTCCTGCATCATGTCTCCGTTCTCCATCAGAACATGTGGCAAATGAGGTTCTAAAAGACCAACAGACATGTGACAGACAGACAACAGGCAGGACGGGTGGGGTCTGTATGGCTGAATCATCCACATACTGATGTAAGAATCACCTGTGCCTCACCTGGACCGCACTACCAAATGAACCTGGAGAGGTGAATGAATCCTGGGAATGGTTCCACAGCTCTCACAAAGCTTTGATTTCAATTTAAAATGCCCAGATCGCAATCAGTATTTTAAAATTTTATTTGTATAGGTGAAGTTTTTCACTGAGGCAAACATAGTTCTTAATATTAGTTATAAAATGATTTTCTACACTATATAATCAACAATACCATTGCTCCATTATTTATGTTTGCATTTAATTGCTTACTTTTAAATTGACAAATCCATTTTCCTTCACTTTGTGCTACTTATCCAGGCTATATGCAGACAACATCATTGGGAAATCCTGTTTTATATTCCTGAGACATACTGGAACGTATTTCATAAAAGTCAGTATATCGATGCGTTTGGTTCCACATCAGTGCATGGCGCTTTAGCTGGATGACGGTGGCCCAAGTATTCAGTTTCATCCTATGGGGTATTAACCCTGAGTGTAAATGTCAGTTCCAGAGTAAATGTCAGGGCTGGCAGCGGCCATTAAGCCACCCAGCTTTAATGGGTGATGACAGACGTACATGCCTGAAATGCGGCTCATCTCTTAACTCAAGATGAGCGCCCATGTTGTGCTGAAGCTGCAGCGCCGGTCTTTACCGGATCAGATTTCAGATCTGCTTTATGAGCAAGATGGTCACAAGAAGCGTATTGAATTGGCAATTGGCAGAGGCTCGTTCTGCCTCTGGTAGACGACGGGCTCGTACATACAATAGGTCACGACAACGTACGAGGTACAAGAGCGCAGGGGAATGAAACCGGCGCTGCACGCCCACACGATGGGGTCGGACTCCTTTGGCATTTTACACTTTGGCAAGAGAAGCATGTCTAGTGCTGATGAGGCGTTCGCACAGAGAAGCACACTGGATCATCTTACAACTAATCCAATTAAGTCTGAACACAACATATGTTGTATAAGAACCCTGAAAGAGTTCTTAACTTCAAGTCATTGTACTCAAATAATAATTCGAAGGCTGTGAGGTCGTGACTGGCGGACCTACCACTGGGGTAGATGAGGATTTTGACAGGGCAATCATAGGTGTACTTGTCAGCGAGGGTGATCACGACACTGGTGGCAGAGCGGGCCAACGGGTCTGCATCGGCACGGATGGCGTGAGACGGGCTCTCCACACCTGCACAAAGACAACCACAGTAACTATAGCAATGAGCTAACAGCTAGCCACACTGATGTGATACATCTGTAGAGCGCAACTCTTTTCCTGTCCATCTCTTTTTGTTGTTTCACTTTGGGTACAGAAAAAATAAATCAGATAGAAAGCACTTAAAAACAAGACTTTGAGAGGCGAGTTAATGTCCTCCAGCTTTTGCCAGTCTTGATGCAAAGCTAAGCTAAGTCATTTCACATGGAAGACTGGGATGTTAATCCTCATATCACGTAACTCACAGCAAAACAGAACATCTACATGTTTCCCTTTGTATCAAAATACTTAATCAAAAATCTGTTGTCCACTGTTCACTGAAGCAAAAGCTGCGTGTAGTGAATTAAAATGCTGCAAACACAGGAATGGTGCGTTATCTCTTTCCAGTCTCTCTGCAAGGTCGAGCCTGTTGTTCTTGCACACTGGAGAAAAACAGCATTATTTCTAATAATTGAGGACACAGAACAGCTGACGACTGTATTTGCCCTCGGAGGACGTATCAATCACTTATATCATCATCAAGTATTTGTTAATTCGCTGACCTGCGAGGAGATAGGGAGCACGAATTTCCAGCTGGAAGTTAAACTCATAGTCGATAGAGTTGATGGCCTCCTCCTCCAGAAGAGAAGCCAGCCAGAGCTGAGGAGAGCTGGGAGTCGACTCATGAGGGCTGGAGGTGTAAGATTGTCTGTCCCGCCTGAGCAAGGAGGAATGTATGAAGGGTCGTGATAAATCATTATCTAATATTAACACCTGGAAAGAGTTCAAACTTCTTCAGTTTGCGGTCTTACGATCTGGAGAAGTTAGGGGATAGTCCTTGCTCTTCATTGATGCTCCGTTGTACCCTAGGAGTGCACACCGCTGGAGATGACACCAGGATGCCTCCACTGGGCAGGGTGGTGAGCTCTGAGGAGGTGCTGACCAGAATATGGACCGTCTCCATTGGCGGAATGATCCCAAGGTTGACCACGAGCACCGTCCTCTCCAGATCCTCATCCATCACGATGTGTCCTGCAACACAAGACTGGGTTAGCAAAAACTTTTCTTCAAAAATCAGGGAAGCAACCAAATCAGAATCATTCCATGAGCTCCAGAAGCATGTTGTCCTACTTATCCTATAATGCCCGTCTGATTTGAAATGACAACCCTTTCAATCCTGCTCTACTTGTTTAAATGCTCCTCCCATTAGAACCGATCCTGAATAGCCACATCCTGTACACCAGTCTTCTCCTTGAGCGATGTATGTTCTCCCCCCGGTGGCAACACAAATGTTGTGAACATATTTACACCTATTTGCATGGCCAGTGGTGCATGTTATCACTTCCAGCTGGTTGCATTACCTCCTTGAACACTACTGTATTTTAGAACGCTCCAACATTGCCTGTCTGTTTGGGTCTGAGTTGGTCGAGAACATAATTCCCATAGCTCAGCGACATTCTATTGACGGTGACTGGAAGGAGAGCTGTGGGTGACCCCTTTCACAGCGCACGTCACCACTTTGATTAAAAATCAGAAAAGTGATGACGGTGGCTTTGACCTCACCGCCACCGCTGTGGAGGCCTCCATTAGGCGTGTTGCAGCAATCCATGTAGCAGTCGTCAATCTTTGCCTTGTCTTTGATTTGCAGTGTTATAATCTGACTGGATATCATCGCTTCGAACCCCACGACGATGGAATTTTCCTCCATTGGATAAATGAAGATACCTGAGAAAAAAAGTGTATGAAATATAATGAAGGTCAGAACCGGAAACAAGAGGGAGGAGTTTTAATGGATGGGGGTGCGCTCACCCTCAATTGCATGATCCTCAATATTTTCGTAGGTCATGGAGGCTGTCATCGCCAAAGTGTAACCCTTGACACAGGAAGTGATGTCAGACACACTGAGGGGCAGAGCGCTCCGGTTCTCCTTGTTGATAAGTCCAGGCATGGTGCTGGTTTAGGGTACTGTTTGTGGTCACATGATCAAAAAGGGAAAACAAACTGAAAAAGCTGATCAGACTCTAAATAAAATACAATCTTCAATTTAAACAGAAAGTGTTTCAAAGAGATAACTGAAGGATTTGTATAAAGAAAATTTAACTGGAATAAAACAGCTTTTTAAATTCTCATAAAAAATACATGTTTTACTCTTAAGATAGGCAGCTCAAAGTCAAAGTCAGCTTTATTGTCAAATGTACCATTTATGCACGACATACAGCACAGATGAAATTGCAGTTCTCTCTGACCCACAGTAGACAGTACAACAGGCAGTACAACACAGACAGTACAACAGGCAGTACAACACAGGTAGTGCAACACGGGACAACACAGACAGTACAACACAGGCAGGACAACACAGGCAGTGCAACAAGCAGTACAACACAGACAGTATATCAGACAGTACAGCACGAAGTATAAGACGAAACACAACGGATGGTTAACACAGATTACTCCCAGATTAAAGCAGTTATTACTATTTCCTGTTAGCTCCAGCCACAACAATGCTACATTCTGATGCTGTAAATAAGCACATTGTATGGACACAAACAAAGACTTGTCGCTCATGTAAGTTACATGAGCTGCTCACTCTACCGATGGCTAATTAACTCTTGTTAGCTTGCACAATGTGACTTCATGAAACATAGTGCTGTGAAGTACAGTATATTGAATGAAAAGGAAAACAACACTGACTAAAAATTAAGTCTACATCTCAGAGCAGACGGTCAGTTCTGGACCAGTGGACCCGAACTACAACCCATGTTCACAATGATGACATTTTGACAGAAAAAAATAGACCTCATTCTTTCCAAATGTGAAGATTTGTCAGAGACGACAATCTTTTTCTTCAGGTAACTGATCTGTCACCTGTGAATGCTCAAAAAAAAAACACCCACTCAAACCAGCCAGGCTTTCCTTTCACAACCTGCCACAGAGTTTCATCAAAATGTCTCTCAAGTGATGTTTGTGCTGCTGACAGGCCGACACTGAAGATCATATGTTTTATAACAGGGTGTTCATTTATTTACCATTTGAATGCTGAACTTTGATTTCCTTCTTTTTTACTGCTGCAGTTAAAAAAACAGGAACAACAGATACTCAGCAGAGGCTCATCCAGATGACAGCCGGCATCTAGTCATCAGTTTAGTGCAGAATCAATAATCTTCAACAATATGATACAGTAAGGAGCCTTAGAATTGGAGAGGAAAGTACTCTGAGGAATTGAGATATAGGCCATAGCAATAAAACAAATTTACAACATCCCAGTAATGTACAAAATCAAACCAATGCCATGTTCGGTGCCATGCAAGGTGACGATCTGTAATTTAAGCCATGTAAGGATAAATGCTCAGGGGGGTGCAGAGCTGCTAATAATGTAATTGTCACAGTTACAGTGAGAGGAGCTCCAGGCTGTTCCATTGTTCATTGCGTGCCCCCCAGCGGCCCTGCTGATGCAGTCCAAGGTCTGCATGCTGCAGACCAGAGCGCTCGAACAGACTTAATAGGAAGTGTTATGACGAAAGCAATTTCCATAGAGACAAGTCCGCTCGCCTCTTCGCCTGCAGAATGACCAGTAGCATCTCTCAAGTGTGCTTTTATTTAGACTCCGTAGCTGATTGCAATTCAACCACCAGTCAATCTCCTTCCTGCAACGACAGGAGATCTTTTTGTCACTGAGAACATTTTTTAAAAAGGCCCAACTGTCGTCCACCACACTCCGCGGGGAGTCCCTCTCAAGCAGGACCACATCTGATCCGTGTTTCTAATGGCCGTACCGTAGGGTTACTTACTGGGAAAAGGTCACATAGATATAATTAGAAACTATTTATTTACTTCTCCATCTCAACAGCGCCATCATGTGTTGGAAGCAAACATGAAAACATCACTTCATCCTTCTCTGGACACAATATCCTCACACAGGATGCAAGACAATCCATATTGAAAAGGATAATGATGTTGGCAGCATCAGTGATACAGATGCAGAATACCAACGCACCACCACAGCATCAGAGCTGCACCTCCGGCAGTTTGGATTCAACAGAGTTGACACTGTGCCTTAAAAAGGCTCTTCCTCCAGGGTATTTTCTTTATGGTCTGCACACTTGTAGTAATTAGTGTATTAAGTGGCAGTCCCAGGATGCTCAGTCTCATGACTCACCCCCCTACATCAACTCTCAACATTTTCTATCAGCGTTGCCACTCTCCTGCTCTCATTAGTGTCAAACAGTGAGCGACGCCGTAGTAACCACCTGTTGGGAAACAGCGTGTGCACGCCTGTACATCAAGATGCATCCACTGGTTGTTTTAATCATCTGCCTGGCCGACCTTTTATGACAGGGATGTTTAATTTATGCATCATGAGGAGACTCAATGCGGCAGTAAAATGTATCTGAAATGAAGACAGTCTCAGCCTCTTTTACCTACCTCTCATCTGTGTCAGCTGAGTGTCTGGTGAGGAGCAGAAGTCCACTTGTCATGAAAGATATCCTCCTCTTCCCCCCGACCTCTCTCGGCTCCTCTTTTTTTGTTCCGTCTCTGTGGCGTAGAGGGAAAAAGGAGTGCTGCCACAGGTGGCTGAAGCTACTGATGCTGCGGCCGCATCGCTAGTTGGATGCACAATGTAAAGAAAGGGACCTGCTGCAGCGTTTCAGTCGAGCACAGCAACATGTGGTTGCAAAAACTGTTTCATTTGTGCTCCTCTTCTCTCCATCCCTCCCCTTCCTCTTCCTCCGCCTCCTCCTCCCTGTGGATGCTGGAGTTGGAGGGCTTAGAGAGAGAGAGAGGGGAGCTGAAATAGAGGTTCCAGACCTTTCAATGAACATCCTCTTTCCCCATCAGAGGCACAATCAAAGCGTCAGCACGCCCCCCACCCCCCACCCCCCACCCCGGCTCCAGCCCTCCCTTGTATCGATGACAACAGGATCCATTCAGGTATCCTTTCTAAATAGTGTAAATCACATGTATCATAACAGCAGGAGAGCAAAAGGAGCTGGGAGGAGCCGGTGGGTGGGCGATGGAGCGTGAGGCATCCACCTTAGATCTTCCACCCCACCACCCCGCCCCCTACCCTCCAGGGTGATGGGAAGGGTCTTAATGTTTTGAATCAGTGTGGGTGTTGGGCTCCTCTGTGTTTGGTGATCACTCCGTTTGATCTGTCTGTTTTCTTGCACGGTTACCATGACAATTAATGTGTGTTTATAAATTCGTTTTGGTGGTGGTAGAAATGTAGATGGCGTCTCTGTGTGTGTGTGTGTGTGTGTGTGTGTGTGTGTGTGTGTGTGTGTGTGCGTGCGTGTGCGTGCGTGCGTGCGTGCGTGTGTGTGTGTGTGTGTGTGTGCGCGTGTGTGCGTGTGTGTGGGTTGGCTGAAACATCCGCCTTGAAATTGAATTAACCTGCAGCCAATAAAACTCCCCCCCTCCACCACCACCACCACCCCCATCTATCTGTTCCCAGCCTCCAGACAGGGTGACACAACAACACATGGAGGCTCTCTCTCACAACAACCAAGGAGCGGAAGGTTCTGTTCCACTGAAATCCTTCCGTTGTGAGTCCACTGTCTCCTGTCTGAATGCCAGCAGGCCGGGTTCTGATCCCGGTAGAAGCAGCTGTAGCTCATCTGTTTACAGATTGTCATTTTAAAACTAGTTTTACAGCTATTGAATAAATTTTAAACAAATGCATTTACATCAAAATATATTTATAAGACTTATGCATTTTGCTAGACTTTCTTTTCATTGTGTTTTATGTTTTCATGGCAACAAGTGGAGGGTCGAGTTGGGGAGTTATGGTATCTCATCTGTGTAAAGCTCTGGTTTATTGTCTAAAAATGTTTCTGCTTTTATTGTCTGGCACTGACTTTATTTCTGAAGAAGTTGGGGCGTTAATTTATTTATAGTTGGGGTTTTTTTGTCCCACCCACTTAAATGTGACAGTTTGCTGCATTTCACTCAACTGGACTGAAAAGCAGTGATTTATCAGTTTTGGTAGGGGGAGTGGAGTTATGCCGCCCTAATCCGACGCCCACCAGTTCAACAGCTTTTTGTCATAATGCTGAAATTTCATTTATTCATTTCTGCATTTGGTAATTGAAAATTTAAAGTCAGCTGTTTCTAGGAAAATGAGCCACACGGGTCTCTGTGTAATCATCACCTCCTCAGTGTTCAAGGGCATCGTGAGAACATGAGTACATGGTGGCAACAAGACTCCACATGTGGAGGAAATATCCTGGGAACTCCTCAAGCATGTGATGAAATTCAGATATGTCAGTTCCTGAGAGATTTCTCCATCAGTCAGTAACCATGGAGATATGGGTCCAAAGCTTCCATTGAACAGATCTGCTCATGGTGAGGTTCTGCCTGTCAAAGGGAGGGCTGCTTGTGGACCCCATGGGAAAAGATCACACGACTGGAAGAGTGATGATGTCACTGCTATGGACCTCCTTCTGTAAATTTATGGTTCTCAGATTGATTTTTAGAATTGATCGTAGAACTATGGAAATCATCTTGATGATAAAATCGTGTTTTGTTCCTGAACTGCATTTCTGTGTTCCATTCCAACATTGCTTATACAGCAGAAAGTATTTAACCAGGTACACGTTCATCAGTGGACGGAAGAAATAAATACGATAAAATCGGATCAACACATCAAATGATAACCAATCATCAATTAGAAGTCTGGTCATTATTCCGATGTAACTAACCTGCGGTCTGTGGCGGGCGTGTCAACAGGTTCACTATGGTGCGTTCAGGTGCTCATGGAAAACTTCGTAGAAATAAAAGTCCGTGATTTCCAGTGTTAATTGGCCGGTCCCAGATTGCCCGTAGGAGTGAGTGTGTGTGCGTGATTGTCTGTCTTTGTGTGTGGCTCCGCGGCGCACTGGCGTTGTGCCCGGAGTGTCCCCCGCCTCACGCCCTATGCAAGCTGGGATAGGCTGGAGCTCCCCGTGACCCGTAAAGCTGAAGAAATTGGATGGATGGATGGATTTCCAGTGTTTGTTTTGCTTATTAAAACAATAAAGTTGTCTCTGTTTAATACTGTAGATTATAAACTAAAATAATCAATACTTTAGTATTTAAATCATTTTATTTTGTTGCTAGTGGAGGTATGAACGGGCTACATCCCACTGTCCGGAAGGCACCATGAGTGCTGCGGGTCGCAGTTAGTCCGGCTCGTGACAGGTGGGCGTCATCACGTACGTCGTCACGTTTTCATTTAACTTTACGATAAAAGTGTTGTTTCTCTGAAATAAATGCACAGCTCGTGTCTCACAATGTCTGAAGACTTTCTTTCGACTCCAGCGGATGTTCATGGAGCCGTGACGTCACCTTCTCGGGTAACTTGAAGTCTGAAACGCGTTAATGGTTGCAGCTCATTACGGCTCGCGGGTTAGCTAGAGATGCTACATAGCTGTAAGCTAACCCAAGATGGCAGCGGGAGATGCGCACTTTTAATTACAAGTTTAATTCTACTTTTAAATCGACTTTTAACTATACTGTTAACTATATTTTTAAATATGAGTTTGGATACCCTTTTAATAGATAAAAACTATTTTTTTCCCAGAAAATGTTTTTCTCAGGGACAAGTGGTGGAGCCAAATGTCCACGTGACATCAACAGTAAGTCCTCGGCTGCTTTTTTTTTTTTTATCTTGGGTGACGTGTGCCGTCGGACGTCATCATTCTGGCCACCTGTACAGGTAATGTTTCACAGTCATCTGAGGATTGGGAGGAGGAGGAGCAGCGGGTGGACCTGGCTGGTCAGTCCCTGCTGAATAAGATCATCCGCCGCACCCTGGTGGTGAACCGGAACGTGGTGGAGGTTCTGCAGCAGGATCCGTCCTCCCCCTTGTTCTCCATCAAGTCGTTCGACGAGCTCAGATTGTGAGTTTTCATCACATTTGACCTCCTTCACTCTTAAGAAACATCAGAATTTCTGAGTCATGGACCTAGACACCAGAAACAGAACTACAGAGAGGCGAGAAAGGGTGAGGATGCTCACCTGTGGCTGTACATTGTTGTCATGGTGATGTGATGTTGACAGGAAGCCAGAGGTGCTGAAGGGAGTGTACAGCATGGGCTTCAACCGGCCGTCCAAGATCCAGGAGAATGCTCTACCTATGATGCTAGCCCAGCCGTAAGTTCCGTCAACACCTTTTTTATTGAGGGAAAAAAGTGAAGAATGTTCATTATGATAGTGGCCCCACAACCCCAGGCTGTGGGTCTGTTGTTACCGGGCCGCACAGAAAGAATACATAATTACTCTATTCCATTTTATTTATTATCTGATTCTGAACAATGTTTTGTTTTGGAAAATTACTGGATTCTCTCCACATCTGTCGATGACTCACACTTGAAGCTTATCAAGATGCTTGCCACGGTCACATGACTCCCTTCTTAGAGGGGGCCGCTCCAGATGTTAAACTGCTCCGTGGCGCAATAAATGTTGGGGACATCTACACTAAAACATTTAAATCTGACCAAATGACGTGTCTGATCAATAAATTCCTCGTTCTGACCCGTTATTTCTCGGTCCAGACCTCAGAACCTGATCGCCCAGTCGCAGTCTGGCACAGGGAAAACTGCCGCCTTTTCTCTCGCCATGCTCAATAACGTCGATCCAGCCAATAAATGGACTCAGGTGAGTGGAACATGTGACCTGCCTTCAGTTGTAGATGCTGTGCTTTTGTCCAAATGAAACCCTATGGTTCCCGCAGTGCCTTTGCGTCTCACCGACATACGAGCTGGCGCTCCAGATCGGTCAGGTTATCGAGCAGATGGGTCAGTTCTGTCCCGAGGTGAAGTTGGCGTACGCCGTCAGGGGCAGCAGAAGTAAGAACTGGACTGTGATCGTAATCGTGTGATGGAACGAGTCAACGCTTCTGATCTCTGTTTGCTCTTCTTCTAAGTGCGGCGAGGCGACAAAGTGGAGCAGCAGATTGTCATTGGAACGCCAGGAACCCTCTGTGATTGGCTGATCAAGTACAAGCTCATCGACCCCCAGAAGATCTCCATGTTTGTGCTGGACGAGGCCGATGTGATGATCTCCCTGCAGGGTCATCGGGACCAGAGCATGCGTATCCACAGGTGGTCACATGCAGAAACCGAAGATGCCTGGTCTATATGGCGTCCTGAACCAACATCCCTCAACCTGCCTGTTTCTTTGTATCCCCCCCAGACTGCTGAGACAAGACTGTCAGATGCTCCTCTTCTCTGCGACCTTCGGGGACGACGTGTGGAAGTTCGCCGAGACTTTGGTTCCTGATCCCAACATCATCAGGCTGAAGCGTGAAGAGGAGACGCTTGACAACATCAAGCAGTTCTATGTGGTCTGCAAGAACAAATGGGACAAGTTCACATCCCTCTGTCACCTGTACGGGATCCTGACCATCGCTCAGGCCATGATTTTCTGCCATGTGAGTCACCTCGGCTCTTTCATACCTGCCACCTGGCTGTGATATCACTTTTTTTGAGGGATTGGCTGCAGCGTTCCTCGTGTCCTCATTTATTTTTGACAGCTCATAAACTCAAAACCTGATAAATCATTTTAACTCAAGACTAAAATTAATTTCTGTCTGATCAGAACTTTATCAGCAGCTGGTCCACGACACACAGATGGATAACACTACATACGATCGATCGTCAAGGAATCAAATTCTTTATGGCTCATGTCCCCTCAGGGTTACGTTACCATGGTAATCTGGCCGGGTTAAAAGAGACCGAATTGACCTTTTATCACCCAGGTTTAAGGCTCAGCATCCCTCAGAAGTCATTAATCATGCTTTGCGGTTCACGTGTTTTGTAAGTGTCTTCTATGTAAGGCATGAGTCAATCACCACCGGTGCCACGCTGTTTTTATTGATTTCAGGTTTTCACTTGCTGTGATTCAGAATTTCTAATCGGTAAGAATTTCTTTGATAAATTGTTGCTTTTTCTTCAGACGCGCAAAGCTGCGTCGTGGCTTGTCACAAAGCTGGCCGATGAAGGCCACCAGGTGGCGCTGCTGAGCGCCGAACTGACTGTTGAACAGAGAGCCGCCGTCATCGAGCGCTACAGGGACGGCAAGGAGAAGGTGCTGGTGACCACCAACGTGTGCTCCAGAGGTGAGGGCGTTCTGATGACACCTTCACGTTTGTCGTCAAGACATTTACGCCACGCTTTTCATCACAGGCATTGATGTGGAGCAAGTGACCCTCGTGGTGAACTTTGACCTCCCGGTGAACTTGAACGGCGAGGCTGACTACGAGACGTACCTTCACCGTATCGGCCGCACGGGGCGCTTCGGCAAAAGAGGGTTTGCGATCAACATGGTTGACAGCGAACGCAGCATGGACATGATCCATCAGATTGAGCTGCATTTCAGTAGGTTCCCATTCCCACCAGTTTCATCATGTGACCCTGGAAAAGCAATAGATCCTACCATAACTCGTTCCTTCTGCCTTCCACAGACAGGAACATCCTGAAACTTGACACCAACGATTTTGAAGACATAGAGAAGTTGCTGTGCTGAAAACATCGTTGGATGTGCGGTTCTGGTGCGACATCTGTGGAGCGTTTGTTCGGATCTTATTTCAGAACTTTAATAATGTGAATGTTTAACCTTCACAGACAAATCGCCGGCTGTTTAAACAGCGTTTAACAGGTGAAAAAACAGTTGTCTGGTTTGATTATTGAAAGAAGTGATGACTCGAGAATTGGATCTTCTAGTTTAAGTTCAGGTGACAGAACCTGTGTCAGATGTTTAGAAGTTACTTTCATGTTCTGTCCCTCAGTGTTTGTGTGGGCAAAAAATAAATGTTCTCCTGCGTGTAAAATCTCATTTATGAACAGAATTTAAAAGTTTGTAGTTTAGATTCATAACACCATTAAGTTTGGTTCATGTAAAAGAATGGGTCTAGTTTTGGGAGTCTTTGGTCGGTCAGAAACTGCAGTGATAAACTGCAGATTCTCCAGGATAAACTGAAGATAACATTCCCAGTTCTGTTCTGTACGTGTAAAAACGTGAATGGGGACCCTTAATAAAGACCATCAAATGTAGAATCGTGTCAGTGTGAACAGTCCATCATCAAACCAGCGCACCTGTTCCCCCCACGGCGACATATCTGCTGCCTTAAACCCTCACCCAGTAGGGGGTAACGGGGACACTTAGAGTCACATGCCTTCTGTTCATCATGAAAAACTTTATTTGGCTTGAAAGAACCTCACAGGTAGAACCAACCCAAACACACCTGAACCAGGTTGTCCACCACATCAGTCATAGATCAAAGCTGCTGGTTAGATGACGCAGCAGAACCAATAGATGATCAGAGGGTGAAGGATCCATATGTCAATTAAAACATGATCAGCTGCCTCCTAATCAATTACAATCACATTTGATTCATGTCCACCAAACCTGTACCTGGAAACTGATCCACACTGCAAGAGAGGCGACTCCAGGAAACCTGTTTGAATTTCAAAATAAAAGTCATGTTCACTCCCTGTGGGAGATGCACAGTACCGATCTGTTGGAGATTCCACACTGGGCCAAGGTCAGGTCCATGGCGGTGAAGGACCTGCACGGCACCTCCATGGTCTCGATGGCGGCGCCTCCGTAGCTGGCCCCGTACCTGACCTCGGCGCTGCTCCTCACCTGCAGCAGTGTGTCTGTGGGCTCAAAGCGCTGCTGGAACCTCCTGCCGCATGGAGCTCGGATGGCGAGGAGCAAGCTGCCGATGGGATCTTTAGACATCTCTGATCCCGGGTCAAGGGGTGTGGGATGGACCACCTTGTGCACTTCAGAGCTGCTGATCTGGATCACATCTGGAAGATCTGGTTTCTTCGGCCTCTGCTGGAGGACATCATGGTTCAGGCTGAGGCTGGACACCCCTTTCTCCAGAACCTTCTCTGAGGGCCTCCTCTCTATGCACGGAAGAACCTTGTACTTGTTCAGGGACGGTGGCGCAGCAGGCGGGGTGTAGCGCAGCGTCTGCGGGACGCCATCGGGACTCCGCTGGCCGGCCGGTCTCATGACGGCCTGGGACTGCGACCGGAAGTTGGTTTCAGACCCGTCGGGCGCAGCGGGCCACGGAAATGCGCGTGACCTCTGGATGCTGCCCGCGTCACCCGCGCGTGGAGGCGCGTTCACGGAAGACCTGCTTCTTCCTTT